>CAWUFW010002053.1:412500-1070000 GCA_963921515.1 Calotriton arnoldi
AGTATAGGCAAGGAGAATCAGTGGATGCAGCGCACTCTTGCAGATTCTATCTATGGTATGTTTGAAATGTAGCATCTATCTGAACTGTATGTGGAACTGGACCACAATTCTTGTACGGATTTCACTCCATTTGTAAAAACATGTACATCCTAAAAATGCTACTTCCTTAATACATTAAAATCAAAACTTTTTCTAGTTTCACATTCACTACAATAGAAAGTAAATTTCACCCATTTGCTGGAATGTGCAGCAAAAAAGATGGTGAATTCTAAAAGTAGGAAACTTGTATTTTGGGGTAAACCCGTCTGTTGTGGTGAGAGTGCGCTCAGACGCTGCTAAGCTCCATTCTTTCAGTTTACAGCTTCAAAATGCATTGATTTTCAACTAAAACTTGCTCATCGTATTCCACAAAAAGGTTGGTTCTCGAGAAAGAACTGTCATTACCTTATGAAACTTTTTTTTCTTTCTTTATAGCACCGGGTTGTTAATTACCTGCTTTCTTTAGTTTCCCAGAGTACTTCTATGCTGGCTGCTTCAAGGAGAAAGAACATTAATTGGGGCTTTTAATGAGACTGCTTTTTTTCCAAATTATGCACGAACACTCCTTTTCAGTCAGCTGCTGCTGGTCTCCGGATTCCTGAGCTGACCCCGCCATGGTCAGGAAATTTTACTTTGCAGTCAGCCAATCACCCATGTGAAACGAGAGGATTAAACAGGATGAACACTTTATTACCTCCAGATGTTCAGAGAATACCAGATTGCGGGTTGTGGATTTTTAAACACAAGGGAAGCCCATAAGAAGATAAAAGGAGATTAAAGGCACACTGCGCACTTCTATTGTGCTGCCCATGACAAGCAAGCTGAGGGTAGATAAACGAGGTGAAAATACATTTTATTATTCTCGCCCAAACCAACTACAGGATATTAAGCCGCAGTGCACTGGGCATGCACTACCTCTTAAATCATATGTAAAAATACAATCGTAAGTTTACAACAATTATAAACGCTGTGGTTTTAAGCTGTGCGGTCTATTCGGCTTTAAAATGCCTAGTGTGTGATTAGTTTGCACAAAAGTAAAAAAATAAAAATAAACAATTTGACCCACCCTCCCTCTGTGGGGGTAGAGAACGGCCACGCCAGAGAACGTGGCCAGATTGTGCATTTTAGAGTCCAATGAAATTGTTTGAAAGGTTAATAAGATAGTTTTAACAAAGATTCAAATACTTTTCCTTTACAATTTGACACAGCCTCTGTTTTCCAAAAGTATGAGGCATCTCTCTTAAACTCTACATTCCTTTTCATTTACCCTTGTGCCTTCAAAGTAGATTGCCATATGCTGCAACTAAAATGTAGCTTTGGGTAAAAATCTGAAAAGGGTCTCGGAAGCCTAATGTGGATATGTATGTGCGATATAAGTTAACTGCGTTAATCAGTTGCTTCTATTTGTGGTTAGGGTAAGTAATTGTGCGGTGTTGCTTGCCAGCATGTGTCCCGTTATCCGTACTTCTATTCCAGTCTGACACCTTGTCTCCATGGATCTGCCATATTATTAGCCAGTCAATGCAACACGATGTGCAGCTATGCCTCAGATGCTAGTTAATGTTACCGGGTGACCACGTATCCCCATGTGACAGTTTATACTACCATTTTCCCAGGTACCTTCCATATTCCAATCAATGCCTTGATCAGCCGCCAAGGTGTACCCATAAGCCAGTCAAAGCCGCCATGTCTGTTCTGACATACGAAGCCAGCATATGCCCTGCTGTGCCACGTTAGTTTACAAGCCTGTGTTGCCTGATACCCATCTGGTATCACTGAGTGATGTAATGTACCCCTACTGTTCCTTACATGCTAGTAAATTCCACCATGTGCCAGTGAATCTCATCACACACATTCTTACCATAAAAGCATGCACAAGCATATACATAAGCCTACATATATTTGTAAAGACACATTTCCTACCTACACTCACATAGTTACTTGATTGCTTTTCATTCCACCAATTATCGCGCGAGTGGGCTGGTAACACCCAGCTGCTCATCACCCCAGTGTGAATGGGGCAGGTGATTGGGGAGCCTGCCTGAATGTTACCTCTTTTCGAGTGGTCAAATGGGTACAGATGAGAGGATGAGTAAGGGGCAGGCAGTAGATAAATCACATCCTTCATTGGCTGATCATGATAGGCTGTCTGTCGGGCTAGGCCAATGAGAGGAGGAGGCTGGGATCTGAGGAAGGCTTTGCCAGGGCTGAGGGTGTGGGCGTTCATCACCCTAAATACAGACCTGTCTGCAGTCCTTGACTATTCCCTACATGCTTACATGCAGACTGTGCCTATGAATGAAGGGCAACAAATACGCGTGTCCTTAGCTCTGGCATGCTGGACTAGTCCATCCATACTAGACTGGCTCTGTAATATGGAGGCACCGGTTCTCCTTTGTCCCATCATTTACACGCAGCGCTGTATTAAAGATCCTACTTGACCCCAGTGTCGGAGGCAATTGTGCTCTAGGACTATTTGCCTCATTTCTGAATAATGTGTAGCCCTGTACTTGTCCACACAGACTGTGCATGATGACGCGTGGGGTACTGTCACTGTCACCTTCTGTTTCATGAATGTGTGCTGTGGACCCTCTCTGGTGATTGGCGTAAAGGCGGAGAGGCTGAAGCTGCCTGGGAACCTTCAGGCCCCACCGGGAGGGCTGAGTTGGGCTTGTGCTCATAGTGATAGCACAGCCCTAGCCGTGCTAACCTCGTGAACACAAGCACTCCAGGTTCTTCTTCTGGAAGGAGGTTTGGTCTTTCTTCCTTTCCCTCCACAGATGTCTGAGAAACTGGAGTCTCCCTTCCATAGTGTCCCTTGAGGGTGAGACATTGAGCTTTACCTGGTTGAGGTCTTTCCCCAGGGTGCATACTTCTGTAATGGGAGCACGTGGACAACCAAGGGGGATTCTCTCATTTGCATATGCACACGACACCCTGTGATACGCATGAAGGAAAGCCCTCTTTTAAAGGTGTCGCAACAGAGTGCACACATTGGTTATTATAAAAGGCCCCCGCTGTAATCCCAGATTGTGCGCCTTTCAGGACAAACTGCGGCATGTGCCTTTCGCCCAGGGTACTGCTTCCGAAATGTGGCTGCTCGTGACATTCTGTAAATCAAAAATGTTTACTGCATGTGTAAGTTTTTTGGGACTACTGTGAGACTGTTCACTATGTGATTACCACGACCTAATGCAACAAATAGTTACTTTTTCCTAAGGCTCATGTATAATATTTGCCTTTAAGTGACAATACTACACTGTGTGTCTGCATGACCCTTACATATGCCTCATTTGCTTTGATTTTGCGCACAGAAGCTGGTGGCCTGTTTACCCTAGCAGATAGTGATGCAGCTTTTGTTACAACTGGGATGCATGTGATGTTAAAATGGTGCCATTAGTTTTCAGTTTTATACTATAGAACAGCAGACAGATACAACTTAAATTCAGTGGATTACCATTTACTGCAGCAGCTCTTCAGAATTTCTGATTGCGGCCATTTTAGAAACAGAACATTTATGGTGATGGAACGGGGTATGCCTGCCCCTTTGTGTATGACCAACCATGGTGTTTGTTGACAAGAATAATGGAGATGTGCGTAGAGGGACAGAGAGCGGTATGTGGAGCAAAGCACAATTCACTGCATTAAGGAGCGGTATCCACCAGGAAAAACTCAACCGTTTAGTTTGGAAGTAGGCAATTGGGAGGGATTAAGCATGGAGCATAGTTTGCTTTTCTGTTAGCCCCAAGCCTGCATTGACCTATAAAAATGGTCCCATTTCCACGTCCCTGATTAGAAATATTTAGTCTCTTTCTGCACAGAGAGGGAGAAATAGGGGACTGCCAGTTGCAGACACCATTATTTCTCCAAGAGTTCAGGGATATTTGGACTTGATTGATTAACAATGCACAGGAACAGGTACTGCCATTCTCTAATGCCAGAACTTCCTGGCCTAGGATTCCAGCGCATCATGTCTAACTTCTGCTTCAGTTAGCCCCATTTTGTATTGATCCAGTCAGGGCTGTGAGCATCGTTGGTAGCAGGTAAACAACGTGGGCACTAAACTCTGCCATTTTAGATTGAGTTTACCAGACAGTTCAAGCTGCCTGGTTACAAAAGACATATTATGGGCTTTTTAAGAACATACAATCTTGCAGCTTGCGCAGTAATTACCATTGGTTGGTTTTGCTGTCATTCTTATTGGCTTGTTTTCTATTGGATGGCTGCCCTTGTTTCAGCCTGTTCATCTTTTGTTTGACCCTCCAGTGGGTTTGTTTTGCCTGTGTTCTCTCCCTCATTTTGCTTCTCACCTGCCTACCATGTTGCTTCAGCCCACCCCCTTCCCAGCCTACTCATCTTTTTTATTTATTTTTTATTTACCATCACTTTGACAGGCTAGCTTCTATCCTTCTCCTGCCTCCTTTTAGGGAACTACATTCTTCTTGCTTGAGCACTTGATGTCAATGCATGTGATTCCAGCTGTCTCCCTCATGTGCTTTTCTCCTGTCCACATTGCTCTCTCGCCCGTGTGTGTCTCTCACCCGACCCACACTTTTGTTGCCCTCTCACCTGAGTGCTTCTCCCCTACCCTTCCATCCACATTGCTCTCTTCCGCTTTTGTTCTTTTTGCTTCTTCCGTGCCGCCATGTTGCTTCCCCTCACACCGCCATGTTGCTGCACCCCACCCCCTTTCCAACCCACTCATCTGTTTCATTTTTTTAAAAACACTTACATGCTACATTTTAAAAGAGTTCTTTTGCTATACTTTTTATTTACTGGTCCATTTTGAATCCTTGAGTAGAAAAAAAAACTGTGCCTAAGATGCATGCGCAGGTGTGTTGAATTTATGTCTAGAACGAAAAGCTGATAAACCAGATCGTTTAACAGATACAGGGTGCACAGCCTCACAGTCGGGCTCATCGGCCCCAATAGCTCCATGTTTGAATTTAACAACAGTCCTCGTTTATATAACCTATCTTGTCCTTTGTTTGATCCACTTATTTTAATCCATTTTTTCCAATTTAAACAAGTTGAAACGTGAATATTCAAATAATCCATGCTTTATTGACATCCGGGTGTTGACACAATATTACAATCCATGATGTTATATTCCTTGATTTATTACAGAATATATCTTGATCTCAACAGCTTTAACCCAATGCATTTCGAGAATTATCTCTTCTTCAGGGGTAATTTAACCATGTAAACGAACATATTCTCCCCACAATCAACTATCAGCACTCCACTGCCATTCTTCGGGTACAAGATCTGCGTCTCCAGGGAGATGTAATAAATCAAGGAATATAACATCATGGATTGGAACATGGAACAGGAAGCAGACAGCCTCCCTCCCCTCAGCCAATCACAACGCTGCAATGGCAGCTTTGTTATTGGTCGGGACGCTGACCAGCCAGGCGCCTATGGGGAGGCCATTTTCTCCATGTATACATGGAGAAAAGGCAGAGTGCGCATGACTGGTTTGGTCGGCCCCAGACGGCCGACCAAACTGTCAGCGCCCTCAGCGGTGGGCAAGCCACTCCTCCCCTGCCCTAGAGCAGACCCACCCGCCCGTCCCTAACCAAACCCTTCTGCTTTAAGCAGAAACATAAAATGGTAGGTTTACCATTTTATGTTTCTGCTTCTCGCACTGCGATAAAGCAGTGGGGCGACGCTCCTCTGCCATAATGAAGGAGCTGCCCCTAGTTCTCTCCTGGAGCTTTGCTTATAATATTACTTTATAAAACCTTCTTTCACCTCCGGTTCTCGTCAAGTAAGGTTTGTAGTGTGTGTTTATCACATCTGATAGCGCGTGTCTCCTACATAAGCGCATTAACGTGCAGATGATGGGATAGATTGTAACTAAGGTGGATAAACGTATTAACCCCACCGGCTTATCCTCCCAGAATCCTATCTGGTTTTCTCCTCCTTTAGTCTGCGGTAGGTCGAAGGTCTGACATATGAACATAATGGTTATCTTTTTACTGCGGGCAAGAGCATATGTGAGTTCCGGAGCAGCTCGTCCAGTTTATTGCCCTGCGTCATTTAGGGTGCAGCCAGGGTTAGCAGGAGCTATGGACTCCCCTGTGATTGCGCTCTTAGCAGCGGCCGACACCCAGCTGCTATCAGCCACTCGTCACTTACAGCTGCCAAGGAATGCCAAAAACATAGCTGAAAGCATAGTTTCCGACACCCCTAGTAGGTTGGTGCGATACAGTCCTTTTAAAAAAAAAAAAAAATACTAATAATTGTCAGAGCAGTTTAACATTTTTCAATGTAATTTTAGGTTCTGACGTGTATTGCCTTATACTGTTTCTCTGTAGAATATTATAGGGCATTTATTTAATTGTTTTTATGTTGTGTATAAGTGTGCGCTCAGCTTTATCAAAATAGCCTCTTAGAAGATTGGTTTTAACTGTTTCTCTGAATCTGTCCGCTTTAGACTGATTGCTCGAATTAAGCTGCCCATTTTAGAGAGACCCGTCTTCGCAAGGATGCCAGCAGTGTTGCCAGAGAATTTTTTTAACTTTAAGTTCTCCTTGAAAAGACTCCCATTGTGACCTTTGACGCTGGAGAAAAACAGATTGGGGATCCGTAAGCATTATTCCACAGTACTTACTCTTTTAATGTCCACGGCACCATGGGGTATAGTGTAGGCTGCTAAGCAAGTAGCGTAGCAAGGATGCCATGTGCCGTGGGGCAAGCAAAAAAATGGCCCCTTTGAGTAGTTTGAGTAGTAAAATAGATCATTGTCCGAGTTCAGTAGGCCCCTCAGGGCTCTGGGCCCCGGGCCCCGGTGCCACTGCACCAAAGGTTGCTGCGCACCTGCTTCTAAGAGCTCACCATTAGCGGGTTTCACGGGGTTGGCAAGGAGGGGGGAGACAGCTACAGCTTTGTTTCTCATTTGAAAATAAATGATAGCACATACCACTCCGTATGCTTGACCTATGCACTTTGTAAGCACCAACTCCCCGTTTTCTTGAAAATTAATAATCGGCGAACAGTTACTTTGTGCTAGGACAGGGTTTCGATTACAACACTTGCAGCTGATAGCCAGAGTAAAGATCTATAATACGAGTCCCATGTTGGGAACGGAATTTTTTTTCTCTGGAAACTAATCAGCGCGGAGGAAGTGGTGCGCAGTATTAATAAGTAATCGTTTCAGCCAGCTAATTGGTTGCCTAGGTAAAATGCACCTGCAAAACCATCATCTCGTCACAACAGTAGTACTGGCGCTTGTAGACTCTGGTGCGCTTGTAGACTCTTGTGCATACCATAATCATTTTGCCAAGATTTCTCAGCAGGGCCACTCTGCTGGATAAAGATAGTGAGAACTCTTCTCAATAGAACAGCTGTTGCTTTAGAGGCTCCAAGTTTGAGGGAGGGCTGAGTCTAACCCTTAATTTCAGGGTAACTTAGGTGTTAATATTGGATTTTCGTTTAGACCTGTGCTTCCCAAACTTTTCTGACCCACGACCCACATTTTAAAACGACAAATGTTTGCAACCCATCTATGTTAGAAATGGGGTCTCTACTTGGCAGATGTATGAACCCTGACCAAGTGGGGACAACCACTCTAGTCAGGGTAAGTCAGAAATACACTAAAAGATAACCTGTGCTCACCCTCTGGTAGCTGGCATAGAGCGGTCAGGCTTATCTAAAGAGGCAGTGTGTAAAGTACTTGTGCAACACACAGACTCACGCACACACAGACTCACGCACACACAGACTCACACACACACTCACGCACACCCACAGACTCACGCACACACACAGACTCACGCACACACACAGACTCACGCACACACACAGACTCATGCACACACACAGACTCACGCACACACACAGACTCACGCACACACACAGACTCACGCACACACACAGACTCACGCACACACACAGACTCACGCACACACACACACACTCACGCACACACACAGACTCACGCACACACACTCACGCACACACACAGACTCACGCACACACACAGACTCACGCACACACACAGACTCACGCACACACACAGACTCACGCACACACACAGACTCACGCACACACACACAGACTCACGCACACACACAGACTCACGCACACACACAGACTCACGCACACACACACAGACTCACGCACACACACACAGACTCACGCACACACACACAGACTCACGCACACACACACAGACTCACGCACACACACAGACTCACGCACACACACAGACTCACGCACACACACAGACTCACGCACACACACACAGACTCACGCACACAGACTCACGCACACACACACAGACTCACGCACACACACAGACTCACGCACACACACAGACTCACGCACACACACAGACTCACGCACACACACAGACTCACGCACACACACAGACTCACGCACACACAGACTCACGCACACACAGACTCACGCACACACAGACTCACGCACACACAGACTCACGCACACACAGACTCACGCACACAAACGGACTCACGCACACAAACGGACTCACGCACACAAACGGACTCACGCACGCACACGGACTCACGCACGCACACGGACTCACGCACGCACACGGACTCACGCGCGCACACGGACTCACGCGCGCACACGGACTCACGCGCGCACACGGACTCACGCGCGCACACGGACTCACGCGCGCACACGGACTCACGCGCGCACACGGACTCACGCGCGCACACGGACTCACGCGCGCACACGGACTCACGCGCGCACACGGACTCACGCGCGCACACGGACTCACGCGCGCACACACACAGACTCACGCGCACGCACACAGACTCACGCGCACAGACTCACGCACACAGACTCACGCACACAGACTCACGCACACAGACTCACGCACACAGACTCACGCACACAGACTCACGCACACAGACTCACGCACACAGACTCACGCACACAGACTCACGCACACAGACTCACGCACAGACACAGACTCACGCACAGACACAGACTCACGCACAGACACAGACTCACGCACAGACACAGACTCACGCACAGACACAGACTCACGCACAGACACACGCACACAGACTCACGCACACAGACTCACGCACACAGACTCACGCACACAGACTCACGCACACAGACTCACGCACACAGACTCACGCACACAGACACACGCACACAGACACACGCACAGATACACACTTAAACACCACAAAAAGACTCCACACAGGTTTAGAAAAATAGACAATTTTAGAAATATATCCAGACCAAAACGACAAAAATCCAAGGAGTAGAAGTTGAGATATAGATTTTTAAAAGATCAAAGGAGTTCTAGCGCTTAGAAGCAATAAGCGCCTTTGGAGGTTATCTGGTCATGCTGGACCAGGGCAAAGTCAACAGTTCAGGCCGACGCAATAGAGTGCAGACCAGGGAAAATAGTCAAGCAGGCCCAGTGGACAGAGTACCTTGATCCTGATTGCAACAGTGAGATGCAGAGTGCAGACGAGCTATGCATTGATGTCAGGCCTGCAGTCGAGGTGGTGCGTTGATTGTCTCCACGCAGTGACAGCGATGTGTCGGGTCCATGGAGCGAAGTGCCGGTTTGGAGTACGATGGCTCAGAGGATGGTGTGCCAGGTTATCCTTGCTGGAGGGACGTTGCATCACTCTGCCCCACACAGTGGTGGTTATGCGTTGGACCCAAAGCGGTGGTTCCAGACGTAATGCGGCGGTTCCCAGTGCAATGCGCTAGGTTCTGCTCCTGCAACAGGGTTGATGTGCCGGTTCTGCTTCAAACAGACTGAAAATGCATTGAGTTCTCTTGTGCAAGTATCTGGGTCCACTTCCATTGAACCAGGCACAGGAGCAGAGGTAGAGACTTTGATAGTCCCGAATCTCAAGCGACAGGAGGCAAGGCAATAAGCCGTTGGAGATCACTTTTGTTGCAAGGCAGAGTCCAGCTCTCCTCAGCGGGGTCAGAGAGCAGCAGGCAGCATGGCAGCTCAAGAGGAAAGCAGGCCTTCTAGGTCAGCCGTCCAGCAGAGTGTCAGTCCTTGATGCAGCACAGCAGTTCTTATGACAGAGGCCAGTTGTCGGACCAGAAGTGTTTCTTGTGGGGTTAGCGATCAAGTACTTATACCGAGTTGTGCTTTTGAAGTGAGGGCGACGTCAAAGAAAGGTCTTTTGAGGTGCACAAAGGTTCTTTCTTCCCAGCCCTGGCTCCAGACTATCAGTAGGGGGTAATCAGCCCTTTGTGTGGGGACAGGACACTACCTATTCAGTTGCAAGTGTCAGCTCCTCCCTCCCTTCCTGTCTAGGAAGGGCCATGAGAATGCAGATGAGTGCTCAGACACACCTAACCTTCCTGTGTTTGTGGCTGTCTAGAGGGAATGCACGAAGTAAAGCTGTCACCCACCCCAGGCATGTATTGGAAACCGGCAGGAAAGTGGCAGTAAACTGCACACACAGGGCCTGCAGTGGCAGGCCTGAGACCGGTTTGAAAGGCTGCTTGTGTGGGTGGCACAATCAGTGCCGCAGGCCCACTAGTAGATTTTTAATTTACAGGCCCTGGTTATATGGTATACAGGGATGTAGGTTCAGGGGGGTGTATGGTAAACATTTTTTAGTCGGTCTTGGTCTGATAGTATCAGTCGGATCAGCTGTCTGAAGCAACAGTAACAAGCCACTGTTGCTGCACACTGGGTTGAGGTGGGCAGCCAACATATTTGCAGGAAGAATGGAGCCAGAACCAAGCAAGGTCCAAATAATGCAATAAACCTCAAATAAAAATATGATAAATTTGGTTTCAAAAGCATTTCTTTAACATGGATACGTTTTATCTTTATACTTCAGACTTTGTCACTACATTGAGAGGCATTTAATAAAAGTGGTAGCTTTAAAACACCAACTTAGAAATAATCATGCCCATCCTCTTCTGATGACAATGCCACTAGAGACTTCAGAGACTATTCGGCTCTGTCCACCCCATCTGTGTCGTAAATGCCTATTCTCGATGGAATAACATTATAGTCTGTTGAATCAAACGCAAGCAGTTTTTGTAGAGCACACTTCTTAAACTCAGGCATTTGATGGTACCTTCATTTGCGATAATGAAGAAAACAGAGACTCGATTAAATAAAATATTTGCGTAGGATCACACAGCTTGTTCAAGGAGGGAAACTGAGATTGACCCCAGATTTTCTGGTTTCACATTGTGCAATTCAGCAACTACAGGAGTTCTTTTTCTCTTGCCCTTTTTACATTCAAAGGTCACTACTTTTATGGTAATTATTGGTGCATGACAATAGAAAGTGGGAACAGGCAGACCGCCACATGAAAGCTCAGCTCATTTTGGGCTGGAGAGTCCAAGAGGACCTCGAGATAGGCCAGAGACAGGCATCTGGCTCGGGATTTCAGTAGTTCGCCCACCTGTAAAAATGGGCCTGGAATTACACACTGACCTACAAGGATGTGTGTGATACGCAGGTGGGGTCGATGGCATGGTTTTGATTGGACCCCTGCCCGTCACTCACTCAACATTAATGTGCCGCTGCAGGGTGTTAAGTAGGTCGGATACTTCCAGGTCTCAAATGAGGCAATAATTACAAATTTTTAAATGCATCCCTATCGTGTGCTAAATGCATGCCTTTTACAGGCAAAAACAATGCTTGAATTCCCAACATCGACTGTCGAAAGCCTTGAGATAATCCATAACAGCAAAGCAGTCCCTGTTTACATTACATTTTAACTTCATCGTCATTATCCTTTATTTCGGTTCATTTGAACCATAAAAGGTACAAGAAAAACATTATTCATAAATGGAATTAAAGCGTTCAGGTTCATATAAAAAGAACAGCATGTTGGATTACAGTACAATTACAATAAAAGCTAGAAACCTCAATACAATGCTTTGGCTAGGATAAAATCCAATACAATTTTCATTTATCTTGCATTTTCTAAGAGTATTTTTTTTCCTTATGTGATGTGGTGTTTCTGTAGTTTTTTCATGCAACATATGTCTCTTTTATGTGAACCGAGTCGCCTTGAGGCGTCTGGGTGAGCCGATTGTGGGTGATTGTTCAAAACAAGAGAGGAGTGAGAGCTCTGGAGATGAATCTGAAGGCAGTGAGAATTTCTCACAGTGCCTGTCAGTTTGTCATAAAGGTGTTCAGACTTAATGCTCATGCAATCCTTGGCCTCGCTGCAGAGCAAACTCAGCGTGTGGCAAAGTGTGTGAAAGAGGTATACAGCAGTCAAATATTGACCTACTGCATCCACAAACACTTAGAATGGTATCAAAGCCATATAACTATGAAATATAGCTAAAAGATTAACAACCACTTGAAGCCGAGCAATGGACAATTGTACACCCCAGTATAATTAAACAAATTGCAATGTCCTTCAGCACAAAATCAACGTACATAGGGCAAGATTTACTAACCTTTCACACAATTCAGTGTAGCGAGGCAACTTGCTACACTGTGTGAAAGGGAGAGAATAGAAATGTGCCATATCTGCTAAGATATAGTGCACTTCTGCTCTCTCGTAGCCCTGGCGCACTTTAGGCAGCCTAGCGCCAACGCCAGCACCCTTGCACCACGGCTCAAGAGTGCCTGCGTTACAAGGAGAATTATTTTTGTGCAGGGAGGAATACCTTCCTGCACAAAAACAATCTCTTGAGACATTTTCCTCTTTCTGTGTGTGCTGCAAATAGCAGCACATATAGAAAGCGAAAATAACAAGGAGAAAAAAGGATTTTCTTCTTGTATGCCATCCTCTGGGAGGCGTAGCTTTTTCATGCAATCTCAGGTTTACAAATCTTTGTAAATCTGGGATTACGTGAAATCCATGGGTGGATGCATCGGAACGCCCATGCTCCACCCATTTAAAAAAAAAAAAAAAAATTCAAAATATCTTTATTGGTTTTTTCTTTAACTTTTCTCCTTCTCTTTACATTTGGCCTGACAATACATAATCATCAAAAGTAACATGTAGGTCTGCACAATACAAACATGTTAAATCACCTTGTAGATCGACATTGCACGTTACAAAGGCATAGTCAGTATGTGTCACAGTTCTCATATGTGGCAACTGCAAGTAGTGAACCACGCAGCGCTGCGGTTGCCTGCTCACGCCTCTGCATCTCTGTTGCTAGTTAACAATTCAAAGCATTCGCTTTATGTATTCATATGATCGATTTAAAAAAATGTGATAATACACAATATATTCGCCGTCAGTAGACACATTGAAGATCAATGTACAGTCCTTACAATACCCAACAGGGGTGTTTCGCAAAGGAAAAGAAGGTGTAGAAATGGAGATGTACCAATAAGATATATATTATTCACTAAACATCTACTAACAACATATTAAAAAAATGAAATAAAAAGGCTGTCATCGATTAATAAAATGATAAGCAGTGCTGGACTGTGTGTGGGGTGGCGCGTCTCTGTCTTTGTAATGAAGGAGTTTGTCAGGGTGAGGCTCGGGCTCATAGAGATGCTAGAGGGCAGTGTTGTCAGTGAACATTCTGCCCATGCTCCACCCATGGAACGCCTTCCAGAATGAAATGTAATGCAAAACATTGCGTTATATTTGTTTTACATAGCCAAGCAGGTGGCGGAAATCGCCTCTTGCGTGGCTTTATAAATATTTACTAGCATTTTGCGTCATGGATGCCCACATATATTACGCCTTCATATATTTAAATTTGTGATACCATTTCTATAATTTCTATTAAAAGGAGAAACCATGAGGGATCACTGTTTCACTGCTGTGTTGCTCACCAGAGTGTACATATGTTTTATAGTCCAGGTAGTATTACACTTTCCTTTCCTGAAGTTTTAGCTGCCTTGTGTCATTACACACTGCTAGGTACTCTGCAGCATTTTGTACTATTTTGCAAATTTCACATAGCCTATTGCCCCTGATTCCTTGCCTGTTGCCCCTGATTCCTTTCTTTTTCCAAGCATAATCTGCTGCTGGACCTGGACTACTAAAAGGTCTGCTCTAACTGTCCATCCTTAGGCTGGTCTATTGACATTAGGTATGGGCTTATGCTAGCCTGCTCTCCTGGGCCTCCCTAGTCCAGTTCCTTCGCAGATAAATGGGGTCAGAGTGGACAACATAGTCCAGGCTATCCCATAGAGGCTCTGTGCTGGATGGCCTTACTTTTCCAAATAAAGAAAAACGAACGCCCTGAACATTGTTCATAACCACCGTCTAGTGGCAAATGTCCACGCTATTCTTTTTAGTTGAGTACACTTCATTGCTTGTTGGGAAACCGCAGACTCACACCCCCCCCCTAACATTTTGACTAAGCTACGCCCCTGATGGTATACCACTTTAGGAGGGACTTACAAGTAAATTGAATATGCCAGTTGTGTATGCAACAGTGTAACCATGTTTAGGGGAAAAGCCCATGCACTTTACCACTGGTCAGCAGTAGTAAAGTGCTCAGAGTCCTAAGGCCAACAAAAAGAATCAGTAAAAAGAGGAGGTAAGCAGGCAAAAAGTTTGGGGAAGACCACCCTAAGGATGATAGGTCTATCAACCTAGCTTTATTGGACTTGAGGTGGGCAAATAAAAAAAAAATGAAACTAACATATCATGTGGTAGCTCATAGTCATTTACAGACAGCACATTTTCCATTGAAATGGCTGCCAACTTTGTACACATATACAGCTTTATTGATAAAACTATATAGCACACAAATGATAGTGTGTGGAAATCGGGTTGCTGTGAATATTTACTAGGTGATGTACAAATGATAAAGTGTCTTGATCCGTTTTGATCCTATTAAAATCTCTGTTTCTACTTCAGAATTACAAAAAATGTTCTTCATTTTTGCTTTCCAAACTGCTGAGTGCATACAGTTCATTTAAAGGTATTTACATTTTGCTTTGTGTAGCAAAAAAGACATTCTACAGCGTTTCCTTTCACACTACCTTTACCCCGGCTAGATTGTCACATAATTCACTTTAAAATCTCCTTGCACTCTCCAGGCAGAGAAGGAAAAGTAAACACCAGTCCCCATGTTCAACAAGCATTTGTAATGTAATCAGTCTCGCCTTTGGGACCTTATATGTTTTTAGCTATGTAGCACATTAGAGTGGGTGCTGAAACAACTACTGTTCTTTAACATGGAGGTAAAGTAAGCATCAAACTGTGGAACACGCCAGGTATGGGAACACATGGAGAGAAATACTGCTTATCAGCTGGAAATGGTATTGTCCAAAGCTCTGTTTTTAATATAAAATCAGAGCCTTTGGTGGTCATATCACTGAAAATACAAGATTTGAAAAAATATATTATTGTCTACGGGTGCTCGTGGAAGACAAGTTTCTATGGCCTGGAATCTAGGGAATGCTAAAGTGATTCTGGTACTTTACTGACCTCTGCTGGTCGTTTTCTATCAAGCAAGTTAAAAAAGAAAGTCCCCAAGCAGAAAGCAATTCTGGTATTTTACGGACCTCTACTGGTCGTTTTCTATCAAGACAATTAAATAGAGGCAGTTGAACAGAAAAAAAAGTCCCTAGAAAACGCGGAAGCAGACAAGTCCTGGGGCTGATCTCCAGAGCCCACAAAGTACATAAAACAGATCTTCCAGACAGCGCAAACGCTGTCTAGGCTCGACCCAAAAACGTAAGTAGCAATTTGTCAGAAGACACAGCGTGACATTTGACCTCTGTCTCTGAAGCACCAGCAAATGTGACGAGATAAACATATAATTTAAAGACATCTTTATTGTTGCTCGTTCTTTCCCCAACACACCAAAGTTGCGACCCACAATTTGGGAAACGCTGATTTAGACTGTAACTAAATTGTGGATATCCTGAAAAGCTGGCATGGATTGAGCCCCATTGATCTTTCATTTGATAGGGAAACAGCCATTACATCGCGGCTGTTTCCACGTATGCCATTACAACGCAAGTGTTATTACAACATGTAGATTTTACTAAGCATGTTTTTACTACGCATATGCTTTTACCATGCATGCCTTTACAACGAATCTCGTTGTAAAGGTATGTATAGCAAAGGCATATGTGCAGTATAAAAAATATATACATATGTGTGGAAACACCCGTGTTGGTAGGCAATCCACGTTGTTAGAGGAAACAGAGACTTTCATTTCCTCACAACGACGTGCACCGCCCACCTCCGACCAGCTGCCGGCACGAGAAGAGAGGTAAGGGAGATTGGACCTGTGGTGGGAGGCTACTATTTTAGGGGCTGGGGGGGGGGGGCAGGGGAGGCCGCACAGGGGTAGTGTTTTAGGGTTTAGGGTAGGGAAAGGGCTGAGGGGAGGGTAGTAGCGCCGGGGTAGTGTTTTAGGGTTTAGGGTAGGGAAAGGGCTGGGGGCATGGGGGGTGGTCGTGCAGGGGTAGTGTTTTAGGGTTTAGGGTAGGGAAAGGGCTGGGGGGGAATCACGCCACGGTAGTGCTTTAGGGTAGGGAAAGGACTGGGGGCCAGGGAGGGTTCATGAAGGGGTAGGGTGTTAGGGTTTGGGGTAGGGAAAGGGCTGGGGGCCACAAGGGGTAGCACTGGTGTAGGGCTTTTGGTTTTAGTGCAGGGGAAGGGTATTTTTTTTAGAAGGGTTGGGGGCCGTGGTTGGGGTGCGGCAGGGACCAGTATTAGGGTTTAAGATAGGGGTCAGGGAAGCCTTTACCCCCCATATGCTTTTATCATACATGATTTTACAATGAATTTAGTTGTAGAGGCATACGTTGTAAAGGCATATTCGTTGAAAAAATATGCTTGGTAAAGGTTTGCGTTGTAATGGCATTTGCGTTGTAACGCATGCGCGTTGTAACGCATGCGTGGTAAAGGCATGCGTTACAAAGGAATGCAATGTAACGTCCTACAACCATTTGATAGCCGTGCCTCAGTAGGACAGTACCAGCACCTTTTAGCAATGATAACATGGTAGTCATTTACCGTACCATTACTTTTCGTCTGGTCTGATGCGCTCGTATTGAGACTGTCTGGCACTGCTATACTTTTAATTGAGCTGTTGCAGCCCTTCTCTGTAGGACTACCATGCTTTAAATGGGATAGCACCAATACTTTTCCATAGTAAGTAGATATCAGGAACTAAGTAAATGCATCTGTCCCAAATTTTGTGCACCTGGGGCCAACACATGTGTATTGCAGATCTTTAAATATCACATGCCATGTATCGAAGAAGAGAGCCCATAGTGTGTGTATAATAGAGACTCGCACTTTCTAAAACTAAACTGCATGTGTTTATAAATGAAATTTCTTCCATAAAATATTTCAGTGCAAAAACTGGGAACACCCTCCACTCTGATTCATGTATGTGGTATTTCTATAGTGTGATCCTATCCAAAAGTCATCAGAGTTCTGCACAGGGTTTCAGACCAGCTCTAAAACTGTGAATGAACTCAGAGCGAAAAAGAGCAGCATCCCTTCTTTGGCGCCTTTTCCACAGCTGCTGCCCTGGGCAGACTATGTGAAGACCACGCTGTTAAGTATTTGTGGATGATCCAGTATGAATGGAGGCAATCTGGATTGATACACAACTAAGGTGCTCGACTCTGGACCAGGGGCTATTTGTCACTGTATGAATGGGTTCAGAGACCCTGCCACTGGGTTGAAAATGATCCCAAGCCCACCCCATAGCCAAGCCCTTTTGACTCTGCTCTGTCTGTACAGGACAGGTGAGGAGAAGGCAAATGCTGTGCACTAACGACACAGAAGAATGCCAGTGGCGTAAAACAAAATGATGGGGCTCCTCTGCAGAATGTAGCGAGGGGCTCCTGAGTCATACATATCTCACAGATATTCAGTGGCCTTGGGCTGAATGGCATCTCTCTGAAGGCTTATGGGCCCGTGCGCTGTGTTATGCCCAGGACAGGGCCGGGTCCCCTTGGGGTCTCAGACCTGGTAGTAATTAAAAACCCACACTGAAAGTGGTCCCTAACTGGCCCTATATTCATGTTCTTAAGTTTATTGGTAAAGAACACTGATCGATCTCTGAACAATTAATGTAAACAAGCATTGGCATAGCCAATAGATCTCGTCTTTGGAACCTTATAAGTATTTAGCCATGCAGCACATTATTAAAACAGATGTGATCTTCACTTAAATCGGTGATGCCTTTTATGCATATGCTGTGGAATTGTGAGCGCATGCTTTTAATGTTAGAGAAATACTGCATGTTCCAGAATGCAATGTGCTAGCAGATGATGGATTCAACCCAGATCTGTGACTGGGGGTGAGTGTCTGAAAAGTTTCAGCACTCCGTCCATCATCTCTTTGTGTTTGCTCTGCATAAAAGAGTCACACGACGTGGGGCGGCCTTGGCAGCTTTATTTGCTGTATCCTAACGATTGGAGGCTTTTATTCTCAAATGGCAGGCATTATTCCATCAAATATAAATGGAAAGATGTTCTCAAATACTTCTAACATCCCTTCTAAGGCACCCTCTCTTTGGGAGGTGAGGGAAAGCAAGGGGTGGGGATGCGCAAGTGAGGGTGAGGCAGATGGATTTATTACAAAGTCTCATGTAAGCGAAGAGCGCTGGGCATTCTGGGACTTGTAAATCTCATTTTGCTTTAATGTTGTGCTTTTCTGCTACTTTTCCGCCGTGTGAGTTTCATTAGACCTGGAGATAGTCGATGGTGTATAACAGAAGCAAACAAAGTCCATACAAAAAGGATAATTTTATTTACAATCAGCATAGCCGGTCATAAAAATCCAATGCAATACATTATATCACATGTACTCAAACTCGGTTCTAACGCATAAAAAAAAAAACACCCGGCTGTGAGGTACCAATGTACATGTTTTTAAAAGAGGCATTATAAAGTATAGCAGATTTCACATGTCAACATTAATGTAAGCAAGGGGTCAAAGCTGCACGCCAGTTACGACATGCGCGTACCGGCTATGCATACTCAAGAGGCTCACCAAAAACCCGAGTTTGAGTACATGTGATATAATGTATTGCATTGGATTTTTATGACATGTTATTGATACTGCATAAATCATTATGATTATTAATTGTAAATGTCGATGAATTTACAATGCAGCAGGATAATTGTATGTCATTAAGGCTATTACAAAACGGAAGTCTTTCTTCCATGTCTTCTTGGTTCCTTACGTATTTCTGTGGTGGGTTGAGCACAGAATGTAAACTTGACAAAGGCTTATTGCTGAAACGCGTTGTTCCTTTTGCACATAAATTTTAGTGCAAAACCACTTGGTGTGCCGTCTCATCATTTCACATATTGGATGATATTTGACTCGACGTATTGATGGTTGTTGCCTCCATCACCGGCACTGTGAGGCTGGCGGGGGCGTCCAAGCAACGAGATAGATATAGATATAGCTATATATATATATATATATATATATATATATATATATATATATATACATACACACACACACACTTTATGGGGGAACCCCCCTTTTTTTCTGATAAATGTATTTTGTTTTTATTGGGGAAGCCTCTAAACCCACCCTTTATTAATTACCCATATCACCCTATGCCCCTACCCACCTAAAATACCCTTGCCACCCACTACCCACCCCTAAACCCCCAAAATACCCATACCACTCAGTGGCTCTATTCACCCCGAAACCCTAAAAATGCCTTTTTACCACCCTATACCCCTACTCACACCTAAACCCTAAAAATACCCTTGCCACCCAATACCCTAACCCACCCCTAAAAGCTTAAAATGCCCTTACAACCCAATAACCTTACCTACCCCCTAAACCCTAAAAATGCCTTTGCACCCCGATACCCATCCCCAACCCTAAACCCTAAAAATACCCTTTCCACCCAATACCCTTACCTTGCCCTAAACCATAACAATCCCTGTTAGCAATGGGAGTCTCTAGTTGGCAGTGGTATACACCCTGACCAAGTAGGGACCCTTCCTTCTAGTCAGGGTTAGGGGATTACACAGCTAAGATAACCCCTGCTCACCCTCTGGTGAGCTTGGCATGAGCAGTCAGGCTTATCTCAGAGGCAATGTGTAAAGTATTTGTACATAACACACATAGTAAGACAGTGAAAATGCTACAAATGAACACCACAGTTTAGAAAGATAATCTATCTTTATCTAAAGAGAACAAGACCAAAACGACAAAAATCCAACGTACACAAGCGAAGATATGAATTTCTTAAGAATAAAGCAAAAATACAGTTCCTTGAACTCAATTGCGCCAATCTGGGCTATTGCGGCGTCGTGACCAACAAATCCCACAGTTGAGTCCAACAACAAGTAGAGGGCTGGCTCCGGTGTCGGGGAAGACCCGCAAACAGTACCTAGGAGTGGAAGGGGCCTCGAGGACCTTGGGGTGTAGTGTATCTGTGATGCGTCGCTGGAGTTGCGAGGCGTCGGTGCAGAAATAAGTGAGTCCTTGAGGTCACACATGTTGCAGATCGAACACTGTGAAGTCGAAGTCAGGAGCACTGACGTCTGCAATGCTGGGGCTGCTGTGTCATCGCGGGCGGTGCGTCGTTTACTTCACAAGGTGGTGTCCGTGGCGTCGGTGCAGAGTGCTGGTGTCAGAGTCGATTGACGCTGTCATCAGCAGCCCGAGGCTGCGGTGACGGCGAGGCGGTGGCTACGGTGCAAGCAGTGGAGTCGATGGCGGCGCTTAAGCATTGTTGTCGGTAAGACCAATGTTGTGGTGCAGTCGAAGTCAGTGTGAGGAGGTGCGGGCCATGGTGCAGGCAGCTGTGTCGATGTCCGTGAGAAGCATTATCGTCGGTGGCACAAGGGCTGCGGTGTCATCGAGGTCGGTGCTGCGCTCACTCTGCGAGCAATGACCACAGCGTTGGTGACATGTCGCTTTTATGGAGATTACAGCCCAGCAAACGCCTCCAGTGGCCCAGAACTGGAATTGGCAAAACTTGGCAGGTTCAGGACTCCCAGCAGTGGAGTCCAGGTGCTGTAGGTGAAGTCTTTGACTGTGAGACTTCCATCAGGAGGCAAGCACACACAATTCTGTTATCCATAATCATGCTATGTCCCCTGTAACACAACCTTTATGTTTGTGTGTAAGGTGAACGTGTCCACTGACTCTTTAACCTGGGCATGTCAGTGCCATTTCAGCGCCATTTCAGCGCCAAAGATATTCCATATTCTTATTTCTATATAATAACATAAACCCTTTAGAAATAGCTGGGTAACATACATCAAAGTGCGAGTGCATATGCTAACCGTGTGGGGATCGATTAACATTGATTGTGCCAACCCAGTGATTTTCCTGCTCATTGGGGCCTTTCAGAGTTACCTGTGCTAAAGTATGAAAGGAGTTCTGACATTACTGTCATTCATTCACATATTTTCTTCACCTATTTGGGGCTCCTCCTATATTTTCACATATGATTTAGACATATGTAAGGTGCAAGTGTGTTGTAAACCATTGATTCCTACACCTATATAAAGTGACATGTGCTAAAGTGCCTTTTGACTGTTGAGTCCAATATTTTCCCAACCAACCACATATACCTTATTAACTACTCGAGTTATAAAAGGTAGTGTTTGTTAAAGTGCAGATACAGGTAGATGTCACACAAGATGCCATATATAAAAGAGCATATAATTCCTTAACAATTGGACAGATTAAAGTGCAATACATAATCAAAAATTGACAATTTTTAAAGTGCAGTGATATGATTTTGTTTCAGTCCATCAGGATAATTGGCTTTCACATGGTTCTCCCCAAAACAAAACTATATATGCACACATGCAGTATGTAAAATTATATAAATTCTAATCAGACAGTATCGGGTGTACAATCAGTTCTAAGTCGATCTCATTATCATATTACCCAATTAGTTGTCATGGAGTGTCGGAGATTGACAGGGAGTTATTGTTGGGTTTTCACATTTACTTACTCATAAATGTACATACAATTCCGTGACCATATTGTGCCCCATGGGACCTCAGTACCCAGCATTACAATCAACCTCGACTCCGTCCTTCTCAACTCATTGTTTTCAAGTCACCTCCTCATGCATGTTTCTTGACATGTTTTAATCCATAAAATGTGAATCCTACCAGGAAACGATCATGATACTTTTCAAAATGGCAAGCCATCGGATAACTTTTATCCCCAATCTTTATCGCCCTCATGTGCTGTAATATCCTGATTTTCAGCTTCTTTATTGTACTCTCGATCTACAGTTTATTGCAGTCACATTGCAGCGCTTGTACCACGTGATCTGTATCATGTGTTGTTCTGTCTCATATCTGAATGACACGGCCTTCATATGTCCGGTATGTTTTCTGATTTAAATCGTGATGACAAGCCTTATACGAACTGTATTATACGAAGCCACCCATCAAATTGGTCAACCAGTTTCCTTCTTTTATGGTTTATAGGTAGCTTCGTGTAAGGATATCCCCTAACGATTTCCTTTTTTTAGATGTTATCCTGGGGCCATTGTCAACAACACCCTTCAAATGTTCATCCTTTGGCAATATGTGCCAGTTTCTTTGTGCAGGACTGAATTCCACATAAATCCTTTTTACCTCCTTTCTTTTTGGCCAAGTCCTTTTCAGTTTATTATAGAGTTTGTTCCCTTGTTTTCCTACCGACTCTCTCCTTTGCATCCTTTAATACACTGAGTGGGGCCCCATAGAGCTGACAATAGGTCGACCCAGTGGTGTTTTCAAGTCCTTGTGAACTTTAGGGAGGAAATAAATAGTAGCAACTTTGGCATGTTCAGCTCATAAGTATTGGTACTTGTCCCAATCGAGTAAATCTTTCTCATGCCAAATTGCTAATTTCCGATTAAACTCCTTTTCCATTGTGTCAACCGGATTCTGGGGCAGACATCAATAATGTGTTATATTGCTTATTTGGTGCTTCACTTCCATCAAGTAAGCACTTCTGTCCATCAGCACTATACTCCCCCTTGTCTGATGGTTTTGTGATCAAGGAGGCTTTGTTTTTCAGCACAATGATCTCTTGCCAGTCCTTTGCCATAAAGTTTTCTTTATTCTTATTGTTCCGCCATTCCTTTCTCAGATTGTTTAAGTCATCCACAACCAATTCATGAAAAAGATCGATTTTGTTACTAGGTGGTAATTGGGGCAAAATTTAGATCTCCTCTTACATCCACTTTGTATGGCTACATCCACTTTGTATGGCTACATCCATGATGAATCCCATTAGATTTAAATTTATGGTTTTGATTGAATTTGTACACATGTTCTCCCTGGTAAGGGTAACAGTATTGCCAATTTCTTCTTGTGTTGACATTTCACTGTTCCTTGTCACCTCCATATTGAGGATCGCCCTATTGTTCTCATTAGGGGTTTCTCCAACACCTTCTGCGAAATCCCAAATTTCCAATAATTCTGGAACGTCAATTATACTAAACCCAGAGCTTTTGTGTCTCATGCTTCCTCTGGATGCAGCATGTTTCGATCTCATTTGAAAGTGTTTTTGTAACTTCAGTTTTCTGATATATTTATATGTCTCAATTCTGACATCAGTGAGTTCCGGAGACGACGTTGGGCAGAACGTCAATACAAAATTCAAAATTCTTTATTGATTGGGAGTCAGTTGTGTTCTTGAGATATTTCTGACTAATGGTTTTGCTTGTTCATGATTTTGGCGTTTGTAATCAATGTTCCTCAGCAGGGTCCTTACTTCCTCCCCCTGCCACTCCCCCTTCCTTTTCCCCCTCCTTGTTCTGCACCATCTCTTCTGCGATTCCTTTGGGTTAAACTCCTTCCTCCCTGTCGCGTGGTCATGCTGAGTAGATGTAGTTCCTTGTGAAAATCCACTCACTCCGTGGGTGTCTCATGTGCACTGGAGCCTGCATCTGAACTTCCTTCACTTTCGCTAACGTTCTCATTAGCAGGATTATCCATTTTCTCCTTTATCCTCAGTTGATCAAATTTCTGATACGCCAGCCAATCGGAATTGCAAATGATGCATTACGGTCTAAATATTATTGAAAGTATTTATAAGAACTGTGACATTTATACCTAAAGATGTATTCCAGCCGGATTGCTGTTTATAAAAACATGATTGTTTTGATTTTCTATGTACACCATAATGCATCATTTGCAACTCTGATTGGCTGGTGTATCAGAAGTGCTGTTGATATAAAGGACAGCAGTCAAGTGATAAGTTGATTTGCCTGCTACACCCATGAGTAAGGTCAGGAGACCGAAACTAGTCGGGAGGCACTCTTTGTGTTATGTCCTGGCGAAAATAAATATATATATATATATATATATATATATGTGTGTGTATGTGTATATATGTATATGTGTGCGCGCGTGTGTGTATGTATATATATATATATATATATATATATGTTAAAAGCACCAAAAATGCATGTGTGGTAAAGGCACTGCGTGGTTACAACTACATTGTCATTGGAGCAACTTTTTGGAGGATGATATTCAATGAGCCCGGCCCGCCTAGCCACCTAAAGAGCAAACGCGGATAATTTCTAGATGAAAACACGGAAAATTTCTAGATGAAAATCGGAAGGTGAGCAGGCAAGGGAAGCGAGATGGATGTTTTCCGCTTGCTGGTGGAATGTGTATGAAAAACGTTATGTGGGAAAGTAAGATGCAAGATAGAACAGGTTTAAAACTAACTGCATTTTACAAACTGTCTTCACTTAAAGACCGAAGAGCAGCGATTGTGCATATGTGGACTGATAAAGTTTTTGCCATGCTGTTGTCTACGTGAAGAGAAAAAACGGACACACCTGTTTGTATTTGCACTCTGTAGGAGGACTTAAACCGCAGTGTTAATTCACGTGGCCAGTCAAAGTCAGAGACTTCTACCCGTGATCAAGCCTCGCAGGATGAGAAACGCGTTGGGTGTACTTTACCTGTGCAACTTCCCACTTGGATTAAAAGCCTTTTTCTCTATTTCCATCGAGTGTCGGTGTGCCTTTCTTCAGGAAAGAGAGGAGTTGTGTGGAGATATATATATATATATACACATATACACATATATACATATATACATATATATACATGTTAAAAGCACCAAAAATGCATGTGTGGTAAAGGCACTGCGTGGTTACAACTACATTGTAAAGGATGTTACCCAAAAAAAGTACTGAATTGGGCCCTTTTTTGTTTTTCAATTCATACAAGTCTTAGTGAATGCATTTTATGAACTTCAGTGGCTTAACTTAATTAGCTAAACAACCGGAAAAAAATACACATACCATATTATTGTTGCTGGATTTTACAATGCATTATCTTTGGGATGAAGCAACCCTACTCACTTTATCGAAACCCTTTTTCCCCAAGTGCACCCAGAGCCTCCCCTTAACTCTCTTACCCTTATTGTTTAGCAATCTCCCAATATCCTCTCCATGGGTTAATTGCTTTGTAAATAGATTTGTGCTACATTAATTACATGCATACGTACATACATACATAGCAGGGTAGACAACTTTTCAAGATTTGTAGACCGTGTAGCTTGTGGGGAGGAAGGTAGTCTCATTGTTAGGCTGGGGAGCCAGGAAGAGCTAACTGGCCCCTTATGGAAGCCCGTTTTTATCATTAAAGGAACATTCCTTTTGCATAGCAGCAAAGCACCACAGTCCGATCAGTTTGGAAAGTTTGTCACGGTCCTCTTGAGGTCTTGAATTTGAAAAAGTTGAAAAGTCCCAGGTTTTCAATCCAGACACAGCAAAGACGGACACAGCAAAGGATTTCAGGACTATAGGAACAGAACTTGGGGGTCAGTACTCACTCCAGCAGAGGCCATCAGTAGGACCCAGTTGGAACTGGTAAGCTGGGCAGTTGCAGGAAAATGGCTCTTGCAACTTGTGTCTCTGCAGCTTGAACAGGTCAGCCTAATGACCGTGGGTGTCCTTTTCTTTTTCCTAGATACAAGAGGGAGCAGATCCAGTCCTTCAGGACTCAATTCAGGTCACAATCAGCAGGTTTAGTCGTCTTCTGATCTTGCTCAGGTCTATTAGTGTCCTTAAGGGGATACCAGGGTTTGCTACATTTATGCCTAGCACAAACTTGTGCATGGGGGACGACTCCTGGCCCCTCTTAAGCCAATAGGGCAAAAGTTCCCATGGGTAATCCAACCCATTTTTGCAGCAGTTCTTGTATGCCCTACAGCAAACAATCCCACCCTATCCCTTACTCCTAAAATAAAAAAAAATGGTGAAGCCCTTCTCCCCTTGCAAAGAGCCTGTGTGCCCATCGGGAGGTGTGGCCAGGGTAATGTTCAGTCCCTCCTTTGTGGTCACTCCATACCAGTTCTGGGGGCATTTGCCCTCCCACTGGGACTGGTGCCTGCCTGACTGGGGAATCAAAAGAAGGGCCTGCCCAGTCATCATCTAACCTCTGCTTGTTAGAGGGGAGGTGCCTTTAAAGTAAATGAAATACCTGGGCAGAGCCCAAATCACCTTGCTACCAGAGAAACAAAAACACCTCCATATTCCTAGGCCTTTGTCTATGCTCTGGGAGCAGCTTTCACACCTCATTCAGGACCATTCACCAGCTGGGTAACAGTTGGAAAGTCAGTGGTAAATTAGCCTTTAGGAGTTTCAGACAGGGAAAAAGTAATTTTCTAAAAGTTACTTTCCCTTTATATTAATAAAAATCCAGCTTCACCACTGAGGCGGTATTTTAATAAATATTAAAAAGAGTTGTTGGATCCTTTTACTAGCTCACACCTACCTTGAGATATCAGAATTAATATTTAATATATATTGCTTACCAGTATGTCTCCATGGGCCAGCCAGCTGTCCTACAGTGAAAATAGCTTTTGGGTGCAAATTACTGTAAGGGTATTTTTAACATTACATTTCTGCATGTCCTACTTTTAAATACAATGCATCCTGCCTTGTATGCTATCAAGCCTACTTGGAGGTGACTTGAAGGCTTTGACTTGTCAAAAGGATGTATTTTAACATGTTGAATTGCACTTTTTAGGTCGAGCCTAGAGTCAGCGCGCATGCGCTGCTCTGCGAGACTTGAGTTGAGTATGCACTTGAAGCCCCGCCCACTCTCTGCCCATATTTTTCATTGGCTTGTGCCATTGTTCTTCGTAAATACTGACTTCTGATTTGTCAATAGGCGTTTTAGTCCCTCCTTAGTACTGCCTTGTCTTCATTTGTAACCTCCCATGGCGACTGGCCCCTTTACTTCGGTTGTTAAACAGTACATGTTATTTAGACTGGAAGCACTATTTTCTTTAATGAGTTTCTCTTACTGCAGGCATGCGCTGCTTCAGCTGGTTTTGAAAGCAGCGGGCACGGCGCCCGCTTTCATATTACCAACACGGGTGCCGCTCTTTAATCACCCATAACGTCCACTTTGCATTTTTTTTTTTTATATTAGCAACGTCACCGCTTGACCGGGAAACTAGCGAACAATGGCGGCTGCACGGCTCGCCCTACTCTACTTCAACATCTCTCCTTTTATTTTCACAACAATCAATAAAGCGTGAAGAGGTCTTATATGGTCATAGATGTGTGCCCCTATGTCTGTGTGCTGTTTACCCCTGTGCCTCTGTGACTATATGCCCATTTCTTTAATTGAGACTACCCTCCCCAGACTGCAGCCATTGAGTCGATGTCTAGAACTATACCTGAAAGAGATCCATAAGGTACCGACCCCATCTCTAAACGGGGGCATGAAGCACGGTGTCCTGATTATGCAACTTTTAACCACAAACACGAAGGCATTTAAATTTACAGTGTTAGGATTTTGTTTTCCCGCCCTTCTGGTTGCACCAGTTCGTGCCCTCGGTTGCTTTACGAGCAGTGCAGCTTTCGCAATTAGTGATCGTAAACGTTATATATTAGGTGTGGCACGGCCACCGCTTGCTGCACTTGAAATTTCCTGGGACATTTTGATGCTTTGTGTGATTTACAATTTTGGTTCCATTTTCTATGTAAAGCTATTGTTATGTTTAAAAGTGTTAGTTAAATGTTGCTTTAATTCAAAAATAAAATCGCCTCTGAATTGCAGCTATTTTTAACAGGATCCTAGTCTTAACCTTAACACCGCCTCCGAGCTACGCCTTCACTGCTCGACCGAGCTACCCCGAAGAGGGGAGGAGGCCTCGACGACTACAGAACAAGTACCCTGCTTATTCAGGGCACGCATACAGTGTAACCTCTGATTAGTCATTGCTCTTTAAACATTATTGTATTGGTTTGGCATTTTTTTCATGTAAAAAGTTGCTTAATTGCAATTAACGACCTTATGCTTTTGTCATAAAGAGAAGTGATTTAGGCAAACTTGATATTTTTTATAATGGGTGTAGAAGTCGGTAAACGGCCTTCTTTAGTTGTTTTAAGTTAGCGTTGCCTGTGCAGGGTTTTCCAACCGTAATTACGGTTAGCCGGCCTTTCCCTTTCAGTTCAAACGTGAACCTTTGTCCCTGGTCCCTTTACCACCGAAGTCCTTCCTCTGCCTCAGAATATCGAATCTGTCATTTTTACCCAGCACCGCTCGGGGCAGATTTTTCCAGCAACAGGCACTTGAGGAAACACGCACCTTTTCTGTTTTTCTTATGGTAATGTTGATAGAAATATGAGCACTGTCCATTTAAGGCAGAGGGAAAGGTTATCGTTGGATTGCCTTTGTGCGTATGTGCTGATGTGGATGCAGCCAGACAGGCTGCATGCGCAGAGACATCCGGGAAACGGCCGTCGATCGATACGAGCGGTGTGAAGTGAATGAATGTGAGGCAGTCTGTCAAATGACGTCTAAAGCATACGTTTAGTATATTTTCCATTACGTCAAAATATATTTTTTGTTTTAAAAGTATTTGTTTCTTGTATCGATCGCTATGTAAAAGGTTAACCAAGCCAATTTTAATATAATGCTGTTTGGGGGTTATAAAGTCTTGAATATTGTCATATTAGGCTTGACTTGAGCACATCCTAATAGGTCCCAAAGGCGAGACCGATTGCATTGCAAATGCTTGTTTACACTACTACAATCATGTTTGCACTGGCACTGTAGTGGATAGCACAATACGGGCTGCTGTCCACTACAGTGACATTCAACGTCCAGGTCCTGGGTACACTTTGTACCCTATACAAGGGGCTTATAGGCAAATTAAATTTACCAATTAAGAGTATACCAGATCAAACGAGTATAAAGGGGGAGCGCAATCACTTGACTACTGGTTAGCAGTGGTAAAGTGCACAGAGTTGTAAAACCAGCAAAATAGGGCAAAAATCTGGGGGGACTTCACACAAAAGATGGTAATTTCCTACATAGAAGTTGTGATCTTTAAATGAGTTGTGGACAATTTGCAGAAATACATCAATGGAGATCAAGGCAGACTTGAGGGTTGTGTTCTGAGAGCAGAGGCATGTAGAGGACGGAAAGAACAGAGAGAACCATTTGAAAGGAGAAAAAAAAAGAGGCAACCATCAGAAGTTTTAAGTACAAATTAGTTTATAATGCTGGATTTTAGGAATATAGAGGACACTGTCTAAGGTAGCAGGCAATTTGAGCCTCTAAAACTGTAGGACTAAACAACATTATTTCCATGTACAGATAGTGCTATATTAGGTACTTTGATAGGCGCAAGAGTAAAGCGAACAATATGTCCATTGTTAGGTTACCACTAGGCCACTGCTTCAGCAAGGAGAATTTTTCAGTTCAAGGGTTGGAAGCATAAAGTAATGGCTGGACGCAAACATTGAATATGTACAAAAGCAGCTTTTGATAGTACGATTACATTGAAGTGAGTGATACCTATTGGAGAAAATTACCTGTATGTAAAGAAGGATGTCCTGGGTTCAACGAGGTTTAGTTAAAATGTAGCCGGAGCTGCATATCACAGCTTCTGTAATTAGCATGTGATTTGTTAATCCTAGTACTGTAAATAAAAAACCTAATGCAACTTGGCTTTTGCCCTAACATTCGCAGCAATGAGCAAATTCAGAGCAATTTCTTCAAATTCAGCATAGTAGTGCATTTACAAGGTCACGGAACTGCTGATGGCAAAATAATTCTGAGTGATCTTCGTTATTTTGATTGAATTAGTATGGATCTGAATAGATTATTTTGCTAACACTAGGAAATGTACTGATTATAAATAAAATGCACAAACCCAGCAAATTAACCCCTTCTTCGGTGTCCTCCAGTTAGGAATGTTATGTTCATCAAGGCTCAGTGATCGAACGTTTGGAGGAATTACTTTGTTTTAAGTAATGCAGATACACTGTTAAAGTGCTGTTAAAGTGAAAACATCAAATACAAGCCGATTGGTCTCTTTACATAGACATTTTTGTAAAACATACTTGCTTCTATAGACAAGTTGTTTTTGTAGGTTTGTATTACCAATGAAAAGGTTCCTGTGTTCATATGTTTTAAAGTACCTTATTTACGAGACTGAATGTGCTAATATGCGCTCGCCGATTAACGGACCAATCCATGCAGCACCCAATCATTATCAGGCATTCAGTTACTCGTTCATTCAACCATACACTAAGTCACCCATGTTTAGATGTTTTTACATTCACCCACTCAACGACACAATCATGCATGCAAACTTGCCAATCAAAAAAGAAGCACATTTGCTGAGAAACTAGCCTTGCTAATTGTCTTTGCCAGTGCTTGCTTAGCTTGGTATTGTCATGTTAGCCTCTTTCTAGTGCTGATTAATTAAATCCCTCTATTCTCACTGTTTGGAAGCACTGCCGCCCAATGAACCACTCTTTCCTAATATTGTTCTGAACAAAATGAGCACTACATTAAGCATATCCCATCTATGCCCCAGATCTCTCACCTTGGCGGCTTTATACATTCCACTCCTCTCATTTTCAGTGTTTTGCCAACAGAGGAAGCTGTGTTGTGGTTTTGTTTTTTCCAAATGAGATAGCACAGAAAATGACCCGATCGCGTTCACCAAGCAGCCCATTCACCGGTTCTCAAAGAGCAATGGTTTCATTACACATGGCCAAAGATAATAATGGTCCATAACACCGTTTGGATTCATTACATTGGATGACTCCCATATTGGTGCTAAAAACACTTAAGGACTTAATACATTTCCTCTGGAAACCGAGTCTCCATATAGAAATTTCCCTCTATGAATCTTGAAGAGGAAACGTCTTACCTTTTTGCCCTGAAGAAGTCCTTGATGGACGAAACGCGTAGGCTACAATCTATCTTTTAAGAAGATTTTGAATAAAGAATTGGAACGACATCAGACCTGCTGAATCATTCTTTGAACACTTTTCTCATTTACTGTTGCAATTTGAATTTGTTTTTGGAGTGCTGGATCGTTTTTGTGTTTTTGCACAGAAAATGTGTTCGTTAAGAGTTTTGTGTATGGTGCAGTTAAATATTTTTTATTAGCCTCACCCTCTTTCTCTCTCATCAGTCTTTTATTTTCGTAACTAATTTGAGTGGTAGACGGCCTTTTTCAAGGAGTGTGAAGCCTGCTTCGGTTGGGTTGAGTTGTCTGCGTCATGTATGCCTTCCTGTGCTGTTTTGGGCACCTGCTCCCTTTTTTCAACATGCACCACTTAATAACAAATGTGCCAATTATGTTTTGAATACTTAGGATTAAATGGTCCTTTGTTTTTCTTCAAAGAGAGCGCTGCAAAAAGGTTCTACTATGGTTATGTTTTGAATAATGTCCAGGGAGGATGATAAAGTTTTGACTAGTGATGTCAATGCACCACATATTTGCAATAAGTCAGGAATTATGTTGCCCTATTTGAAAACTATTCGCAGATGTTACAGTATGCACAAGACACATTCCAAAGATCACTGAAAATATTTTTTTAGAAATATGTCTGGATGTGAGAATGGTTGCAGTCTCAGACTAGGGACGCACTTAACTGGTTGGCTGTCCTAAGAAGTCGTTGTTAAGGAGTCTAAATCAGGTGATATGAGGATGGGAGAGGGCTTATAATAATTCACATTACAATCGCCAGGCTAATTCTCATCTTATATAGTGTTTATTGAAATTGCTTACTTACAATCCACTGTATGTGATACATAAACTTATACATATTCTCCAATACTGAAGGTGCAGAAATGTCCTTGCAGGAGTATTTTTTTCTTTCAGACACGCTCAACTGCTCCAGGGTTAATAACTAACCTGTAATAAAAATTCTGTCATTCCACAGGCACAATTTGTATTCTGTTAACTACAATAGCCTCTTAAGCAATGTCTCCAGTGACACACATGTAACCCACTGTTGGCCAAAGAAACAATTTGAGAAGAGGTTAAGTGCCACATTAAAGATATTTTTATAATGAAGGAATGGTGTATCCCTAGACTGTCGTAAGCAGAAATGAAAACATTACCTTGTGGAAACTTCAGTGAGACCAGAGCAGAATGCCTTTTCCCCAGTTGACCGCTCGCATCAAATGCCTATAGACAGGGACGCAAATAGGATTGACGTGGTCTTTGGGAAACTAATGGTCTCTGCGGCCAGCCTAGCCTTGTGGTCAGTCAGTGCGGTTTACCTACTGGGCCGATGTACACACGCCCCCTCCGACATGGCCTGCAAGATCTTGCCAGCGTTTCCAGAACAATTTACGGCCTCCCTGGCTCAAACCATTCAGGATGCAGCCAAATACGTCATTCATGCTGGCCTGGATACTACTGATTGCTTGGTGCGGGCAGTAGGGACCAGTGTGGTGCTCTACCGCCATGCTTGAATACAGTCTATGGGGTTTTCCGGAAATGTACAGACCTCCCTTACAGACATGCCTTTTGATTGGTCCTGCATATTTAGTAATAAAAAGCTGACTCAGCATTAGAATGTTTTAAGGAGAGCCGGGCCATGGCACGTTCTTTAGGTCTCTCAACCCCAGCCAGAAGGTTTTCCTGCCAGTTTTAGCCTTTCTGAAGCTATTCATAGGAGTTGGCGTAAAGGTAGAGCACGGCCACTCTGCCCCACAGCTGTCACCCCAGTCCTTTCATGGACCGGTAAAGGGATCAGGCAGGCACCATACAGATCCCCAAGGGCACTGATCTTCCCAGTCCTCCTCCCATGCCATATCAGCTGCCAAGTTGCTTTAATTTATCCTTAGTGGCTCATATTCACCCTATGGGAAGCACGATCCAACACTTTCTAGCAGGGTGGCAATCTGTCACATCCAACAGATCATTCGGCAGGTCTGTGCCCTTCCATTCCTATCCCACCCACCTCAGCTTCCTCACACATCAGAGTTCCTCTCAGGGGAGAAATTCCATCTTGCTGCAAGCAGTGCAAGCTTGTTGTTACTCCTGCTGTTTCCTCATGCAAAGGATGGAGGCATCCATCCTATTTTAGATCACCCTCTGAAGTTCTTTCTGTGGAAGAACAGATACAAAATGCTCATGCTGGCCCGGGTTCTTGCTGCCCTGGATCCGGGTGACTAGACGGTGGTATTGGCCTTCGCAGGACGTATATTTCCATGTACACGTTCTGTGTCCCACACACATTACCTGCGGTTCAAGGTAGGCCAAGGGCATTTTCTTTTTGCCAAGCTCTCCTTCGGCCTCACCAGCTCCCCTGGGTGTTCACGAAAGTGATGGTGGCAGTCACTGCTTAAGATCTGCTACGCATTGGCTCTAAATGTAGCCTCCGGAAGGTCTGAGACCTCATTTCACCAAGGCTGCCACCATTGTGTTGGCAAGCTGAGTGCCTGTCCTGAACATTTGTCAGGCTGTGACGTGGACCTCAGTTCACACATTCATGAAGCACTACTGACTTGACAGCCGGATCCAGTATGAAGGGCATTTTGCCCATTCAGTCCTGCAGGACGTTTTGGTCTGAGCCCACTTCCCAGAACCTCCACCTTTGAGATGTACTGCTTTGGAATGTTCTAAAGGTGGTGGAATCTGTGGTGAAAAATATCCATCTGAAGGACAAATTACTTACCTTTTGATAATGCTCTTTCTGATGGATAACCACAGATTCCTCACTACCCTCCCACCTGCCTCCTCTGTGGAGTTGTCTTTGTTTACAATTTAAAAGGTTCCAAATTAGAATTAGAGATCTACCCACTGATACCAACAATTGTTTTGTGCTCTGTGTCCGAGGGCTTGTAAAGAGTTGAGCAAGAAACTGACGTTGGCTCACTCAGATGGTGCTTATATGCAGCTCTGCTCCATTACTTCCAGGGTGGAATGAAGTCAGCATGGAGCCGCACGGTGCCACCTAGTGCCACACTGGAGCACTATCCAGAAAATTCCGATCCAGTCTGATGCCTGGGGATATTCTAACCGCGAGCAATCTGCGGTTCCGGTGGTAACTTGTTCATTAAGGAAATATTTCACATTGTAAGGATCTACCACGTTCCTGCTAAAGATTTATTTAGAAAAAAAGTTCCTTAATGTAAGTGCGCTGAACTTATCGCAGCTAAAGATGTCACATAATGTCTAACACCCTGGAAGTGCCTACAACCCCTCCTGAACAATCTACCGAATAAAATGCCCTCACCAATAAATCTCCCATAATATATAAATCGCACACCAATAGAATGGACAATGTAAAAAGTACATTTTCCAAAACGTGCCCTTAAATATTAAAGAAAATACAGTCGTGATTTCTAATACAGTTACATTTGAATGAAAAATTACACCAATAAAAGGTTTAATCTTTTAACATTCATCACCAATGTAGCAATGCTTAAATCGGGAGATAAATCAGTTGATCAATTTTCAGAACATCTGGATCTGCATTTGGCTTTCTAGAAACACTCTTGCTATTGTGTAATGCTTCAGTTGTCTAGAAAAGGCCTTTATTTCAGAAACAGAAGACACCTTTTTACAGTATGAGCGTTTATAATCCCATAATAAGATTTAAAACATTGACCTTGAATACCAATCTATTACAAATGTCATTCTAGAACAAATCCCTTATGATTTTATCTTGCAGCACATCACTCACTGCTAAAGTCCAGTCACTGTCAAGGGCTGGATGTGGCTTTGCTAATTACCGCGCTGTCGGACCCTGGTTATAACTGCACACAGAGAGAAGATGACCTGGAAAATGGTGCCAGACTGGACCAGAACAAACAAAAAGCCCACGGCGCAAAACACAAGGAGCTGAATCTCCACTACAGTATTGTTTTTATGCATCTGAAGCTGCATACCTGCCAACTAAAACAAAGATTTCACTTGTGAGGAGTGGGCGGGGCCTCGTACCAAGAAGTACCCAAGAGGCACTTTTGCCCCTACCCCGACCTGAAGCCCCCTCCTCCATAAAGAAGAAAAAAAGCTTGCTGATGTCCTGGGGTGTTTTCACACACTTTAATGGACGTCGGCAGTTCAAAAGCCTCGGAAACGAGCTGGAAAACCACTATTTACAGTGGTTTTCAGCTCGTTTCCCCTGCCACCGGGTGATATCCGCCCCACACCGGGTGACTGTGTGATGGGAGCCAATATCGCGTGTCACACGGTGGCACCGTGTGAGTTCGCAGGTATGAAGCTGGTAGGACTGGAGCAGATCTATAGGACACAGCGTAGCAGGACCCAAGCAATTGTGGCGTGCTGCTACAATCTTTAGGGACCATAGGCCTACTGGTAGAACAGGAGCAATGAAAGGGCACAGAGCTTTGACTCGGACAATAGCCTCTACCTTCAAAGGATTGGTGAAGGACCAGGGACTGTGTGGGATGAAAAGGCTGGTCTTGGAGACAGACGTAATGGAGTGCTGTTTGTATTTAGTGATCATGGAATGTTGCTCGGGTTTGGTAGTAATATTGGAGTGATGTACAACGAAGGGAAGTTACACTGTTTCCTATGTGCATTTGTGCATGTCCCTAGCCCGCAGCCATGAGATTTACACATGAGCCTAAAGAACTTAATGAGAGTTCGGTGTTGGTAACCACATTTTGGGCGCAAACTCCTGTTTGCACTAAAACGGGATTGCAGTATGGGTACATAGCATAGGTCTTTGCTCACTTTCACTCACAAGCAAATAATGCATGTGCTGTTTGTGCACCCTGGAATGAGGAATAGCGTGCTCCTGGAATGTTACTCCCCATTCAGGGGTGTGAAACCGCGAATAGGCTGCAATGAGGAGTGCGCAATTTGCACCCACTTCTTTCTGTTTGATCATGATTGGACCCTTGTTGTCTGGAAGAGGGCTCATTATGTTGGAGTATTGAGAAATGTCATACAAAAAGAGTTGCTCTCACTTGTTAGTGAAATAGGGAAATATGATCTCCTTTGTGTGGCATGCTGACTTAGATAAGGAATTCCTTAGCTGTGATTGCAAGTTTTCACGCAATAAGGTGTGCCTTATTAATGTCAATCAAATATAGGTTCAAGGTAAAATTTTACATTTAAGATGGATTAAATCAAATTGAAATGCTGCAAAATATGTTTGTCTTACTTTGCAGTTAAAACACTGAATTCTAGAAAGCACATTAACCTCCATTTAACAAAGGCTTTACTGACATGCGATTGATGTTTGGAGAAACCTGTGATTTTCATAAGCACGCCAAAATGTGCACAAATGGGTGTAAGAAGTGCTTTCGCTCCTAACTGTCAATTAGCTGTGAAGTAGATGACACAAGGTTACTAATAAAGGTTTTGTTTTCTTAATTCGAACAAACAATGATCTGTGTTTCCCTTGTGTAAATATGGCTCTTCACCTCAAATGAGAGATGATGCATTTGTTCACATTCAAACTAGAACCTCACACAGATAGGAAAAAGGGCCAGGAAAATTTCCAAGTACCACAATCAATAATGAACTGTCCAATGAAAAGAACATTGTATCCCAGTTTAATGAAATGGCAGCCACATGTATGTTCATAACTAGCAGGGTTGTCTTGTATCGTTAACACAATCGGCACTCTCATCTCTGTAAGTTTCTACTTCAGTCACTTTCTTTCCCAGAGGATTTCGGATTTTTTACGCAGGTATATTTTTGTGCATCATTAATAATGTGCAGAATGTATTTTCACACTTGATTACACATGTATACACTTATATTGCAATCTTGCATTTGAAACAAAGTCTCTGTGATATGTAGACATATTCAAGCTTCCTCCTACTCCCCCCTCCACCCCACCCCACCTTTTTCTAGCTTGTTCTTGCATCTACAGATGACATTATCATAGAGGGTGCAGAAAATGTTTCCATGTAGGGGTATAGTGCTTAGGTAGGTGTTAAGGCAAGATGACGTTTATTTTTCATGTGCTCTGATTTGCTAATGAAATGATACATTTGCTCAGATTAATGGGATTCTACAGTTTCTGTAATTTCATGTGCTAAAATAATGTATAAAAACCTCGATTTTGGGGGTGAACCAAAAGACTGTCCTGTTCAATTAGGGATGCTGTCCGGTACTCACCTGATTTTGCTGCCCACATGGGACTTAATTCAGATTTTGCATTTGTCTGTATAACTTTTCCAGTGAGAACCTTCATGGCATCGACACTATACCGCTCTGCTTTTGAATTTTTATAATAAAACCTTTAACTTTTTATTGCTCTAGAGCTCAGTTACTGAATGTTCCTATTTACTGAATTGTATATATTTTTTTTTTTATTTTTTTTTAAATCATTGAGAGGTGGCTTAATGCAGGAACACATTGACATTTAACACGGTCTCTGATCGAGGGAATGTGATCATTCTGATTGAGGTGACATTTTGTGGTGTCTAAAGTTTCAGGGTACCCCACGCCCTCAAGGGTCAGTTCTCGTCAGAGGATCTTCTGGACTGCCTGCGGGATTATTTTCAGTCGTTCTGACTCCCCTTTCTTACTTCTCTCGTTCCTTTTGCGTCTAAGGGCCAACTTATTGTGCCCTTATGGTTTTGTAAGGTAATAGCTACATTTTCTTCTTTGTATGATGTTTGGAAAAGAGATTGGCACTGAATGATTCACTTCACCACCCCTGTGTCATTCGATTCTCCGGCTACCGCTGAAAGCCTTTGGGTAGAAGTGGTGCTGTGAGCCATGTTATTTGGAGTAAAATGTAAGCGGTCATCATGCACATTCTTTTCACTATTCCCAGCTTTAAACCATCCTATTCCCTATATAGTTCTGTCTCCTTTGAAAGTGATAAAACCTTCACCAGTTTAATCTGTGTACTCCACCAGCGGCATTTGTGGGTTGTTCCAAGTCTGCAGTATGCATATCTTACCAGCGCAATGTCTCGCTCCTTGAGGTGTGAAGAGTTAATTTTGGATTTATAATTTTTTTTACTGATTGGGCAACTCCTTAATTTTTAAATGCAAAATTCTGATTAGTCCTGACTGCTAAATGAATCGAATGACCTTTCTATGTGGAAATATGCATTGGCATATGTTTGCAAGTCACATACTTTTTTTTTTTTGCACATAACTGTGCCAGAGATAGACGGAGGATGAATGAATGAGAGGGTGTGAATGGATGCATGGTTAAATGAGCATATAAGTGAGTTTGAGGATGTCCTGTAGTGTGCAGGGATGAGTTGAATAAATGACTGGTGGATCGATTAATCAGTAAATGACTCCATGTCCGTGTGGGGATGAGTGGTATATTGGGTAGAGAGGTGACTTGATGTGGGTACTAGGATATATGAATGAATAAATGAGTACGAAGATAAATGGGTGAATGTGAGGATACCTGAACGAGAGAGTGGATGAATGAACAGATGAGTGACTGATGGGTGGATGGATGGAAGGGAAGGATAGATGGTTAGATGAATGAGAGCGCGGATGGATGAAATGAAGGCATGGCATTGGTTAAAAAAAGACAGACAGTTTCATGCTGTTGACCTTTATACACATAATGCTACATCTCTATGCAGTGACGTGCTCGACGTGCATTCCTATTGTGTACGTAGACTGAGACAGGCGTTTTATTTAAATCTGGAAATGCTATTTATTTCTTAGGCTGCTGATGTTCAGTGCTGAGAGAGAGCGCAGGAAGCTCGGTGTAAATACCTTTTTAGGTCTCGGCCTGGCGAAAGCAGCGCATGCGCTGCTCTCGCCATGCGAGGGGTTCTTGGATTCAATGCGGATTCCGAAGCCGTGTCTCAGCTCCGCCCCCATTTTTCATTTGTGCGCATCGTTTGGCGTCACGAATTATGCCAAAGGCAGTGCAATAATTGCACTGGAGGCATTTCAATCCCTCCTGGTTGCCACCCTGTCCCCTTTTGGCGCCGCCCAGCGGGATTGGATCTCTTACCGCAGCGTGACACAGTAGGCTTATTTATTAACTTGCTGCACTTTTTTTTTTTTTTTTTTTAAACCATTGCATGCGTTTCTGTGTGGAATGCATTGTATGCTTGTACGCTACTTTGTATTCAATTCTTATTATTACGCTACTTTGTTGTTATAGGTTTCTTTTTGTATGTACGCTATCTGTTTGTTTGTGTTTGTTTTTTTGTTTTTTAACTTTGAAACTGAGCGCGGCGCCGCTTCACGGACACCGCGCTCGGATTATTTATATATTTCTTAACTTTAAGACAGCGCAGCGCCCGCTTCAAGGACACCGCGTTCAGTGTTAAAGTTAAGAAATATATTTTTTTTTAAACGAGCGCGGTGTCCGTGAAGCGGCGCCGCGCTCAGCTTAAACTTAAGCATTTGCAATGCAATCTGACCAATTGCATTGCAAATGCTTGTTTTTGTACCAGGTAATTAACGAGCAAGAGGCAAGCTTCTCTTTAAATAGACCGTGCAGAGTTTTGAATTGTCGCAGGTTTTATTATGTAGATGTGGTAACGCTTCCCAAGCTGCAAAAGTTAATTATTTTGCCCTAAATCTTCACCCGTGGGCCGCTTTAACCCTGCTGATCCCCAGACAATCAGAGACGGGAGGGGCCCTTGGCATAGAAAGGGCCTCAGGGGGCTCAGTGTCTGGTTACAGTATTTCACCGCTGACCCCCCCATTAGGAGCGGAGCACCGGCGCCTAGGAGTCATTTCCCCCTCCAGATTCCCTGCTGCTAACCCCCCCCTCCCCCATCTCACTGTGAGGCCCCACAGTAAACAGAGCCTGGTGCAGGACATCTGTTAAACCCCACAGAAATAGTTTAAAAGTGGGCTCTGCCTTGGGGGTTTACAAGTTACAAGGGCCAAATAAAACATGACCGAATGTCAAAGCCACATGTGCAGTGGGCACACAGTCGCAGCCAAGAGGCTACAGGCGGGCACACGTGCATCGTGCAAAGATGGCTTTAATTTTTACATTTATCCAGAGTTACGCAGCTGGTTAAATTGTTTTTTGCTGCTGTATATAGCGCGAACTCAACTCTAAGGTACTGGAGCGCTTTACATGAGCCCCAGTTACATTACAGGGGGGGGGGGTCACGTTCATTTTCTGTGGGCATGGCGAGATTAAATGATTTGCCCAGAATCACAGGAGCTGACGCAGAGACTCGGACCTAGTTCCCCAGTTCCAAAGTCGGCAGCTCGGCCCGCTACGCCACAATGAATGTAATTTGTCAATTCATGTACCTCGAAATCATGAAATGTTGAGCTGGACCTGCATGTTACACCATAAGTCAGACTTGTTTGTTTTGTTTTTAAACCCGCCGAAGCCAACATTTTAAGTGCAGCCAGGAAATGGCACCCCGGCCGGAAAGGGTCCTTTTATTTACTTTGGGTTGCCACCCCCTCAAACTCAGACAAAACGGGTCGGGACGGAAAACCACTTTCTCAGAAGTGGTGAGGTGCATTGTGGGAAGCGACCGAGTGCCCCCGTTTCCGATGAAACGTGGAGAGCAGGATCGGATTCAAATGGTCGCAGATGTTGAGAAAGTGATGTAGAAGGGTGTCCCTTGAGCTGGTGAAGGTGATACAGCTATTGAACGGACCATGAGTTTATTTATTTTGTTGCAGTTTTATATAGCGCGAACTCGACCCAAAGGTACAAGGGCGCTTTACACGAGCACCAGTTACATTACACAAGGACACATTAATTTTTTTAGTGGGCACAGGGAGATTAAGTGACTTAACAGAATCACAGGAAGTTGAGACCACACCCACACTCGAACCTGGCTCCCCAGCTCCAAAGTCAGCAGCTCTGGCCATTACGCCACAGCCTCTTGCTGGCTTGTGGATTTAGAGGGCCGGGAAGATTGGGGAGGTATTTCCCCGTGCAAGGACTCACCACTATTCCTGTATCTGTGTCCAGTAACAGGTGGCAGGAAGCGATAAGGTAGCTGGTCGCCGGGAGCGTAACTGGTGCCACTGCAAACAAGCATTGAAAATGCAATAGGTCTCGCCTTTGATTAAGTTAAAGCCATTTGCTTTGCTATATAATACCATTAGCAAAGCAAATGGCTTTAACTTAATCAAAGGCGAGACCTATTGCATTTTCAATGCTTGTTTCTATCTTGGGTCTTGAGCATGTGAGGTTGTCTGCATGGTTGTTCTAAAGCGTCAATGCGCCAGTTGTCTCCAGAGCTGTGGGGCCTGTGAGCTGTCTCTTCTTCACATTCTCTTGCCCAGTGCTTGAAGTCCTATGTCGTCACTAGAGTGCAGCTTTTTAATGCAACGGTTGTAACTGACGCAGATATTTTAACGAGTGGTAAAATGGTAAATTACTGATAAATACACGTTTGATGCCCTCATGAGAAGTTCTGTGCAAGCTCTCGGTACGTGGGGAAGCTCACAACTGAGATTTGGCACATGGTCTTGGCACAGTGTTCGAGCCTTGCTTGCGAGGGAGATGCATTCCCGCCGAGGCCGTTGCATTTTCCCGCTGAAAAAAATACATATTTACGGAGCATGCTACAAACAAGGTTTTCAAATATAAGCGGGTCGCTCATTCATGAGCAATTATCCTGTAGCTGAGACGGGGTCTGCATAATTGCTCCGTGGCCTGGCTTGTATCTGTATGATCTGCCTGTCCTGTCATTGTGCGGATGCCAGTGTCCTAAAGAACAGATGAAGTCGGGATTATTTTAGTAAAGTGGTGATCCTGACTGAAATTCGCATTCTCTTGTCATCAATCAGAGCTGTGTGCGCGCGGTGCCTTCGGTTCATTAGTAGTTGGCCCTGTTAAAATATTCAGATGACACCAGAGTTAACATTTACCAAATGTAATCCGTGACCTCCAAAGCTCCTCTGTCTTACACTCATATTCTACTTCACATCACAGAAAGGTGTAAATATATGTATTAATCAGTAGAATTAGCCTGCCTGCAACTTGGTACTCTCATGTAAAACAACCATTTGCTCCCAGCAAACCAGTTTGTCATTCTGTATTTGCCCCGGTATACAACCATCATAAATGCATAGGGCAACAACGTTAACCATGGTACAACCATCGTACAACTCTAGAAAGGCCAACATACAACATCGTACAGTCGTCGCGCAAACATTGCAATTTCTAAGCGTATCCAACGTACATCCTTGTGCAGTCGTCACGAAAGCATCACTGTCTTGGAGTGCACAACAATCATTGTAAAATCCTAGTGTAGACAACTTACACCATGGTTCAAGCATCATACCAGCACAGCTGCAACACCATGCTGACCTCTCATTGGTCGTTTTACAAGCATGTTTAAGTCTATTTCAATTTAGATTTTTGAAAGTAGAGTGGCGTGTTTCAGCTGTACATCATGTGGTAATCTCCAAGAGTGCTAGAACTCCTCCTCCCGCCCCCAGGGTGATCTCTTGGTCTTCGTCTTTGCCCAATCCTGCTTTACATCACTTTGACTGTTTTTCAATTAATATGAGCTTTATATGTCTGGAGACCTGTAATTGTTCTAGGCGGGTTTTATTTGGATATATTTTTTTATCAGGGCTTTAGAAATGTTCCCTCATTATCTTTTTTTAAATCATTAGTGTGATGTATCCCCTTTTATGCCACTAATGAAATACGTTTTTTAAAAATAGTATGTTATACTTCTTAGTACAACTGCAAAATAACTTTCACACTTCAGAGGCACCATATAGTTGGACTTCACCGAGCACACACGAGCACTCTAGTCTTCACAAAATAAGGCAACACTGGATGATAACTCAACACACTAAACCAATATCCGCAGCAAAACTGATTTAAAAACAGCCCTCGACGAGTCTTATGCTCACCCAACTCAATACTGATCTTTCTGCCCATCTTTGAAGGATGCAAGGCTCAATCCGCCATGCTGATATTCAGACCCGAGACCTTTAATGTTACACACCGATTTCAGTAGCAATAATTTAACCTGATGGACTATGCAGGAGCAACAGCCAGACTCTTAAACTTGAGAACTAATTCTAGTCCAAATTCAAGAGTTTCATTCATAAGGGAATCTTCCTCTGATACAATTGCCTTGACAACCATGGACAGAGTGTGAGAAAGTCGTGAAATAGGTGCGTTCTGGCGTTTCACTCTTACAGGAAGTGCCCCTGGTGGCCTCGCGCATGTGTCAGAGTAATGAAAAGGCTCTGTGGGGTCATAGGTCGAGTCATTGTCCCTCCTGTCATTTTGATAGAAGGCTCATCAAGCTGTCTGCTTCAAGCTGCGGTATCTGGCGGCCATGTTCTCGGAATATTTCTGTAATGGCGTTGATAGGTTACGTTGCCAGACTCGTAATACGAGCGCCCTCACATTCAGCCGCGGAGTCATACTGTTCACGTTTATTTGGGAGTGCCTTTGACACTCGGAGAACAGCAGAGACCGCAGCGAGCAGTTCTTACACGTTGGGCTCCTGCCAGAGCCGTGATTATTTATGTTTATTAACTATGGCACTGCGCCTTTATTCCAATGAAACACGGGTGTAAAACATTTGCACTATTAAAACGCCATTCATGACGAACTCCTGTTAAATTTGTTAACATGCGCTTTCAATCCCTCATTGAATGGAGTATCGGCTAGAAAGAACTCTCACTCCCTGACAGAGGGGGTATAACGTTTTCTTTCACACCACATGCGAATAAAGGGACATAGCTGCCAAGGTTTCAAATTGCTATGTGTGACATTTTCATAATTCACTGTAATTAGGAGTGACATTTCAACGACCATGAGTGACCCTTTCTCGTAAGCAAAATCAAGCAATGATGACAAGGAAAACATATAAAATAACGTGGGACCCAGCCCAAACAGGATGTGTGAGGCCCCAACTGAGGCAGGAAAACATCATGGACCTGCCTGGACATCGGTGTTGCTGGGCAGGCCGGCAGAATCCTGTCTTCCAGCCTTTGGCGACTCGTACTGGGTCCCCTGGCTCCACCCTTGTAATTAATGATGCTGTTTAGAGCATCAGTCTATCAAGGGCCTCTCTGCCACGTGGGACACGGCCCTAACCGGATGTGTGAGGTCCCAACAAACACACTCCTCCGGTGCCTACTGTTGCCGGGCGGGCCACCAGAAAAACAAAACACAGATTGCCAGCCTATGTGGTGAGCCCCCCTCCCTGCTGGCAAACTCGGGGCCTCTGACATCACATGAGTGACCCAGGCCAACAGGGAACGGGGACGGACCGATGTCAGAGAGGGCCCAACAACATGAACAGTTGTCATTTATAGTCAAACACGTCATGCGGTCGATCGGATCAATCCACCTATGTCACTCTAGAGAGTAACAACTTTAAACTAACACCGGCAGGAACCAACTGCAGCTGCCTGATGTGATTGCGCGCTGCACTGATCATCACTGTCTATTACAAACACACACAGGCTCACAGTGGCTGGTACTTACTGTCTTGGGCCACGGCCCGGCCGCAGATGAGTCTGAGTCAGTGACTGTGGCGCAGGCGGGTGGCGCGTGCAGGCAGTGACTCTGGTCTGCAAGGGCTGGCTGCAGGCAGGCTGAGCTCAGGCAGGCAAGGCCGCAAAACACAGCGTGCCAAGGCAATACAGGTTTGTAGCCCGGCACCGGCCCTGCACACTGATCAGGCTGTCCCTGGCTGACTCTAGTTCCCGGGCGGGGCCGTCCAGTGAGACTGTCCTGGCGGCCCCTCGGCATTGCAAACCGGGTCACTAACTTAGTTGGTCTCCCTCGAGTCGGCTAATAATTCAGAGGCTGCGGGGTAAAAACAGTTGAGTTAGCTACACTGCGGAGCCGCCACCATCATTAAACTGAATTCCCCGCTCCGGGCAGCAGGATGTGACGTCTCCTGCAGCGCCGGGTATCTGACTGAACTGGATGTCTCGGTACTACCTGATGATGACGTCACCGACAACTTGTCATTACAACACACCGTCAGGCTGCCAGTCAGAGCGCGGTGTGGGGAATGATCATACTTATGATTGTAACGCTTGTTGCACTGGTCTGCAGTTGAGTGTGAGCCTGCCAGCACTGCCTTAATTCACTGTCTCAATGGGATCCCCAAAGCCTGTGGGAGCACAGCCCGTGTAGTGCACACCACGGGTGGCGCGCTGCCAGCTGCTGACTTGAGCTGCTTTCAATCAGTGACGGAGACACAACAGAAATGCGTGACAATGCATTTCAGTGCGGTAATGCGGAGTACCACACTGAAATGCGCTAGTGTCACGCCTGATGCGTGATACATGGCAGGACTGAAGGGAAGCAGCGATAAATAATCCACTGCAGAATTGGCGTTCTGATAAAATGTTTTTTTTTTTTAAACACATTAAACGATTTTATAACTGGTGTATTGTGTGGCCCGAGTCAGGTTTCTCTTTTCGCCTGGGGCAGAAAGGGGATCCAGCATTCCAACATTACAGTGCGTGTTTTTGTGTCTTAACTATTTAAGGAAAGTAATACTGAACAAACAATTGAAACTCAATCAAGTGTGAACTACTTCTTGTAAATGTGCAAGACCGGGGCTCGTTTCCTGCCCCCTGTTTATAGGGTCCCACCCATTTAGTATCTGAGACTCCGGAAGTAGGAATCCATTTCTCGAGAAAATAAACATTTTATAGTTTTTGCCATATTCATAACAATAGCGGATATGTACTGTTTGGGACAAAGGGGGGGCAGCACAAACGCGCTCCTTTGTGTGTAAAATGCAGCTTTATTGAAAACCGGCCCACATCACAAAATACCTTAGGCCTTCGCCTTACAAAACTAAACCTCACTATACATTTACTCACCTACGTTCACTTACCCCCACCCGAACATTCCCAACCCCTTTACATCCTTTCCTTGCAACTGTTTAACTCCTACTCTGTATTATACTGTTCACCTTTAAACACCTGTAACCTTTAACCTACTTCTATTAACATCTAACTATTTAAGTATCCTACATCTTAACTTGTAATGTGTTGCTTCCTCTGGTGTAACCATCCTGCCATCCCCCTTTCCTGCTTCACCTCTGTTCACAACCCTAATCTTAACCTGTAGCCATGTCAAAAGTAGCTGCCAACCAACACTCGGAAAAGGCCTTCCCTTTCTCTCAGACTTTTCTGACCCCCACCCTCCCATTTAGGCACAGCTATCGTACCTTCTGATATTCAAGGTCCTGTCCAGCATTTCTTCCCTTGTATCAAATTAAGCTCCATCCCGTAGTGATACAAATGAACCTAGTCTCTCCTAAAGAAATCGACCGCCTCATATTTCAACTCTGAGTGCTCCACCCAACCAAAACCCTCGTCCCTACAAAACACCGCATAGCTCTGTTACTCTTCCGCTTAGTTTTGTCAATAGCGGCGGGCACCACAGCCCCGCCCTCCCCCCATTACCTCCCCCCACTGTCTTCGTGGGATAAATTCCCTTCACAGGTAAAGCATCCGGACTACTGTTGTCTGATTTCCATGAAGTCCCTCTTCATCTGTTTTAACAAAGCTAAACCTTTACATACCACCAAGTCATTTTCCCCTAAGTGTAAAACTAACATATCTGGGCATGTGTGTCTCTTCAACAATTTGTTTAAACATTCTAACAGTTCCCGCCAGCTCATCCCACCTCTGCCGTGCCAAGTGATCTTAAACAAATTAAACATAACCCAGCTGGATGATCCTGTCCCTGCCCCAGCAAGCTGTTTTTCTATAGGGTAGCATTTGTGAGTTACGTAGCTTCAGGTGGGCGAGCCAATAAATTGACAGGGAGAGCCAAGCCAAGGGTCTTGCTCGGATCATAGAGTCCGTGCACGAGCTGACCCTTGAACAGGTTTGCTTTGTAAATCCTATAAAAAACATCGTACAAAATATGGTAAAGTCTCTTTAAAAATCAAAAAGTTTATTTCTTTAACACGCAAGCTTTGACACTAATGCGTCACTTAATAGCACTACACTGAGAAGTACTTTATTAAAAGTGATAGTTTGTACAAATCAGCCAGTAAATGGATATTTGTCTTTCCTCATGTTAAGACTTTGTTTTTACCTCTTTTGTGCATTTTTCTGCAGTTTTTATATAGCGCAAATTCAACCTGAAGGTATTTAAGCACTTTACATGACCACCAGTTACATTACACAAGGTCACCATTCTCTGTTTATAGGGATGGGAGATTAAGTGATTTGCCCAGAACCACAGGATGTTGGACCGATACTGTGACTCGAACCTCGTGCCCCTTTTGCAAAGTCAACACCTTTTGGTAGTAACGCCACATCCAGGGTACAGGAAAGGATGCAGACAGAAGCCACATGAAAGCTAGGCTCGCTATGAACTCAAGGTTCCAACGGGACCTCGAGCTGAGCCGGAGCCAGACTTCAGGCTCGAGCCTGGCTCGAGCTTTCTGTAACTCGCCTACCTCTATATTTAGCATCATGGTTTTGTCCAGACATTCATCTATAGCAGTGATTCATCCAGTGAAGTTTCTCCACTGGGTAGCAGGGGTTCTCTAGTTACACTGGCGTGGGTAAGTGACTTGCAGGATACAGGATGTTCTCCTCCTGGGGGACAAGGGGAAAGGCTGTTTCTGAACCACATTGGTGGGGTGGGTAGTTTAGATGGTGTGGTTTATCCTCCTGGTTTTGTTACATCAGATCAGTGGGGGAGTATTGTGTCCTGCCAGCCTACATCATCTGAATGTCAAGTATATAGTGGATTGTCTCTTCGTGGTGGTTTTCATTGGAGGTATAGATATTGAGGTCCTCCGCCTAGCCGGTGTCTGATCTCAGTTATGCTATCAGTTATTGTAGCTGAGTTTTGTACAACTGTTACATGTGTTGTGGTATATCATTTTTATAGTGCTTCAAACTCGAGAGGAATGCAAAATTCTTTTGCATTACGTGGCCTTTTGGGGGCACATTGTTGAAAAAAAGGCTGTTGGTTGCATATTGTCCTATGTGGTAGCTGATGAGTGGGTTCTTGATGTTTGATGACATGCTTTAAAAATGTCTTGGTGGTACCACTGTGCTTAAGTATAAAGTGTAGTGAATTTTGTGTGAATAGAAGCAATCGTGCATCCGGATAACCAGGGCATTTTTGAGAATTAAAAAGGTGAGTCAGTCTATAAAAGGGTGGTGGCGTAAACATGTAAACTAGATATCTGTGATACCCATAGTGTGCAATCCGACCAGTGTTTTGGTTGATCTCTGAACTTTGTTATTGCAGCCAGCTATATAACACAACTGATATACAGCTAAAACCAACTAGAACGATTGGCTTTGTCAATAGTTGTTAGCTGTTTAAGATACATGAGTAACAGCTATGATTTTGTTGTAGATAATGAAAATGTTTCAATTCTGAAATTGTGACACTGTGAAATAAACATTACAGTGGCCTTGTGTCTAAGTTCCAAATCCTCAGCCTTCAGTAGACTTGGGCCATTGTCCCGATTCATGTGAATGGCTTCAAAACTTACCCCGTCCCGGCTGTCTCATTGAATTCTGGTAGACCAAAAGGTTGTGGCAACTAAAGTGATTTACCAGATTATTACTGTCGAAATTTCATCACTAACCTTGTTCGCGTTAGTCAGTTTTTATAATAATTCATTTAGGTTGGAAATAACGTCTCCCTCAGACAACTTGACAATGATGTTGCCTTACTATGTAATGGTAATTCAGAGGAATTGATAATATTGGGCGAGGGAGATTTTAGTATCCGCCTGAGTCCCCTGCCATCAAGAAATATATGTGGTCTGCTAAATACTGACAACAGTGATATATCTCACTTTTCACACAATTGTTATGGTGGTACATTAAATGAGTTACTGTTTAAATATGATCTGACCTTTGGTAACAAACTGTGTAACCCGCCTGTTCCATTTAGTAGCACTTTTAATGGTAGAGGAGAGAACAGCCTGATATACTATGTGTTATTTTCTAATCGATACTCTACATTGCTCTCAAAATTTACTACACATAGCATCTCGATAAGTGACCACTTCCCCCAGAGCGTGGAACTGAACATCAGTCTTTTGAACAATCAGATCGAAAGACTCAGGCCCCCAGCTGTTGATAATATTGAAATTTCCTCTTTAAATGGTTATGCATTGCGATGGTCCCAGGTATACCCCAACACATTTTTAGAACTGTTAATTAATACACAGAGTAAAGCATTTGGGATATGCTTGGATACAGCTGGGGCAAAAGAAGTCATCAATGCATTCACGATAATAACAAAAGGGATCAAGGAAGGGTTAACTTCCTATCGGAAGCGACCAGTACTTGAGAGAAGGGGGTGGTTTGAATCAATATGTACCAGTGCCCATAAGAGACTAAAAGTAGGCCTGGGCGTAGTTCATGGAGTTTTGCTACACGGAACTCCGCGAAGTGACAAAAAAACTCAGCAAAGTTCTGCAAGTGGAGGAGTGCAGTGCAAACTGCTGTTCGCACTGTTTTTTCTGCCGCTCGGGTAGAAATTCTACCCGAGCTGCAGCTCGCGCTCTCGAACTTACCGTTCACGAGCGCGAGCAGGGAAAAAACTCCGCTGCGCTACGCGGAGTGGAGTTTTCTGCACTCCGCGAGCTCCGCGGAGCGCGAAGTGCAGAAAACTCCGCGGAGCAGAGTTCATCGCCCAGGCCTAACTAAAAGTCGCCTTACATACATCACCTAGAAATATACAAGATGTCCAGGCTTGCAGACAGGCTTATAAGCTAGCAATGAACCATCAGAAAGAAGGTCTGAGAGATGATGCATGGGAGATCTTGCATGAAGCAAGCAGTAGTAAAGACAACACAGCCTTCTGGCGTGCGATTAACTCACCTTTTTTGAGAGAGGTAGACTGTCCTCATTTGGAGATTGCCATGAGTGAGGCCGAATGGGTGGCCCATTTTTCCAATGTTTATACTAAGCGTTTGGAGAGATCAGCAGGTGCAGGTCTACTTGCATCTGACCCCATAGTAGATGCTTTAACCCCTAAACATGTTTGCCTTACATTCAACTTAGAGGAGGTCATTATGGCTTTAATAGCGATCAAAGTGGGGGAAAGCACCAGGCCCAGACGGCATCCCTGTGGATCTCTATAAAGCTAATATTGCTTCGTGGGGCCCATTACTGACTCTGGTTCTTGGAGCCTGTTGCAATGCAGGCTTTCTGAATACCTCGATAGTCACTTATTGTCCCTTTTTATAAGAAGGGCAACTGTAATAATCCCGCCTGCTATCGACCGATCTCTTTATTAGATTCCTTGGTTAAGGTGGCTGGCCTCATCATCCTGAACAGACTACAGGTCTGGGCTGAATCCAATGAAACCCTGTCGGATTTACAATATGGATTCTGCTCAGATCTGGGGACTATTAAGTAAGGATTAAATTTAAGCCTCTCAATTGGAAAATATACGTATATTAAGCAAGGTAATATGTTCTTGGCATTTGTAGATTTAACATCTGCATTCAACTGTGTTGCCCATGATAGGTTATGGATCATCATGAATGACCTTGAGGTAGATCCACCCATAGTAAACTTCCTTAGAGAAATGTACTTGGGAAGTAGGGCAAGGGTACGGTACGGGCTTAAGGGAGAGTGTACACAGTCATTCAGCATAGAGTGAGGGGTCCGGCAGGGTTGCATACTCGCTCCCTTCTTGTTCAGTTTGCACATAAACAGTTTGGGGAGGGTTCTGGAAACTAAATGCAGCAACCTTCCTAAAATTGGTCATCGGCCAATCCTGACCCTCCTCCATGCTGACGATGCTTTACTCAGGAACCACACCCTTTTGGGATTGCGGCATCTACTCACTAAGTTGGTCACGTATATGCAGGCCTGTTTGTGCTCGAACACAAAAAAAAATTGAGGGTCCTACAGGCAGGGTAGTAATATCTCTGCCCAAAAGCTGGCCTCAAGAGAATGCCAATAGCAACCGGACATCTGAGTCCAAATTTCAGTGTTTGTCAATCCACCACACTTGTACCCCCACTAATTAGTGTGTACAAGAAAAAAAAAAAAAAAATTGTGTGAGAGGTCAGAAAGTACCTCCCGTAAGCATCACCAAGGGAGCTGCTGGTAGGTACTCACCAGTTTGCTCACGTTTTTTCATCATTGGTGACTTTCTTGACCGTGAAAAATGAAATAAGTGTCAAATATGAGTTTAAGAAGTGAGGAAAGGAAAAGATAAGTGATGAAATGTGAACAGAAGCACAAACAGTACTTATTTTGTGCTATCCCTCCTGGACCCAGTAGTGAGAGAAAGGTAAACTTGCTTCTCCAAGCTAAAATGAGTTGGGACTCACTGGCAAATAAGCCTACTTTATTGGATGCCGTAAGCCCACTCAGATTAAAAAAGGAAACAAAATGTTGCGAACCACTTCCAGTTGTGAAAAGGCCAACATGTTTAATTGCCAAATACCTTACGGCAATTTCATCAGGGCTCGGGGCCGGTCTTCACCTCACTAAAGTTTCAATCTGAGCCTGGATTGACAGGTGGTTGCCATCAGCATTCATACCGGTAAACCACCTCCTAGGGGGTATTCTCCAAGCGTTAGCCACACACCCCTGTAATCACATGCAGTTGCAGCCCGTCAACCGCACACGGACTCGAGTCCGGCTGCCGGACTCTAGTCCCAACTGGTGAGTACCTACCAGCAGCTCCCTTGGTGATGCTTACGTGAGGTACTTTCTGACCTCTCACACAATGTGGTGGATTGACAAACACTGAAATTTGGACTCCGAGGTCCGGTTGCTATTGGCATTCTCTTGAGGCCAGCTTTTGGGAAGAGATATTACTACCCTGCCTGTAGGACCCTCAATTTTTTTTTGTGTCCGAGTACAAACAGGTCTTTGTTGATATAGTGATGTTATGAGTGGAGGGCGACCTGATTGATTATTCCCTCTTATGCTCCTTATCGTTGATGATCACGTATATGCAGGCCCTAGGACTACAAGTCAACATAAGTAAAACATAATTGTTATGTGTGGGAAAAGGTCTACGAAGTGCCGTGATATTCTGATTGATAGCACCAAGACTTGTTTTACCCCAACCTTTTCCTATTTGGGTATCCTATTTGACGGTGCGGGTACCAGGACATGTAAGTTTGTCTGGGAAGCTTCAGTTTGTTAAAACCATTATGGCCCTATCCAACTTTGCTAGGAAGCTGGGTAAGAAGCCCCCAAATGAGATGCAGACTATTTATAAAGGAAAGTGTCAGTCTACTGCCACATACGGTGCAGAAGTGTGGAGATACGTTATTTGCCAATTTCTGCAAATGGCTGAAAATGCCTTTTTAAGTAATCTCCTTGCTGTACCTAATTGCTGCCCCACTTTTGCTTGCCATTCCAAAATAGGGGTACCCTTTCTAGCAGACATAATCAAGACCCAGCCAGTTTTGCTCTGGCATAATATCTGGACATACGAGTCTACCGGATTAAATTGTGAAATTTTCAGGGATTGTCTTAAATCCCTTTATGATCCCATGGTTTATGTCAAAAGTTTTCTAACAGATCTTGGGTACACAGAATATTTTGATCAACCAGAATCTCTAACATGTATCAGTATGAAGGAGCTAAAGACTTAGGGCCATATGTATCAAGCCTTTTTCCGTTCAGCAAACGGGCAGATTCTCAGAATCTGCCCGTTTGCGAGTGGGAAAAGCCTTTTGGGATGTATCATCCCAAAGGCCATCGCAAAATAGAGAATTGCTAAATTTGCGATTCTCTATTTTGCGAATGCAATTAAGGAATTGCAAATTGCGATTCCTTAAATGCAATTCTGGAAGCACCAGAAATTTGCTATTTGGCCTTAGGAATTGCAAATTACCACCAACTTCAAGTTGGTGGTAATTTGCGATTTTCTTTAATAAAGCACTTTTTTGATTTTTTAAAGTGCCATATGTCGCACATACATGCCCTTAGGGCATGTATGTGCACAAAATGTGCACACATGCATATTTCAGGGGTGTCCTTTTGGCACCCTTGCAACCTTGAAATTGCATTCTCAATTTGCGATTCTCTAATTGGTAATCGCAAATTGATAATGTCTTCCCATTCATCTTCCCATTCATTCCTATGGGCCTCCTGGCCCATAGGAATGAATGGGAAGGTATTCCTTATTTGCGAATCTCAATTTGCGATTCACAAATAAGGAATATGTAGGATTTGCTAAATATTTAGCAAATCCTACATACATTGCATTTTGCGATTCTCTAATTGCGATTCGCTAAAAATCGCAATTTGAGAATCGCAAAACTCTTTTTTGATACATATGGCCCTTAGTGTCTGACCCTGCTTGAGGATCTAAGGCTGTCCACAGAACTACTGAAACCCAGTGTCCTCAAGAATCAAATGATTCTGGTTACATATGATACGCAACTTAACGTAAAATAGAACAAAATGCTTGTCACAGGTTCGTATTAACTTGTTTTAGGATGGATATTTTTCATCACTTGACCAGTTTCCCCATTACCAATGATTGGTCACAAACTTGAGTTAAATGTCCCTGTCATAATACAACCACTCAAAACACCATGCATACTGTTTGTCTGTACATTTTCTGCCGGTATGAGGAAAACTATTAATTATGTCGTTGCTGAGGTCTTTAAACTTTGTACAATGCCGACCAGCTTTATTGTTTTTACAATCCCGTCCGAATCCTTACACCTGCATTGTGTCGTATTATCTATGGGCTGTAATTACTTGCAGAAAGTTTTTACAGTCAACAATACTACCTTCATAAAGCATTTTGTTTTCTGCTTTTTACCTGTATTGTATATATGTTTATATTACTTTTATCAATAATGTATGTAATGTATTGAATTTCATACAATGCTTTTATAATTTACCATGTGAAATCAAATAAACCTTTAGTTGATTGATTGATTGAACATCACAGTGACCTGTGGAAGTGGTCTTAGAAGTGTCTAATGACTCCCTTTATGTTAACTTTGTTAGACAAGTCAGCACTATTTCTCTCCATGTCTCGTCCATCTGCATACCTTACACCTCATCTCTTTCCTCTTCAGCACCACCCTCTTTTCACTCTCTCTTGAATGCACTTCCTTGCTTCTCCTCTTTTACTTCACCACCCCCAAACACACAACCCACCCACTCACCTGTAAACACAGCATTTTCTTTTGCTTTCGCCTTGTAAATATTTTGACAACTTTGTAATATTCTTCATGCACGTTTGCCCAGAATCACAACTGCAACTTGAAAATGTCACCATTGCTCTGCGCACTCTGCTGAGAGGCCAAGGATTGGATGGCCATGTAACATACATGCCAATGGACCCGATTCAGGCGGGATTCTCCAGATTTTTGAAGCCAAAATTGATTTATTATAGGTATCTTGCGCCTAAAAATGCTTTTGTTTCAATGTAATCCTATTAGGGAAAATACATTCCCCTGAGATTTTATTACTTCAAAATCTTCCCCTTCCCAATTTGAAAATGTTGGCAAGTATAAAATATTCTTCTAAACACCTTTTTGACTGCCTAACATGCACTGTGAGCTCACACTGCCTTCAGCCTCCGCTCCAGAGCTCTCAAACGTAGTTCTTTATAAACACCTGGAAGAAACTCAGTTCAAAGTATGGACTTTACCAGAGTAATATGCTACATGAAAAATTACAGAAACACAACATCCTAGAAATAGCTTACAATCTTAGGAAATGCAAGATTAAGTAAAACATGAAATATAAACAGGAACTAAATCGCTGAGATAGATTACCTTAATGTTTTTTACATTTATTGTTCAGAAACCAGTCCGTGTTTGTGGCTGTAAAGTTAAGGACATGACTAGAAGGCCTGTAAGGGCCCGTTTCAGTGTCCGGTTTAATTACTAATAGGGACCAGGGGGACCCAACCTAATTAAAGCCCTGTGGATACCTGCTATTTTATGGTGGAAGGTCATATCTTTTGTTATTAGTGGTGTCCTGTCATCTGGAATGGCTTCCTAGAAACACACCTTCTGTTCCATGACCACGTGTCCCAAAAAACCACATGAAAATAATGCAGAAATGGACCAAGAAAGCCAAATATCATGTACCCTAAACCGGGTTCACGTGTCAGTAAAATTAAGCTGCAGACATTTTCTGCACCACAGAATGCCAAGCGTATAAATCCTTTTCAGGTCTTGGCTACAGGCCTCTGTAGATGTGTTTTTGAAAATGTATAGTGAGCTTCTGGAGCACCTTGCAAATAATTGGATGACTTTGTTGTCTATCTCAGTTGGCAGCTCTTGATAAGATGGCTTTCCTCCATATTCTTGTGTTTGCCCCTCCCAGGACCATTTCGGTTTCACAGTGTAATGATTGAATGAGTTGTATCCTTCCACTGCTCACTTGCTTTGCGGGGACTCGATTTTTAGGTCTGGCATAAACCAAGGCCTTTTGATTTTAGTAAAATTATACATATAATATACTTACTTGTAGGGGGATTCTAGCCAGCCTTCTTCTTCTTTCATATTTCCATTGCATCCCTGTGTGTGGCAGACACCTATGCTTATCTTCCGATAGTTTACTTGAGGGCAAAAGGCAAGATTTGTCCGAATGTATTTTAAAATCCGGACATCATTCCAAATCTCTCCAACAAGGACATAAAGGGCCTTATTACGCGGTCGGAGGCTTTCCGAGCCTCATCACAGTTTCAGTTCCGACCGCTGCATTACAATGCAGGCGGTCGAAACTGAAACCGGCCGGTCATTCCGGCTGGATTCCGACTGGCTCAAGGAGCCCGTCGGCCAGTCTGAGACCGGCACATAATCCGAATGAACGGCGTTTCCGCCATTGGGATTACGATGCTCGGTTTCTGACAGGCTTTCCATGCCGGGCTTTCCAACATGGAAAGCCTTTCGGAAAGCGAGTTTGGGGGCCCCTTGCAGGGCCCCCTTCTCCCTGCGGCCTCCAGTTGGGGGACGAGGGGGCACCTATGATGCCCCCCTGTTAATCCCTACATCATGTAGCAGGCACCTTGAGGTGCCTGCCACACAGTGCAGGCATTAACAGAATCTCCCATTTCTCTATGGGAGCTTGTGCTACTCCCGGTTTATGGCCACAGCACAAGCTCCCATTGAGAAATGGGAGTATGCGACCATGTGCGGTCGCATTGTGATTGCGGTGTCGGGACCACTGACTGACATCGTAATCGAGCCCATAGTGTTCCACGATGTGACATCATCACGGAGTTATATCAGGGCATCATCCAGATATAATATTGTGTGTCACTGTACATCTCAGAGATCGATGGGCCCGTGCAAACTCTGGCCAGTAACTGCGAGTTTAGCAACTGCATCCATCATTTATATTTTGAGCCTACCCCTAATTTTCAAAGCACCTCCATCCGGTAGGGCCATTCTAGGGTTCCAAAGGCCTTCTCAATGTCCAGTGACGCCACCCGACGGGCGACTTCATATCTTCTGGCCCAGTCCATAAGTCAAAACAATCTGCGTAGGTTCAAGAATGTATTTTTCCCTGGAAAACCCCATTCTGGTCTGGCTCTACAAAAGTCTTCACGATCGATATCAGGCGGTTTGCAAGCACCTTCCCTTGCACCTTATAGTCAAGGTTTAATGAAGATAGGGTGCGTTAAGAAGCTACCTTCAGGGTGTCCCTATCTTATTTTTGGAGGACAACCAACAGTGGCTCCCTTATGGATGACAGTAATAATCCCTTTTATCTAGCCTTCTGTTAGACCTATAATAGGTGAGGCACAAGGTGGGACTCATAAGTGGTATTTAACTCTACGGGCAACCCATTGGTAACCGGGGTGTTACACTGTACTATCTGTTTGAGTGTCAGCTTAATCTTATCCAGTGTCATCAGAGCAAGCAAGTTGGCCTGTTGTAGCAGATCACTAATTGGCATTGTGCTCTCACCCTTATAGTTATCGATAGTACCACTAGGTTCCCCTAGCGGAGCCTTCTACATCCCTTCATAATACTGCTTAAAGGTTACATTAATATCATTCTGGGTGTTGACAATCTCACCTAGTGTGGTACGTATGGCTTCAATCGGAATTCTAGGCAGGTTTGATTCCAGGAGCCATGCCAGAATCTTTCCGGCCTTGTCACCTTGTGCATGTTGCCGAGATGCATAATCCCTATAAACTGATTTGGTCAGACTTGCCAAAATCACCTTCTATTCAGTTCTTTGATGTGCCAACTGTGTCACAAGCCCAGCATCAGTTTTTTTGTCTAATTTTCAGTTTGAGCATAGAGTCCTCTTTCCTGCTCACCTCTTTCAGTAATGTCTGCTTGACTCTGTGCGCTGTCTTAATGCAGTGGCCCTTATTACCACTTCAAATGCATTCCACTCGACCGTGCTATCCAACGCTATGTCAGCGGTCCCATAAAAAAAATGTCTATGTGGTCCCCTGTGGTTGTTCAAAACTGTGTTTCCCAGAGGGCCTCAACCGGGGGTCGCCAAGTTGGAATCTTGTTTTGTCATCAAGCACCTGCCTGCCTCTTCTATACCAAGCCCACACTGTCACTCTTTCCCCACGGCAAAGTGCTGTAAGTCCACCTTCATCTCCCAGAAACCGCACCAAGAAAAGAAAAAAGGAACATATGATGTTGCCATTAGAGCACCAGGACAGAGGTCATTAAATGAAGCTCTGGGCTCCGATAGATCCCTCTTGATCTCCATAAGAAGATCAATCTCGGTTTCCTCTGAGGATTGTATAACAGTTCCGGGGGAACACGATCCAGAACCCTCACAATGCTCCACCTCTACCATTAAGAGTGATCTTTCCTGTGCCGTCTGTTCTTTCGAAGGGTTGCCTCGTAGCCTCCTGTTGTTGCGCCTTCTATGTCTGTGATTTGTCCAGTTATGTGATGTTTGTCACCCTGTTGGCCGAACCTCCTCCCTTTCTTGTAGCCACGCCTAGGAATCTCCTAGCATGAACAAAAAAAATCATTCTACCTTTAACTACAATTTTAAGCTTGGCCAGAAACCTGAGCGAATAGCTAATGTTTCGTTGTGAAAGCTGTGCCTTTACTGTAAAGGAGGACTCCTGTTTTCTTTGGACTTCAGTGGTGTAGATGGGATATATATTAATTTTGCTGTTTTCCAGTGTCCAGGGGTCCTTGGTACATGAAATTTGTAATATGTCATCCCTGTCGGGGTAAGTAAAGATTCTCGCCACCACAGGCCTGGGAGAGGCCCCAGGTGTATGAGGCCTTTTGGGTACCCTATATGCACGTTCCACCGGGAATAAAGTGGACTATTTGACGTCCAACACCATAGTAGACAGCCATTCCTCTAGGAGTAAGTCCATACGTGGCCCTTCAATATGTTCTGGGAGGCCCACTATTGTAGTATTATTGCGACAAGATTGCCATTTCACTACATCCACCTTCATTTTAAGAAAACCTATCTCATCTTGGAGCAATTTATTCTGTGATTGTATCTTAATGTAGCTCTCATCATAGCCAAAGCTGATTCCTGTATCTCAACTGTTTCTTTCAGTTTCTTATGGTCAGCCACAGTAGGCCCATATCTATTCCCAACGCATCAATTTTAGGCTCTAACATAGCTTTAATATCTTGTATGGCCTTGAGGATCTCTTATAACTTGCCTGTATGCTCAAGTAGGGTCCTTTCAATTACGGTAGTGGCGACCACGGCTCGGTCTCTTCCGCTTTAGAGGCCCCCACCACATCAGCAGGACCTGTGGTTTTATTGGGTTTTGGCTTCACCAGGATTGCGGGACAAGCCTGTTCTCTCCTGGCCCTTTAGTGCAGAGTCCCTACAACCAATAGCACAGCAATGGGTATGCCCCTCCACCTGTCACTTGGGTCTACGCCCACCCTGCCATAGTTAGATGGGACTCTATTCCTGTTGCACCAGTGTGCTGTTTCCATCTTTATTCAACTGCCCTGTATCAGTTCCCTATCTCTAACACATTTCCAAATCTGTACACTCTGGAACAGCCCCTTCACTCACTTCCAGTGTAGCAGTGCTGTCTTACTCATGAACCCACAGACCCCCTTGTTGTTGTGACCTTGTCCATATACGTAGATTTCATAGGAGTTTCCCAGGGGGTCCTACATGAATCTCAGCAGGTCGGTCTCCCAAAATGTTGGTGTCTGCATTTGCCCACCAAGGGCGCCGCATCGTGCCCCTCTCCACACATAGTGGGCATGTTCACCTCCAGGCCAATAACCAGCCCTTCATCTCAAGGGAGCTCAGTCCCTTAAGATTCACCATCCAGTACCAACAGGGACTGAGCAGCGTCCTTCAGCTCGGGGACAGATTGTCTGCTTGTGGCGTGCTGCTGTCCTCCAGTCGGAGGGGTTCCCTGGGCTGCAGACCGCGTCTCATTTCCAGCGCTTTGGCCTCCTCAGCCCGACCACTGCTTCAGGTCCACTGTATGCTGCCGGGGGTAGGGGGTTGCATGCGGGCACCTGTACCACCACAACCAGGCCAAAATAGGGAAGCAAAGAGTTCAACTTCTCTATCCGATTTCTACAATGCATGGGATGCCAGCATGAAATAGAGCGGTCCCTTTGCGTCTGTTGTATCACTGTGCCAGGTTGCTCCTGCGCACTTTTGGGTTCACCTCTGTCCCCGTGGCACACCCACACCCTCCGTCTCACTCAATAGCAACAGAGAAAGGCACCTGCACCCGCAGCACCGGCGAGGGCAGGGAGAACAGACAGCTGCAGGATAACAATTGACGGACGGGGCAGAGCTAAAACTCGACCTACCCGATCGCCAACTTATCCACCCCACCATCATCTTCACTCTACACCCCTTCATACTTGCTCTTCACTGTAATAAAACCTGTTCTACCATTTGACAGCCACTCTGCCCTCCCACCCCGCTCTCTGCTCTCCCACAGCCTTGCTCCTTCCTCCCTGAGACACGTCCTCTGCCATACTCTTCTGAACTCTGCCACACGTCCTCCTCCACATTCTGTATAATTCACCTAAACCCTTGGTCATACATGCACAGCCTTATTCGTACAGTGCCTGGCCCTACTCCAGAACACCTTCAGTTTTGATACTTTTCTTTTTCCAACATGTTCTAGGGTGGAAAAAAAAAATATATATATATATATATATATATATATATATATATATATATATATATATATATATATATTCACTGAAAAAACCAAAGGTTTTAGGGACAGTTATAGTTAGTTGGACATTGCACTCGTACAAAACCCGTGAAATTCCCCCGTTATAGTTAGTTCAGCTAACTATAACACGCGCCCCCGCAATGCACTGCTGATGACGTCACATATTACATCACTCATGACATGGTCAGTGACATCACTGATGACATCATCCAGTGACTGTGTTTCTGTAAAGTTTAAATATTTTTAATATATATAGGGAAAGGCGTATTGAAGAATGACTGGGTGTATAAGTGTCTCAATGGATGATTGAGTAGGTGCGTGACTGACTCTACAAGTGAGTGATTAAACGTATCTTACTGAATGCATGGGTTACTGACTAAACAGTGTGAATGTCTGTATCCGTCTGTCTGTTGCTGTGTAAGTGGCTGCATGGGTTTGTGAATAGCTACATGAGTGTCTATATGAGTTATTGATTGGTTGTCTGAGTATCTGTATGGGTGCCTGAGTGTTTGTGTGGGTGGGGTGTGTGCGACTCTGTGCATAGATGTGTGAGTGGGTGATTCACTGGGTGGATGGTTTCAAAAGTGCATCTGTGATAGACTGTATGGGTGGGTAAGTGTGTGTAAGAGTGTTAGTGAGTGAATGTATGTTCCAGTGGTACATGTGTGAGTAACTACATATGTGAAAGGCAGTATATATGTGTGTTGGAGTATATAAATAGCTATAAGCGAGAGTGTGTGATTGTGAGAGTGACTGTATGGATGAGTGTGCTTGTATCAGTGATTGTATAAGAGCGTAAGAATGTGCTAGTATTTGTATGAGTAAGTGAGCTGGTGTGTGTGTATAACTGTATAGGTGAGTAAATGGCAGTGTGTTTAATTATTTGCATGACTGACTAGGTGTGTGAGTACCTCTATGGATGAGTGGCGGTGTTTGAGTGTCTATATAGGAGTATGAGTGCATATGATAGTCCTGTACTGAGTGACCGTAAGTATGAGTGACTGTACGGGTGAGTGAGTGGATGTGTGTGTAGACCTAAGAATCAGTGAGTGGGTATGTAGTTATTGGTGTTGGAGTGTCTATGGTTTTGCGAATGGCAGTCTGTAATTTAGAGTGGGTGTATCAAAGGTTATATTAGGGTGTGAGGAGGTGCATGAAATTATCACGTGGATGATGTCATCAGTGATGTCATTTGAGATGTCATCAGTGATGTCACTGACCATGTCATGAGTGATGTAATATGTGACGTCATCAGCAGTGCATTGCGGGCGCGAGTTATAGTTAGCTGAACTAACTATAACGGGGAATTTCACGGGTTTTGTACGAGTGCAATGTCCAACTAACTATAACTGTCCCTAAAACCTATGGTTTTTTCAGTGAATTTGTAAGGTTTTTTAAATGCTAATTTCTAACTATAACGTGCCTGAAACCTATGGTTTTTTCAGTGAATTTCAAAGGTTTTTTAAATGCTAATTCCTAACTATAACATGTCTGAAACCTATGGTTTTTTTCAGTGAATTTCAAAGGTTTTGTAAATGACAATTTTAAAATGTATTAATTGTTATATTTATTTTTTTGATACTGATTTACAACATTTTTTTAAGCTATTTATTTTTACATATTTTATTTTTTAAATTACATTGTAATTACATTATACATTACATTACACAATATACTTTCTCAGAATGAATTACTTTAGTTTAAATACTTTGCAAATAGGCAATAGATTTTTAAGTACAGTAGTTACAGTTGTTGCAATGGGCAACACAATTTCAAACACAATGCAACATTGAGCTCAATGTGAATTTCTAGTTAAATGCAATTAGTTACTTTATGGATTACTTTTCTAACCACAGGACTGGATCCTAGATTCAGTCCTGGGACATCTCCTGTAAACAGTTGAGTAAAAGCGTTTTGGTTACAGTAGTGATTTTTAAGGAATATTATTGTATTTTAAAAGTTGACACTTAGAAACTTTTTCACATAGAATCACCAATGTTCTCCTATGGGAGGAAATTCACTTAGCAGGTAAGTAGTGTTATCGTTACTTTTTCTTACTCAGTGGTGGATCCTGGATCCAGCACTGGTGCATCTCCTGTAAACAGTTGAAAGAATGCGTTTAAGTCATACAGGCGATTTTTAAGGAATATTTGTAGTTTGTGAAAATCGACACTTTGAAACTTTTCTGCTGAAAACCAGACAATGGATTCCTATGGAAGGAAATACAAGTTACTGGTAAGTACGGTTAAAATTACTTTTCAGGATTAGTACTGGGCTCAAAGATGCAGCACTGAGGTCTCTCCTGATAACAGGTGAGTAAATCGGAATTCGTAGTTCGGCTGATTTTAGAGGAATATTATAAAGTTCCAAAACTCCACACTTAGAAGAATTTCCAAGTGAAACCAGTCAATGTTAGCCTATGGAAGAACATTCAAGTTACTGGTAAGTACGGTTAAAATTACTTTTCAGGATCAGTACTGGGCTCAAAGATGCAGCACTGAGGTCTCTCCTGATAACAGGTGAGTAAATCGGATTTTGTAGTTCGGCTGATTTTAGAGGAATATTTGCACAATGGTGAAGGAAGGGGGTGGGGCCTGAGGTGACATGTCTGCAAACACGCCCTGTGGCGCGTTTTAAGTTGGAGAATTAATTCCTCCTCAATCCCGAGGGTCCCTGGGGCCCAACTAGCCCACCAGGAACCTCCAATATGCGCCAGGGGGCTGCGTTGCAGAGAGGTGTTCTGAAGCCACGCCCCTTTTTACACCTCTCTGCAACGCAGCTCTGTGGCACTTTCTGGACTTACCTTGGTGGGCTAGTTGGCCCCCAGGGACCCTCAGGATTGAAGAGGATTTAATTCCCCATCTTAAAACGCGCCACGGGGCCTGTTTGCACACATGTCACCAAGTCCCGCCCCCTCCCTTCACCACTGTGCAAACGTGCCCTGTGGCGCGTTTTAAGTCGGGGGATTAACTCCCCTTGAATCCTGAGGGTTCCTGGGGTGCAACTAGCCCACCAGCTATCTCCATTAAGCGCCACAGAGCTGCGTTGCAGAGAGGTGTAAAAAGGGGCGTGGCCTCAGAACACCTCTCTGCAACGCAGCCCCCTGGCGCATACTGGAGGTTCCTGGTGGGCTAGTTGGCCCCCAGGGAGCCGCAGTATTCAAGGGGAATTCGTTCCCCCTTTGTAAACGCGCCAGGGGGCGCGTTTGCAGAGTGCTGCCAAGGAGGGGGCGTGGCCTCTGGCGCGATGCCGGATTTTTTGGAGGGGGATTTTTTTTTTTTTTAAAGGTGGCTGTGTGGCCCCCCTTTTTAATTATTTTGGGCCCTGGGGACCCCAGGGCCAGACCCCCTTTTATTTATTTTTTTTAAAAGTAACGGGAAGGGGACCGCGTGGGCCCCCCTCCCGTGGCCAATTTTGGCCCGGGGACCCCATCCCCCCGGGTCATTGCCACCTTTTTTTATTTTCATGGAGGGGGGCTGCGTTGCCCCCCTCCTCAGGCCTCCTTAGGCCCCGGGGACCCCATCCCCCGGGGCCGGCCTTTTTAAAAAAATAAAAAATAAAAAAAATCGTTAATTTGGGGGAGGGGGGCCGCGTGGCCCCCCTCCTGGGCCACTACTTGCCCCGGGGACCCCATCCCCCGGGGCTGGCCCTATCCTTTGGGGACCGTGGGGGGACCCCAACTCCCCCATGGTCCCGCCGTCTCCCCGCGTCCTGCGGGAGCCGGCATTGCTTTTCCACATGGGGAGCTGCTGACATGCAGCTCCCCATATGGAAAAGCAATTTGCTTTGAATTTTGGAAGAGAGAGCAGGTTTCCTGCTCTCTCTTCCAAAATCCAAAGCAGTTTGCTATGACAGGACGGGAGCCGCGAGGCTCCCGTCCTGTCATAGCAAACTACAGTGTCCCGGGGGTAGGCACCCCGGGACACTCCAGGAGCCGGCCCTGGTGGGTGGTGGTCCCCAGGGCCATCAAGGGCTCCAGGAGGGGGGCCGCGCGGCCCCCTCCCAACATCTACAAAGCCCCGGGGAGGTGGTGGTCCCGGGGCTTCGAGGTCCGAAACGGACCCCCACATTTGTTTAATTAGTGCCCCGGGGAGGTGGCGGTCCCCGGGGCGTGTGGGGGGGCTCGATCCCCCCCCACACAGGTTATTAATATTTTTAAAAAGAAGCCCCGGGGGGTGGCGGTCCCCGGGGCTTAGGGGGCCTTAGAGGCCCCCCACATAAAATATAAACCCACCCCCGCATGCCCCCGGGACTTGGGCCAACCGAGGGCAAAATAGCATCGAAGCGCGGGAGACCGCGCTTCGATTTTTTTTTTTTTATATTTTTTTATCGGCGGGATCCGCGCACCCTAAGCGCATCCTGCCGATTAAAAAAATAAATAAAAAAAATGCTTTTTCTGCCCAGGGGGTCCTTGTGGCACCCCTGAGCAGACCTAGGGGGTCAGGGTGTTTCTACCCTGCCCCCTTTGTGCGTTTTGCGCACTTGTTTCTTCTGCCTCGGTTCTACCGAGGAACAAAATGGCTGCCAACACTTCCTGATTTGGAGTGTTGACAGCCAATTAGCATGCAGCTCGTGATCGGGACGGTGCGCGCAGGGTGCGCTCAGAGTGCGCGGATCCGACGCGGCCATAGATATATATGTGATTTTACTTGTGATTTTCTCAGGAACTACTGAACGGATTTACACCATTTAAGCAAAAGGCACGACTCTGAACCAAGGGCTACCTTTTTGCCAAATTTGGTGTAATTCCGTTCAGCAGTTCGGGCTGTAACTAACGGTTCCTATGGAAAAATGAATGGGGAAAACACGTTTTGGGACCCTCCTTTTTTCTCGGCCCCCGCTTGACGAATCACCCCGAGACTTTCAGGATAGGAGCGGACCGGAGCGCCCCAACAAGTTTGAAAGTTTCGCGAAGATTTGTCAACCGGCGCCAAAGTTATTTCAAATAGAATGTTGCGGATTTCCTAAGGAAAATAGGTCCCAACTATAACTATCTACTGGCGACCGCCAGTAGATAATATATATATATATATATATATATATATATATATATATATATTCACTTAAAAAACCATAGGTTTCAGGCACGTTATAGTTAGAAATTAGCATTTAAAAAAGCTTTGAAATTTACTGAAAAAACCATAGGTTTTAGGGACAGTTATAGTTAGTTGGACATTGCACTCGTACAAAACCCGTGAAATTCCTTCGTTATAGTTAGTTCAGCGAACTATAACTCGCGCCCCCGCAATGCACTGCTGATGACGTCACATATTACATCACTCATGACATGGTCAGTGACATCACTGATGACATCACTGTTGACATCTCAAATGACATCACTGATGACCTCATCCATGTGATAATTTGATGCATCTTCTCACACCCTAATATAACTTTTGATACACCCACTGTAAATTACAGACTGCCATTCTCAAAACCATAGACACTCCAACACCAATAACTACATACACTCATTGATTCTTAGGTCTACACACACATCCACTCACTCACCAGTACAGTCACTCATACTTACGGTCACTCAGTACAGGACTATCATATGCACTCATACACCTACATAGACACTCACACACCGCCACTCATCCATAGAGGTACTCACACCTAGTCAGTCATGCAAATAATTAATCACACTGCCATTTACTCACATATACAGTTATACACACACCAGCTCACTTACTCCTACAAATACTAGCACATTCTTACGCTGTTATACAATCACTGATACAAGCACACACTCATCCACACAGTCACTCTCACAATCACACACTCTCACTTATAGCCATTTAAATACTCCAACACACATATATACTGCCTTTCACATGTCGTTACTCACACATGTACCACTGAGATATACATTCACTCACTAACACACTCACCCACCCAAGCAGTCCATCACAGATGCACTCTTGAAATCATGCACCCAGTGATTCACCCACTCACACATCTATGTACAGAGTCACACACACCCCACCCACACAAACACTCAAGCACCCATACAGATACTCAGACAACCAATAAATAACCCATATAGACACTCATGTAGCTATTCACAAACCCATGCAGTCGCTTACACACCAACATAGAGACGGATACAGACATTCACTCAGTTTAGTCACTAACCCATGCATTCAGTAAGATACGTTTAATCACTCAGTTATAGAGTCAGTCACTCACGTACTAAATCATCCATTCAGACACTTATACACCCACTCATTCTTCAATACGCCTTTCCCTATGTATATTAAACATATTTAAACTTTACAGAAACACACAGTCACTGGATGATGTCATCAGTGATGTCATCAGTGATGTCATTTGAGATGTCAGCAGTGATGTCACTGACCATGTCATGAGTGATGTAATATGTGACGTCATCAGCAGTGCATTGCGGGGGCGCGAGTTATAGTTCGCTGAACTAACTATAACGGGGGAATTTCACGGGTTTTGTACGAGTGCAATGTCCAACTAACTATAACTGTCCCTAAAACCTATGGTTTTTTCAGTGAATTTCAAAGATTTTTTAAATGCTAATTTCTAACTATAACGTGCCTGAAACCTATGGTTTTTTTAAGTAAATTTCAAAGGTTTTTTAAATGCTAATTTCTAACTATAACGTGCCTGAAACCTGTGGTTTTTTAAGTGAATTTCAAAGGTTTTTTAAATGCTAATTTCTAACTATAACGTGCCCCGCCCCCTCCCTTCACCACTGTGCAAACGCACCTCCAGTATGCGCCAGGGAGCTGCGTTGCAGAGAGGTGTTCAGAGGCCACGCCCCTTTTTACACCTCTCTGCAACGCAGCTCTGTGGCGCTTTCTGGACGTACCTGGTGGGCTAGTTGGCCCCCAGGGACCCTCAGTATTGAAGGGCATTTAATTCCCCATCTTAAAACGCGCCACGGGGCGTGTTTGCACACATGTCACCTGAAGCCCCGTCCCCTCCCTTCACCACTGTGCAAACGCGCCCCGTGGCGCGTTTTAAGTTGGGGGATTAAGTCCCCTTGAATCCTGAGGGTCCCTGGAGTCCAACTAGCCCACCATGTACCTCCAAAAAGCGCCACAGAGCTGCGTTGCAGAGAGGTGTAAAAAGGGGCGTGGCCTCTGTACACCTCTCTGCAACGCAGCTCCCTGGCGCATACTGGAGGTTCCTGGTGGGCTAGTTGGCCCCCAGGGACCCCCAGTATTCAAGGGGAATTACTTCCCCCTTCTTACAACGCAACAGGGGGCGCGTTTGCAGACTGCTGCAGGTAGGGGGCGTGGCCTCCGGCACGATGCCAGTCTTTTTTTTTTTTTTTGTATGGGAGGGGGCTGCGTGGCCCCCCTTCCCTCTGTCACTTTTGGCCCCAGGGACCCCATCCCCCGGGGCCTGCGCATTTTCTTTTTCTTTTTAAAAGCAAAAAAAACAGGAAGGGGGCCGCGTGGCCCCCCCCTTCCCTGGGCCTTTATTGACCCCGGGGACCCCATCCCCCGGGGCATGCCCACTGTTTTTTTAAAATAAAATATTCGGAGGGGGGCTGCGTGGCCCCCCTCAGGCCATTTAAGGCCCCGGGGACCCCATCCCCACAAGGCCGGCCTTTGCGTCTTTTTTTTTTTAATTAAAAAAAATAAATCCTTTTTTTGGGAGGGGGGCTGCGTGGCCCCCCTCCCGGGCCACTAATGGTTCCGGGGACCCCATCCCCCGGGGCCTGGCCACTCGTTGGGGACCGTGGGGGGGTCCCCAATCCCCTCACGGTCCCGCCGGCTCCCCGCGTCCTGCGGGAGCCGGCATTGCTTTTCCATAAGGGGAGCTGCTGACATGAAGCTCCCCTTATGGAAAAGCAATATGCTTTGCTTCATTGAAGCGAGAGCAGGTTTCCCTGCTCTCGCTTCAATGAAGCAAAGCAAGTTTGCAATGACACGACGGGAGCCGCGCGGCTCCCGTCCTGCCATTGCAAACAGCAGTGTCCCGGGGGTAGGCATCCCGGGACACTGCAGGAGCCGGCCCTGGGGGGTGGCGGTCCCCAGCGCCATCACTGGCTCCAGGAGGGGGGCCGCGTGGGCCCCCTCCCAACATCAACTGACCCCGGGGAGGTGGTGGTCCCCGGGGCTTCGGGGGTCCGAAACGGGCCCCCACATTTCTTTTCCAAGTGCCCCAGGGAGGTGGCGGTTCCCAAGGCGTGTGGGGGGGCTGGAGCCCCCCCACACAGGTGATTAAAATTTAAATAAAGAAGCCCCGGGCGGTGGCGGTCCCCGGGGCTGCGGGAGGGCGGACAGCCCTCCCGCACCCTTTTTTTTTTTTTAAAGCCCCGGGGGGTGGCGGTCCCCGGGGCTTGGGGGGCCTTAGAGGCCCCCCTATAAAATATAAATCAACCCCCGCATGCCCCCAGTACTTGGCCCACCAGGGGGCAAAATAGCCTCGAAGCGCGGGAGACCGCGCTTCGATTTTTTTTTTTTTAAATACGGCGGGATCCGTGCGCTCTAAGCGCATCCCGCCGATTTATAAAAAAAAATAATAATTCTGCCCTGAGCAGACCTAGGGGGTCAGGGTGTTTCTACCCTGCCCCCTTTGTGCGTTTTGCGCACTTGTTTCTGTGATTTTTTTTTTTTTAAATTACAGCGGGATCCGCGCCCCTAAGCGCATCCCTTTTTTTTTTTTTTTTTTTTTTTTAAATGCTTTTTCTGCCCAGGGGGTTCTTGTGGGACCCCCTGAGCAGACCTAGGGGGTCAGGGTGTTTCTACCCTGCCCCCTTTGGGCGTTTTGGGCACTTGTTTCTGTGCCTCGGTTCTACCGAGGCATAAAATGGCTGCCAACACTTCCTGATTTGGAGTGTTAACAGCCACTTGACAGCCAATTAGCATGCAGCTCGTGATCGGGAGGGTACGCGGACCCTACTCGGCCATAGATATATATGTGATTTTACTTTTGTTTTACTCAGGAACTACTGAACGGATTTTCACCATTTAAGCAAAAGGCACGACTCTGAACCAAGGGCTACCTTTTTGCCAAATTTGGTGTAATTCCGTTCAGCAGTTCGGGCTGTGGCTGCGATGAAAGGTTCCTATGGAAAATTGCATGGGGAAAACACGTTTTGGGACCCCCCTTTTTTCTCGGCCCCCGCTTGCCGAATCACCCCGAAACTTTCAAAATAGGAGCGGACCGGAGCGGGCCACAAAGTTTGAAAATTTTGCGAAGATTCGTCAACCGGCGCCAAAGTTATTTCAAATAGAATGTTGCGGATTTCCTATGGAAAATAGGATATATATATATATATATATATATCTAGAACGCACAGCAGCGGGTGCAGGCGTAGGGCCGAACCAATGGCCTGGATCAATTTTACAACAAAATTACGTCGCACTCAGAAATCCTTCTTTTTCAATGTATTTATTTCAACAGAGCCAGTCAGTCATACAGACGCGTTTCGACCAACGAGGGCTTTCTCACGGTTGGGAGACACTACTTTCACAATCTGTTTTATACCACTTCCTACTTCACCTCTCCCATTGGATTCTGGGAGTTGTGTTTTTTTTTGCATTTTAACCCAAAAGACAGAAAACCACATTGTATTGCAGTTATAGTCTAGTGATACGACAGTGAATTGCATTACATTTAAATATATGTTTATCAGTGCATCTCAGATCAATGTATAGTACATTTTTAAATCTTTGATACAACCTTTTCAACAGTTCGTTGCTGCGGGGGCATTCTTGCTTGTGTTGTCACATACATATGTGCTTCTCACAATTGTTTGTAATATTGTCTCTATTCAGATATAGTATCACTAGTATCGCTAGTGTATGCCCTCTTGCTCGATTTAAGGTCTTTAATGTTTAGTACCTTTTGATCTTACGTATAGTACTTGGTATCTCGAGGGTCCATTTTAAGCTCAAGATCCGCCCCTATTTGATATATATATAAAAATTTAGTGACTTTATCCTTCTTGTGTACTTGTACATCACGCTTGGGAGGTGGGAGAAAAACATCTTTCCATTGCAGAGAAAGGCGGGCATCTTTGGGCTCATGGAGAAGAATCATCTTCATGGTTGGAACAGTTGACTGAAAAGCATCTCTGTGCTTAGATAACAGAGGGATGCATGTGGACTAGAGAGGAAATAAAGTATTTTTCTGCACAATTGGGAGCAGAGGACCAGAAAAAGAGTGACCCTGGTTGCTCCACATGTTTTGGTGGGACAGAGGCGGGCGTGACGTGAGAAGGGAGGTATGATTATCCCGTAAGGAGAAAAAAGTATCTTCTATTTAGTGGTACCCACAAATGTTCGTGGGAATCTGTATGTTACAGTCTTCATGACACTGCCCATCTCCTCCTCCTGAATAAGCACATTTTCTGGGTTACACTGTAAAAATCACCTGCACTACACAGTTACAAAAACCATAAAACGGTACATTGCACGTCAGTGTTCCATAACAATGGAACAGCACTTTAAATTCGATATTAATCTGTACAAAAGAAACCTATAGCAACATCTTAAGTTTGACTTCTTCCTTTAAGAAAAGTGCCTACCGCCTAGTCTTTGGCTGGGTAAGAAAGAAATGCAAACAAATTAAGGAGCAAAGGAGGGCTGCCAGCTAGTGCCCCTGCTCTCCAAAATCTACATCAGTGAGCTACGCCAGAGCCTCTGATCCATCACTAACGGCACCCTCAAAACAATGCCTAAATTACACAGATACTGCAGAGAGAACCAAATACAGATAAATCAGTGTGAAATAAAAATCGTGGTATTGGGAACGACAAGATTAACGGACCATGGCAAACTCGTCGACCAAACAAAACATTTGTACTTGGTAGGCAACAAAGTGGAAAGGTTAAACTACTTCTCTTATTGTGGCATGTTGTTTTCTATACCCCTGAAGTGAAAAGATCAGAACAAGGGACAAAGCATAGGCACCAGCCATGGGAATAGCAAGATTATTCACCAAATGTGGCACAATGCCCAGTAAACATCTCCCAGCCATCTTCTTGCCTAAAGTGAACCCCATTATTCTCTTAGCTGAAAAATGGTCATCAGAAGGCCATCGAAAACAAGATCCCCCCCGCAGGCAAACCAGGAAAAAGACACTCCCTCTTCTGCAGGCACTCCCCTCATTGTTACTGGAAGCAGAATGCTCCTTTTAGAACTTCAAATAGTATGTGAATTAAGCAGTCTTAAAGTATGCCACAAAAAGATTTATTTTAAACATAACAAGGGGACCCAAAATGGTATACAAGGACCTTGGGTAACGGCAATTTTTGAGAACAATGGCCCTTGATGAAGGTTAGGTAAGAGCGAACAATGAATATAGAATGAAATCAATACTATATTGCTACTGTCCAGCCGGACAGTAAAATTTAATAAATGACAATTTTGAGGATCAAGAGAAACAAAAATAAAGTGGGACACAGTCCTGCATCCAAAACATAGAAGTGAACAAAAATAACGAAGAAAACAAACAATCAGGCAGGGCACAAGACTTGTCTGAAATTGTGAAGGGTTAAACAAGCAAGATAAAGAACACAACTGTTACACGTTGCATAAAAATAAGTTTGTGTACACGTGTTAAGCAAGTCGACGACGTTTCGATCCCTTTTAAAAGGATAATGGGATCATCATCAGGACGGAGATAGATGGGTGCCTGAAAGACATACGGCCTGTAAGACAATACATAAAATAAAGGAAAAATGGGGGGAAAAGAAAGGCGGAAAAGAATTGAGAGTGCAATAATAGAAGGGGAAGCCTCCCTTATAGGCAAAGTACAGACGACGCAGTGAAAGTGCTGATATAAATAATGGTATTCAGTGGAGGTGGTGATCGTGATGGGGGGGCTATGGACTGACTTGTGCGTGAAGGGCGCCATGGGAACTAGCAGATGATCTGTGCGTCATGGTCGGGTAGTAAGGTTTACGCCCATTACCTCGTGAAAGGCAGAGGGGGACAGGTTGAGAGCAATAAGGGACATGCTGGAGCGTGTGGGACGCCATGGGAGCTAGCAGATGATTTGTGTGTCATGATTGGGTAGGCAGGCAGAGTGCATTAACTCGGGAAAGGAAGAGGGGGGAAAAAGTGAGAACAATAAGGAACTTACCACTGGGTATGTGTGGCAGGGAGCCTCGAGCTGCGCGAGGTTAGGGAGGGATGGAGCGCGGTGGCCTAAAGGGCAAGAAGGGAGAATTATACATTCGGTTGGGCTAGGCAAGGACCCAGGGACTACGCGGAAAAACGGGGTAGTGCAGCAAGTTACCTCCGTTCCAGTTGGTGAAGTAATCCAATTGATTACGGTGGTGTGCGTCCAAGAAATGGAGGCAAGGACTCCAGAATTGGTTGCCAGGGGCGGCACGGTGACCGTGGCGGGATTCGAGATTGCCCGGGGCCGGGAGGCTAGGGGGAACCTGCGGGGGAGGGAATGAGAATAAGTATGGGGTGGGGGCGGGGCCGGAGAGGACACGCGTGGTGCATGCTCCTACCTGTGCGGGGGCAGGTGATTCGTGTTGCGCGTTGGCAATATAGGAGGCAGCTCGATGATCTGGGGGTGGAGAGGGTTAATGCCGAGCGTGGTGGCGGCGCGGAGTTAACTGTCAACAGGGGGGCTTACCTCTGATCAGATATCGAGAACGGTGCACGAGGGCATGGGGTCCAAAGCAAGCAGCTAAGGTCTGCGCAGTGCGCAATGGCTGAATAGGCAGACTAGGAAGGAGGACGTGCCTGGCGGTTTAAATAGCAAGGGAGGCGCGGCGGCCAGGAAATTGGGAGTGGCAACTATGGCGGCCATGTTGGGTGTGGGGGCGCGCGACCAAGGAAGCATAGATATAGATGTGCCCGATGTGTTGGGAACCTAGGTTGGCAACAGCCAAGACACCGATTAGAATGTGACTAAAAGTGCGCGTGCCTAGCAGAGTTTGCAGGTGCTAGACTGCTAATGAAAATATTAGTAAAGAAATTACCTTTAGAAATGAGGTAAAGCATGGAAAAAATAAGAAATCAATTGGCAAGAACCAATGAAAGTTCCATAAAACGGTGTAAAAACATCGAATTGAGCACTTATACATGCAGAATTAACTGGTTCAGCTGTGAACAAAGCTGACATATTAAGACATTGGTCAGGTCACGACAAGGGACGTATCAGGCGTTAGAAAAGCAGTGTAAGACAGCATAGTGACAGGCATTATAATAAGGTTGTCCAATGCTCATTTCTATTCAGTCCATTTTTTATACTTTCAGTACGCAAAATCCATTTAAGTTCTTCCTTATTAAGGAGATGGCCGATATCTGCGCCTCTTGGTGTGGGCTTGACCGCACTGATTATTGTCCATTTGATGTCATCTTCACTGTGGCCAACACTAGAGAAGTGTTCAACGAGAGGGGCATTTGGAGTTTTACAGCGGATGCGGCTACGATGTTGGCAGATCCGGATTCGCGCTTTTTGGGTGGTGTGTCCAATGTAGATTTTGTGACGAGGGCAATTAAATAACATTGCAAGTATTACAGTTGGTGAAACATTTAGACTTTACTTTAACATTGTTAAAAGTGAATTCTTTGCCTTCAATAGTGAGATCGCATACACTGCAGTTGCCACATTTAGCGTGCCCTATAAGGGGGTCCAGGCCCCACAGTTCGTTCAGTGTGGATGCTGGTCTAGGGTTGAGAAGAACAGCTCTGACAAGGTGGTCTTTTATATTGCGACTTTCGCGAAATGCAAAAAGTGGCCGTTCAATTCTCATGATGCCAGCGTTGAGTATAGTCCAATGTTTCAAAACGCATTTCCGAATGGTATGTGAGACTGGCGAGAAGGTGGTTACACATACCATGCGATTTTGGTTAGGCTTGGGTTTGGGGGATAAGAGGATATCACTGGGACAATACCATGCTCTTTTTAGTGCAGTGCGTACGAGTCGTCGGTGGGGTGGGGGGGTATCCGCGAGCAAGAAGTTTGGTGGAGAGGAAAGAAGCTTCATGAAAGTAGTCTTCTTTAAGGAAGCTGTTACGCCTGATGCGCAAGAATTGTGAGCAAGGTAGAGAGTCACGTAGGGCACGTGGATGATTGCTCTCATACCTAAGAAGAGTATTACGTTCGGTAGGCTTTCTGTAAAGACTAGTGATTAATTCACCATTGGAGTGGCGAATGGTGAGATCAAGAAACGGAATGGAGGTTCTGTTGTGTGAAAGGGTGAAAGTGAGACCTTGGCAATTATTGTTGAGCCAGTGTAGGAAATGATTGAGGCTATCTTCATTCGCATGCCAGATAAGGAAGATGTCGTCAATGTCGTCAGGCCGTATGTCTTTCAGGCACCCATCTATCTCCGTCCTGATGATGATCCCATTATCCTTTTAAAAGGGATCGAAACGTCGTCGACTTGCTTGACACCGTGTACACAAACTTATTTTTATGCAACGTGTAACGGTTGTGTTCTTTATTTTGCTTGTTTAACCCTTCACAATTTCAGACAAGCCTTGTGCCCTGCCTGATTGTTTGTTTTCTTCGTTATTTTTGTTCACTTCTATGTTTTGGATGCAGGACTGTGTCCCAATTTATTTTTGTTTCTCTTGATCCTCAAAATTGTAATTTATTAAATGTTACTGTCCGGCTGGACAGTTGCAATATAGTATTGATTTCATTCTATATTCATTGTTCGCTCTTACCTAACCTTCACAAAAAGATTGGCTGAAACAAATCATCTCGTTGACAAATGCTGAAAAGAACACCTCTATGCGAATTAAATCAGAAAGAAAGCGTTAAAGTTAGGAATTCAGAGTCTTGTAGTTGGGGCCGCATGAACAGCATCTTGCCTCAACAAACCAATAACCACCCTAAACAAAAAGCCAATTGGTCTCACCCTATTAACCTATTGGCTTTGTCATTAGTTTTTTTCCCCATGGTTGATACTGTGTAGCGTAACCAAAAAGAAGATCCATAAAGTGAGCAGTGGAAGGATACAAATTAGCAAATTAAAAGGCAAGTGTTGAATAAGAAGCAAATGAGTGGCAAAGCCAACCAGTGGTACGGAATGGGCGGACTGCAAGCCCAATGTAGGTTTTTGGTAAGCCTTCAAAAGGTCTTTCACAATCCGACAACATACACATTCTGGTAGGTAAGACATAAAATGGCTTGGAGGCAGAGATGTCTCCTATGTGGCAAGATAAAATGCAAAATCTAAACACCATCTCCTGGGATTAAATATTTTTCCTCCATTGCGCGGTCCCACCCTACATTTCCAGGCTGGTAAACCCGGACAGGATTATTGGTTTGCCCTTGCAAGGGACAACCTAACTACTAAAAATAAAGTCTGGAGAAGGGACATAAGGCAAATCTAATACCAGTATATGCTCCTGCCAAAGCTGGAAGATAAGACCTACAACACATCCTGTATCACAGGGAGAGAAATGTGGTATTAAAAGGAATAATGAGCATTCCAGATTAGGAAGAACAATGAGATAAGATTCCCTACTAAGTTATCAGTTCAATTCCATTACATGGAAAGCAGCATGGTGTCTGCCAAAGGCACAAAATAAAAAATAAAAAGATTTTGCGTGGCACGACTTAACAGACACAACAAATAAGAGTAAACAAGCACCTCACCCAAGAGGGAGACGTCGCCCATGAGTCATTGTACCAGGCGTATCCTTGCAAGAGTCACTGTATGTACCTGTAATCGGATACTTGTGGCAGAGCCAGTGTGAAACCGTAATACCTGAAGCAGTGAACTGCTAAATCCCTCAAGCAACATTTGAAATCAATACTTGCGTAGCATCTTTCACCTTATCTTTTTTCACGCACCTCTCCCTTTTTTGCTTTTGTTCTTTTTCGTTCCTGTACCTTTGTTGTACCCGCCCATTGATACCTAAATATTGTAACTTTTTGTACACTAATGTCAAAAAAGACCAAAAGCAAAAATTGAGGAAGATAGCATTCCTAATGATTGACCTATCTCTTGAAACAATAAATGACTTGAAAGTAGTGTTCTCTTCTGTAGGGTGTTGGACTATTCAGAGTCAATATAAAATAGTCTTTTTAAACCTTTTTTTTGGCAATTTTGGCCATCATTTCTGTACATTTTTCCCAGTTGCGGCCGGCTTGACTCGTGGGGGGGGACAATTGCCACGGGGGGTCGCGCGGGAGGTCGCAATTGCAGAGGGCAGGGAGAAAAAGAATCGCCTACCTTGTCGCCGCCGGGTCCCGCGTCTTCTCTGCTCCAGTTTCTTCTTCCCATATAGGAACAGGAAGCAGGCAGCCAGGCTCCCTCCCTAAGCCAATCACAACGCTGCAATGCAGCGTTGTGATTGGTCTGACCGCTGTGACACGGTGCTCAGCCAGGGTCTTGAGGGGTGGGCATGTTCTCCATGCAGGCTGTAATGCAGCCTGCTTGGAGAAGGGGAAGTGCGCCTGACTGTTTTGGGCGGCCCAAGAGGGCCGAACAAAGTCATTGCGCACTCAGGAATGGGAAAACCACTCCTCCACTGCTCTGCTCGCAGAGCAATCCCACAAAGCAGCCCAAAACACACAAAATGATAATAACTAAAAGTTATTATCATTTTATGATTTTGCTTCTCACACTGCTTGAAAGCAGTGAGGCGACGCTCCTCCGCCATAGCAGAGGAGCCGCCACTGGTTTTTCCTTTCTGCATCCTTTGTATCTCTTTTGTGGAAGGTCGGTTTTAGTTACACACTCTGGGAATGACTAACCTTATACATAATTATTATTTTATGCACATTTTAGTTAATTGTATAGATATGAGTCGGTGGGTGTTTCACGCCTTCTACTGCTAGGCACAATTTATTGAAAATGTGTTGTAGACCGAGCTGATGCTGTCACATTCTAATTTGCAAATTAGAACTTTTATAGGAGCCTTTGCCCATGGTTATATACTTTTACTAGAAGATAAATAAAAAAAGGTGAAATTCACTGACTTTCTGCATTTGAGGGTGATGTTTTTCTGTTATATGCCTAGCTTTCATTGTGGTGCAAAAACAGTGGTTTCAAAATACATACATCACAGAAATGTTCTCATAGCATGAACTGTGTTTCATAAGTCACACAAATGATGCCATACTCGTGGATCGTGCAGTTTACTTTCACTCCCACCAGCTAATTAATTTTGAAGCATAATAATGTGACCGTGTTTTTATATAATCAGATCATCAAACAAGGGGGCTGTAATGTTTCACTGTTCTTTGGTTAATGAGCATCCTCTTCGTGACAAAACCTGCCTATTCTGATTATATTCTGTGGCCCAGCTATTGGTTAGACCTTGCAGATGGCAGCTTCAAAATCTGTTCACTGCATGCTGCAAATCTCCTCGTCCTGAATACCAAACTGAAACATTTTCTCTTCATTTTTACTATCGACAACCAAACCATATCACCAAGTTTTAACTTATTGCTTTCAATATTGTCTTGTTAGAAAAAAATATGTTATTCATTATTTGTATCAAAATAAAGTGGTCCAGCTATGTCATTTTTGGGCCTGGCCTTTGAGACTGCATTAGCTGTCTCGCAGATTTCTTCCATTTGTCACTCAAATTGTGCTTCTGCCCACCACTGCTTACAGTATAGGGCAGGAGGGCAGCCCCTTTACCCATTTACTTAATTATCCTTGAATGAATGCACAAATCCTGTGCACATTGTTTACATCCACCTAAAGTAGATCCTTTCTCTTTCACAAAGCTGATTCGAAGTGTGGTTTTCTAAATGTATAATTTTTTTTATTTACCCTTAAATATCGCCTGTTCATTTGGGCTGCACTCCATTTTAATTGTTGTTATAAAATGATGAAGTAGCATTGACTGTGATTTGATTAATTGGGCATGTGATAATTTAGTCTTGTCTCCTTCAAAAATATTGATCAATGCATGGCACAAAAAGGCTTGTTGTTTTAAAAACATCACTGGGAAAACAGCCACACCAGTGAATGTTTTTTACATTTAAAAATTGTATTGCAAGTGTAAGTCAGCCATGTTTTCCTGTTTTAACTTTGAGGTCAGGTGTTCCCAAAGATCTTTTGTTTTTAGTAAAAAAAATATATATTTTATACATACTTACTGACGGGCTTTCCGTCAGCCTTCTTCATCCATTGGTCTGTTGTAGTGTCATTCACATTTTGTTCTGCACACCACAGTTTACATCACGGGGTTGGGGGTGCACAGGGTTAGCCTTCTCCACCCATTAGCTCACCTAACTGTGAGTTTGCTTGTAAGATGTACACACCTGCACAGTAAGTAGTCCCCTTCAGTGCCAGTGATTACTGGGGCAACGTGTGCTTTTACATTTAAAAAATGCATACTGACTTTTCCACAATATAAGTTTTCATACAATTTGTGCCTTCTTACAAAAACCATCAACAAAAAATAAACATTGGCAAAGCCAAAAGATCAGCTGCAACACCAGGCCTGTTGGCTTTGCTGATACTTGCTACTTATGCCTCTTTATCTAAGCTGCATATAGGAACTTTGACACAGCTGCTATGACTATTGTTGAGGTGTCACTTTAACAGATTCTTTACACTTCTCTTTGCACCAAACTCAGAGTGCAACAAAGGGGCACCATCCACTTGCTTCTGGCTTTGGCGTACGGGGGCAGAAAAAAGCAAATGTTCACCAGTTTCTACAACAGGTTTGCAAAAAAAGTAATAGTGTGTCCCCGGCTTTGCACCCACCCAGGAGGCGTAAAGACTGCAACCGGGAGGGTCCCTTATCTAAATTATAGAAACAGAGTACGTGTCGGTCGTATAAAATCTAGAAATTCCTCAGGTTTATTGGTGGATTTGTGTAGGAGAAAGGATCTGGTTAAACTGCCCATGTGATTTTGGTGCTCATAGCAAGTGGCAATTTTCTCATAAACCTGTTTTTTCACCATTTGCACATCCCCTGGTCGGATGGAGCAGAGCTCTTCCCGAAATGCATCCAGGGCAAGGTCACAAATCCCAACCATTTTATTTTTGCAATTGATTTCTTTCTTAAAATTTCTGTAAGCCCCTCTCTAAAGTGGCACAATTCACTTGTACTCCAAATACGTATCCAGTATAACAGTGGTTTTAGTGCAGCCATTTCAGCTATTTCAAGGATACCTAGATTCAAGCGTAGTGGCACTAATGGCGTGCCCCTCCCTTGGCCAGTAAGCGCTCTGAGAAAAATATTTTCAGCAACACTCAGGACATACATGTTAAAATGTCCCCATAGCTCAGCTGCCCCCTTTGCTTGACCAATATAAATATCCACAGCTGGGATGATTTGAGACCAGATAGCTTTTTTTTGCAAACCTGCATATGACCCCGGCTGTATGTTTGATCACAACTGAGCCCTTTTAAGATCTGCGCTTCCCAAGACCCTGATTCTGCCAGCCGAATACCTAAATAATCAAACTCATGCACCCTTTGTAGTGGCTCATTCCCTGCTCTGATGACACCCCTCGCCCCACCTCTCCTTGAGTAGGTCATAAATTTAGTTTTGGTGGTGTTGATTTCAAGACCATACTCTACACAGAACTATTTCAAGTTGTCAATCAGGTTCTGTACGCCCCTCATGGTTTTAGCCAGCAGGAGTGTGTTGGCAAAGAAAAGCGCTGGGATTTTGTGGCCCGCCAGGGAGGGGGAATCGTTGACACAATAGGTAACTAACACAGTTGTTGATGTACAAAAAACAAAGTGTGGGGGCTAAAACGCAACCTTGGCGCCCACCGTGCTCAGCTGGAAAATCCTCAGTCAGTTCCCCAATTATGCCCAACCGGACCTTGGCAAGGTTTCCCTTGTGGAGGAGTATTTATTTTTATTTGCAAAGTTTTATATAGCGCTGGCTAGACCCGGAGGTATCAGAGTGCTTTACATGAGTATTAGCGAGTTACAGGTTACATAGTTACATCAATTACAGGAGCCAAGTATAGACATAGGAGGAAAACATGAGATTACACAAAATATGAGTTATTGGAGCCAAGCATAGCCAAGACACACGTCTTATGGAGAATGAAAGGTAGAGGGGGAATGGTAAACAGGGGTAAGGAATGCAGATAGGGTCAGGCAGACCGGCAAGGGGGAAAAGGACTTCGGAGGGAACAAAGAAGTCAAAGTGAAAGACAGATAGCATTAACCCAAGATGGCGGGATATACAAAATCAAACAAAAAAACAATAAAGGCAGCTGACTCCACGGTTCCATGCAGGGCTGGAAAAGGGGAGGCAGCCACAGCATCACGGAGGGAGGAGGTGGGGGAGGGAAGGAAACACAACTGGGAGACGAGGAAAACAATGTCCGATGTCCGGCTGAGTAGGTGACGGCCACGGGGGTGAACCAGAGCCAGACTCCTCTATAGCTGCATAGGACAGCTCCACTGGGCATCGGCCAAGGTTGCTCAGGCTCCTCGGTAAGTACAGACAGTTATGGTTTCCGCCCTGGGGGCATCGTCGTAGTTCCATCGAAAGCACCGGTCCCGGTGCTTCTGGGAAGCGCCGTCCCCTCGTCCTCCAGCTCGCCCCCAGGTCAAGAGTAGTTAGAGGAGAGGTGGAAGTGACAGTTTCAAGGTTTGCAGAAGCATCATGGGTGGCCGCCATTATTGGTAATAGTATTTGCGTGCAGCACCCGAGTTTGTAATGTGGGATTACTACAGCTCCCAGGAGATTCGCACGGGCGCTGTATTTGCGATGGTCTCCCTTGGTGTAGTCGCGTCGGCCCTCCGCGAGTGGTCTCACTTCTACAGTGACTCAGGATTGCATAAGATGGCCCCCTGTTACCTCCATTTTCCCCCGCTGTATGCCAGTCGTTACGAAGCGTCCGCAGCCGGCGCCATCTTGGCACCTTGGAACCTGCGGGGTCAGTGGTGGGCCTCCTTCTTTTCCGCTGGCGTCGAAGGTCTCAAGCGCTCACTTGCCGTTAGTCAATGGCCCTGAGCATTCCTGGGCACTCCTGTAGGTGGGCAATCCAGTGGGGGTAGTAGCTTCACCCTAGCTTGCTGTTTCTTTACTATACGGCGGGCGCCATGACAGGGTCAAGCATGTCACATCTGGGCGCCATGTTTGGGTCAGGCAGGGCTCATCTGGGTATTTCCGCTGTCATCTTGGCCCCCCAGGCCCCCATAATTCAATTAAACGACTTTGTCCCACAGGCTAACCTCTTTCATGCAGGGGGGGGGGGGTCTCCGCACTGGCAGACTGTAATATTAGCTGGCCGTGGATGCAAGGAATCAGGCGGGCGCTGTCAGCCTCACATTTGCACCGCCGCTCGCTCGTGCAGAGCACTCGCCGCCTCCCGCTTCTCTCCGCCGCTCGTTCTTGCACCGTAGAGGGGAACCGCACCGCTGATCACAAGTATAACTATGTGCAATAAGTTAGGCGGGATCCCCACCTCCCCTCGAAGAACCCCACAATTTCTCCCTGGGCACCAAATCAGATGCAGCACGGAGTCAATAAATGCCACAAAGAGGTCGCCCCCTTCCAGGTCCATTTGTCCAGAAGAACTTGGAAGGCCTGACCACCCGCTCAAGTTTTTGGCTGAAACCTGCCAGCAGATTAGAGAGGATATGATTTTCTCCACACCAGACTAGAAGTCGTTCTAACACCTGTTTGCAAAAGACCTTTTGTAAATTGTCTCCAAGACTGATTGGGTGGTAATTAGAGGGGATGCTGGTATTTCCTTTCTTAAAGATTCGCACAATCTCACACCCTTTCATGATGCAGGCATAGAAGTCATAACCGTAAATATTTTTGCACAAAATAGGCAATTACACTTTAGTGCTTTATTGTGACTAAGCAGAAATCTTTATGCAAAATGCAAGTCACGGCTTCGAATTCATTCTCCTGACTCAGCTTCTCGTCTCACAAAGGTCAACAAAATGAAACTACTAAACCTAGTAATAGTTACACTGCAACATGAAACCTTAAGATTGTGACAACAAGCGTTATATAAAAATGAATTGATGCTTTAGCATAATGTGGTCTCCGCAGAGAAGAACTGCAAGAAGCTTGCACCATTCTAATGAATTCTTGTCTTGGGGGTCTCGCCTATGATTGCTTGAGTCTTTCTGTGTCCATCTTCTGGTAAGCAGGATGATGTCACATTCAAGAGGTTTTGCCCATACCTTCTGTTTTTTTCCTCAAATAAAATTCAGAGTTGCGTTCTGCACCTTAATTGTTCGCTTTGGTTTTCTGTTCTTTATCCTATACTGACACCTAGCGACACTCCGTATAATATCGTGTTACTATGAATAAATACTTTCTGCAGACAGTAGTTAAATTTACCAAGTATTTCTATCAGAAATCCTGTGGCGGTGCATGAATAGCTGAATGGTTACATAGGTCAGTGATGGAGGTTCACGTTCCGCAATTTAGCCACCAGGTAGCATCAACTCCCAATAGGTTAGACATTTCTTTCACTGATTAAATTGCCACCTGGTCAATTTTGTTACCAGCCTGGCCTGTAAATTTACATACAGGCTAGTAAAAATAATGGAAAAAGCAGTGACATCCTGTATTTTTGTATTCTGAAACAAACCTAAAACAACAAACACATAAGAAATCAGTTAAAATCATTTGAAAGCTGTTTATAGGTTTCAGAATGATTATTCAAGAAAACAGAGGGATACTTCTTATGCTAAAAAAGAATCCTGTTAATTTTACGTGAATTCTTTTTCACTTTTAAGCAATCCTCGGTTGGAGAATTGCTACATGTAAACAAATGACTTGTATCTTTTTTTCTCAGAAAAGTGGCAACCCTGCCAGCACACATACTACCCTTGCACTGTAACTGCGTACAGTGTGTGCTTTTTAGGTCTCGCCTGGCGTTAGCGCGCATGCGTTGCTCTCGCCATGCAAGGGCTTCTTGGAATCAATACGGTTCCAGAAGCCGTGTCTGTGCTCCGCCTGCAATTTTCATTTGTGCGCGTCGTTTGGCGTCATGGATTATGCAAAACACAGTGTAATGATTGCACCGGAGGCATTTTAATCCCTCCTGGTTGCCACCCTGTCTGCTTTTGGCCCCGCCCACCGGGATTGGATCTTTTACTTGCGGCGGGAGACAGTGTCTCTTAATTAGCCGCTAAGCACTATTTTTTGCTATTACCGCGTTTATCTTCGACAATGGCTGACGCGCCTTTCATTTCTCTGGCGCGGCTTGTTTTTCTTTGGCATTCAGCTCCAAGCGCGAGTGAAATGCTTTCACTTTCACGCTTACTGAAGATTCAACACATGCACACATAGGCATGTGGTTAAGTAGCGTATGCGAAGTTTGGTAATTTTCATGGATTTGTTAACAGACGGGAGTTCGGAAAGCCTCTGGAGCATTTAAAAAAACCCGCTCGTAGTCACTACTTGAAGAAAACATGATACGCGCTGTTCATTCGGCGTCCGGTTCACGCTGAGCTGAGTACTTCCATTATGATTCGGAAGCTGAATGGAAACATTGTTGCAACCGCGTATGTTTCTAGAAGCGTGGTTGTTGGTGATGCACTTTTGCTCGCACTGTATGTGCCTAATTAAAGGAAACAATTAATTCAAAGCTAAGTCACACGTACTTACATTTTTCGTATGCGCGCAGGGGCCATCTGGTTGTAATTAGTTCATCTAGGCTCTCACCAGCTTAGTGCCAGGATAGCCTCCCGGGTGATAAAGCGCTATACAAATCTGCTAAACATTAAACAAATGTGTTACTTTAAGTCGGAAATCATTTTTTAATTTAAACCTCGAAAAATATTTTATTTAATTTCATATATTTAAATTAAAGATTTAATTTAAAATTCAAGTGTGCTGTTGCTTTTTATCTCTAAAGCCAATATATACAGTTTATGTACATTACTTAAAACATTTTTATTTTTTTTACTAAGTATAAAGTTGAATAAACCTTTTTAAATCTCCCCATACTTTACCATAAGGAGATCTCGATCCAGACTGTGGAGTCTTCCTATGCTAAAGTATAGGTATACATAACAAGCATTGAAAATGCAATAGGTCTCGCCTTTCATTAAGTTAAAGCCATTTGCTTTGCTATACAATACCATTAGCAAAGCAAATGGCTTTAACTTAATCAAAGCGAGACCTATTGCATTTTCAATGCTTGTTTCGATTGCAGTCGTTTTTATTGGAATAATCTCTTCCCAGTTCTTGTGTGGCCTTATTATAGTTTGTGCATTGTTATCCTTGGGTAACTTTGTAATAATGTTTAATGCATACGTTTAAAGCTATTAAGCGACGGACAAGAAAGTTGCATTTGTCATATTCTGATAATATTTTCCACCCTCAACAATGTGCATATATGAACGTAAAAAATGAACTTGTAGCAAGTCTTTGAATGAGTTGTTTTTTCCTTGAGACCACAATTGCACCTCCTTAAAAACTATGGAGTACTTGCACTGCACCGCTCTTAAGTCGTTCTAGAGCAATACATAGCTTCTATCCTTTAAACGTTTTAACAGTGGTCCTTTGACATCAATTTTCTGTTTAAACCTACCCTTCCTATATAGATTTAATTAAATACTTTGGACTGAGGAAATAATGTGAAGAGCAAAGCAGGAACATTTTCATATTTTGACAACCGTGTTTAAAATGCTGATTGTATCCCCCAAATTAGGGAATTCCAGACCCATGAAATTAACGAGAATGAAGCACATGTCTGCATGAATAACTCCCTCAAGTCACTTGCGTACACACCCATGAATCATAAAAAAGGAATGTGTTGTCATCTTCTCTCAAGGATTCAACACATGTGGCAATCAACTGCCGTGCTTACATGCCAACATTTCAAAACTGGAAAGTGGGAGATTTTGAAGAGTAAAAAAAGGGGGGAAAGTGTTTTCCCCATTACCTCATATTAATGCATGGGCAATTTAAGGCGGAAGAAAGCTAAAAAGCAGCCTGTATGTCTGTAGATACCGGTAGCCTCCTGCCTGAATCGGGCCTGGTGGCGTGTATGGGAAAGGGAGATCCATCTTGAAAGAGGGCAATGGGGATGATTTAAGAAGAGCAATTTTAGTCACAGGTTAGGTTACATTTGACCATCATTGATTTGGCATTGTAGTGCAACAATGGATATGAATGGTTTAAAAACTCTGTGTATTACATACATGTGGTTTTAATCTGGCACCACACTCTGGCGAACTGCAGCTATATATGCAGTGGTTCATTCCTACAAAAGACTGGCTGACCACTGGCTAGGAAGTTTCGAAAAATATGAGACTGGCAGATTGCAACATGTAGCATGTCATTTTAGAAAAAAATTGCATAAAAGACCAAAAGAAAAAGACAATTGTGGTACCTAACCAGTCATGGACAGGCTTCAGGTAATTTGCATCATCTATTCAATCCCACCCACTACTGGGTTCATTTAAGAAAAGAGAAAGTATACCTCATCTCTTGGCTAAATCCCAAAGACTGAAATGTACTGGGGAGAAAGGGATGATTTCCACATTCCTTGGATACTTCCTGTCACCTGGAATTTCATAAACCTGGCTGAATTCCCGCTACCACATTTATGTATTTTCTTCCACCTTTTACTTCCCCACAGATAGAGTAACACACATAGTCCTAAGAACTGTGTGCTAAACCTTGATAGTATAGAAAAACAACAATGTCTCAACCTGTATTATTTGAGAGAACTAATTATCAAGTATGTCCACGACATTACAAGAACAAGAAAGTAGGAAGACTCATAATTTGGTTTAAATGTGCTCAAGACATCATATATTTGGATGAGTATAAGAAAGAACAATGGTTGTAGAGGACAATTGGGAACAGTTGTATCAGCACTGTAAGCAAATATTGCATAGGCAACCCTTAGACTTTGTGCACGCAAGTGCTCGTGACACTGAAAGGTGAACGGCGCAGGTGACAAGTGGCAGAAAAACAGCGAAGGCGCAATGTGAAAGAGTGACTGGTATATACATAAATGACTTCTGGTTCAAAAAGGATTATTTACATAGATTTATCATATATTTCAGAAATTTTTTGTTGAACCATAGTAAAAGAGGCGCCGGAGTTAGCACTGGTATGTTGACGGCGTTTCGATCCTAGTTACTTGGGATCATCATAAGGACCAGGTTACCATTTGAAGGTGCTGAGGAAGGAGGCGGTGTGATGTCCTGGAGGCAAGTAGGTCAGCGAGGCTTGTCCCACTGGGAAGGGTGTGAATCAAGGCAGGGAGGCCCAATGGTGAAGTACGTGTAATTAATTAACGTCTGGGTAAAAGAATACTGCTGGTTGACAGTGCCTGGTTGGGTTACTCCAACCTGGGTGGGGACTGTGCATCCGGTACCGAAGGAAGCCGGAGCGGGGCCTACCATGGAATTAATCAGGAGGCGTGTGCCTGGGGTTCAGCAGGGGGCCCCCTGCTGATCGCGGACCCGACGCAGGACCCAACGACTCATTAGCCCGTCACCCGGCCCCGGCTAGCTCCATGACACTGTGGGCACACGCATCCGGCGGCTCCTCTCCGCTCCTCCAGCCTGCAAACAGTGGATCAGGGCTCCAACCCGGTTTATGCACTCTGTGAACCCCAGGCACACGCCTCCTGATTAATTCCATGGTAGGCCCCGCTTCAGCTCCGCCTCCCTTCCTTGATTCACATCCTTCCCAGTGGGACAAGCCTCGCTGACCTACTTTACTCCCAGACATCACACCGCCTCCTTCCTCAGCACCTTCAAATGGTAACCTGGTCCTGATGATGATCCCAAGTAACTAGGATCGAAACACCGTCGACATACCAGCGCTAACTCCAGCGCCTCTTTTACTATGGTTCAACAAAAAATGACTGAAATATGATAAATCTATGTAAATAATCCTTTTTGAACCATAAGTCATTTATGTATATACCAGTCACTTTTTCACATTGCGCCTTTGCTGTTTTTCTGCCACTTGTCACCTGCGCCATTCACCTTTCAGTGTCACGAGCACTTGCGTGCACAAAGTCTAAGGGTTGCCTATGCAATAATTGCTTACAGTGCTGATACAACTGTTCCCAATTGTGCTCTACAACCATTGTTCTTTCTTATACTCATCCAAATATATGATGCCTTGAGCACATTTAAACCAAATTATGAGTCTTCCTACTTTCTTGTTCTTGTAATGTCGTGTACATACTTGATAATTAGTTCTCTCAAATAATACCGGTTGAGACATTGTTGTTTTTCTATACCTCCTTACCCAGATCTCAACCTGGTCTATGGGTTCACTCCTGTTGTTTGTCTTTAAACCTTGATAGAGCACTGCCTAGTGGATGTAGGTAAACTTAAAGGAGGTGGCCCTTGTGGTCATTTTATTTATAGTATCTAAAAATAAATCCTGAAGGTTTGCAGCAAAACCTGTAACAGTAGTCCCAATATGTGTTACAATACTAATTGTGAGTTTCTTTTCCAGTTGTGACTGACTAATAGATATTCCCATGGTTTCTATTTTTGTCTCCATTCTAAGTAGTGTGTTCTTGTAGCACAGACTCCAGCAACATTTATGCCATCCTTATTTTTGTAGTTATTGCTTTATTTGGCCAATGCGCCTTATTGTGGGAACATTGTTGACTTCTGAAGATTTTGTTTGTTTATGGTTTTCCTCTTAATCAGACTTTTTGCTTTACTGATCATTTCCCTTCTGTATATAACATATCCTAGGTGCACTGATTTAAATTATGTTGATCTCTTTGATATTGCAGATCACCTACTTTCTGGATGTGAATTAAAATACTTATCTCCACGAGTCATGGGAAACTGCTGGCTCCACAGGAGGATACCACTCCTCTTGGGGCCAATCACTACACTGTTTTTGATGCAACTATGAACGTCTCATTCTATGCTGGGCCGTATGTTACGCAGTCTTAGTATTCTAAGTCTTTCTTGAGTAATGTTCTCGCTGTTGCCCTGATGAAGTCATAGGGTTTACTACCGAATGTTAAAACAAACACGTTTGGAAGTCTCCTATGATTGAATAATTGACGAATCATTGCACTAGTCTGGACTCACTGTACTGTTATGAAATTTGGAATTAGTGAAAATAAAATCACAATTGGATGGCACTTTGTAGGACCCTGAGAGTAAGTTTCATGATACCTTATGTAGCAACAAAACTCCCAATACTTCCTTCCTCTTTCTCGATTACGATCCAGGCCCAATTTCTAAAGAGCATTCAATCCAAGGCACTCTGGGTTTAGGTCCACCTGAGTGTCTGCATGAGAACAGCCAAAAGGGGCACTACTCTAGAGATGCCTCCTTAATAGTAGAATATACTCTCCCATAGATATCGCCGTTAGATATCGCCGTTTAAGGCTGCCTCTTCTGCATCAAGTAAAAGTATCTCAGAAAGAGTTACACCATTATCACAGAGAAAGAGAAAGTCAATGGAATTTGTTTTTTGTACACCCAACATTAATCTTTCTTCTGGGCTAAATCTATCTGCAGCATCAGAATTTGCATTTAATCCATCAGCGAAACCCCCTGGTGACTATGTTTGCTTCTCTAGAAGTCTTCAATGCCTTGAGAGAATTCTGTCCTCCATTATGAAATTGTTGAAAAAAACTGCCAACAGCTCAGATCATATGCTGGACATTTTATTAGTAATTCTAAAAGAGCTCCCAATGAATTCTGAGGGGGTCGACATATCAGTTGGTAAGCAGACTGTAAAATGAATTCTATTCAAAAGAATGTAATTGGACTTCAAGTGGGTTGTCCCATATCGAAATTGCCAACGACTGCGCATAAATCAAAGCTGGAGGTAGATCTATCTTCATTGGAGCTTCTCTTTACGAAGAAGGATTCTTCTCTCCAAGCTTCACCAAAGGCAGCTTTAGGCAAAAATAACCCTTCTTCAGTACAATTCATGGGATCCAAAGTTTTTCCAGTCTTTAAAATGAAAGGAAAAATGGAAATGGCAGTTAAAAAGCCATTTACTCCAGTCATAACTCCCAAAAAAAGAAAAGATTGCAAAAAAGCTAAAAGAAAGCTAAAAAGATTAAACGAAAGAAGGGCTAGAAAATCAAATTCCCTGAGGAAACATCTTCTACTATGTCCTCAATAGTCCCTGGGGAAAGGGCGCAGTCTACTGTGGGGAGTGAAAATCCGCCGACAATTGTTGCATCTGAGAACCTTCGTGGTTTAAGCAATCTAATTAGGGTTATACCATTAAAGGAGCCGGAGTCAGTGAGTAAAAAAGATATTATGTTAGATAAGAAGGTGGAAAAGATGTCCCTTGATTGGAAGATCTTTGGACCATCTCCTTATTCACATTGAGACTCGAAAGACTTAAAAAAGGAAGTAATAGCCCCGTCAGTTGTTCTGAACCTGACTTCAATGGCATTTGTGACTCATAGATCGTCTGATGATGTGGAAAATGGCCTCGTACCAGATTAAAATGCAAAAGAGAATGGAGGAAATTCTAACTTTGGACTTTGTGTTCTTTGAGGACGATTCTACCTTTTTGAACCTATCTCTTTTGTTGGAATTGGTGGAGCTACTAGACACACGACTAGAGAAGAAAACAAGGGTTACATTTCAGTCACCAGTTATTGTGAATTTGATCTTGAACAACTGTGAATTTTTTATGCCTCAAGGAATTTATATTATTCCCCCACATCTTAAAAAAAAAAAAAAAAAAAGTCTTGCGTGTTGGGGGGGAGATTATTTGTCATTGTCATGTTCCATTGAAGAATGCTATGTTTCCCAGGAAGCGATGGCCACTAACACAAAATCTACATTAATCTATTGCAAAGCTGGCTCTAAGGTGGTTTCTTTCTTGCAATGATTACAATTCAGGCTTTATGTCAAAAAGTGATGATGTATCACAATGGGCCTGGGTAGCTGGCTGGTTAAATGCTTGAAAAGTGGCTGCCCCAAAAGTGTTGAATTGGGGTGTTTGGTAGTGTGTCCCATTCCATTAAAATTGTACCATGGAATATTGCTGACTGCTGGAATAACCTGGGGAAAATCCGGAATTTTGATGTATTAAGTCCTGTGGTACTTTGTTTACAAGAAATGTGGCCTCCTGCTGCTTTTGAGGTAGAACATTTCTTTGTGATTAGCTGTCCTGCTATTAAGTCAAAGAGAGGCCATGCTAGTAGTGGTATAGCCACACTATTGTCCACAAGCTTTACTTGGACAAATCAGTTGTATTGTCATCAATCAATTACATTGTATTGTAATCTCAGATCAGAATTCGGGTCACTACCCTGTTTTTCCTTTTATTTTGGTTAATCTTCATATTTTACCAGGTGAAGATAATGCTCATTTGTTAAGTGAGTTCTTTCATTACATTAACATGATTATACGTAAAGTAGGTATTTCCAAGGTTCTAACTATGGAAGATCTGAACACAACTGTCTCTAATCATTCACTCGCTTTTTTTCGGACAAAGAATGGGGAGAGGCTGTTAATATTCCGGCCACCATATTCCCTCTCTGCTCCAGGACAAATAAAAGAAGATCTTTGCCCCTGGGGCATGCAGGGAACATGATTTAGTTGTCCTCAATGGGAGATTACAGAGTGATACTCCAGCTCATTTTACTCATACTAAAGCAAAATCAACTATGATAATGGACTTTATTAGTTCGTATATGGTTTTCACATATTCATCGGATTTAAAGGTGCTAAAGAATATTTGGAGTGACCACAGTATTCTTCTTCTTACCATCAATGTAAAACCTGATGATGTACATTCATGGCAGTCCCTGATAGTGATGATGTGTTATTTAGCATTGCAAATGGGAAGGTCTCATGGACTAAGACATATAAACATTCGCTATCAGTAGAATTAAGGAAAATTACTGAAAATCTTCCCCCATTTGGTTGGTTACCTGCAGACATATTTGAGGAGCATATAGGAAAATTAGTGAGGCAAACCCCGAATTTGGTAGGTAGCCCATTCAAAAAATCCATAAGGCAATCTAATAATTTGTTTGTTTTTGATAAGGTTAATAATCACTTTCAAAGAAAGCAATTCACCTTTTATTCGAAGGAACAAAATAAGCGGATTTCTCATTTAAAAAGAAGAACTAGGTGGCTAAGAATCCAAAAAAGACATAGCTCTGAGAACATCTGGGTAAAAGTAACAGAAGCATCAAAATGTAAAAATCAAAAAGCCTTTTAGAAATTTATAGGGGAACATAGCGGCTTTTTCTCCAAACCTAAGAAAAATACTGTTACAAGCATGGAATGGCAAGAATACATATCCTCTCTCTATGCTTTGAATACACAGACACCCAGAAACAGTGCTATAGAGTTCCTAGATTGAGTATCAGCTGGGAGATGCTCTCCCCTTTCCCCTTCTACAAGAGAAGAAGTGTTGCATTATGTTAAAGTTGCTTGGAATACCGGGGCAAGAGATCCAGGCCAACTACCTTTCGCTATCACAAAATTGGATCTGGACCCATGGGCCACTTATTTAGTGGTGCTTTTCCGCTACTGTTATTATACTGTGGTGGTCCCTAGTTCATGGAGGGGTAGTATCATATTGCCATTACATAAAAAAGGCCAATCAAACTTACCTAGCATTCATTGACAGATCACCCCGTTGTATGCCACAGGAAAGATTTTTTCTAAATGTGTTTGATCTAATCTACTAGAATGGGTGGAGGAAAAAAATATTATACCATTGGAGCAGGCAGGGTTAAGAGCTGTTCGCTCGACTTTGGATAATATAACTGTAATTCATCTTGTATTGGAGAAATATGTGAAACGAAGGGGGATTCCTGTCTATGCGGCCTACATAGATTTTATTTAACTGCTTTTGATCTCCTAGACAGGCAGACCCTTTGGAGAAAGTTGAATGACTTGGGAAAGCCAGGGGGTCTCCTAAAACTTAGCATTGCTGTTCACACAGCTATCTGGTCTCATGTTATGTTAGGAGGTTGGCGGGGTATGACTCCGAATAGCTCGACCAGAAATGGCTTGAAACAGAGATACCCGTTGGTGCCCCTACTTTTTTCACTGTATATGGTGGATCTGCCCGATGTGTTGAGTATGGTTGTTGGTGATGCCCCAAAATTTGGCTCTTATTCTTTAGGGACAAGCCTGTATGCAGATAATATTGTTTTGCTAGACATGACCCCCTAAGGCATCCAGAAACGTCTTATCTTACTCAGACGCTCAGTTCCTGAAGGTTAATATAAATAAAACCAAGGTCATAAGGTTTCAACCAAAGGGGTGTCGGACCAATACAAAGTATAAGTGGTTTTATAATAATTCTATCCTAGAAGTAGGAAAGTCGTACCCGTATCTTGAAAGAATTATGTTGGCAAACTTAGCTGACAGTGAACATATTGCACATATATCAAATAAGGCTTATGCTCATGGAAATTCACTAAAGGCACTCTATGGAGCAACAGGTCGCAGGCACTTCAATCATTTCAACAGTATACAAAATGAACATTCCGCTGACCCTTTTGTATGCTTTAGAGACAATAAATATTAATCATTGGCACTTATGCATAAGATGGAAGGGAAGATGATTCTTCTCACTATTTGTACTTTAAATTCCATGGTTCCAATAGAAGTGCTAAGGCTGGAATTTGGATTGATGAGCACTTACATAAAAAGTCTGTTCACTTATTTTACCCTAGTGTATTTGAATTGGAACCTGGAACACAGGGTGCAAATGTGTATAATGCTATGTAGGTGGAAATGTTTCCTGCTATAAACTGTGACAGATGCATGGCAGAATGTAGTTTGGGAGGAAAGAATGTGCATCTTATTTTATAATGACGTACAGACTATCGAACATGTCATATTTGTCTGTCCCGTTTTAAATATCTACCAACTGAGATTTTTATAACCACTTTAAAAAAAAAAATGGTATTACAACAGCCAAAGCTGCTATGCAGATGATATAACTGCCCAGTTAACGACTTAATGTGTTGTAAAATTTTGTAATTTGTTCGCTCCTTTTTAATGTTCTATTAATTGATGTATTTTGTATATTGTAGATCTCATTGTAAGATCTAAATCTCTAATAAAAACCTGAATAAGTGAAGCCTACCAAAATGTGAAATATCTCGGCACCTCTGTTCTATTTAGGAGCATTCGTGGATGAACCCACATTTAAAAATAGTTTTACAAGCTAAAGAACATCATGCCAAACCAAACCGAGTTGTCTTCATATATTGAGAATGATATATATACATATATATATTTATTCACTGAAAAAAACATAGGTTTCAGGGACGTTATAGTTAGAAATTAGCATTTAAAAAACCATAGAAATTCACTGAAAAAAACCACAGGTTTCAGGGACGTTATAGTTAGTTGGACATTTCATTCGTACAAAACCAGAGAAATTCGGCCGTTCTAGATAGATGAGCTAAGTATAACTCCTGCCCCCGCAACGCACTGCTGATGACATCACATATTACATCACTCATGACATGGTCAGTGACATCACCGATGACATCACTGATGACATCTCAAATGACATCACTGATGACATCATCCAGTGACTGTGTTTCTGTAAAGTTTAAATATGTTATATATATATATATATATATATATATATATATATATATATATATATATATATATACATGCCAAGGTGTATTGAAGAATGAGTGGGTGTATGACTGAATGGATGATTTAGTAGGTGTGTGACTGGCTGTATAAGTGTGTGATTAAACGTGTCTTACTGAATGCATGGGTTAGTGACTAAACTGCGTGAATGTCTATCAGTCTGTTGGTTTGTAAGCGGCTGCATGGGTTGGTGAGTAGCTACATGAGTATGTATATGGGTTATTGATTGGTTGTCTGAGTATCTGTATGGGTGCCTGAGTGTCTGGGTGGGTGGGGTGGGTGTGACTCCCTGCATGGATGTGTGAGTGGGTGATTCACTGGGTGTATGGGTTCAAGAGTGCATCTGTGAGGGGCTATATGGGTGGGTGAGTGTGTGTATGGCTGTGTTGGTGAGTGAATGGATGTCTCAGTGGTACATGTGTGAGTAACTACATATGTGAAAGGCAGTATATGTGAGTGTTGGAGTATATAAATGACTATATGTGAGAGTGAGTCATTGTGAGAGTGGCTGTGTGGATGAGTGTGTGCTTGTGTCAGTGATTGTAAAAGAGAGTAAGTGTGTTAGTATCTGTATGAATAAGTGAGGTGGTGTGTGTATAACTGTATAGGTGAGTAAATGGGAGTGTCATTGATTCTTTGCGTGACTGACTAGCTGTGTGAGTAACTCTATGGGTGAGTGGCCGTGTGTGTCTGTATGAGTGTATGAGTGCATATGATAGTGGCTGTATTGAGTGACTGCATGTATGAGTGACTGTATGGGTGAGTAAGTGGATGTGTGTGTAGACCTAGGAATCAGTGAGTGGGTATGTAGTAATTGGTATTGGTGTGTCTATGGTTTCGAGAATGGTAGTCTGTATTTTAGAGTGGGTGTGTCAAAGGTTATAATAGGGTGTGAGGAGGTGCATCAGATTATCACGTGGATGATGTCATCAGTGATGTCATCAGTGATGTCATTTGAGATGTTATCAGTGATGTCACTGGCCATGTCATGAGTGATGTAATATGTGTTGTCCTCAGCAGTGCATTGCGGGGGCGCAAGTTATACTTAGCTCAACTAACTATAACGGCCGAATTTCTCTGGTTTTGTACGAGTGAAATGTCCCTGAAACCTGTCGTTTTTTCAGTGAATTTCTATGTTTTTTTTAAATGCTAATTTCTAACTATGCCTACATAGGTAGGACATGTGCAGAAAAAGGAAGAAAGGCGCAGAAAGAAGCAAGAGAGGTGCAGAAAGAGGCAAGAGAGGTGCAGAAAGAGGAAGAAAGGTGCAGAAAGAAGCAAATGAAATGCAGAAAGAGGCAACAGAAGTCCAGGAAGAAAGGTGAAGAAAGAAGCAAGAGAGGTGCAGAAAGAGGAAGAAAGGTGCAGAAAGAAGCAAAAGAAATGCAGAAAGAGGCAACAGAAGTCCAGAAAGAGGAAGAAAGGTGAAGAAAGAAGCAAGAGATGTGCAGAAAGAACCAACAGAGGTGCAGAAAGAGGCCTACTCTGACTGTACCTTACAACAGACTCATACAAAGTACCCTGATCACTAATCCTTCTCCGAAGGTGTCTTAAACCTCACTTTTCTCTTGAAGATTCACTATTAATCGACTGCTCAGAATGTTAGGCGTACCAAATATAAAACAGCAATACTAAGCATATCACTGTTGTAAGTCTGACCAAGTTTGTGAAGGTATGCATGCGTGTCTATGCTTTTATCTAGTGACATGTTAAATGAAAATAAACATACAAACACTTGAATACCTGTGTTTCAAACAGCGTATAAATTTGTGTAAAAAAAGGTGTATGCATTTCTTTCTGCTCACAATACAGGGCACATGGGTATTCAATAGTATATTTGAGGGGCTCTATAACACATGTATACATAAGACATGTCTGCCTGTACAACCGAATGACGGAGCAGAGCAAGATTTGACCACCTACAAGAGAAGCTACCCGCTTTTTAAGCCACCATCTTCAGATGCATAACACATGTGAGAATACATGTGCAAGTAGACATATACCTCAGTCACGAGAGCACGCAGACCTTTAAACTTGACAGCTTGCACTTCCCATTTGAATATAGAAACAGGCGAGAGAAGTACAGAAAGGAGCAAGAGAATTGCAGAAAAAAACAAGAGTGGTGCAGAAAGAGGGAACGGGTGCAGAAAGAGGCAAGAGAGGTGCAGAAAGAAGCAAGAGAAGTGCAGAAACAAGCAACAGAGTTGCAGAAAGAGGCAAGAGAAGTGCAGAAAGATGCAACAGAGGTGCATAAATTAACAAAAGTGCAGAGAGAAGGAACCGAGGTGCAGAAAGAGGCAAGAGAATTGCAGAAAAAAACAAGAGTGGTGCAGAAAGAGGGAACGGGTGCAGAAAGAGGGAAGAGAGGTGCATTAAGAAGCAAGAACAGTGCAGAAAGAAGCAACAGAGGTGCCGAAAGAGGCAAGAGAGGTGCAGAAACAGGCAAGAAAGGTGCAGAAAGAGGGAACAGGGGTGCGGTAAGAGGGATACAGAAATTTGCAAGAGCGGTGCAGAAAGAAGCAAGAGGTGGAGAAATAGGGAAGAGGGGTGCAGAAAGAGGCAAGAGGGATGGAGAAATTTGCAAAAGAGGTGCAGAAAGAACCAAGAGCAGTGCAGAAAGAACCAGCAGAGGTGCAAAAAGAGGCAAGAGGGGTGCAGAAGGAGGCAAGAGAACTGCACAAAGCGGCGAGAGAGTTGCAGAAACAGACAAAAGAGGTGCAGAAAGAGGGAACGGGTGCAGAAGGAGGCAAGAGAACTGCACAAAGCGGCAAGAGAGTTGAAGAAACATACAAAAGAGGTGCAGGAACAGGGGTGCAGACAGAGGCAAGAGACTTGCAGGAAGAAGGGTGCAGAAAGAGGCAAGAGAGGTGCAGAAAGAGGCAAGAAAGAGGCAAGAGAAGTGCAGAAAGAGGCAAGTGAGGTGCAGAAAGAGGCAAGAGGTGCAGAAAATGGCAAGAGAACTGCAGAAAGAGGCAAGAGGGATGCAAAAAAGGGAAGAAGGGTGCAGAACGAAGCAAGAGAGGTGCAGAAAGAGGCAAAAGAAGTGCAGAAAGAAGCAACCGGTGCAGAAGGAGGTAAGAGAGCTGCAGAAAGAGGCAAGAAAGTTGCAGAAACAGGCAAAAGAGGTGCAGAAAGAGGGAACAGGGGTGCAGAAATTTGCAAGAGATGTGCAGAAAGAAGCAAGAGAGGTGGAGAAATAGGGAAGAGGGGTGCAGAAAGATGAGAGAGCAGTGCAGAAAGAAGCAACAGAGGTGCAGAAAGATGAGAGAAAAGTGCAGAAAGAAGCAACAGAGGTGCAGATGGAGGCAAGCGGGGTGCAGAAAGAGGGAAGAGGGGTACAGAAAGAGGCAAGAGGGGTGCAGAAAGAGGGAAGAACAGTGCAGAAAGAAGCAAGAGAAGTGCAGAAAGGGGGAAGAGGGGTGGAGAAAGAAGCAAGAGTGGTGCAGAAAGAAACAAAAGAAGGGCTGAAAGAAGGAACAGTGGTGCAGAAATGGGAAGAGAGGTGCAGAAAGAAGCAAGAGGGGTGCAGAAAGAAGCAAGAGGGGTGCAGAAAGAAGCAAGAGGGGTGCAGAAAGAGTCAAGCGAACTGCAGAAAGAAGCAACAGAAACAGGCAGGAGAGGTGGAGAAAAAGGGAAGATGGGTGCAGAAAGAAGCAAGAGGTGCAGAAAAAGGGAAGAAGGGTGCAGAAAGAGGCAAGAGGGGTGCAGAAAGAAGCAAGTGAGGTGCAGAAAGAGTCAACAGAGGTGCAGAAAAAGAAAGAAAGGTGCAGAAAGAAGCAACAGAAATGCAGAAAGAGGCAAGAGAGGCGCAAAAAGAAGCAAGAGTGCTTCGCACACCATAAGTACCAATTTAACACCCACTTTTAGCAATAAGTAACAGGTGACCATTCCAGGTTTGCAAAGGGCCTTCCACCACGCTGTAACACTTGTCGCTGCATTGTTGGTAACGTTTGAGCTGTTTGAACTAGAAACAAGGTTTTTTATGTTCAAATCTCCAGATTATGCAGCAGATGATGGATTATGTGGCAAATGCGGAAAATGTATAATTGTGCGAAAGTCAGTGCAGCCAAACAGTCGCATAATTCCAGTGGCCCTGCTCATACCTCTGACTAGGTCCAGAAGTGCTCCTCAGTGGTTCCTTCTTTTTTTGTCTCATTGAGTTTATAGTTTAGCTTCTATAGAAACGAGGAAGACTAAACCTGAGGTTACCACTCCACAACATTGACTACCATACCACATAATTACTCTCCATAACACATAATCCCACTCTACATAATTCCTATACACTAAATACCATGTACTTTCCATCCACATAATTTCACTGCACAACATATCACATAATTCCACTATACACAACGTACATCCACTCCACCCCAAAAAACATTAGTAAAAACTTTTACATTTACAACGCCAATAGCTCTAACTCTCGCAAATGCGAAACCTATTACATTGCAAATGCTTCTTTAACTAGTAGTCACGTTTGCAGAGTGGTGGAGAAAGGTTGCTGGACCTCCGACCAGCACTCAGGAATTCCGCTGCGTAGGACTTACAGGAGGTACCAGGAGGGCTTCTTGGTCCCCAAAGTCCCTCAGGAGTAAAGTGGACTTCAACCCCCAACCGGTAGTGTGCCAAGAGGCGCGTTTGCAGAGTGATAGAGAAAGGGGTGTGTGGCCTCTGAAGACCTCTTAGCAATCCCACTGTGTGGGACTTACTGGAGGTAACAGGAGGAGTAGTTGGCCCCCCAAGGACATCTTTGGGGGCCAACTACCCCTCCTATTATCTCCAGTAAGTCCCACACACAGCATGATTGCTAAGTTCTCATAGCGCCCCCTTTGCCCACCACTCTGCAAACGCGCCTCCTGGTGCGCTCTTGGATGGAGATTAAAGTCCCTTCACTGCTGGGGGTCCTTAGGAGCCAACTAGCCTACCTGATACCTCCAGTAAGCCCTAGCTAGTGGGATTGCTGAGAGGTGGACACAGGCCACGCCCCCTTTCTCCACCACTCAGCAAACGCGCCTCCTGGCGCGTTCTGGGTTGGGGGATTAAGTCCCCTTGAATCCTGAGGGTCCCTGGGGGCCAACTAGCCCACCAGGTACCTCCAGTAAGCCCCACACAGCTGGATTGCTGAGAGTGGTCCGAGGCCATGCCCCCTTTTTACACCACTCTGCAAACGCACCTCCTGGCGCACTGCTGCTCGGGGGATGAAGTCCACTTTAGTCCTGAGGTCCTCAGGACACAAGAGGACCTCTTCGCCCCACCAGCAATGCGCCAAGAGGCGCGTATGCAGAGTGGTGTAAAAAGGGGTGTGGCCTCGGACCACCTCTCAGCAATCCCACTGTGTGGGGCTTACTGGAGGTACCTGGTGGGCTAGTTGGCCCCCAGGGACCCTCAGGATTCATGGGGACTTAATCCCCCAACCCAGAACGCGCCAGGAGGCGCGTTTGCGGAGTGATGCAGGGAGGGGGAGGGGCCTCCGGCGAGATGCTGGCTTCTCCTTTCTTTTTTTTTTTTTTAAGAAGGGGGGCTGTGTGGCCCCCTTTTAATAGATTTTGGGCCCTGGGGACCCCATCCCCCAGGGTCTGACCCATTTTTTATTAAAATAATTTTTAAAAAACGGGAAGGGGGCCGCACGGCCCCCCTCCTGAGGCCTTTTTCAGCCCCGGGACCCCATCCCCTGGGGCTTTGCCTCTTTTAAAAAAAATATATATCTATATGTATAAGGGAGGGGGGCCGCATGGCCCCCCTTCCCTGGGCCACTATTGGCCCCGGGAAACCCATCCCCCGGGGCCTGGCCAGACTTTTTTTTTTTTGGGAAGGGGGCCGCGTGGCCCCCCCTCCTGAGGCCAATTATGGCCCCGGGGACCCCATCCCCCAGGGCCTGGCCTTACGTTGGGGACCGCGGGAGGAGCCCCAATGCCCCCCCGGTCCCAGCCAGCTCCCCACCTCTTGCGGGAGCCGGCATTGCTTTTGGGCAAGGGGAGCTGCTAACATGCAGCTCCCCTTGTCCAAAAGCAATTCTGCTTTGCTTCTTGGAAGCCTTCCACGAAGCAAAGCAGTGTTTGCTATGGCAGGGCGGGAGCCTTGCTCCTGCCCTGCCATAGCAAACGGCAATGTCCCAGGGCCATCTAGGGCTCCAGGAGGGGGGCTGCGCGATCCCCCTCCCAACTGATTAAAGCCCCGGGGAGGTGGTGGTCCCCAGGGCCGGGGGTCCGCAACTGACCCCCGCATTTAAATAAAGTGTGCCCCGGGGAGGTGGTGGTCCCTGGGGCAGTGTGGGGAGGGGCAGAAGCCCCCCCCCCCACACCAATTTAAATTATTGAAGCCCCAGGGAGGTGGTGGTCCCCGGGGCTTGGGGGGGCCCGCGAGGCCCCCGTCCTGAAATTCAGTGGTCCCTGCGGCAGTGTGGGGGGGGCAGGACCCCCCCACAATTGTTTTTCTTTACATTGAAGCTCCGGGGAGGTGGCGGTCCCTGGGGCAGCGTGGTGGGGGGAGGAGCCCCCCCACGCATTTGAATAAGAAAGCCCCGGGGAGGTGGCGGTCCCCGGGGCTGCGGGGGGGCCGCGTGCCCCCGCGCATAATAAATGAAGCCCCAAGGAGGTGGCGGTCCCCGGGGCTGTGGGGGCCCGCGAGGCCCCCGCACATTAATGAAACATTGCCCCCGGGACTTGGCCCACCCGGGGGCTCAAAGAACCGAAGCGCGGAAGTCCGCGCTTCGTTTTTTAAAAACAATTTCGGCCGTATTCGCGCACCCAGCGCAAATTCGGCCGAAATTATTTTTAAAAATTGCTTTTTTTGGCCCTGGGGGTCCTTGTGGGACACCCTGAGCAGGCCTAGGGGGTCAGGGTGTTTCTACCTTGCCCCCTTTTCTTGTTTTTTATGCTTTTAAAAATTTTTTTATTGTCTTGTGACTCGGTTTTACCGAGTCACAAGATGGCTGCCAACACTTCCTGGTTTGGAGTGTTGGTGGCCAATAACAATGCAGCTCGTGCTCAGGAGTGTTCGCAAACCCTCCTCGACCCTCCGATATCGATATTTTTATTTTTTGAATTTCTCAGGAACTACTGAACGGATTTGCACATTTTTTTTAAAAAAGCACGCTTTCTGAACCAAGACCTACCTTTTTGCCAAATTTGGTGTAATTCTGTTCAGCAGTTCAGGCTGTAGCATTGTCTAAAGTTCCTATGGAAATTAACTTGGGGTAAACGCGTTTTCAGACCCCCCCTTTTTTTCTAGGCCCCCCACTTGACGAATCACCCCAGAACTTTCAAGACGGGAGCTGACCTGAGCGAACCATTAGTTTTAAAAATTTCGCGAAGATTCGTCAAACGGCGCCAAAGATATTGGCAAAAGAAAAAACGCTTTTTGAATAGAAGCAAGGTCCTAACTATAACATACCTACTGGCGGACCGCCAGTAGGTATATGTATGTATGTATATTCAAAGTTATCCAGTAGTACATTGACTGGGATAAAATAATATTAGCATTGCTATACAGATTTAGAGATGTGGTTCTGAAATAAATGTTTATTGTAAAGAGCCATGAATGGTTTATGGTGGTAGAAACATGTTTAAGCAAATTTTCACAAGGTAGTGTGGCTCTTTCCGATACGATCGGTTTGAGGGCACTACTGAACCCGGAGGGACATAGCCAGCCTGCTCGAGCCTGTGGAACTATGAACAAAGTTACCTTTGCGCTTAAAACTTTTCATTGTACTAGTCTGGACTTGGAAGAGTGTCAGAGTCAATGCCCAATGAAGTCTTGTAATCCCTGAATCGGCTTCATTGGTGATGAAGGAAGGCGATGTTAACATGTGTGTGGGAGAAGGTGCTGCTGGACTATTGCCGTGGTTAATCTTGGTCATAACTTTCATGTGTGATGAAGGTCAATAGAATGGTCACTGTGAAAGCGGCATTGTACAGAGTTGTTCTCTCATTGTCGGGGCTTCACAAGGTCCTCTCTGTTTGCACTCATTGATCTTATTGAAACAAGTATTTGTACCTCTTATTTTTCATAGTTTTTTTGTGTCAGGCTCTGCCAAAACACCAGAACAAAATCGTTCCCTCCAACCCCTTTAGCACATATTTTGCTGGGCCGTAGTATCGGAGCCCATTCAGCCACTGGAAATAAAGACTGTCACCAAATGACAACGTGCACAGTTGGAATTGTCTGCTGGTGTCCCCCTTCTCAAAACCTTAGAGGACTGAGCTGCTAAACATAGTGCTTTCTAAGGTCATCTGCCAATGAGTTTGGACTCAAATCTCCGCACTTTCTCGACTTGAGTAGCTGGAACATTAGAGATCATCCAGTGAGAGCACACAAGCCTAAACGAACTGACACTATTATCCACTCGTCCCTAGGACTCCCCCCGGTTCTAGGTCACTATAAATGCAGCAATTGTTGGCTTGCACTTATTAGACGAATACTAAAACCTTTGAGCAAAGCAACATAAAACATATGCTTGGCTTCTTTTCCAACTCCAATTCATGCAATGTCATTTACTGTATTCGTTGGCCTTGTAACCTGTAATAGGTCAAACAACACCGAAAATCAAGGCAAAAATCTCCCAGTATAAAAGCAGAATTCATTGCAAAGTCGACACAGCCCCTCTGGTTGAACATTTTCTGGAAAAAGGACACTCTAAAAATGACTTCACTTGGCAAATAATTGACATTTTGAGACCACCACCAAGAGGTGAAATGCAAATGGATATTCAAATGCCAATCGATTGCCTGCAGACTGTACACACAGGAGGAGTGGACCGTAATTCTTTGAACCCTCTTCCGCCATCCTTCCTCTTTTTTCTGCATTGTATAATTGACAGGTCATCACACTATGGAATGTACTTTGTCATAACACATGTCGAGTCTAAAACTGAAATTGTTATTTGTAATTGTTGTTTGTTGGAAATCCTTGTTTTTAATATTTTAATATATATAACCTCTTTTTTATTCCTTTCATGTTTATATGTGTTCCTTCAATGTGTAATTGCTTTCTGCCTTCTTCACAGTTATGGACACTAATTCGTCCAGCTGTGCTTCATAATCACATTATTGAAACTAGGTATAAATTAGATTGACAATTAGATTCCCATGAGTAGCTTGCTTCATAAGTATCCAAGTCATTCCTGCGCATTAGTGCAACCTTGAGACTATGTGGTTTCTCCATGCCTCAATCTCAATTTATTTAAATTGGTGAGCTACAGAATTCTACCCTTCTGGGCTCTTTTATTAAGATCCATTCTTGATATGACCGCGTCTACACACGCGGGTATAGACTAGTCTGGTCATTATGCACAGTGAGCGACCGTGAAACAGCGTGCGCATGCTCGCTTCCCTCTCGGGTCAGCGCTCTAGTGGTTGCTCACGTGCACCACTTCCGGTACTTATTCCGCTCATGACCCTCACTCACGGTGCATTCGCCTCCCAAGGTCCACGGAGCTCCGGCCCGGCCTCTTGTCTCCTGAAAACGCATTGGATTAATTCCAAGTAAGTTATCTTCGCTGCACTCTCTCACACAATATATGCAGCCCCGGGAACCACAACACATGGTGACCCTCTTGGTTCTCTATCAAATCAGACGTTTCGGTACCCCTACTAATTGCATAGGCTTCCGGTTCCTCCAGAGCCTGAATTAGCCATATAAGTACTCCTGTGGCCAGTATACAACCAGTAAGTACATTTTTGCCCCTTGCTCAACTTCGGGCACTACGCCCTCCTTCAATATGGTCTAACTTCTCATTTCTAAATTAGATCTTAGGATCCAAATATCGCAGCAGTCCACTTCTAAGGACGCGTTCCCATTGAGCGCCTTTTCAGCCCGCCGATGCCGCATACTACTTGCCTCACTCCAATTCTTAGGATATTTCAGTAAGTCGTTCTCCGTTCCGATGCGCGTGCTCTGACATTATTGTCTTATTCACATCACTGGCAGCCCTTCCTTATACGACCCCTACAGTTATGTGAAGCATGCTCCACCGCGCTGTGTACACTGTACTCTGTACACTACTCTTAGACACGCAAGGAAACTATTCTTCACTTTTAGCTACCTCCCAGTGACCTATCCAATCCTTAGGCACCATTAACATTTCTAGGAGTTTTATTCTCTCCTTGTGTTTATTCTCGTGACTCATTCTTTCCTACATGGCTAGCACCAACTGTTCAGTATTAATTAGAACTTAAAGTGTATAGTAAATTACACCGCTAGCATACAGTTTTCTGGGACACTCTCTGAACCTTCTTTTGTCTTTACTTTATAGACACTAGGTGCTCACAAACCTGTCCTGATGAAGATATCCATTTCTTGAGATCGAAACGCCATCGACCCCATTACAACCTAACTCCTTGTTTATTATATAAAAAAGTGTCTATAAGGAGTTTTCTTCTTGTTTTCAATGCATGTTCCTAATGTTTTTCTCACTCACCACAGCATGCTTTTTTTCACTTATTTGTGAGCACTGGATCTATAATCCTCGTAGAATACCGATATGAATATTGTGCAATGAATACATTAATTGCTTAACAATGTTTGCATGTGTCCCGTCCCATACTTGCCTATAAAAAACTGACTCAAGCTGTAGGATATAGGACTCCCTGTCCTCTCTGTTTTTTTAAAGAAAATATATTGATGATCTGATCTATTGCCTTAAATAAACCACTGTTTTCCTAATCTATCGAGTCCCACGAAAAGCATTTACTACTTTCTCTTGGCTTACACAAGATCTTCAGAGAACAGAATCATCCCGTTACTTAAAGGTGAAACCAATGTGCATCCGAACGGTCTGTCAAGTAGTTCAGGAAGCACTTCCTCTCTTTTTAATTCTTACAGGATTCTTTGCAAGCTTGTATTGTAAGGTACAAGATACCCTAAGTTTGTGGTCTACACGTGTATAGGCGGAACTAGCTGGCAGATCAGTGTATTTTTAAACCAATATTGTTGCCAGATGGGAGAAGAGAACATGGATTTATTTATGGGGTCTTACAATTGTGCATTATATGCCCACGCAGCACTCAAAATGAAGGTAATTATTTGTTGTAAAACTCTATACTAGTTAAATATTGTTTGTGTGCCAACGCCTAGTGCCTTTACATACTGCACTACCAAGTCTATGAATTAGGGTGCTGTGTATCTTTACGTAGAAGACGGCTTGTGCTCTTGGTGTCTGGCACAATTACCTATCTAATGATAAGTTTATCTTGCTTCTTATTTTTTATCTACATTATAGTTCTGAAAGCATCTTAACTGTATATCTACAAAGAAGGAAAGGTTTCATTTTCTGTTAATGAAGATAAAATAATATTTTGATCTCCACTATGCGTTGTATAAGTAAACACATGAGCACAGATTAAGACTTAATGCATTTCGCATTTTATCAAGAATATGTGAATCACAGAATATCTGTAACAAAATATATACACCATCAATAACTAATTGCTAACTTCAGTCTGCCATAATTGTTGCTTCCGGCCAAATGGCATATAGTAATGGCCTTAGCACAGCTAAAGTGCAATATGTGTAAATATGCCAGCTACTATAAACTGCTGCTGGATACCCACAATGAGACCCATGAAAAAATATTATGCAACCAGTCCTGCTCCGGGCACTGCCCTCTTTCTTCATGTCGGTTTGTAGACGGTTCAGTTCTTGGATTGCATTGCCTAATGACCCATTATCCAGGTCATTCCAGGGGATAAAAGTACAACAGGAAGCACCAATCTTGGCACACACCCCACCGTCTGTAGCGGTCATCAAGTCCAACACATACCAGTGTTTCATCACCATAAGGTGGATTGCTCTCAATTCCCCTTTGATAGCGTTAAGGCCGAGCTCAGTACTGTTGGAGTTTCACCGTTTACCATCTGGTTATTTGTAACCAGCGGGCATTGGATTTTGTTTGCACGGTGAAAAGGGTTTTGATTCTCCAGTGTTTGCTTGAGCTTCTGTGAACTGTCTGAATTCTTCTGGAATGTCCTTGTACTGAGCCCAGCCAAAATACTCGGCAGTTCTTCTCCTTCGAGTCTGATGCAACAGAGTTGTTTTCTTCTGTAAGGGGTGTTGATACAACTCAGACAGATCTTCTCCAGGGATAACCAGGGTTTGAGTGTGCATAGTCACGAGGGTGCAGAGGCTGCACCATCTGGGGGACAAGCTGGGTGTAGGCAAGGTTACCACATTGCCAATACAGATCTATCAAGGTAGAGGTGCCGCATTGCAGGTCTGGTATATGCATTATTGTACCGCAATTCTCATTGCTGCTCAACGGGATGGTCCCTTTGCCTCTGAAACATAAAGAGTACAACGTAAGTGTCCGGGGGTTGCCTATTCCCCTCCAACCACGTGTACCTATCAACCTCGCTATCCTAGACTTCTTGGCATGGGGTGTCTATGCTGACGTTTGACCCCCTCCCATAGGACTCATCCCAACGTGTGATTGAGATGAGCGCCCCTGCACTGGAATTCCATGCCCGGGGTCCATTGATCATTAACCAAGGTGGCCCTAGTGATGTTAAGGGCCGCCCTGGGACTGCAGACGGAGGTGACAGCAGACGTGTTCGTGCACTGGTACGGTGGTCTTGCTACCTCAAGGAACCTCTTTTCTACAAACTCCCGGGGCCGAACAGTGTCCTCCCCTATGGTGTCCTTCCTGCGCATCCTGTCTACCTCTGATTGGATATAACTTGGCTCAGTGAAAAGATATAGTGCTGTGGGGTTGGTCTCATACTGGATGATGTTTATTTGAGTCCTACGGGGTTCTACTCGGTTGGGTTGGATTTTTATAGGTACAAATAAATAAGGCATTTTGCTTTTTCGGGGACTATCTCCTGTGGTAAGTAAAGCCTGTCTGCACCTACAGCGTAAGGTATCAGCGAGATGACATAACATGATCTATTTGTAATTTGGGTACCTATACTGCTCATGTGCTGATACCAGGTGTTGTGTAGGAGTGTGCTGTGTAGTATGTGAGGAATACTAGCCTTTGGTTCAGTGTAGGTGAGGTGGGAGAGGTCTCTGTTCATGTGTTGCAAGAATGTAGAAGTAGAGCTTACAAAATTGTGTACATTTTTGGAGGGGCTCGAAAGCACCCTGGCTAAGAAGAACGTGTACAAAAATATAAGGGTACATAACATGAAAAGCATTTGTAGAATGTAGAATCGTCTTCGGGAGAGATGTCTGTCGTCTAGGTCTGTCTTTTGTTGTTGGTTGTCTGTGGGCATGTGTCTGATGTTTGTTGTCTGGGCACTCAGGGGTGGTTTTGTCTTGGTGCGGTGTAGAAAGAATGTCACATAAAATGAAGTCACAAAAGTAAATTGAATTCAGAAGTACTTGAGCAACTAGTCTCATGAAAGTCTTTTGAGAGTCTGGATTAGAGGAATGGTGGGTTACAGCATCGTTGGTGCACTTACAGTTCAATCACAGACCTGTGGAGTAAGAGCTGTGGTTCGTAGGTTAACTGGGAAAAACACATTTGTTAGGCAAGTTATTGGAACATAACTGTTTCATCTGTAAAATGATCCTGCATATGGTTTTACTGGGGAGCGAATTTTCCTATCTGGATTGGACTGAGGTGATAGACTTTTGGTAAGGTTTTTAAACTAATTTCAGTGAGTGTTAGAATTTTGGAGACGATTGGGGATTCTTAAACTCATTTTAATGTGGTTCATTTTATGAGTTTCGTCCCCCTCTCCTTCCTACAGCGGTTTCTGTTGAGACATGCGTGCCCCTTGGGACTTGCACGTGTCGTGGAACAAGGTTTTCCTAATTGGGCCAAATTTCTGTGCCCCGCCCTTCTTCTGCAAGGGTCAAGAATCTTGGGGCTCTATTGTGTGGGTCCCGGTGGGCTGTTTCCTAGTTTTTGGGCGTTGCCACTTCTAACAAAGGATACTGGAGGTGGTTGGAAGGTTGTGTTTGGGCCTCTTGTTGGGGACCTGCAGTGAAAAACATGGCTGAGACTATGTTTTCCTGCAATGTTTTCTCGGCAAGAGCCAAGAGTCTCGTTGAGACTGTAGGTGTCCAGCTTGATGGAGGTGGCATAAATTAACTTAGTGGGACTTTCCAATGGATTGGGGCCTGCAAACTTGGGTTCTTTCTTCAGAGTTTTGAGGGTCTGTCTCTGGGACGCTGTTCTCTAGACCCTGTGGCTTGAACGCGGCCATAGCTGGGATAGGGCCATCCACTTCTTTGGATGCTGCCTCATGGCCCCCGTGAGTGTCATTTTGACCAGCTAGTCATGGCCAGTGTGTCCATCCCCATACCCCGGATGGGGGCCAAGAAGGTCAACTGTGGAGACCCATTGCCTCCCACCGCTCCCTTCCCCCTGGACCCTGGATGTTCAGAACTATCGCTTTTGGCGAGGTATGATCAAATGGGTCGTTCTCAGAAGGTTTTGGAGGTGTTTTGGGGGAGAGGAGGTCGGAGCCGAATGCTCTGCCCTTAGAGGGAAGTCAGGTGTGCAGCTTGGGGCTTATTGCATGGTGAGTAAGCAAACTGAAACAGCTGTTCGCTGGTGGATTTATCTACTGACTCAGTGCTGGAGCAGTGTGAGACCTGTGGGGCTCTAGTGTTAATTTCTAACCCCCTTCCCCAGGTGCCTGAAAGGTCTGGCTTCTACCACCAGAGCATTTCCCTCAGTTTTGGAACTGTAGGTGGGCCTCCATTTGGAGGAGACCTGAAAGACATTGGAGAGTGGGGTCCTTTTGAACTGTGGCGTGTCCTGATGGTATGGGCACAAGGATCTGGGTGCCTGCTTTCATCCACTGGTGGGGGCCAGACTGCTCCCTTGTCAGACTCTTTCCCCCTGGGGTAAGGTCAGCTAACCCGCCTCAGGGGGATTAGGGGGAGGGAGGGTGGAATCAACAGCCGAGGGGGCCACGGGCCTCCTGTGGGCACCCGGATGAAGAAATCTAGTGTGGATTTCCAGTCGAAATAGCATGGCCATCCTGAGATTTTTCGTGTGCACTTAAAGGTTTTACATTATCTCTACTGTTTGGTGTTAAAGGTTTGAAGTTATCCCTACTTTTGCTGTTTTTGAGTTATTCTTACTGTTGTAGGTAAATTAAAGGTTTTGTGTTATCCCTACGTTGTGATGTTGCCTTTTTTAGTTTGTGGTGAATTTCCAGAAGCTAGTGCATAGTGGGTGCTGGTGCTGAGGTTCTGGATTCACTGCTTGTTTGGGGGGTTCTGGGGTTAGCCCTGTGTGTAGGGATTTTGTGGCGGTAACCCTAATGACAGTCTATTCCGTTTGTGGTATACTTTGAAGTGACAATGGGAGGCCTTGTGGTTTCTTCGGAGGCAGTAGTGGCACTTTATGATGGTTTGAGGCCGCCCGCCTTTTGGCTTTCTGGTGTAAGCACTCAGTTGGATTTCCCTGGAGTCCCGTGGTTGAGTTCTTTCCCCATCAGGCATCACCTGCACGTTCGTGGTCGCGCCAACCCCTTCGGGGGGTGCTTTTACCAGTTTGTTGGTTGCTCCAGCTGATCCACAGGGAGGGGAGTGTAGGAGATAGCCTGTCCGCTCCCAGCCCAGGGATTTCTCCCATGCGATCAGCAGGTACAATTCCCTGAGGCAGTATCCTGATGGTCGGACATGTCGCCTTCCTTGCACGGTTATTTGAGGGGTCTCTTAGTGTGGAAAACGCATCCCTTGGCTGGGTGCTGCATCGCCTGGCCTGCTTCTTCCTTTGAGGAGGCACCAGTGTGGTGGCGAAGGACGAATTGGGTAGCCCTGAGCCAGCCTCCCCCCTAGCCTCGGGGATGTGATTGTCCTGTACATGTTGTGATCTGGGATCCCCGATTCCGTGAGTTCCCTTTGCGATACTGTTTTGGCCATGTCTACGAAGCAATGGTGTGCCCGGCCGGTCCACAGTCTTCCTAGCCTGTACAATTTTGAGAGATTTTCCATATAACCCTGGACTGCTCCTCTGAGGAGCGCTCGACGGTCCGGAGTTGCTGTGGCTAGTATCCCTGAGGAGTGGCCAGATGTTGTTGGTCCGCATTCTAGGGGGCATAGTCCAGGGGAGGAGCTGGCTATAGTTCTGTTCTCAGTGAACTGGATGGACATTCTCAATTTGGACAATAGGTCCCGTCCTAATATATTGATCGGGGAGAACTGTTCCCTGATCTTACTTCCTCCTATTTCCAGCTTGAGGGGTTGAGTGAGAGGGACTTTGGCTGTGGATCCTGAAATCCCCTGTATTGTGCCAGTGGTTTTTGATAAAGAGGCTGCTCCTTCCCATAGGGAAGACCTAACCGCCCCGGTGTCTACCAGAAAGTGGAAACGCTGTTTTGCTTATGAGCATTGTGACCACGGGGCCCTCTTCAAGGCTGCCAGGGGGTTGAGCATGTTCTTATATGCCTGGGTGGTCTTTGGCGAGCGCTCCCTATCTGCCCTCTGGCTGGGCAGGCCCCATTCTAGGCTTTTGCCCTCGCTGTCAGACTCTGGGGAGCAGGAGCCTTCCTCTTCGCTGCTGCTAGCTCTGTGGTCACATATGGTGCTTGTTGGGGCGTCCTTCTTTCGGCCCATAACCTTAACGGGGTCATTTGAGGTTCTCTCTCTTGACCCTTGTGCCTGGTCTGAATGGAGGTCTTGGTACATTCTTTTGTATTGGTGTTGCTTGTGCCCCCTTTAGGCCAGGGAAGTGTGCGTGTCTTGGTATAGGCGTGCCAATCACAGCAGTGTCTTTCTAGTCTCCAAGCCCGGTTGGGGAACTTCGCTCGCATGTGGTCTAACGGAGTCTCCTTGAAGGATTGGGAAATTTGTCTGCTTTAAAGGTTTGCTAACTTTTGGTTATCTCAAGAGTTGCTTTAAAATTAATTACCAATTCTGCTCTTGTTTGGGGGAACTGTGTACACGGGGTGGTACTAAAAACTCAATCTACTGGTTATGAGCTCAAAAAACAACCTGATGCATCAAAAATAATTGTTTAACATAAAAAGAGAGACAAAATGAAGCAATAACAACTTGTAACAAAAGTGCAATTGTTAGTTCAGGGTAACGCGGATTGTTTTGCAGCAGAAAACTAGCAATCATGAGCTTCTGAGTTGAAAAAACTGTTTTTAACACTTAAAGGCATAGACTTATTAACAAGACATAACATTTAAACATGCAGCATAATTTGCAAAATTTCAACAGCACCACAACTAAATAAAGGTATAAAAATGGAAAAAACAAGTTGACAGAAGAAATGGTTATTTTGTCCAAAAAACGGAGCCCTCTCCTAGTGCTTATAGCCCGAGGAGAGGGGATGCTCTGCGCAGTACGCAGAGCTGGGTGAGCCTGATAGTCTGTCACTACCGACTCAGCAGACAAAAATTAGCAACAATTTAAACGCAGAAACAGGAATTACCTGATAACTATTGGCCCTCCGCTGCCAGACACAAGCTATACCCAATTCACCCTCGCCGAAATGTTTCCCTTACTGCCGAATTATACCCTAAATTACCCCCAGGGTTTGTGCGTATCATTTCCTAACGCCTGCGATCCAAGTGGAGAGAAAAAAGGGAACACCTCTCCCTTCTTTCAGGTGCTGTCAGTGTTGGGCTCAATAGCCCCAAGTGCTTTTATAACTAAAAAATCAAGTTTGAGATGTTGGCTCTATATCCCACCCAGAGCCTATGCGAACAGACTTGCCACCACGCCCAGCGGTCCAAGCTATCTCCTACTTACACCACACCCGGGGACTAAGCATATCCTCTGAACCATGCCCAGAGGTACAAGCGATCCCTTAATGACACCCAGGGATGGGTCATACCCTGCACCCAGGGTAAAATACCAAAAATTGTAGCTACCTTCGCCTTCTTCTAGTGTGCTGACTAGGAGAAAAAACAAAATTGATCTACTCGCTTGTCCTAGTTTGCCACACGCCACTACTGGGACTAAGGATGAGATGTAGCTCTCTTGCCTTCTGACGGCTGCCTCTGGACTGACCTCCACCCCGTTGATTGAGCAGAACTTCGAATCAATTTTGGCTTCTGCTCACCGTTCTTTTTGCACAGAAGAATCCGCTCATGCGGGGGGGTCCTTCCTTCGGTAGCAGTCGGGCTTGATGAACCAATCTCTCCTAGCTGGCTCGCCAAAATGTTGCTCAGATATGAATTTACCTTAAATAAATGAAAAGACAAGAGGCATTTGGCTAAACAGGAACAAGTTGGTTTAATTAAACGCTGTGGCCAGGAGAGGCTGGACAGAATGTGTCTGCTCAAAATCTCTCGATGTTCAAAGTTTTGGGCATCCATTTATAAAGTTCATGAGTTCCAATAAAACACTTTTCTAAATTCAAAAAAAGCATCCCAGTTGTAAATCAAGAAACGCAGGCATCTGATAAGGACACCGATGGCTCTCGACCTTGGGGAGCATTATTGTGGGCCAGTGTGTATGTGTCCAGATGTCCGGCAGGAGGAGCATGTCATCATTACGTGTGGTGTACCTGTCGTGTCCTGACTGGTTGAGTGTGCCTATCTACATGTGGTATGTACCTTTGTGGTATTTCTGGGGGAACTCGAGCCTTTGGCCAAATGGGTTTTATTGGGGCCAATTATCTTGGACTTGTTTGTGGTGCAACTATCTATCTGTGGGATCGATCAGGGTTTTCCCTAGGTGCATGTTTGTCTTTGCTTTATGGTGGACCCCACCTGTGACCTATTACTCGATGGGAATGGGCATCGGTTGCAAGACCTGCTTGACTATGTATCTCTGACTCGGGGCTGACGGAGAGGTCTCCTTGGGTGAATCCGACAGAAATGATGCGAGATCATTGGAACTCCTAAAAATAATATGGCAGCCACTGGTATGGTTTGCATCAACATTATCATCATTATGCATACAGTTGTCATTTTGTACATTGATATAGTTTGTACTGGTATTAAAAAGGTTATGTTTGCTCTGGTCTGATCGTAGGTTGACATTGTTCTTATTCGCAACAATAATATTGTATGAGCATGGAATAAATTGATATTGCTGATGTTGGCGCTGCTGTGCAGGCACAAGTTACGGTATATATTGACATTGCATTAACTGTCCTTATGCGGATACAAGCGGTGACATACATTCATATTGCATTTACTGATATTGCAGTTGTTGGGCCTGCACATATCATGACATTCATTGACATCGTATTCTCCTATTCCGACACCTTTGTAGTACATATGATTTCCCTTTTTGGAACTTCCTGTGTCTCACACTATCTGCCCCCTGTTCCCTACAGTTACAGGAACGTCGCTTTGTCTTGCACTACCTGTCAGAATTGTGATCTGGTATTGCGTGTTGAAATCATTTCTAAACACCGCCATCTTGTTAGCGCTCGTATTTTTTTTTTGTAATGAGTTAACAGTGGTATAGGCGATTGCAAACAATCAAAAGTGCCTGGCCTGTTCAATCCAAATGAAGACCTTATAGAATTGTTTGATATATAACAATAGCTGTATTGCTGCCATGTTCAATTAGTAACATGATGACTTAATTTAATTTATTGAAAGTAGTTGAAAGAGCAGACCTGCCAACTCGCATGGTGCCACCGTGTGACACACGATATCGGCTACCATCACACGGTCACCCGGTGAAGAGCCAATATCACATGCTGACAGGGAAAACGAGCTGAAAGCCACTATTAACAGTGGTTTTCAGCTTGTTTTTGGAGGCTTTCAACTGCCGACGTCCATTAATAGGTGTGAAAACACCCCAGGACTTTGGAAAAAGTCTCTGCCAGCTTTTACTTTTTTTTATTTTAATTTTTATAGAGGAGGGCGCTTGGGGCTGGGTTCGGGGCAAAAGTGCCTCTTGGGTACTTCTCGGCATGAGGCCCCACCCCTCCCCCTCCTCACACAGTGAGGTTTTTGTTGAAGTTGGCAGGTCTGGAAAGAGGAAATAATGCCCCCGAATGTTAGTCACCTATTCAGTTTGAGTAAAGGCTTGGCGTTCTAATGTTTGTAATATAAATGATCGAGTTCACTATTTTGCCCCATCTTGGAAAAAAAACTTGAGCATCAAAGAGACCATAGAGTGTCTGTCGGCATTAAAGGATTAATATCTCACCACGAGATTGTCAAAAATATTTTTCTAACGCTTTAGTGAAGGTTCAGTGAAGTGGGGGGAGCAGTCGGTCAATATAGGTGAAATTATAGGTGTACAACATAAAACCTTGAACACTTAAAATTTATAAGATAAGTCACCAGCACAGCCTTAACTCCCACCTGCCATGGGCTGCTCATGATATGCGTGTTCTTACAATGCTATATATATATGCCATACGAGTCCATTTTAATGTGAGCTTTACAAAGCACACACTGTATTTACCGATAATAAAGGCACTTCAGGCACACAACAAAATTATAAACATGCAGGTTGTTTCTGTTCTACTAAGGGGAAATTTGAGGGAACAATCCATCCACTTGTCTTGAGAGATACTTGACATAGAGAATACAAAACTTTTATACTTATAATGTATGTGTACACCTTATGATTTTCACTAGGCAGCGGTGTCATGATATGTGTGTGTGTGTGTGTGTATATATATATATATATATATGTTCGTAACATGTGTGGCTGTATATACACATGCTCTGCATACACTCGGCTTTCACGTGAACAAGATGCTCAAGAAGGACACCGAAATAATCAAATCTGTGAGTTCCTTGCAGTTCCTTAGTCCCAGGTCTGCTTTTTATATGCATCAAACTATGGGAGTCGCCAAACCAGGGGGCTCAGACCAGAGACGCCTCTGTACCTTTCAGGATTACCAGAAAACTAAGTTACTCCATCGAGAGTCCTATAGAGAGAATGGGCATGGGAAAGGCAGAGATGATTCTGTAAGGGAGTCCACTTTAAAGCAGTGAAGTCCCCTTTCCTTCCCCCAGATCACATTACACCTGTCTGGGGAAGACTGAGGAACTCCCTACCTCAGTGGGAAAGCATCAGATCAGTGCTCCATTTTGCGGGAAAGCTACTGTCTCAAATTTCACACAATCCCTCTCAAATCTCTCACTGTCATCATGTACTGGGTTCAGACCATTTTCACCTCCTACAGGTGGAGGTTCAGGCGCTTCTCCATAAGCCAGTACCTTCAAATCAACTCAGCAAGGGAGTGTATGCCTTATACTTTCTATCACTTATAAGGGTGTTTTTTTCCAGCCATTCAGCAGGTTTACCTACTCGGAACACTTTCTTATGTTCACTCTACAGGAAATCCTCACGCTGCTACACCAATGTGATTCAAAGTCAATGCTGAATCTGAAAGGCACGTATTTCCACACCCCTATCCATCCAGCTCACCATCAATACCTTCAGTTCATGATAACTGTATGATACTATCAGTTCAAGGTGTTACCCTTTATAGTCAGTACTGCTCCAAGGGTCTTTACAAAATGCCTAGTGGTAATAGCAGCACAGCTGTGCAGAAATACCATATCTGTCTTCCCATACTTACAGGGTTGGCTGATTAACAGTAGCAGCCAGCAATGCCTGTCACACGCTCAAATAGCAGCATCCTTACGTCACAGCCTAGGTTTCACCATCAATGCAACAAAAAAAAGTTGCATCTTCAGTCACAATAAATTCATCCTTTCCTCTGCTCAGTACTAAATGTGGTAACAGGAAAAGCATACCCCATTGAACAGGGGGTGATGGCATTCAAACAGCTAGTGCCTCTTTTTCAGCCACAATGTTCCATTATTTTTCGAACAGTTACAAAACTGTTGGGGATGATGGCTTCAAGCACCTGCTACAGGAGTACAAGGCAATGGGCACAGGCGAATGTGTATTGGGGCATCTAGTGTTGGTAATGACCAGAGCTTAGTACTATCTGCCTTGGTGGAAAAGCAACCTATTGCTCGGCAGGCCCTTTCTAGACCCCTTTTCCCAGATCAGCATTACCACCAGTGCATCTCTCATGGTGTGGGGTACTCGCCTCTGCCAGATGCCTTCCCAAGGCACCTGGCCCCTCTGCTCCCGGGATGACATATCAACTATGTGGAATTCTAAGCCATCCTACTAGCCCCAGAAGCATTCCTTAAAACCCTAAGCAGGACTAGTACTAATAAAGACAGACAACATGACAGCCAGGTCCTACATCCAGAAACAGGGCTGTCCCACTGCCCCCCAGTTCTCTGCACTAGCCCAGGAGATTTGGCATTGGGCAACCCACAACAACATTCAACTGTTGGTGGAGCATTTGCTGGGAGTGGAAGACGACTTTGCGGGCCTGCTCAGTGCAATGCACCAACATAGTCCACGAGTGCAAATGCCACCTCATTCACAGATACTGTCAGCAAAGGGGGACTCTTAACGATAGACCTTTTCACTGATCCTGAAACTAATAAATACCAAACATTTGCCTCCTTCTACCCACAGCCCATTGGCAGTGCACTATGTATGAACTAGTCAGGGATATTTTCCTATGCTTTTCTGCTTCGCCCCCTTATTTTGTATGTTTTGAGGGAAGTGAGGCATGTGTCCATGACCCTCATCCTAGTGGCACCAACCTGGGGGAGAAAGCCATAGTATTCAGTTCTCCTAGAGGTGTCAGTCATCTCTCACAAGAACTTCTGCATTTACCAGACCTTCTCATCCAGCATCAGGGTCATCTCAAACGCCCAAATCCCAAACATAAGAGCCACTCAATTTGGCACGTGAGGTCCAAGAGTTTGGTTCTCTCAATCTGCCAGAGAAGTGCCTTGTTATCCTGCAAGAAGCTTGAATGTTTACTACTTGCGGCTGGTATGCCACTAAGTAGAAAAGTTTTGTGCATTACTTTATCTCCAAGCAGATCCTATTAAAGTTTCTTCTCAGGAGTTTTTCTTGCCTCCTAAACCTATACAGGGCAGGCCTTGCCTCTGCCTTGATAAACTTACACTTTATGGCAGTTGCATCATACCTTCAAAACAGGCAGCACTCTTCTCTGTTTAAAATACCAGTTATTAAGGCCTTCATGGACGGTCTAAAAAGAGTAATTCCTCCAAAGACACCCCTGTCGCCTGTCTGGAACCTCAATTTGGTTCTCACACAACTAACGGGTCCTCTCTTAGAACCCCTACACTCATGTCTGCTTCAGCTCTGAAGGTGGCTCTCTTGATCACAATCACCTCCCTCAGAAGCTTTGGCAAGCTCCAAGCTGTTACAGTCCAACAACTATTTGTTCAGATTCACAAAGATACGGTAGTGCTTCGCACCAACCCCAATTATTGCCCAAGTCAGTTTCGCCTTTCCACATGAAACTAGCCATTGAGCTCCCATCTTCTTCCCAAAACTAGAGTCTGCAGCAGAAAGGGCTCTTCACACTCTGGATGTCAAAACAGCACTTACTAACTAAATTGACAGAACTAAGCCTTTCAGAAAGTCTACTCAATTTTTTGTTGCCTTCACCGTACCCATAAGGGTCCGTGTCATCTCTAAAGCTGGCATTGCAAGATGGTTAGTTAAATATTCTCAGACGTGCTAACTAAACACACTTCCCGTGCCCCTTGTTGCCCACTCTACATGCAAAAAGGGCTTAACCCCAGACTTTTTAGGTAATATCCCTTTAACGGATGTCTGCAAGGCTGTTACTTGGTCAATGCCACATACTTTTACCAAGCATTACTGTGTGGACGTTCTAGTATGTCGACAAGCTTTAGTTGGCCAAGTGGTCTTAACCCCTTCCATGCTGCGGACGGCCCCTGGCCGTCCGACGTCACGGTGGGCATGTGCGGAGGACGGCCGGGGGCCGTCCGAATCCCACCCACTGATTAATTCATCCGCACAGCGGGAAAATTCCGGCCGCGTTGAAGCGGTTAAGGATATTTTTTCAAACCTCTGCGTCATCTGCTTGCTATCCATTACTTTGGAGAGAGACTGCTTTATAGTCTATGCAGAGCATGTGTATCTACAGCCACACATGCCAGGAATAGAAAATGTTACTTACTTTGTAACCATCTGTTTGTAGTATGCACTGCTGTAGACTCGCATGCAGCCACCCGGGAAGCAATTGATGATCACAGATATTCTTCATGTCTTTTAATTACTTTCACTATGCACACCACACTCTGTCTTTGAAACTGCTGTCCACTTACTCGCCTGCTGAGTGGAAAGCAGTCTGAGGTAGAGTACGTGTACTGTTGCATTGTAGACAAAGAATGGAGTCACAACATGTTTTATGAAAAACAAGTAGCAAACAACCAAGTCTAACACTAGATGGCGGGAGTATGCAGAGCATGTGAATGTACAGCGCTAAACGCTACAAACAGATGGTTAAAGGCTTGGTAACATTTGCCATGTATATTTAAAAAAAAAAAGAGTATTAAAAATATTTGACTGTGAAGTGCAAACTTGTCCATTAATCTCTCCTGAACTTCTTTCTAGCATCATCGATCTTGAAAAGGGAGAAACGGCTGAGGTCAAAGAATGTTCGCTTTAATTCTGTTACGGTTTACTACTTCTCCCGTAAACAAGGTTTCACAAGTGTCCCTAGCCAAGGAGGAAGCACTTTGGGAATGTCCAACCGTCACAATAATATCCGACAGTATACCCTTGGAGAGTTTGCCATGGAACAGGACAGGCTACACAGAGACATGCTGAGAGATCATCTGAGAGAGGAAAAACTAAATTCTTTAAAATTAAAGGTAAGAAAAACTGTATAATTAAAAATGGAATGGATAGTATATTATCTAGCATATAACAGAATAATGATGATGATTTGACATTTATAGAGCACACTGTTACCCAGAGACCGGTGTCATGGCGCTTGTGTAAACGGACCCCAACCATTTTTTAGCAGTGGAAAAGAGATGGGTTCAGCCGGTGGGGTTAGGGGGTGGGGGGTTTAGTCGCCAGACTCCGACAAGGTAAAACAAGCATTTGCAATGCTATAGGTATCGCATTTGAGCTATGGGCATTGTAAATGACAATGCCTTTTATTTATGTTTTGGTTTTTAAAACATAAATAAAAGGCATTGTCATTTACAATGCCAATAGCTTAAACTCGAGTAAATGCGAGACCTATTGCATTGCAAATGCTTGTGCAAATGCTTGTTTCTAGAAGGCAAAAAAAAAAGAAACCGAGTGCGGTGTCCCTGAAGCGGGCGCTGCGCTCATCAAAGTTTAAAAAAAAAATGTAAACTGAGTGCGGTGTCCCTAAAGCGGACTCCACGCTCAGCATACAATTAAGAGCGCATAGCGCTATATTAGAAAATCGACCGCCATTGTCCCCATCACTTTCAATAAACAAAATAGCGCTCACCCCCCATATAATTCAGACCGTGTAACAAGCCAAGTAAAAGGTCCAGTCCTTATGGGCGGTAACAAAAGGAGACAAGGCTGTACCAGGGCAGGACTAACAAGCCTATTTTCGAATCAGAAGCCAGCCGCTAGGCTTGACCTAATAAAATAAAAAAACACTTACCGTGCACTCGCCACATCGCAGACTCGGCGTTGCGGCAAGCGAAAGGTAAGTGTTTTTCTTTTCTTTATTTTAATTTTATTTTCCCTCGTAGACTGTTGACTCTTTCCACCCCCTCCTAACCCCTCCTCCACGTCCTACCGCTTTTAACTGCACTGAATCCCGGCTGGGATGGGTTTTCAAAAGTTCGCAATAACAGCAGTTTATCTGGTGAACCCGAGCTGAATAAGGCTGTTCCGTGATTATCTAAACACTCTGCCACCAAGTTCTGTACATCACAAACAAACGCGGTGCAGTGGGTAGTGAAGCAGAAAAGCGTAATGTTCTCGTGAGTGAGAAAAGGGTGGAAGGTTTCCTGAGATAGGCTGGAGCAGAGGGATAGATGGCACAATGGCACAAACAAAGGGCTTTACATAAACATGGGGAGTCAGTATAGAGACTTTAGACGTGTAGTAAAGTATGCATATTTTGTTAAGCCCAAAATTTGCCAAGCAGCCTCTTTTTGGATAGCTGCATTTACTCCAATAAACAGGAAGGGAGAAGGAGAGCGTTGCTATAGTGGCAGCCTGGGTCAAGTCCATTTTGAGGAAGACGGAGAGGAGGGAAGAATTTTCTTAGGAATTCTGAGAAACGGACAGCAGACTGGTGATAGTTTGCTAACATGGGCTTTAAAAGAAACACAAGCATGTGTCAAAGATGACTTCTAAATTGTGTGCATATTCTACAGCAGCGGTTCTTAACCTGTGGTATGGTGACCCCTAGGGGGCCACAACGCCTACTCAGGAGGTCCGAGAATGCTTAGAAAATTAAATAATATAATCTGCCTAATAAAGAGGCAAAATGTAAAATTGAAAATTTTAAAACTTTTCATAAATGTGAAGGAGTTTAAAATTGGCAGCTAAAAATTAAGTTGGTGTCTTCCTATTGATTGTGGGAGCAGTGCAAATGCATCAAACGGAATATTGTATGGACAATGGGTGGCATCAGTTGAATTTAGAAAAGCCCCAAACTTCCGATTAAAATGAAATTGTTCATTTTTTAAAATATTTGTTTGTGAATCAAATAAAATATTTACTAATTTGTATATTTGTTTGATGAATACTTGTTTCTGTATTTTTTTGAATTTTATATTAATTTGAAGATCAATTGATCGAATTTGCCTAAGCCGAGGTCCCCGTCTTCTAGTAATGACTCAGTGTGGGCCCCGGATTCAAATAATGATTCAGTGGGGGTCCCCTGATTCCAGTAATAGTTAAGTTGGGGTCCATAGAAGTTAAAAGGTTAAAAACCACTATTTTTCAGGTAGCAGGGGAGCACCCAGAGAGGACGATCACAACCAGCAGTCAATCGAAGATGAAGGATGATTTCCTAAACCTATTATTCATTTTAGTTAAGGCATAAGGAGTTGGTACCCACACATGAGACAATGGATACATTCATTGAATTGATTCTGAAGAGCTATGCAAGTACTCTTATTTTATTTATTTTATAGAGTTTTATATTGCGCGAACTTGACCCGAATCGGGTATCGGAGCGCTTTACATAGCACCAGTTGCATTACATGAGGACACTTTTTTTATTTTTACTCTTAAGCCAGATAATCAACTTGGTATCACCTACATAGACATAAAATCTAAATAATTGTATCAGAGTGGCCAGGGGTCAAAAGATAGCTGTTAAAGAGAGATGGACTCGAGGCCAACCCCCTGAGGAACCCCACCGGTAAGGTTCTTGAAGTCTGATCTAAAAGGGGAGCATAGTTACGGCTTGTGAGCCAGCCGACTGAATAAGAAAACAGTCATTCCAGAAATAGCTCTGTCACCGCAAGAATAAGTAGGTGCTTTATCAGTGTGGTGTGGGAGACCATATCCCTGGTCCAGAAGGACTAGGGCGGCCTGGACTCCTTTATCCAGGAGCATCCAAATACCATTAGTAGCTGCAATAAAATTGAACTCTGCCATTTTGCTGGCCTCAAGTCACGCCTATGCTGAGTGAATCCCCACTGTTTTCGTAGCTGATTAGCTGTGCACTTTTTCCCAGTCGCCATTCTTAGGACTGAACATAGTCAAGATCCTCAAGAGTTTTCCAGCAGTGTTAGACAGTAGGTTTGGTGATAGCATGCATTTCTTTCTTGAGTCCCTTGAGCAGCAGTTTGGTTCCCTTTTAAATTTCTACCTTCTCGAAACTTTCATTTAGTTTCCCAATCTTGGGTTGGATAGTACCAGTATTTTGTTTCAATACTTCAGGATTCTTTTTCTCATTTTCAGGAGACGTTTAAGGTATGATGGAGCATTTTGTCACCAACTATACAACTTACAGATGAGAGCTTAGTTTGCTTAAGGTCAGATGGCATATACACTGAAACCCTCATTTGAAATGTGCCATTTGGTTTATTAGGGGTATCACTGACTCCTATAGAAGGGTACTGATTAATGCTACCTCTTGATATAGAGGTTTCTGGTCGAGTTAATCTCTGGATAAGTGCATCTTTGGACTTGCTGCCTCCTTGAGTTTTGATCTTTTACTAGCATTACCCTTCATAATATGTATTCCTCAGGTTAAGCAAATTAGTTCCCAGGAGGAAAGCCTGTAATTGTTTTATTATCTTCTGAAAACTTGTGACAGAACACTGGGAGCCTTTTGCTTTGGCATATTTGAACCAACTTCTGCCTACTGAAGCGCATGTAATATTTCAGAAACTAAAAATTAAGCTACAAACAAGTTGTTAGACTTGGCATCTTTGGCGTGATTTCCCCTGAATTTTTGCCTCTACCTCCTGTATTTTTGATGCTGTGCTGGATTTCGTTTTTGCTGGCTTAGATGCTTTGGGCACTTTGCCACTGCTGATCGGTGTCAAAGTGCATGTGCTCCCTTTGTAAATTGTTGTTCCAATTGGTTCTCCCTGATTGGCATATTTGATTTACTGGTAAGCCCCTAGTAAAGTGCACTGAGTGTGCCAGGGCCTGTAAATCAAATGCTACTAGTGGGCCGCAGCACTGATTGTGCCACCCACAGGAGTAGCCCTGAAAAGTTATCTCAGACCTGCCACTGCAGAGTCTGTGCGCAGTTTGTGAACTGCCATGTCGACTTGGGAAGTGCACCCACTTGCCAGGCCCTAACCTTCCCTTTTCTTACATGTAAGGCACCCCTATGGTAGGCCCAAGGTACCCCCCTGGGTAGGGTGCAATGTATGTTAAAGCTAGGACATGCACTGTTGTGTGTGACATGTTCTGATAGTGAAATACTGCCAATTTCGTTTTTCACTTTTGAAAGGCTATCTTGCCCATAGGATAGAATGGGAAATGCAAGTAGGTATTTTCTTGTTTAACCATTCTGTGTGTCTCTGCCTGTTTGTGTATTGATTGTCTGGTTTTAGAGTGGCTGGGGATGTGCATTCACTGTAGACAGCCACTGGGGGGGTTGAGGTGTGCCTGGCCCTTCCTGGATGACTCAGAGCTTAGCTGAATAGACCCTGGCTGAATTTAGAGTAGTGGGAGGAGATTTCTTTACACCTGAATAGGGCCTGTCTCCCTTGCACAATGCGGTCTCCACCCCCTGTGGCCATACTGCACCAGTGAGGACAGAACTGGTTTGGACTGGGGTCAGATACCCTTGCACAAAGAGAACAAAGACATTTTGGGGTATAAGTATTATACCTAAAACCCCAGAACTTTAGATCATTTCTGGAATCCAAGAGGAACCTTTGCCAAGGAGCAGAGCAGGAGAAACTGAAGGAAAAGTACTGCCCCTTTGCTGTGTGCTGTCTGGGGTTGGCCTGCAGTAGCTGATTGTGCCAAGCAAAGGATAAGGACTTTGCTGTGTGCTGTGTCCCCTGCTTGAGGAAGATCTCCAAGGGCCTGTGTGTGCTGGCCTCCTGTTCTGAAGTCTCAGGGACACAAAGACTTCAACCCCAGCTCCCCTGAACTTCCTTGCTGGGAGTTCTGACCTGCCAAGAGGTGCCTGTGACTGTGTTGGGCCTCTGGAGGTTGTTCCTGCTGTTGGGAGCTGGAAAAGCGACGCAACTACAAGAAAATCGACGCATCGCTCTTTTTGCGGCTGTTTTCCGACGCAGCACCTCTGTGCGAGAAGAATCTCCACACATCGTTGCGCTGCTGCCAAAACCAATGCAGCACCTGTCGCCGCTGCAAGAACCGACGCATCGAGGGATCACGGCTGAAGAAACCAACGCAACGCCGCTCGACGCCGCCGCATCGATCGCCGACGCATCCCGGATTTCCACGCATCGTACCTGTGCGGCAAGTTCACCAGCGGACCAGAACCGTCTCGGAATCGATGCATCACTTCCCCCTACAGACCGGATTCGACGCATCACTTCCCCTGCGTGCAGCAGAACTGTCAAATCGCCTCCCCATGGTCTCAGGAACTGACACATCTCTTTGTTTTTCGACGCTTCCCATCTCTGTGGCTGTAATTTTGTTGCAACTACAGGTACTTTGAGAGAAATCACGCATCCATTTTTTTCTATGGGCTAAGTTGTTTGAAACGTTTTTAAAGTCATATTCTTATTACATGTATGTTGGATTTTTGTCGTTTTGGTCTTGTTGAATGTAGATAAAGATACTTTATTTTTCTAAACTGCTGTGATGTCCATTTGTGGTGTTATCACTGTGTTACTGTGTGTTTTGAGTACAAATACTTTACACATTGCCTTTGGGATAAGTCTGTCTGCTCATGCCAAGCTACCCAGGGGGTGAGCAGGGGTTATCTAAAGTGTGTATCCCCCTTATCCTGACTAGAAGCAAGGGTCCCTATTTGGACAAAGGTACCTACTTTTGCCAACTGGAGACCCCCATTTCAAACATTGGTGGTCAGCAGTGAGGATTTGAACTTGTATTTGTACTTGACCCACAGTTATTGGTGTACATCACTAGTTTAGTGCAGACCACTATGCAAACACATACTGTGTTTATTTTTTGGTTCTATTTTTGATTAACCCTTGAAGTATCCATGCACCATGTCTCTGTATGGTAAGTCAGCAAGTGAGGGTGCAGAATTGGAGCTTGACATTGAAATGTTAAGTAGTTACAAAGCAGAGCAACTCAAGCAATTCTGCAAGAGCTTTGGATGTCCCATCAAGAGCACCTCTAGGAAAGAGGAGCTGCAGAAGGCCTTAGGGGCCTGGTGGGAGGCCAGACAAGCTGAGGAGGCAGATTAGGCAGAAGTGGATGGGGGTGCACCAGATGGTCCGTTCAGATCTCAGGATTTGCCTGTTGAGGAGCAGCCTCTAGGGCTGGCAGCAATCATTCTTCCAGAAATTGGGCTCCAGAAGAAATGGAGGAAAGGGGAAGTGCCAGGGATCATGAATTGGAGGTCATGAGGCTAAAGGCAGAGGAGAGCAAGAATGCTCGCGCCTTAGAGGAAAAGAAATTGCTTTTGGCACATGAATTGAGCATGAGAGAACTGGACCTCAAGGCCAAACAGGTGGAGTCCAGTGCAAATGGTAGCAGTGCAAGGGGGTAAGGTTTACATTCCCAAGGACCTAGTACAGAATTTCCAGAAGGGGGAGTATATTTATGCATGCTTTGCATCTTATTAGGCAGCCCTGCATATGAATGAGGTCCCTGAGAAGAATTGGGGTGCAGGCCTGTGGAGACACTTTGAGGCCAATGGGAGGAACACCCTGACACCTTTGGAGGAGGCGGATGCTCTGACCTATCCCAATATGAAGGAGGCTTTATGCCTCCGGTATGGGCTCACACCAGAGCAGTACAGGGAAAAGTTTAGGTCCTTCAAGAAACTTGAATCCAATACTTGGGTTGAGTGTGTGAGCATGTATTGCAGAGCTCTGGATGGTTGGATAAAAGGCAGCAAGGTAACTGATTACCAGGGGTTGTACAACCTGATTGGTTGGGAGCACTTGAGTAGTCTTTGTGTTCCAGAGCTGCGCCAGCATCTGATGAATAGTAAACTGACTGACCCCAGAAAGCTTGCTCAGGAAGCAGACCACTGGACGAGTACCAGGGTCCACAAGGGGCATGTGGGAAACCCAGCCAAAGGTGGGCAGGGTCCCCAGCAGAAGAGTGGGGGGGACAAGGGTAACCAAGAGGAGTTCTCTAAAGGGCCTCAAAATAGTTCCCAGGGTAAAGATTCCCAGCCCCCCAGTTCTAAGAAGCCATGACCCCCTAAGGGTAGGCCAGACAACCGTGGTCCCCACAAGTATTATTCATGTGGTTAGGAAGGCCACCTGGCAAATGACCCCAAGTGCCCCAAGGCACCACCAGCTCCCACTGGTGCACCGTCACCGGGGTTAGTTAGTGTAGTGCTGGGGGAGGAGTTGGTTCCTAGTGAGGGTGGGGAGCCAGCTGTAATGACCCTTGTTTCATTAGGCGACAGAGAGATAGTCCAGGAAACATGCCTGCCGGATAACACTAAGAAGTACCTGCAGTGGGTGACCATCACTGGGAGGAGGGTGGAGGCTCTGAGAGGCATAGGAGCCAGTGTGACATCTGTCAGGTGTCAATGGGTGTCTGAAGAGCAGGTCATCCCCAATGTGCTTCACCCTGTAGTTGCTGCGGACAACTCTGAGCGCCTGTGTAAGGTGGCGCAGGTTCCCTTTGAGTGGGGGGGGATCTCGGGTTCCTTGAAGGTCGTTGTAAGTCCGTCCATGCCTGTTGACTGTCTGCTTGGCAATGACCTGGAGAGCTCACCTTGGAAGGCGGTGGAGCACCAGGCTCATTTAAAGATGTTGGGACTGCCTGAGTGGGCCTGTGTGACCACTTGGTCAATGGCAGCCAGTAGGGGTGATCAAGAGGACCTGGAGCCTGAAAGAGTGCCCCAGGTGCCTGCCAGAAAGAGGAAGGGCAGGGGGCATGGGAAACCAGCCCCCGAAGTTCCCACGGTCCAGGAGGAGGCAGAACCTGAGGGGGATGCCCTGGAACCTACAGGGGAAGAAGTGGCTGAACTGGGAAACCTGCCTGAGCTGACCATTGGCAGCAGGAAGGAGGTCCCTCCAGGAAAGAGTTCTGCAAGGCGCAGATGGAATGCCCTACTCTTGTTGGTTTGCGGGAACAGGCTGCAGACCAGGCAGCAGGTGGTCCGTCAGAATCACATTTGATTTATTGGGAGAAGGGTCTCCTTTACAGTGAGCCTAAGGTTGCTGAGCCCGGGGCAGCCCATTTGCTGGTGTTACCCACGTGCTACAGGACCTTCCTACTGGGTCTGGCTCATGACGTGCCTTTGGCAGGACATTTGGGGTGCGACAAGACCTATCACAGGCTTGTCACCCACTTTTACTGGCCCCAAATGCAGAGGCACGTTGGCACACATTGTAGGTCTTATCAGACTTGCCAGGCAAGTGGCAAGACAGGGAAGTGTAAGGCTCCCCTCCAACTCGTTCCTGTGGTATGCACCCCTTTCGAGCGGGTGGGCCTGGACATTGTGGTGCCACTGGAAACCAAGACAGCCTTAGGCAACAAGTTTATCTTGGTGGACCATGCAACCCGGTACCTAGAAGCTGTCCCTCTCAGGACCATCACGGCCCCTGTGGTGAGCCGTGCATTGATGGGGATCTTTACCTGCGTGGGGTTCCCCAGAGAGGTGGTCTCTGACTGTGGTACAAACTTCATTTCTAGGTATATGAAGTCACTGTGGGAGGAGTGTGGTGTAATTTACAAATTCACCACTCCTTACTATTCCCAAGGGAATGGGTTAGTTGAGAGATACAACCAAACCCTGAAAGGCATGATAAAGGGTCTTGCAGAGCCCAATAGATCTAAGTGGGACGTCTTTCTACCATGCCTGTTGTTTTCCTACAGGGAGGTACCGCAAAAATCCTTAGGGTTCAGTTCCTTTGAATTGCTGTATGGGCACCCTGTGAGAGGACATCTGAGTCTGGTGAAGGAGGGCTAGGTGAAAACTCCTGGAAAGACCCACCAAGATGTGTTCAGCTACATGCTGGCCTTCAGAAACCAGACTCAACGCTTCAGGAAACTCGCCCAGGCGAACCTGGAAGCCAGCCAGGAGAAGATGAAACAATGGTACGACCAGAATACCACTCCGGTTGAGTTTCCGCCTGGCCAAAAAGTGTGGGTGATGGCACCAGTGGAGCCTTGTGCGCTCCAAGACAAGTGGACTGGTCCATTTGAGGTGGTGGAGCGCAAGAGTGATGTGACCTACTTGGTCAACTTGCAAACTTCCAGGAACCCTTTGAGGGTCCTACATGTGAACCGCCTCAAACCTTACTTTGAGAGGTCTAAAGTAACTATGCTCCTGGCTACAGATGATGGAATGGAAGAGGAGAGTGAGCCTCTTCCTGACCTCCTGTCAGCCAAGGAGCATGATGGGTCAGTGGATGGAGTGAACCTCTCTCACACCCTGACCCCAAAGCAGCAGAGGGACTGTCGCCAGGTGCTGGGACAGTTCGTCTTCCTGACTCAAGGAATCACCAATTGGTGTGTCCATGATGTGGACACTGGGGACAGTTTACCTGTGAAGCGTAACATTTACATAGTAACTGACAGTCAGGGCCAGAATCAAGGAAGAGGTTTCCAAGATGTTGGCGTTAGGGGTGATAGAGCCCTCCAGCAGCCCCTGGGCTAGCCCAGTGGTCTTGGTTCCAAAAGCTGCAGCACCCGGTGCCACTCCTGAACTCCGGTTCTGCGTAGACTACTGTGGGCTCAATGCTGTCACCAGGACTGACGCGCACCCCATCCCAAAATCCCCAGAGCTGATGAGCTCATTGATCAGCTGGGAGCTGCCCGGTACCTTAGCACGTTTGATCTAACGTCTGGGTACTGGTAGATTGCCTTGACTGATGGGGCAAGAGAGAGGTCTGTGTTTTCAATGCCAGAGGGGCACTACAGTTCTGTGTCATGCCCTTTGGGTTGAAGAACGCCCCAGCCACATTCCAGAGACTGGTCAACCAGGTACCGTCCTGGCTGGAGGAATTCAGCGCCGCTTACCTGGATTACATTGCTGTGTTCAGCTCCAGCTGGGAGGAACACTTGCAATACTTTGTGAAGTGTTGACGGCTCTGCGGAAGGCATGCCTCACTATCAAGGCCAGTAAGTGCCAGATAGGGCAGGGATCTGTGGTGTACTTAGGGCACCAGGTAGGAAGCGGCCAGGTGGCGCCTCTACAGCCTAAGATTGACACCATTCTGGCTTGGGAACCCCCCCAAGACCCAGACAGAGGTGAGAGCCTTTTTAGGACTCACCGAGTACTACATACGATTTGTCAAGGGATATGGCACAATTGTTGCCCCTTTGACAGAGCTAACTTCAAGGAAGCAGCCAAGGAAAGTGATCTGGACCGATGCCTGTCAGACCGCTTTTGATGCCCTGAAATCTGCCATGTGCACGGCGCCTGTGCTCATGGCACCCAACTTCTCCCAAGAATTTGTTGTGCAGACTGATGCTTCAGAGCATGGTGTGGGAGCAGTACTCTCACAATTGAACGACGAGGGCTTGGACCAACCCATAGCTTTGATTAGTAGAAGGCTACTTTCCAGGAAACAGAGGTGGAGTGCAATTAAAAGAGAAGCCTTTGCTGTGGTCAGGGCGCTGAAGAAGCTAAGACCCTACTTGTTTGTGACTCACTTCCGGGTTCAGACAGACCACAGGCCCCTCAGATGGTTGATGCAGATGAGGGGTGAGAATCCAAAACTGTTGAGGTGGTCCATCTCCCTACAGGGAATGGACTTTACGGCGGAACACTGCCCTGGTACAGAACACGCCAATGCTGATTGTCTGTCCAGATTCGTCCGCATTAGTGATGAGAACTCCCAAGAGGGTCGGTAGTTCTCCCCATCTTTCAGCTGGAGGGGACACGTGTTAGACTTGGCATCTTTGGCGTGGTTTCCCCTGACTTTTTTCCTCTACCGACTGTATTTTTGATGCTGTGCTGGATTTCGTTTTTGCTGGCTAAGACGCCTTGGGCACTTTGCCACTGCTGATAGTTGTTGTTACAATTGGTTCTCCCTGATTGACATATTTGATTTACTGGTAAGCCCCTAGTAAAGTGCACTGAGTGTGCCAGGGCTTGTAAATCAAATGCTACTAGTGGGCCGCAGCACTGATTGTGCCACCCACATGATTAGCCCTGAAAAGTTATCTCAGACCTGCCACTGCAGTGTCTGTGCGCAGTTTAACTGCCATGTCGACTTGGCAAGTGCACCCACTTGCCAGGCCCTAACCTTCCCTTTTCTTACATGTAAGGCACCCCTATGGTAGGCCCAAGGTACCCCCCCTCGGCAGGGTGCAGTGTATGGTAAAGGTAGGAAATGTACTGGTGTGTGTGACACGTCCTGATAGTGAAATACTGCCAATTTCGTTTTTCACTATTGAAAGGCTATCATGCCCATAGGATAGAATGGGGAATGCTTTGTAACATCTTACAAGTATAACTTCTCATTGGGACAAGATAGAGAAATAAAGCTTAGGCTCTCTGAACTCAGCATTTAATAACACATCTTTTAGTAAAGATGTTTTTTAAATTGTGTTTGAAAATGCCACTTTTAGAAAGTAGAAAGTACAAACTAGAGCATAATGATCTAGACAGGCTGTGCACTACCGAAAACACTCCCTGTGAGTGTGTATGAACAATTTTTGCAATTCATTAAAACATTTATATACATGGAGAAACAGAATTATGCGTAAATCAACATCATTCCTGGAAACCACAATTATCCCAAAATTGTATGAATGAACCATCGGCCAAAACCATCTTGATGGTAAAACTTCTTTCGTCCGCTTCTATGAATCCAAATCAAAATGTAGGTTTCAAAAGTCCGTTTATTCAGATCATAAACATTAAAATGTTGCTTGCTCCAAAATCCCAATGCATTTCGGGTGTAACCAACACCCTTCTTCAGGGGATATCTATAAACAAATGTATCAAGTTTACGTCACATTAAACAACAAACATATCAATTGAAACATAATAAACATTTGGAAACAGACACAGCAATTAGCAGCACCACTCAATATGTCATTTGAAGATATACTACATCTCACAGAAAATAAGGCAGAAACCAAAGCCTATAGTGCATCAGATGCTCAAGATATTTATGGCCTTATCCGGGAGGCCCGCTCTTTTGATATAACACAGGGTCCGGTTGTTCAGCAACTGAGACAATTAGAATACTTGATGAGACACGAAATTAACCAACGTTTGCATGCTACGACTCTAGTGCAATACCATAAAGCTAGTAGGATTCCGAGAGGGTTGAGATTACCACTTAAACCGATGATGTTTAAGATGAATAAAAAATTCATGGACAAGTGGTACTCCATTCTAAACAAGTGTTCACTAGATCTCATCCTCTTAATAGTAGAAGAATTGTATAGCGTTTTGATTGGTCTAGAGCAGGAAATTCAAGAACTACAGGATGCTTTGAAAACACGTATGACAGGAGAGGATTGGACAGCATCATTAGAAGGTATCAACAAAAAATTAGATTTTTATGCTAAAGAGATACATGAACGTAAGGTACGTAAGTTTAGACGCGATACTATTGACTACAAGCTTGACGAGGTATATTCCTGGGCAGAGGTGTATGCGCAGAGGCGCACATACCAGAAACCCGGGAATTCGTCCTCTGAAGAGAGTGTAGCTTCTGTTAGTGACACCCGTTTAACAAGATCACCTGTACCAGTTTTGGTTGACAATACATTATCACAAGCACCATCTACATCTACCACTAAGGTCTCTTTTTTAGAGATCAGTGCAGCCGCCAACAACCCACCGCCAGGACAAACAAACCCCGAGTCAGACATATCAAAACCCGTAGAGGTAGTGGAGGGAGCAAAGCAACCCAATGTAGGACGGAGGCCGAAAAAACACTAGTGGTGAATATCTCTTCTATTTCGTTAACAAAGGCACAAACAGCGGTATTGAACAAGGGTACATCTTTTGTGCCCACATTCCATACTTCGTCGTTTAACACAGAAATAGAATTCTATAAGTTCATGCGCAAATTGAGGTTGCGATACTTTTTCTCTAATCCTAGCTTCATGAATATTGATTCTAGTGAAAAAGAATACACTGAATTTAAACCTAAAAGTACTTTCATAGCACCTAGCTCACACAAGGTTCTGGATACGTTTGAGACATTGGTAAAGAAGGATTTATCCCATTTATCTACTCCTTCTAGGAAACGTCTTAATTTGACAGCATCAGACAGGAAAGCTTTAAAGTCCTTGAGGATGAATGAGTCACTAGTGTTCTTTCCAGCAGATAAGGGGGGTGCCCTGGTTGTTATGGACAGTCATTTGTATGAAGCCAAAGTTAATGAAATGTTGTTGGATGATTCCACGTATTTACCGTTGAGCCAGGATCCGACTTCTGAATTCCAAGATTCTTTGTTTAAACTCTTGACGCATGCCAAAGATATGGGATGGATTAGTTCCAAGACTTTTGATTTCTTGTACTCTAAGTTTCCACGCAGGCCATTAATATACATGTTACCCAAAATTCATAAGAGTCTCAGAGATCCTCCACTGCGTCCCATTGTGTCTGGGTGCAGTTCCATTCATGAATCATTGGGTCATTATTTAGATACTTTTTTACAGCCTTTTGTGCAGGAGGGACCTACTTACGTTCAGGACACCACTCATTTTTTGAAACTGTTAGGGGACCTTGTTTTAACACCAGGTGAAGAAATTTGGTTAGTCACAGTTGATGTAGTCGCATTATACACTTCTATTCCTCATGCAGAGGGGATTGAAGCTATTGAGTGGGCCCTACTACGGCAGGGGGACATACCAGCTAATAAAGTTTTTCTCTTGGAATTGTTACAATTTTGTCTTTTTAATAGTTACTTTAAATGGCAAGATACATTTTTTCTTCAAACCAATGGTACTTCCATGGGTTTTGCGGGGGCTCCCAGTTATGCCAACATCTTCATGATGAAGTTTGAACAGGAGAACATACTCAATGATTCTACATGGACTGATCATCTCATCATATACCGACGGTATATTGACGATGTTTTCATCATGTGGCAAGGCGAGAAACAAGACTTGGAAAGGAAGCTTACAACTCTCAACGACATTAATCCCAGGATTCAGTTTACATTCACATTAGACAGGCGGGCTATATCATATTTGGATGTAGACATTGAATTGCGTAATTCTAAGATTCACACTAAGGTTTTCAAAAAATTGACTGACCGAAATAACACGTTACTATTCAACAGTTTTCATCCTGGTTCTTTAAAGAAACATCTTCCATTTTCCCAGTTTTTAAGGATCAAACGCATAACTACAGATCCCACACAATTGATTGAGACTCTAGAGTCTGCCAAACAGAACTTTCTGTCGAGGGGTTATCCCAGGGAAATAGTGGAAGAATCAGCCGCTAGAGTAGAAGAATTGTCTAGATCTGCTTTATTGGAGAAGAAAGTGAAATTTGTTGAAAGTAGAGAAGTATTTGTTTCCACTTTTTCAACCCAATCTCCTGCTATTAAAAAAATCATTCTGAATAGATGGGATCTGTTACAAACAGAATCTGACTTTGGGGATCTCTTTAAAGACAAGCCAATTTTTGCGTACAAACATTCTAAGAATATCAGGGAACTATTGAAGAGGCATGACACTCGTGAAGCACATCAACAAAAGGGCATGCAGAAATGTTATAATTGCTCTCATTGTAACAATGTGATCATAGGTGCTTCTATTTCACATCCTTGGACAGGAAAACCAATAAGGCTGCAGTTTTCAGCTAATTGTAACACACAGAACGTTATCTACGTTATACGGTGCCCTTGTGGCATGTATTACGTGGGTAAGACGGAGAGGTCATTACGTATTCGTATCACTGAGCACAAAAGCAGGATTCGAACAAAAACATTGAGTTCCCCTTTAGCAGGTCATTGGGTTGATGCACATCACACCATAGCACAACTAAGATTCAGTGTGTTAGAGGTCGTGCGAGAATACAGTGATAGGGACATGACTAAATACATCACCCAGAGGGAGACATTTTGGATTAGATTCTTGGACACAAGGAGTCCCAAGGGTTTGAACGACAAATTGGAATTAGCTTGTTTTCTATGAAGACAGCATGCTTGATATTCAATTTTGTTAGCTGATCAGGTGACATTGATGACAAGTAGCCTTTTTACTACAACTTTTGATTTTGGTTCACAATTAGAATAGGATGTCCTGATGTAATGCAGGCATTAGTAGATCATTGATCTTGCATCACATTCACATAATCACAGACAGACATACTTTTAGATAATGAGGTTAAGTTTTTATCTATATCAGTTCTATGGCATATCATGTACACCGGAAGTTGAATATTTGCACTTTTTCGACTGTGATGTTAGGTTCAAGCCGATATGGGTTAATGACACGTGTAAATTTTGTTTTGTTTGGGATGTTGGAAGGGTTATTGAGCTGGCTGATACTCAACGTGTATGCTGGGACTATGGATGTTAATTTCATTAATTATATTATGTCACGTCATGAAAAAATCACTGCATTTTATCATTTACATATTTCACGATGTGATCTATTGTTCATAAGGTTAGAGCACTACAGTTCTCATTTCTTATACTTCATAGAAAATGTCACTAGGTTGTATTTATGATGAGACAACAACATGATAGTAGTGGTTTATGAGTTAAGCTAGTTGAGTTAGCAACATTTTTTATGTCTAAACAATTTCTTTCTCTCTTTTCACTGTTTAAGTTGTATATTCGCTCAATATCACATTAGGTAGTGGTGGGGTTCGCTTTACTTTATTTTCTTGGTATGGATACACTCTCGTGGTCCTCACTGTATGTCATTAATTCTTTTTTCCTACTTTCATATCTTTTCATCATTTTTCTACTTGTATCACATCTTGATGATGTTCAATCGTGGTGGTCTTACTTCATTGATCTTGATTATTTTGATTTTTATATTTATTTTTATTTCTTATTTTTAGAATTTCTTACACAGGGAGTTAGTCGTAATTCACGTGTTATTTTTCCGTTTTTTGGGCAGTTTTCGCTTTATTGGTTTTAGAAAGGCACTATCACAGGGGAACTGAGCTCTTTCAACATGGCCGTCATTGAGTTGCACGCATTTGTTAAGCATCCTTCTTTAGTGTTGACGACATGCGAACGCAGCACGCTAACGTTTATTTATGTTGAAGCACACAGTGACAGGGTTTGGTACCTAGATGCTGGACACGAGGCAGGAGGGGAGACGCGTTTCAGACTAGTAAGTAAAAGCGTCCCGTGAGTCTTTGTATTAGGGTGTATTGGAGGCAAGGTAGGGAGAGAATGGTTTTTGATTAGTATTCTTTATTCCTTAGAATCATTATTACCCTCGTAGCGGCGTCGGGAAGAGTCACAAATACTAAGGATTCCGTAAGTGCATTTCGAGCTTGTTTAGCTCTTATGAGTTGCGAATGTCTATTTTAGGAGCATTTGTTTGGATACAGCTTATTATTTTCATTATTTTTATTTTTAGTTTCCAGTCTACTGCTTCAACAGTATTGAATTTAATTTATGTGCAGTTGATCTACACAACTCGGCCATTAGTGGTGCTTTTTGAACACAGGGTGAGTTCACATTGCTGATGTTTTGTGTGTCTTTTTGAGCCGCAGAATTAACGTGTTATGTGAGCAGATTTCATTTTGGTGGCTATTGACAACGTGCTTTCTTTGGGTTTACAGGTTACTCTTGATATTTTCCGACAACCTTGCTGTAGTTCCGGCTGTTGTTCGTTAGTGGATTGGAATTAGGTAGATATGGTCTCATAGTAAAGGGCTTTTTCTGTTCCGTCTCGTTTCATTTTATTTCATACACAGGGTGTATTGGCACGTTTGGTACCTTTTCTGTTTTTGAGTGGTCAGTCACTTTCAGTGTCATCTTCACCGTTAAGATCTGGTGATTCTTTGAGCAAGAATATGCAGACTATTCACAGTCCATATTTCATGATGCATGTATTTTTAGGATCCTCCCGGATTATATGGGTCTGTTTCCAAATGTTTATTATGTTTCAATTGATATGTTTGTTGTTTAATGTGACGTAAACTTGATACATTTGTTTATAGATATCCCCTGAAGAAGGGTGTTGGTTACACCCGAAATGCATTGGGATTTTGGAGCAAGCAACATTTTAATGTTTATGATCTGAATAAACGGACTTTTGAAACCTACATTTTGATTTGGATTCATAGAAGCGGACGAAGAAGTTTTACCATCAAGATGGTTTTGGCCGATGGTTCATTCATACAATTTTGGGATAATTGTGGTTTCCAGGAATGATGTTGATTTACGCATAATTCTGTTTCTCCATGTATATAAATGTTTTAATGAATTGCAAAAATTGTTCATACACACTCACAGGGAGTGTTTTCGGTAGTGCACAGCCTGTCTAGATCATTATGCTCTAGTTTGTACTTTCTATCAGAATTGGTGGCAGGGTAGAACCACTTCAGGCAGTGCACACCAAATCAGTCAAGCATTGTACATAGAGTATATTTAGTTAACTGGTTAATTCGAGTGCGCACAAGCTGTGATTTGTATACTTTTAGAAAGTAGGCATTTTCTTGTTTACCCAATCAGTGTCCCTCTGCCTGTATGTGTATTGATTGTCTGGTTTTGGAGTGACGGGCTGAGGATGTGCATTCACTGTAGACAGCCACTGGGGGGGTTGAGGTGTGCCTGGCCCTTCCTGGATGACTCCGAGCTGAGCTGAATAGACCATGGCTGAATTTAGAGTAGTGGGAGGAGATTTCTTTGCACCTGAATAGGGCCTGTCTCCCTTGCACAATGCTGTCTCCACCCCCTGTGGTCATACTGCACCCCTGAGGAGGACAGAACTGGTTTGGACTGGGCTCAGAGACCCTTGCACAAAGAGAACAAAGACATTTTGGGGTACAAGTATTAGACCTAAAACCCCAGAACTTTAGATCATTTCTGGAATCCAAGAGGAACCTTTGCCAAGGAGAAGAGCTGGAGAAACTGAAGGAGAAGTACTGCCCCTTTGCTGTGTGCTCTCTGGGGTTGGCCTGCAGTAGCTGATTCTGCCAAAGAAAGGATAAGGACTTTGCTGTGTGCTGTGTCCCCTGCTTGAGGAAGATCCCCAAGGGCCTGTGTGTGCAGGCCTCCTGTTCTGAAGTCTCAGGGACACAAAGACTTCAACCCCAGCTCCCCTGAACTTCCTTGCTGGGAGTTCTGACCTGCCAAGAGGTGCCTGTGACTGTGTTGGGCCTCTGGAGGTTGTTCCTGCTGTTGGGAGCTGGAAAAGCGACGCAACTGCAAGAAAATCGACGCATTGCTGTTCTTGAGGCTGTTTTTTCGACGCAGCACCGCTGTGCGAGAAGAATCTCCATGCATCGCCGCTGCTGAAACCAACGCAGCGCCTGTCGCCGCTGCAAGAACTGACGCATCGAGGGATCGCGGCTGAAGAAACCAATGCAGCGCTGCTCGACACCGCCGCATCGATCGCCGACTCAACCCGGATTTCCACACATCGTACCTGTGCTGCAAGTTTTCCCGACGCATCACCCGCGGACGAGAACCGTCTCGGAACCGACGCATCACTTCCCCCTACAGACCGAATTCGACGCATCACTTCTCCTGCGTGCAGCAGAACTGTCGCATCGCCTCCCCATGGTCTCAGGAAGTGACGTATCTCTTTGTTTTTCGACGCTTCCCATCTCTGCGGCTGTAATTTTGTTGCAACTACAGGTACTTTGAGAGAAATCACGCATCCATAGTTTTCTATGGGCCAAGTTGTTTGAAACCTTTTTAAAGTCATATTCTTATTACATGTATGTTGGATTTTTGTCGTTTTGGTCTTGTTGAATTTAGATCAAGATACTTTATTTTCTAAACTGGTGTGATGTCCATTTGTGGTGTTATCACTGTGTTACTGTGTGTTTTGAGTACAAATACTTTACACATTGCCTTTGGGATAAGTCTGTCTGCTCATGCCAAGCTACCCAGGGGGTGAGCAGGGGTTATCTAAAGTGTGTATCCCCCTTATCCTGACTAGAAGCAAGGGTCCCTATTTGGACAAAGGTACCTACCTCTGCCAACTAGAGACCCTCATTTCTAACACAAGTTATATAGATTTATTAAAAAATACCATACCTTCGGTAATAAGTTTGTAGAAGAAACGCTATGTCATAATAAAGACATCTATGCCCTGGACAAACCAGTTTATACCTTATTATTTATTCGAATATGCACTTTTAGTAGCAAACTGAGGAACAGGCAGTCACCATGTTATTTATAATATGACTCTGTGTCCTTGCAGCACTGGCTTAGGGGAGCATTAAATGTGCATTCCAGGCATGAGACTAGCACTCCAAGTCTACACCTACCCCCTATAAGTACATTTGTTCCCACAAAACTCTTCATGTGATTAAATCATTTTGTAAGCGCAAAACCAACTTTTGCACATTTAATCCAAACATACGTGTCAAAAGCTTAGAAAATTGGTCCGAGTATATTCTCCTACTAAAAGATCTTGCAGCGTTCATCTGGTTGTTAAACATAAATCAGCCACTGATCCAGAGCATGGCAAATCCAGATGATCATGGCAAAGAAGACAAATGAGGCATAATGAAATTAAGTAATTTGCTCAATAGTTAAACAATGTGCTCAAGTGTAGAATGTCTTAGTACCTGTGAGCAGTCTCATTGATCCTCAGTTGGAAACTTAGACACAGGACCGCAAATATAATCTGGGATAATTTACGGTAACGTTTTGTGAAATTGAGTGAATGCTTGAATGTAAATTTGTCAGAGCAACTCAGACTCTTCCTCAGAAACTAAAGTTAGAAAAGAGAGCTGATGCATACAATAAGAAGAATTATGTATCCTGAGCTCTTATACATTCCGACCAATACCTTTGTGAAAATACTTTGATCAAAACGCTCATCTGAACAGAGCCTCGTCCGTTCATAACCAGAGCATATTACTATTCAACAAATTTGACATAAATAAAAAAATATGTTCAGAGTCTGGTATAATTAGAAATGTGACCTAATTGGAGACTTTCTAGAGTCAAAACGAGAATAATGCTATATTTTGTCACCTCACTTCATGTACTAAATGGGACAAGGGGATTTTTGTACAGTGTATATATACTTTTTAAATTGCAAACCTCTAATAGCTGCTGTGTTGGCCCTTAATCTTGTTAGAAATGTTGCTCTTGATTTTTTGTGGCTATTTTTCTTGGGGATATGGAGGAAATAAGTTAATTCATAGTTAGTAGGTACGTGTAATGTAATCCATATTTGTAAAGTGCAACATATCACCCCTTAAGGTTTCAAGGCACTGGGGGCCGTCGGGGAGATTAAGTGAGCTTTTGTCCAGAGTTGCATGATGCTGAGCTAAGCTGCCGCCAGGGATCAAACCGTGATCCCCACACTCTGGAGTCAGCCGCTCTGGCCACTGCGCCACACCCCTCCACCTCTCTCTATGTATGGGATAATAACTACATTTCCGGTGCTTTTATATGTTTAAAGCTTATTACAGAGGCTTTCATGACTTCTTCATTGACTTGAGTCGTGGCCTTCCTTGTGTCAAAAATGTTTACGGTGTAATTGGATTGTCTATAAGGGGGATCAGTGTTGAGCTTTGGCTCCTTGTGATCTATGATATGGATGAACAAGAGTTGTAATACGATGGTCTCCCTTCAACCTGTTTTTCTACTTCCAGAATAGGAAATGGGTTCTTTTCTCACTCTAAGGTTGAAAGAGAGGTCTATGTTAATGCTTTCTCGCCTGGCTGTTAGGATCAGGCTCTTGGATTAATGTTTTTCATGTCAAATACTGTACAAGATTGATAAAGGATTTCCATCCTTCCAAGGACATTTTTACATAGCTGTTTTCTTATGGGATCTGGTTACACCCTCTGTTCACCTTTTAACTTCTTTACCTAAACCCTTGTATGCTAACCAACCATGTCTCACTTCACTTTGTTAGATTAAGGAGCGATTCCAGGTTTGGTCACTGGTTTGTCTTCAGCGTGGGCTCAGGGTTATCCGAAGCGGTTATCTTAAAATGTGACAAAGGCCAGTGATAAAAGATGTATGGGTCACATACCTTTTTGGTGGCTTAAAAGTATAAGGAAGTGAATTCCAGCTCTCTATTTCTAAGAAAAATACATTTGGTCAATATACTGGTGAAGAATATATGTATGCGTTTCATTTTTTTCTGATCCTATTCCCTAAATGTCAGAATTGTTCATGTGGACAAGTACCAACAATAGTACCTGTAAAATCCAAGACTCTTAGCTGCAAATCTTGGCCATGCACATTTAGCTTTAATTCCTTGTAACACAAGAGAAACAAAGGAAATGGTTATTGAAAGGATAGCCACCATCAACATATGCAAAGTGGTTGTATTTATGAATTTACTAAGTTTGGGAGCTCTGAAAACTTTTATGAACCATCTTGGTGTTCTTTGTAATATCTCTATTGCAGATGACAAAGAATGGCACAGTGGAGTGCGAAGAAGCCAATAATCTAACTATGGATGATATTTCAGATGATGATATTGATTTGGACAATACTGAAGTAGACGAGTACTTTTTTTTACAACCTCTGCCAACAAAGAAAAGAAGAGCGCTACTCAGAGCCTCTGGTGTGAAAAAGATTGATGTGGAGGAGAAACATGAGCTGCGAGCCATCCGCCTCTCAAGGGAGGATTGTGGGTGTGAATGCAGAATATTCTGTGACCCAGAATCGTGCACTTGTAGCCTTGGAGGCATAAAATGTCAGGTAAGACACTGGATTACTATGTCTCCTGAAGTAGTGTATACATTTAAAGATTTTGACAATTATTTAAATAGATATATCTTCCTAATTTTTAATCAGCTTACAGACAGGCAAAAAAATACAGCTGTGGTATATTTTTGAATGCCTGCTGACATGGAAATAAAGCTTATCTGGTCGCTTTTGGTCTCGGAGCAGTATAGATTTTGCCCCAATCTAACAAAGGAGGCCAGCAAACTTTCTCAGTTTTTGTCTTTAGTCTTTGATGCACTGCACCACTCACTACATATTATTATCCCTTTTCCCTCTGGGCCATATAGTGAATCCTTAATAACAAGTAATTCAATCAAAATTCTTTATTCGGTCAAATTAATGTCCATAAAAGCTCAGGTGAAAATATACATACAACATACAAAAATTAATGATCAATACACAATTAAAAATTAAAAAGTCATTACTTAAAAGTTGTCTCCCCAAAAGGCCACAGCAGACAGATACAGAGAAACATAGTTATGTTATCAAAAAATCTCAATTGTAACGTAAACTATTTATATGCCTTTAAAAAGGAAATTTAATATGTAATACATAATCCAACCAAGTTTGAGCAAAAGAGAATACTTATCGCCTTCAACACCCCTTATTGGTCTAAGGACCGTACTCTAGGGTATACCTCAACATCTGTTAATGACTGTTCTGTGTGCATTTTCAAAGGCACACCTGGATGTAAAATGGATCAGAGTTTTTCTCTTATTACTAAAAGGCATAGCACAGACCTCCAAATCAATTTGGGTATTGCAATGTATTTTGTTTTTTTGTAAAGAACTAAAATATTTGTCTTTTGCCAGAAGCCAATTTCTTGTGTGGTGTTAAGCAAAGATGATTAACCGGGTCCCTCATGTCTGAAACTTAAAACGGTGGTTTATGAATACTCGTCTCTAGCATATCCTTTCTTATTGTAGCCGAATATAAATGTTGATAGTTAAGGTAACTGTCAAAGTGTGGAGAAATTACATCATATTTCTCTATTGCACTGTTGCTGACTTTCAGCCATGCTTTCACCAACACTGGCATTAAAGTTAAACTTTAAAAATAAAAAATCAGAACCAACTGATCTTCAGAAGTGATCTTTGAAAGGAAATTTTCATTGTCAACCCAACATAGCAAGTATTTTGTTTAACGTGTTTACAGGTTGCGTTCTAAGATGCAATCTCCCATGAAAACTTTGATCTAAACCTAGCTGTCCTCTTTGCCTGTAGCACCTTGTGGTGCTTCATTTTTAGGTCGAGCCTAGACCGCGCAGCTGTCAGGTGATCTGTTTGTATGAACTTTGTGGGGTCTGACCCATCCCACCTGTTCGGATTGGCTTATGTCTGTGTCATTCCAGAATCATAGCCTGCAATTGGCTAATGGTTGGTGCATGCCCCACCTCTTCTTGCACGTTAACTCCCATGGAGCATTGCCTCAGGAACGAGCAGTGCCGTGCACACTGCTTGCGTGCCTGTATCTCCTTTCCTGCAGTTCTTCCTTCCGATGAGCTTATGTTTTAAAGTATTTTATTTTTAACCTAGCCACTAATCCTCAAAGTTGTCTTTGCTATTTGGGGACTTGGAACCCCTTTTTGGGTCAAGCCTAGCGGCAGCGCGCATACGCTGCTCGCTCTACGAGGCATGCCGTATTAAGGTATGCACTGGAAGCCCCGCCCATTCTCCGCCCAAATTTGTCATTGGCTTGTGTCATTGTCCTTGGTAAAGGCTGGCTTCTGATTCGTTAATAGGCTTGTTAGTCCCTCCTTGGTACCGCCTTGTCTGCATTGGTTACCGCCCATAACGACTGGACCTTTTACTTTGCTTGTTACACGGTCTGCATTATAAGGGGGTGAGCACTATTTTGTTAATTGAAAGTGATGGGGACAATGGCGGCCGATTTTCTTATACAGTGCTATGCGCTCTAAATTGTATGCTGAGCGCGGCGTCCGCTTTAGGGACACCGCGCTAAGTTTACATTTTTTTTTTAAAACTTTGATGAGCGTGGCGCCCGCTTCAGGGACACCGCGCTCTGTTTATTTTTTATTTTGTAAAGCTTTAATACTGAGCGATGTGCCCGCTTCAGGGAAACCCCGCTCGGTTTCTTTTTTTCTCTTTGCCTCGAGGCCACTGCCCCTCCTGATGTGTACCCCAGGCTGCAACGCCAATGCACAGAAGAGCCAGACATTTTATGCTAACAAAAGGATCTGAATGGAGCGTGAGCTAGTTCCTTTACCTTCACCGCGCACCATGTTGTTTTCTCTCACCTGTGGGTGTCTCCCCACCACCCTCCCTGATGTGTTCACCTTCAGGTGTTTCTCTCCAGCGTTGCCTTCTCGCCCATGTTTTTCCCCAAGCTACAGGTGTCTCTCTAGCTCATTTGTTTATTCTGCTCATGCTCCACCTTGTGCTCTCTTTCTCTTGCCACTTGCTTTTATCCACCCCAACCACTTTCTCCATGTTGCTTCCAGCACCTGCGTCCTCCGTGTTGCTTCCCTTCGCCTACACCTCCGTGTTGCTTCTGCCTCCCATGATGCTTCTTCCCACACCTCCTTAAAAACAAGCATTTGCAGTCCAATAGGTCTCGAATTTACGAGAGTTTAAGCTATTGGCATTGTGAATGACGATGCCTTTTATTTATGTTTTAAAAACCAAAACATAAATAAAAGGCATTGTCATTTATAATGCCAATAGCTCAAACTTGCGTAAATGCGAGACCTATTGCATTGTAAATGCTTGTTGCCTCTTGTTATTTTCTGTGCCCACGTTTTGGGAATAGCACTTCAAGCACATATAAAAAGATGCTGTTTACTGCCATCTACTGGTCATATATTCACTGTTTGGCTTTGTGAGGCGCTGCATGTGAGAGTAATTTAAACAGAATCCTGCTCGGCACTGACTCGTGAGCCTAAATGCATTTTTACTTTTCTGAAGGTCATTTTGTGCACAATTACCTTTGATGCTATTTAAAACACTCAAATGGGCCTGTCGGAAATCACACAGGTCGAAACTCTGTTTTATAGCTTTAGAAGACTATATTTAAGAATTAAAGAAGAAAAAACATGTCAAACGTTTTAAGTTTTACTTTTTTTCTTAAATAATTTGCATTGATTAAATAAGACAGTACCAAGGTTACAATCAGCATAAGAAAGAGAAATAGCATGGTAAACTGTATATGGTGGAAAAGGACTGTAAAATACAACCTTAAGCTATAGACTGAAATAAAAGAGATTAAGTTTCGCTTTTGAGCAAGCATTAAGGTGCCGAGAGAAAGACAAGAGGCGTTTTTAGATCATTTCAGAAATGTGTTGCTTTTTCTTTGAGGAGGCCAATGTGAGAATAATCAAGCATAAGACCACCAGAAACTTTCTCCGAAAATCTAATGTTATATTGAGCAGCGTTGACTAATGCCCCATCTTTCTTTTCTGTTTGGTGTTTTTATCAGAACGGAAACATGATAAAACTGATTTGGCTATGTTTGACTTTATTGCCCCAATAAGTTCCCCGGGCCAAGGCTTCCCGTCCGCTGCCTTCACACTTGCATCCACTTTAGAGAATTCACGCCGCTTGTTCACCTTTGAAGCGGAATGGGGGAGCAGCTTTATCAAATTGAAACAGTCACTGGGTATTACTTTTGAACCTTTGGCTCAGTGAAGGCTTTTGAAGGCTTTTAAACTTGTGCCGCTGTGTTACGTGTTATGAGGTGATGCCTTGGCTGCTTGTTGTAATGTCCTTTAGGCCTGGACAGTCTGTGCCTCTTGATTTTACTCTACAGTGGGGTGGGAGAGGTTTTTAGGTCTCGCCTACGCAGCGCGCATGCGCTGCTGTAGGAGATGACCTTTTGGAATCGGTCAGCTCTTTTCAGCAGCTCGTGCATGCCAGGCATCCACCTTGCGGGAGCGAGTAGCGGCACGCAGGGTGCCATTTGTTGCGCTTTCACTTTCGCGGCCGCAAACTTTTTTCTGTACGTGTTGTTAAGTGGTGCATGCTCGCATTCCTCATTTGTTGCGCTTTCACTTTCGCAGCCGCGAACTTTTTTCAGTACGTGTTGTTAAGTGGTGCATGCTCGCATTCCTAGACTCCTGCTGCCTGCTTCGCTTTAAGTGCTGACGTTTTCCGATGCGTGCCCGCATTCCTAGACTCCTGCTGCCTGCTTCGCTGTAAGTGCTGACGTTTTCCGATGCGTGCAGCAATAGCATTTTTTGTCTTATGTAAGCAAGGAGCGCCACTTTATTAACACTACCCTTTCTATTTCAGCTAGGGTCCCCACCTTACCCGGAGAAAAACTGGCCTGTGGTTTACATTTTAAGTTTCTGCAAAGGCCGACGTGATACTTAAAAGGAACTTTAAATAAACTCGTCTGTTTTCATTTATAACTTGGCCTTTGTCATTCTTTATTTTAATTATCCACCAGGGTTCATTCAGAAAGACACCTGCTAAAGTGCTTTCTTATTATAATTACTGTTTTAAGTGTCTACAGATAAGGAAAACAAATACCGACTTTAGGTGATTTTCTTAAGTTTTGTTCCAGCGGGGACATTAAAATACTGGCCAAGCCGGTAAAATAGCCTGTGCACTAATGTGGCATTGCACCCAGCAGAAAACCCCTCTATACACAGGCCCCCCTCTTGTGAAAAAAAGCACAACTCTATTTTTCAAATCTTGGTTGATTTTTCAAATCTGTCTTAAATTACGTTTCTCCTAAATTCCCATTATCGCCTCTGTTCGTTGGGAATCAGCTCTTTTAACAGTTACCATATTTCTCACATTCATTGTGTACGTGCCTCACAGGGGACATTATCACGGAATGGTGTGCATAAACCCTCTTGTGCAAACAACTTGTGCACAGCTTTCAGTGACAACTTACACTATATGAAGTCAGTCACCTTTGGCGCGTTGCATCTTGGTGACCTGGGCGGTGCGGGACGCTCTGGTGCTGCGTGCGTCTCAGTGGTGCCCCCGTGTGGCGCAATGACGTATACAGGTGACAAGCCTGCAGCTCCATAGGGAGAGCCGAGCCAGATCCGGGCCGGGCCAGCCGTGTCGCGAGGATCTAGGAGCCAAAAGCAAGAGCTGAGCCATTCAAATATTTCACATATAAATGACACAGCAAATGTCCGGTGAAATTATGATAAATACCGTCAAATTGATAAAATAAATGAACGCGTGTATTCCACTTTTGTACTAGATATCAGCTCCTTGGCATCCACTGACAGTAACACCTTTTAAACATGGACTCAGAAACTTTTAAGAATTCCCATCCTTAAAGCCCTAACGATTTGACCACGAGTGTCGCAAGAGAGGTCTGTCTGTCATAGGCACGATTTATCATATGGACAATATTGTTATTATATATACATCAACATTATTGTCTATTTAACCATTGTATGTGAGGTTTTTATACAACAAATATCCTGAACTGTATTACTTCAAGGTGCTCTCAGATTTGCCTCGTAGTGATAATAAGACACAGTGCAATAAAGCACTTCGTCGAAGATCACACAGATTGATGAAGTGGGAAGCGAGGATCTGATCCCAGGTCTCCTGGTTACATTGTGGACCTGACCAGCGGACGAATATTAACTCTCTCCAGTTTAACACCAAAGGGCAATGCTTTGTGTTCAATTATTTGTCGATCTATATTAATACGCTCTGTGAATAAATACATATCACCAATTCAATTAATCTAACATAAGAAATATAAAAAACAAAATAGAAACTTAGGACCTTATAAGTGTTTAGCCATGCAACAGTTGATGTTGTTGCACCAAGGATATTGTGCTGGATAACTAAACACTTATAAGGTCCCAAAGCGAGACCTATTGGCTATGCCAATGCTGGCTTCATTTTACTTGGGGAATCGCAATTTAGCTCCGTTTCTCTGCTGCATCTCGTGGGTTACTGTGTGAGCGTGATGAGGGAAGAGGTTAAACGCTGCAGTCGTAATACAAGCCCCAGTGGCTCACATTCCTGCAGGACCCCCTAATGCCATGGAGGCCCCCACTGAGGCCAAGTTAAATGAATAGCTGTGAAATATGGGATACTCTGGGGCACGTCATTACATTCTGCAGGGGTGGCCCTCCCGCAGCCTCCTTGGCCAGTGCATACTTCTGTCTCACTCAAGGACATAGCACGTCAAAGGAAACGGCGGCTCAAGCAAAAATCAATGCTACAGTTTTATAATCTCGTCTCTAAAATGGCCTCAACAGGTCCTGTGGTTGATGAAGGGAGAAGGACCTGATTATCCCCTGCAACCAAGCTGGAGGCCAACTGGAAGGTTCGGCATGAGGTTGGTTCTTGGCAGCTCTTTCCTGTTCCTGACCTCTTTGAGTCCTTGGTATTCGCTAGTGGTGCAGAGTCCTGGAGGCACAGTGTGAGGCTTTGAAACCATTCCATCAATGCCAAGCCTTAAAGTGGAGGAAGGTCTGGCGATCACCATATCAAACAACACCAAGAGGTCACGAAGTGCATTTTGATCAGTACTCGCCTATCTAGCTCTTTTTGGCGCTGAATGAGTTCAGTTGCGTGACTTGGGTCCTACTAGGTGTAGTGTTATTACACTAGGCTTTCATGTTATTTTTGGCAGTGTGGGGGAGTACCTTGTGCATACTACAGTTACTGCTGTGTGTTGTATCCTTACCTTGTCACTCCAGTCCTAAACAAGGGAACACCAGATGCTATTGAGCCTGATAATCACCCCCCTTCGGATACATTAATTATTTTTCCAGTTGGGGCCTGAGACATCATCCAGTTTTGTGCCATTGGCAACCCAGTTCAGTCCATCCCTAACTGGCATACTAAGCCTTGAACAGCATTTAATTAATGATGTCGGAAATGCTGCTGTTATCTAAGGGTGTAATATCTGACATTAGTTTTTGTCCATTTTAATCCAGAAAATCCTAGGCACTGGCAATCGGTGGATCACTCCTGAGTCTCCAAAACTCAGTTTGTGTGAAGCTACTAATGAAAATGTTACATGGATTACAGCTCCGCGAGTCAGCAGCAAGGATTGCTAAGCCATAGCCGTGGCCACATCTCCCCTACTGTCAAGATCATTTGCATCACCAATCCAACCGCCTACCACAATAACATACATTTTGTGCAAAAGATTTCTTCAAATGTACAGTCTTTTTAGCTATTTGTGCTTGCACTCAGGGATGTCAGTGTGGCAGCAACACAAATTTCTTGTCTTTCTCTGCCTGCACATTGTTGCTTTCCATACACTGTCCAGCCGGTGTTAGTCTGCTAAGGACCTCCTTTGATTCTTCTGTCCACATGTGTTGCATACTCTAACTTCTCACTGAATAGTTATTTTTTGTAAATCAACAACCCATGACACTTTAAAGGCCGGGCGTAGATCAAATGTTAAAGTAAACTTTTATTTCCTTAGCTGACTGGCAATAAATCATTAAACTCGTTGAGAGTTGTAAGAGTGTGAAGAGTTCATAATTTATCTCGTCTGACCGAGGTGCAGCTGGGGGAGCACAGTTAAAGCCATGCATTTGTTTACTGTATTTCATACGTTATCCTCATTAGAGCCAGAACATAGGTCACTCCTGTTTCTGTCCTCTGCATAGACGTTGGCTGCGTTAATGATAGTCGCTCGCTTTGGTACTCTATCAATCGTGTTAGGTTGGTCTTCCATGTGTCCAGCCCACTTCATGTCCTCGTCCATTTTCTTGGTAGAGGGCTTATCTCTTCGCATCTCAACCGCGTCTCCTGATTTAAACAAAGCCTTCTAGAGTTGGCTCCTGAAATATGGTTTCCAGCATATGTGGAGCTGTGCCATTGGTTTATCAACATGAAATGTTTTCCAGCTTTTCCCTCCAGTTGTTTTAATTCCCATCATCCTCCCAACGTTGCTTTCCGTTCTCCACTTTCCCTTAGTTGCTTTTAAGTCACCCCCATTCTCCCGTTGTTGCATTAAATTCCCAAATGCTGCCCAGGAAGAAGCGCATGGCAGAGACAAGCATGTATTCCTGAATCCCACTGCATGACCCAGTGTGTAGTAATTGTACAGCTCTTCAATCCGTGGTGGCACATCACCCAGGATAATGTGCTGCATGACTAAACACTTACAAGGTCCCAAAGGCGAGATCTATTGGCTATGCCAATGCTTGTTCCTCTTAGAAGACATCCATCTTGGTGGTCGACATTGCCACAGGACAAGTTAGAGACTTCATACATTTTCTGCCATTGATATTAGATAGTTTGTGTCATTCAGTTATCCATTCTTCACTGCAAAGTCATATCTCACATGCAGCTCTGCTCAGACCTGAGGCTCAGCTGATGCTGGTGATGTACCCGGTCCTTGGTAAAATACAATACTTGGAGAACACCTACTTGACCTGAGATAATTTAATAAAACTTGATTCAGTGTGAACACTGTTCATTGCTCCTAAGATTGTGTTGCTAAACCTAGAAAACATGAAGATTGGGGTTAGTGTGCTGATGTGTGCACACTTTTATCAATGAAGCATATTTAAAAAAAAACACATGGCAATGGCACACGCCAATGCACTGCCGTTTCTTTTTCCTGTAAGTACAGCGATATGCAGAAGAGGATTTTCTCTGGGACCACTGCATGCCAGTAATTTATTCAGGGCCTAGTCATACTTAACTGAACCATTTTTGTATTATTTCACACTTCACTTACATACTTGAAACTCCAGGCATCTGTGAACTCCAATCTGTAAATGAAAATATGTTATGCACTGAGAAAGCATTATTCCACGCATTTCCATAATAGCATGCAAAAATGTTTTGTGAGCACTTATAACCATTGAAGTAGTTGTAGGCAAGCCCTAATAACATCATGTATTGATATATATATATATATATATATATATCATGCAGTGGTGTAAAAACCCATATTATGCAGGAAACCATGAAATATATAGAGTTTTTACCATTTTCATAGCTACCAGTATTATGCGTCATGAAAGATCATGTTATGCAGTTAGTTTATCTGAATTATGTAGAAAAAAGGAAATGATGCAGCACTTTCCCTGACAGTATTATTTACCTTCTTTTCAGCTAGAAACATTCTTTTTGAAATCTTCTAATTATATGGCAAATGAGGCAAATCCATAATTATACGGTAAATGCTGCAGCCACATAATTCTACTGGCCCTCACCATTGTCCGTTGTTTCTTTAACAATTTATTCAGAAAATGTAAACAAAACCTAAACATTCTAATTTCAGTCAGTACCTATTGTTAGGTGCACTTAGGTTAAAAACAAAAACTGTTATATCCAAAGTACTCCACAATAAACGTGTTATAGGAAACATGCATAATAGGTAACGTAATATGAGCCTATTTTGCCATCTCGGGCTGCTGGTGACATTTAAAAAAACCATTTAGCCTCTGGCCTAGTTGTCTGATATCACCAGAACCCCTCAATGGCAAAATTGGATCATATTAAATGGTTACCCGGTATGTGTCCTTCAGTCATGCACAGCAAGGTTTGGTCATAAAGCTTGGCCCGTAGACAGGTCCATCATGCAACCAGCCGTGAGCAGCCAACTACAGTGTGGAAGCCATTGGTCATGTGCAGCAGGCACAGTGGCCAACCCAACACTGACTGTCTGCACCTGTTGTACCAGATAGTGGCCACTGGACCTGGAAGACTTCTTTTCTTACTCCTGATATTGGTTCTATGGGCATACATTCCATAGTCGTTACCATCTTCTGAATCATCGTCACTATGTAGGATTTCAGAAGCCACATATATGGACTAGTGAAACAATCTCATTCAAACATTAACTGTATACACTGCCTCCTCACATCAGTTAATTAGACACAGTCACATTTTATTTGTAAGAAAATGCAAAAACGTTTGGCGGGGGATTAATGTACAACAACTTTAAAAGCGAGTTATTTCTATTTGTTTTATTTTGATTTAAATCTTTCTTGGAAGCTAGAACCTTTATCGTACTCTAAAAGCATACAATCAATCAATCAAAACTCCTTTATTTGATCTTAGAAAAAGATCATAAAATTACAGAGATTAAAAAAAGATACATTAAAATATACATACAAAATTCAATTGCCAATATGCGATTTTACACACTACAAAATCATGATCTTAGAAACAACTTAATTGATTTCATTTAATCTCCATGGATTTTCTGCTTGAATGGCCATCTTAAGAAAACAGCAGACATTAAAACCGATATCTGAACTATTTAACAATTGGAGATAAATTAGTGCCGTTCTACATAGTCGGAGAGCAGACCTAATCAATTGGGGTTTAGGACATAATTAAAAGAATTTACGATAAAATCCACAGAAAAACATAAAATGCAGTAAGGACTGTTCTGACTTGTCATCACAGGGACAAGGAGGGGGGAGTACTGTACTCCACATACCTTCAGTTCCATAGAAGCAAACTAAGCGCCAAACCATCGCTGATCTAAATCTGAAATAAAGAGATCTTTCCCATCGAGTTAACTCTAGAGTTAGGTACAAGGCAGTATCATGTGTTGCAAACATAGTATAATAATAGCAGATAGTATGCTTATTGGCAGCCTACTGGAACCTCAGCGCAGTGACAAACTCCAGAAAGCTGTGTTTTACCAATTTTTTGGTAGAGTTGGTAATCAGATCAGGGGCGCTAAACACTTCTGGCAAGCCGATATCACCCAAAGTTTTGCATACGTAACTCAGCCAAGGTATGGTAGAGCCCCTATCCAATTTCAGGCAGTCTTCAATAACTGCCCTATTCAGGCTAGCCTACTTGTTGCCACAAACACTAACCCATATCAGAAGAGGAGCTAGTTTGATGCGGTCTATTATATACTCTAGTTTTAATTCAGAGTGTACAATAAGACTAGCGCTCGATTGCAGGAGATTTAGCAGTTTCCTACAAATTCTCTTCTCTTCTACCTGGATAGGGGTAGCGTTATGAAACCCCGGCTCCATGTGTGGTGGTAGGTACGCATTCCATTTGGTAGATAGTGAGAAAAGGAGAGATAGTAGCCCTTCCATCCCTCTTAGCAAGATTAAAAAGGGAACTTGATGCCCTCCTGAGGTTTCTGCGTGTGGTATTTACTTGCAACGGCCAGGAGTTGCTTGCATCAAAGGCCAGCCGAGATAGCAGAAATTATTAACTGCGCTTAGCTGCTTGTCACCCAGATTTAATACTGCCACAACTTTCTTGCCCGGGCCGATCGCCATAATGTGTGACTTTGCAAAATTGGTTTTCAGGTCTAGATTTTCCATGAAAATGACAAAAGAATCCACCAAATTGTGAAGGGTTCTAGCCAGCAACACAGTGTTGTCGGCATATATAAAGGCCGGCACAACTAGATTGGAGATTATGGGCACTCCTTTGTAGAGACTAATAAGGATACACTCAAATCATTAATATATAGAATAAGAAGTAGCAGTGCCAGCACGCACTCCTGGCACACTCCACTGGATAAAGGAAAAGTATCGGAAAGTTCGCCTGAGTGATCATACCATACCTTAGCGCTTATTTTTTCATGAAGGCCATGTAGAAAATTTAACAGCGCAATATCCACCCCTAACTTAATTAACATCAGCCAGAGTTTAGTTCTATTTACACAATCAAAAGTGGTGGAAAGATCCATGAAGGCTAGATACGGTGGACAGCGCCTGGTGATAGTATACTTACTTGCTATCAGATGTAAATTCAGGCACTGATCCACTGTGCCCAACCCCGGACGAAAACCATTTTGACAGTTAGTTAAAATACTGTTATCTACAGTCCAAGTCTGCAGCAGGTTAAAAATAACTCTTCCCAGTACCTTTATAGAACTATCCAACAATGAGATAATTCTATAACATTTAGGTGATCCCCTATCACCTTCTATAAAAATAGGCACTATTGTATATAAGGACCACACTTCGGGAATAATACAACTTAAGGAGTTATTAAAAGATTTGTAAGTAATGGGCCCCAGAGTTCAGGATTGCATTTATACAGATCAATAGGGATCCCATCAGGAACCGGTGCCTTACTGCCCGCACTTGCTCGTATAGCATCTTCAACTTCACCAGGGGTAAACTGTAATAAAATAGGCTCAGAGGAAGAGATAAAAAGCTGTTTTAATAAAGCCTCTTGTTCAACGTCCCTTTCAAAATAATAAATACAAGAAAAATGCCAACCCAATCCTGGCTTGTGATATTACAGCTCAAAAGAGGGTTCAAAGGGGCATTTCGAAAGAGAGCCTATTTACGGTTTTCCAAATATCTTACTGCTCTTTTGTGCTGCTGCCAATTCTAGCATCTCCCAATCTTTGAGAAACAGTAGTAGGCGTATCCTTCCTTTGATAGTAGCTCTATAAGACTTCCTAGCCTCCTGGATCGCCACCACATCCCTAGGGGAATCAGCTAATACTTTTCTCAGATGATGATTTGCGGCAGAACATTTCCCATCAAACCACTGGGGGTTTTCGGACACGGGTACAGAGGGTTTCAGTAAAGCATTCTTGATGATAATGCATAGTTGATGATACGATGGGATAACTCATCCCGGGATCCGACATCTAGACAATCCAGAAAAAGTGGAAGATTTTTCTTCAATAGAGCTACTAAGGTCACCAAGGTATCTTTTATACGCCAGACTAATCTCAAGCCATCATTAGAATGTTTATTCACACCATCGACCGTTAATGGACTTTTATCCCTAGATATTGCAAAAACTCCTTTGATAAGAAGGGCGTTATGATTGCTCTGCTGTATTTCAATTATAGTGCCCTGCCTACACCACTGCAAGAGGTATTTTGATGCAAATACATAATCAATAGTAGATACATGCCCCTTTCCTCTATATGTTGGTTTAGTTCTGTTGCTTCCCGGAAAATAACTGATCACATCTTCTAAATTCATTTGGGCAACTAGATCCCTCAGTGCCAGCCCCCTGATATCACACAAAAGAGTGTCAGCACCAGTACGACACATGTCCACATCCTCAATATCGCTTCCCATTTTTGCATTAAAATCTCCGCAAATTAGAATCCTTGGCATAGACACATTTTCTATTCTCTGTGGTTTTAAAGTTGCAATAAATTCAAGAAATAGACTCGGGTAAGATATTGAAAAATCATTATTGTAAAAATTAACCAAATAAAAACAGCTTCTAATATCTTTAATTAGCAGAACCTGAAGAGCTGGGCTACCCGTATTTATAATAGATATTTTAAGACTTAAATTAAGCTTTACCCAAATGGCAAGGCCTTCTTTAGCTCTCCCATGAGTGAAGGCAATAGCAGGGCAAGAATAACACGAGAAACCATTGCAGTTTATAGGTTCTAGGGCCCAGGTCTCTTGGAACTCAATGAGATAATATAGATTAATAAAAGCAAGCCAATCCACATTAAAGATCTTATTTCTGAGCCCAGCCACATTCCAACTAATCAAAGCAAAACTATTAAGCACGCTTAAATCATCTCCCTGTAGAACTACTGCTGAAGATATAGGGTTAGTGCTTGAACTGAGAAAAATGTAATTGACCACTATATCCTCGGCAGGGGCAATTTCATTAATACTCCATTCAATGGCAACCATTCCGGGTTACCCAAAGGATGGTTCATAGGTATTGTCCCAGATGACCTTACGTTGGGTATTAATATCATTAACCTTAAACTCCCGGGCAGAGCCACCATTATTCCTATACAAAGCAGTCATTTCTTTAGTATCAATGGGCTGTTTACAATAATTGGCCCCGAAATCTTAATCTGAGAATAATTTACATTGGTCAGAATATCAGAGACAAGGATGGTTTCAACATTGCTGTTTTGCGGTGTGACTGTTCTTATTAATCCCATAGATGGTTTACTAATGCTGGGGCAGGAAATCTCATACTGGGGATCTACCTGACGTCAGTCCTGGTCATCCAGATTTGCTGGGGGAGCAAAATGAGTAGTGCACCCAAATGGAGGACACCTGGGCCGTTCAGAGTGTGACTCAGGAGGACATGGTCTGTAGAAATACCCAAGTGGTAGAGCACGAATGCCACTATTTACAGCAAAAGACAGCAAGTCCCAGGACCAAATTCTCTCCGCAATCAATGGGTATCTAAAATTCACAATGATACAGTCCCCAAGAATACTCATGAGAAGGTTTGGTCATAAGGCTTGGCCCGTAGACAGGCCCAGCATGCAACCAGCCGTGAGCAGCCAACCACAGTGTGGAAGGCCATTGGTCATGTGCAGCAGGCCCAGTGACCAACCCAACACTGACTGTCGGCCCCTGCTGTACCAGATTGTGGCCACTGGGCCTGGAAACAATCTTTTCTTGCTCCTGGTATTGGTTCTATGGGCATACATTCCATAGTCATTTCCATTTTCTGAATCATCGCAAAAACAACAATTGATGGACAGAATGCAGAACAATGTCATGCATTCACCCCAGTACAAAGATCTGGGCCTAAATCCATCGTTTTTTTGCTCGCCATGCCATTCCAGTTTGGACCCAGCCATATGCAAATCAGTCTTGACCCTGCGCCCAATGGGAACAGTCCAGCCCGAACTGCCAGGCCAGGTCCTCCCTGGACTGGAAACAAGCATCCTAGGACCGGTTTCGGGCTTTCAGCCCTCATCAGCCAGGATAGCTTGACTCCAGTGGCATGGAGAGCACGGGACCCACTTCTGGGCATACCCGTCCCACTCGGGATGACAAATGCAAAAACAACAATTGATGGACAGAATGCAGAACAATGTCATACATTCACCCCAGTACAAAGATCTGGGCCTAAATCCATTGTTTTTTTGCTCACCATGCCATTCCAGTTTGGACCCAGCCATATGCAAATCAGTCTTGACCTTGCGCCCAATGTGGATTCAAGCTAGCCTGGCTGATGAAGGGTGATGCCCTGAAACCGGTCCCAGGATGCTTGTTTCCGGTCCAGGGAGGACCTGGCTTGGCAGTTCGGGCTGGACTGTTCCCACAAGGAACAGGGTCAAGACTGACTTGCATATGGCTGGGTCCAAACTGGGGTGGTGTGGTGAGCAAAAGAATGATGGATTTAACCCAGATCCTTGTGACTGGGGGTGAATGTTTGCATTGTCTAGCATTCCGTCCATCAATTGTTTCTTTGCATTTGTCGCCCTAAGTGGGAAGGGTATGCCCAGACGTGGGTCCGTGCTCACTACACCACTGAATTCAAGCTAGCCTGGCTGATGAAGGGTGATGCCCTGAAACCGGTCCCAGGATGCTTGTTTCCGGTCCAGGGAGAACCCGGCTTGGCAGTTCGGGCTGGACTGTTCCCACAAGTTACAGGGTCAAGACTGATTTGCATATGGCTGGGTCCAAACTGGGGTGGTGTGGTGAGCAAAAGAATGATGGATTTAACCCAGATCCTTGTGACTGGGGGTGAATGTTTGCATTGTCCAGCATTCCGTCCATCAATTGTTTCTTTTGCATTTTCTGAATCATCGTCACTATGTAGAATTGCAGAAGCCACATATATGAACTGGTGAAACTATCTCATTCAAACATTAACTGTATACACTGCCTCCTCACATCAGTTAATTAGACACAGTCACATTTTATTTATAAGAAAATGCAAAAACATTTGGCGGGTGATTAATGTACAACAACTTTAAATGCCAGTTATTTCTATTTGTTTTATTTTGATTTAAAACATTTTTGGAAGCTAGATCCTTTATCTAACTATGAAAGCATACACTACAAAAGTAAAAGGGACCAACACAAGATTCAACGCAACATTTCCAGACTATACTAAATCGGGTATAGCATTTAAAGAAAACTTCAATAAATGTTGATACAAATTGATGATTCAAGCTGTTCCAAAAGGTAGACTAGTATTTTTTCTGTAAATCCTGTAAACCTATTGTAGAAGAATAGTTATCTGAGGCCAACAAAGCCAATGTATAGTACTACCTTAATATTAATATTTTCAGTTTGTGACAAAAGTTATGAGACCCTGAAGTGTTTTAACACAAATGATCTAAAACATTGTAAGCTAAGATTCACAAAGCCATTACAGCCGTAAACCTAAAAGCCCAAAATGATTCCAGTTACACCTGAAAGATATTCACAAAAGTATACAATTACAGGTTTAAATGGTTTTACTACTCTGTAATTATCCGCCACTACTGCGTACATTCATGCAGTAGTAAAGCCCACCCACACAAGGAGTTAGAAGTGAGAGGATCCAGGCATAGCATGCCTTGAGAGTTTGTGAATGTACACAAACTTATGAGTTTGTTGCTATTCACGAACTCCTCTCCGACAGCTTCCCACCCTGGGATCAGAACACCTCCAGACCTCAGAAGGATTTAGCGGATGGAGATTTCTCCACAGGGAAAATGTTTTCCCAGTGGACAAAAAAGAAAACCATCATTGACCAATTCGGTATGTCTGGTCTTGGCGAACTTGTGAGATGATTAGATTTTTCTTTCTTTCTTTAATTTATTCTAAGTGTGTGCCACAAAAATAAAACGTATACACGACAAAAATGAAAAAACTGCTGCCTAAAACGGTGGCCACATGCCTACAATAATAATTCTATATATATTTTTTTAAATGACCATCAAATCCACTCTTGCTAGAACAGCACTGCTGCTTCCCAGTAGGCTGGTCTATTTAGGACAGGTCCAGAAACCCGCCTTAGTTTCAGTGCACATCACAGGAAAATGTGAAAAGGTAGTATTGGCTTTGAATTACAGTTAGCTGAAGACATGGGTTAAACATACAAGGATGACAAGGTTGCCCATGCTGTATGCTATGGTGGGCGATAAATGAGAGGGTTGACCTAAAGCCCCTCTATGTTAATATGTATGTATTTTTTTTTTTTTTTAACTTATGATTCTTTTTAATTTACATGAAGGTGGCAAGAGCGCTCCAGTTGTCTTTAGGCCAGACCTAAAAATTGTGCACTTTGACAGCGGGCTGTATCTGACCAATGCAGAATTTTGACCTGCATTTAACTGTATTGGGGAAATAGCAGATGACACATGGCATTCTTAGTTGTTTATCTAGGAAGCTACGATTGACACAATTTTGTATGCATGCTGCTGGAGATGTTTGTGAATTTCCACCAGTGGTACATTTACACCTTTGTCTAGCCGTACTTCTACTGCTGTAAGTAAGTGTCTGACTTTTCTTTGTGAAGCGGGCCCTTCGTGTTCATTTGTGGAACTCATTTGAGTCGCTCTGACCAAATGCATTACAATTTAGTTGTCAACAGAGCCTTGGCAATGACCCTTTGAGTGATATTTGACTAATGTTAGTACTGACTGCTGAAGGGCAGCCATATCAATTCCCCTAACTTCCATTCCCAAGTTGATAATGTGTCCCATGTGTAGCAGATGCATATCCTAGTCAGGAAGCTTCGTAGCTCTCACTGTCTTTGTATGCTTTTTGTGAATTCCAACTCTAACGTTCTTCACATTTCATATATTTACATCCTGTGTTGCTACGTAAGTAACTGTTTAAACAACATACTAGAGCTGGGTTCGTCGAGCTTGTGAAAACACAAGTCCACTGGCATCGTATTTTTCTTAAGCTGTACATAGATTTTTTTTTTTATTATCCTTTCTTTAGTATTCCCTTCCATCCCTCTCCTCTATCAGTACCACTGGATAAATCCGATGGGCATTTCTGTAAAGTATGTGCTAAGATTGAGAATATTTTTGCAAGGTAGTTTTCTTAAAGATTCCCATCCTGTTCAACTCCACTTCAAAGCTTTGTTTATCCTGCATATATTCCCTAAGTTCGCACATTACTACTCTCCCATGCTCTAACTTCACTCTTTTGTATTTTCATGTGTTAATAATCATGACACGAATGCATGCTGCTACTACACATGAGAGATGACAACTTGTTTGTGCTAACTTTGCAAAATAACTTGAAAATCACTTTGACAAAGCCGAAAGCTCTTATTTGACACATAAAAGTGTATACCTATATATATTAAACATTTTCTTCAGAAGTGCATCACTTTTTGATTGCTTTTTGTCCTTTACTATTGCAGGTAGACCGTATGTCTTTTCCATGTGGTTGCACCAAGGAAGGTTGCAGTAATGCAGCGGGTAGAATTGAATTCAACCCCATTCGCGTGAGGACTCATTTTTTGCACACCATAATGAAACTGGAGTTGGAGAAAAGCCGAGAGCAGCAAGCCTCTGTAGTCAATGGTTGCCTTGCGGAAATAAGTGCGCGTGATAGTCCTATGCTCCAGGTGCCGCACCCTGTGGAATATTCTATTGTAGACAACTGTGAAATGGACACCAAGCCTCAGACTGCAATTATGCACTTCCAGTCCTTTGATGGATTGGATTGCCAAGGTGAAGATGAGGACGAGGATGATGATGATGAAGAGGAGGATGATGGTAGTAGTTTTTGCAGCGCAGTCACTGATTCCAGCACACAAAGTTTGGCACCTAGTGAATCGGATGATGACGATGACGACGACGATGAAGAGGAGGAGGATGAAGATGAAGATGGTGAGGATGAAGACAAGCCTGAAGGTTTTGGGGAAGTGATGGGAACCCAAACAGGGGTTGTGTCTTTGCCTTCAGTCCTTTGCTATTCCGATCGCACATCTGTGCTGGAAAACCACTCTAAAAATGATTCCTTCTACCCCAAGTCCTCACCTATTTATTACCAAATAGAGAATCATGCCAGTAGCAATGCTAACCAGATTCTTGAGACCTACCAAGAACACGACCCAGTTAAGAACGGTGCTCTTGCCTTGGCACCCTACAACATCACAGTAGAACATTTTGCGGACTATAAGCAGCCCTCTGAAGAAAATGGCGACGTTACTCGGTGTCCCGGGATCAATCCCTCTGTGATAGTTTGTTGTGCCCCCTCAGAAAGTGACAACAGCACTCTTCATGCTCGTCCATATCCTGAACGCAGGCCTAGCCGTTCTCACGTGGAATTTCACTCCTACTTGAAAAGCCCGCCTTTGGATGGATTTTGCCCCAGTTTGAATGGAAACAGTCAGAGTGTTCCCGAACTACTGACTGAGGAGTCAGTAAACCTTTCAGAAAGTAGTAAGCTACATGAAGAATGCATCAAATCGCCTGTGGTGGAACCAGTAACCGTTTAGTTCTGTTAATCATGTCTATGTACTTGTAAGCTATTTTATTTAAGGATATTGTATTTAATTGGTTTTCCTAAACGCGTCATATTTTCTGAAAACAAACAGCGCAAGACTGTTTAATGTCACCCTTATGACGTCAAGACCGTGGATTTGCACAAAACAAGAGTTTTTAATGACATTAGAGAAGGCAGACTATCTTAAAAAAGAATATGCTATTGAAATATTATCTGTACATATCTCAAAGTAAATTATTTGTTAAAAAAAAAAAAAACTGCCAAAATAGCTGGATCAAATCATCGGGTTTCTGATGCTCAGATCTTTTAAAAATCGGAAATTTTTAAGTCCTTGTTTTTGACCAAGCCAGAGGAGAACTTCTAATGTGAAATCACTTTTGAGAAAAAAATAATTGACTGTTCCGTATGTGACATATTTATGAACGTTTGGTGTATCGTTAGTATTCATGTTTTAAAAAGAAAAATGAACAGCATGTTCATTTAATACCGAGGGGGCTGTGGTTGGTTCCACAGAGCATGCTAAGAAAAAAAATGCATCTAGGACAATATTGTGTAAAGCTTTGGATGTGGCTGCTCCAAGCGGAACGTTGCATCCTGTAAAATGCACAGACTTTTGTTTTTTTTAAAGAAATATGTGTGACCAATTGAAGAATCTATTGTCTGACGTCGTTATGCTAACGGTGGCCAGACTGGTGTTAAGTGATGGCAGGATGGTTTCTGGAATGAGACTGGTGGACACAGAGCATGGCTCGGAGGCTGGAAGCCTATTTGTCTTGTGCTCTACTCACAGATGTCTGTTGTAAATGCAGAAATAGAGCTCCAAATTAGTGTTACTTTCGACTTTTTCACCATCTGGTGCAAGGTAAGATGAATAATTCAATTGCGTGAAGCACTTTTTCCCCTACTGTACTTTCAACAACTAACGCACTTTAGCGCCCCCTTTCCGTAACTGCATTGTTAAATGTGGAGCAAGGCGGCTTTCAAGCAGATGCAGCGCCTCAGGCTTGAGAATTCCATAGACGTGAAAGGGGAGTGATGGGTGGTCTGCATTCCACAGCGACGAAATAGGTGTTATATTTGCAATCAATAAATATTGTAAATTAAATATCTTAGCATATCAGTAACTAAAATATTTCTAAGGACATGCTGTCCGTTTAAAGGACCAATAATCGCTGGTTATAAATTCCAGTTTCCTTCAACATTTGCTCGAAATTCTATACTATTTCAGAATCAAATCATCAGAATATCTTTTAACATTTCATGAAGTTATTGGGTGACTCGAGGACCATAAATGGTGTCTGTTTTAGAGCGTAATTTTCTGAAGATTCATCATGTTACTGACTTTTTAACAACTTTTTTGCTGCATAGTTACAATGCATCTCATGCATTTTCTTTTACCTCATGTTACCTTATGGAGCAGCTACCAACACGTTACATGCTCGCTAAGGTCTTTGCTGGACAATGGTTCATATAAAGGTGTACATTTTTAATGTGATATGCCACTTAATAATCTTTTTCTGTATTTTATTGTTCTTATGATATGAAGTATATGTTAAGTACCTGTTTGTTTGAAATGTATATTTGCCTTGCTGTTGTTTTCACTGTTTCTGCTTCTTCATTTTTATATTTGTCAAGCTTCAGTGTTTTGAGATATTATGCAAGTACTTTGAAGAGCGCAGCCTCTGTAAGAGTGGCTCATTTTTAGAATAAAATAGTGTGCTTGCAGAATACTACGTGTTAATATTCAAAAGAAACAAAAACTTTGTAAAAGTGTTTTTTCGAGAAAAAAAAATAAGATTCGAAACCTGTTCCTCGTTTCCTTGAGTATTTCTTTTTCTCTCCCTTCATTCTTCTTCTGATACAAAAAAGTCAAAGTTCTGTTGACTGTCCTACAATTTAACTGTCAGCGCTCCATTTTCTTCTAAATTGAAGGCATTTATGTTCCCCCTTTCCTTTCACATCTATACCTAGTAAAAAGCGGTTTCTTTGTGGGATTGATGCTCACTTCCAATTTGTGTCATTAATTTATGTTAAATTGTAATCCATTGAAATGTTAAAGTTTATGATCTTTATAAACAAATAATAAATACTCGGATTTGCATAGCGTGGCTAATCAGCTGTGAGGGTATCTAGGGGCTGTTCCAAACACAGGGAGATAAAGTGATTTGCCCAGAATCACAGGATGTTGAGCCGACGCTGAGACTCGAACCTGGGTCCCCAGCTCCAAAATAGGCAGTTCTGGCCGTTATGCCACACCCTCTCCCTTTATCCTGGGGCCAGGTGAATGTTCACTACATATTATATACTGCGATCCCCAGTAATATGCTATTCCCTTCTGCCACCTACCATAGACCCTAAAATGAGGCAGCCTTTTTCTACTTCATGACCCGTGCAAAGTACCTTAAATTTAGGGTTAGTTTCAAATTGTCATTCGTTCACACGTGGGAAGCTTGGTTGGACACTGTTTCAAAGTTCCCAATGTGTGGGTTAAAGGCAGTAATGTTTAGCAATGTGTAGAGCTGTGCTTCTTGAGTGCAGAGGAGCACATGTTCAACAATTGTTTTGGTTTTGGTTGATACACCCCAAGGACCAGGCCACTGCGGTGGATCAGCTCTAGTGCAAAAAAGCACGCTGAGACCACAAGAAAGATGGAATCAGGCCCCACTAATCACACTAGGCCCGTTGTGCTAACAACAATAACAAAAGGGATTTTTCCAAAGGTGTTCAAAATGTAGCTAAGGGAAGGTAGGACCCAAAGACACCCAGGGTAGTTCCTGGGGAAAAGAATGACCCTTTGATGCATTCAGAACTCATTGACACAGTGTAAGAGGCATTTGGAGTAGCTACTTTATCTGTGAACTTGATAAGGGAGACCTGTCCTATCGGAGGTAATCCCATCAAGTGAATAGCGAGTGTTGGGTTCTGTGTAATGATTGGCCCATTGAGCAGAGCAGCGAGAATGAGTTTTGCAGTCTTTCTGTAGGTGGGCTGGAAGTTAACCCTGAATCCTTGACTAAGGTGTCAGATAGCATTGTCTGGTACCTCCAGGAGGCCCTGGCAGTGGGGCTATGAGTGCCTTACAGACTGTAGTGGTTGTGGTGTGTTGGTGGTTTTGCTAGACTGGTAGTTGTCTGGAAATTTATATAATGTCAACAATGTCCACGCAAAAGTGAGGCCAATGGCTTTGATCACCCTGAAGTGAATGGACAGGGAAATAGTGAATGCTGAAAGAAAGTAGTGGTTTCTACTTTTCTGCCAGTGGTCCATCTGTTAAACAATGACCCGTCTAATTCCGAGCTGGCACCAGTTGCTACTAGAGTGCAGATGGCCATTCAGGGTAAATTTGAGGCTACAGGCCGAGAGGAAATTGTCAAGGAACGTCAGAACGATCCTTTGGTACTTGCTATGTGAAGGGATACCTAGTAATTTCAGAAGAACAGGGGCAGAGAGGCAAGTGAATCCTTTAGTGGAGGTGTCTAGCCATCATGACGTACCTGCTGTTGAGGTAAAGCCCCTCCTGAGTTTGAGCAGGGTATCATTTATTTCTGTTCTGAAGAATCAGCTGGAGCCTGCTGAGTTGAAAGAGGCAAAAGTCCCTGCCCGGGCAAACATCTGCAGGACCAAAACACTGGGCGGCTCTTAAAGAAAAGGAAGATGAAAGTATTTTCAAAATTGAACCCAAGGCTTCTGAGCCTGGAGATACTACGGCCATCTTTAAGTGGGCTTGATTTTTCCCCTGGCAGATTTCCCACTCTGATCCCTGGAAATACTGGTTCAAGGGGTGCTGGTAACTCCAGGGGGCATAGTTAACAGACATTATAGGTGTGGCCTGAGGCTACTATGAGTAACTGAAGAATTGCCAAGGGACATGGTTTTTTCAGGTCCGAGTCCCCCATTAATCTCTCCTCTCCCTTATGTTTTACCCTAGGATAGCAGCTGAAATCTCTTGGTGAAGCCAAACTGATCTGCAGTGTATCTGCAAATTTCATATTTCTAGTGAGGCTGGTTGTGCAATCACCGGCCGTGATGGAATTAAGATGCAACTCATTATGAAGGCATAGGCAGCTAGAGGTGTCTTTGTGTTTTACAGGCTTCCTAATAGAGTTTGCTCATTACATTTAACCTAGTGAGACACCTTGGTGTAACCAAGACCCACGATAGATTAGCAATGTGCTTTTACTGGCTCCAGATGATGGAAAAAAAAATGAATGAGTTTTGTCAGTCTTGTATGAATTGCCAAGTGAGTGGCAAGTCTGGAGGCCAAATCAAGGTTGCCCCCATTCCAAATCTAGTGGCATGGATGTATTTTGAGAAAATGTGTATGGACACCCTTCACCGTAAGACTTTGGGAAAAAATATATTCTGGTAGTGCTAGACCATGCCAATAAGTGACTTAAGGCACTGCCCCTCTGCACTGTTACTGCTCCTATTGTAGCAAGGGTCGTGCTTGATCCTGTAACCAGAAAGGAAATTGTTTCAGATAGGACCACCTGACTACCAGCCCTTCAACAACAGCAAAGGCTGTTGCAGTGCTTCCACCCACAAACCAATGAACTTGTTTAACAAGACCCTAAAAGCCATGACTCCTGTCCTGTAAGAGCTGGGGGAAATGGTATATCCTGTCACCATGCAAGCATGTTGCCTGAGGGAGGTGCCACAGAAAGGAGCGGGTTTCAGCCTCTCCAAAGTTTTGGAGGGCCTCTAGGTGTTGTACTAAAGGGGTGGGACAACAATCCCTTGAGTTCAGGTCATAATATAGCGGACTATGTGCAGGGCTTCAGTGCCAAGATTTCCAGGTATATTAAAGCCTCAAACAATTTGGAGGACAGTAAGGAACTGATCAAATAATGCTTTTAAAAAGAAAGCCAAATAAATGGACTGGGCTTTTCGCAGTACTGGATAAAATGAGTGAGGCGAATTAAATTGTTGAAACCGCAAAACAATCCACAGGGCTATCCAGGTCAATGGTCCTAAACACCACTATCGCAGAGCAAACAGAGAGAAATTGTTTTTGGCAAAAAGAGGCAGGAGAGACGCTCAGACCTGCTGCATAACAAAGAAAATGGCTCAGTGATTAGAGTATATCTCTCTCTTGATATAACAGAAGACACTGTAAGCAAGTGATTGTGAATCGGTTTGTCTATAACAGATGCTAGAGAAAGCATGTCTCTCAAAATTAGTTGTACAGGACATTAGATAAGTAAGTACAACTTCAGTGATGAAGCAGCTAAGTCTCCATATGCCCTTGGTCTAGCCTAGGAGGTTCTGGCACCAGATCCCATCCACCAGGAGGGTACCTTAGACCTATGGTCCTCTGTCAATAGCAAATAAGTTCAGCCTTTCACTAATGCAGATGAAGATGATATATTCATTGACATTCAGATGCTGGCAGTTTCCTCAGTAATTTTGATCATAGGGTACTGGACGTTTACCAGACCCAGTTACTTGACAGATTTCCTTAACTAAATGTGGCCATAAGGACAGAAATCAAAACTGCGAAGAGCCGTTTTCATTTCAGATTGACCCCTTTTGGGTTGTGTATTGCACTTGCCACTGGTTTCAGAGACTTACTTGTTAGGTCCTGTCTGTTGTAGAATATATGAGTATCACCAGCACTGAGAATGAACTAATGGGGGCTGAGTGAGAGGCAAGATGGCGTCTGAGTGAGACGGCTACTACTCACCTCCTCCTCCCTCGAATCCCCTTTGATTTTTCTTCCGACTCGAGACAGGATTATGCGAGAGGGATTTCCTCGTTGGTCTCGATGGGCCGATATTGCCAAGAGTAGATCGCCCAGGTCAGGACGGGGAGTGCTGCTGACCGGGAGTCCAGGCAAAGATTGTTGCGGGCGCTGGGAATCCTTGGCTCGCCTGCTGCTGACGACGATTTCCGGGTTGGAAGGCTGCCAATTCGGGTTGCTTGGCTACGGAGACGCTCACAGAGCGTATGGATTTCATTGCTCAGCGATGGCAGCACGGGGCGGACGAGGCAAGACGCGCTCAAACATACTACAAGCACCAGCGCGATGTGACGAAATCGGCCTGAAGAATGTCTGTAAAAAGGTCGATACACCAGCCGGTAAAGGAAGTAAGTCGGACAAGGACAAATTAGACTTGAAAAAACATGTTATACATCCTACACAGAAGGAGATGCCAGTGGGGAAACTCGAGGGTAAAAAGCAACTCGCTATACCCAGTATGTTTCTATCTTCAGGCTCAAGTGACATTGTGAAAGGGAGTAACAATGAGACCGGGGCTCAAGAGGAGGTGGGAGAACAAAGCACTACAAGCGAAGTACATGTTATAACACCAAGCGAGCAGAGCAGCTCACAAGTGATATCAGTAGAACCTCCAAATGAAGATACGACATGGGGCTCGATATGTGATAATACTGTGGTAGGAACTATGGAGATACCTGCAGATATTCAGGGAGACGGGGGTAACACTCATGAGACTGAAATCGCTAAGGGAAAGGACTGCTCTATAATGGAAATTGTGAACTCCCCAGTAAATCTCAAGGAAGGGACAAGCAGTACGTTCTGCAGATCAAAAGAAACCGAGCAGAGCAGAATCGACAAGAAACATAATTTGAAAAGCTCAGAGGCAGGTTATCTTTCCCCTGACTCCATGGAAAAATTCTTCTCCCTGACGGATGACTCAGGCGAGTCGAACCCTGGGGTGACAAGCAGTAGTGATGGGGACAGCAGGGATTCCCTAACTAGCAATTGCGGTACCCCAGTGGAGCATAGATTGACAAGGAGACCAAAACGGGTGTCTGGACAGAAAAAATCTAATCGTCAGAGAACCTCAGGAGAGGAAGTGGAGGAACTAGGCTGGGACTATTCAACTACCCAATTCCTTTCACCCCATGGATTAAGTGAAAAAAGAAACTCGGTCGGAGGTGAGCTATCAGATAAAACTACCCAGAAAGATGATGAACAGCCGTCTGAGCCTTCTCTCTCATTAATTTTGCAATCACTGAGATCTTTTCAGAACGAGGTTAAAACTGAAAACCGACATGCACGGTTGACATCTAAAAAACTACAAGGCTCAATTCGTAAGGTCGGGAAGACCTGCACTGAGATCGTAGAGAGACTAAGCACAGTGGAAGCACGTACAGAGGTCCTCGAGAATACGGTGGAAAATTTGAAAACCCAATCCTTGCTACATGAAAGTGCCATGAAAGATGTTTGGTGGAAGCTAGAAGACGCAGAAAATCGTCAAAGACGGAACAATCTGAGGCTTTTAGGGATACCCGAACATAGTGAGGGCAATGACATCAGGAAGTTTACTATTGATATGCTAAAAAATGCACTTCCGGAATTAGCACAATGGGATTGGGACAGAGAAATTCAACGCGTACATAGATTTCCCTTTACAATTTCAAAACGTCCGTCAAATTCTCAGTCATATCCACGTGCAATCTTGGTCTATTTTGGAAACTTTCTTCTGCGGCAGGCTGTGTATGAGCTGGCCAGACCCAATATGAAAAGAAAGTGGGAGAGCTTCTCTTTTTCGCAAAACCAGATTTTGCCCGCGCTACAGTGGAAAGAAGATGGAGGCTCAGGCAGCTCATTACACCCTTTCAAAATATCGGAGCTACAGCCTTTTTGCAGAATCCCGCTAAACTTAAAGTATCCATTCAAGGCCGGAATTATAACTTTACCTCAGAAATCCAAGCACAGAAGGTTTTGGAGGATATATCAACTGAGAATGCTAGACTTACCGAAAAACAATAGATTTCACCTCTAACAAGCATAGCTAAATAGAGATTGTGACGTTGACATGGTTATTAACCAAAAGACTGTTATGTTCGATATTTTCCCTGTTAAAAAATTTTTTTCTTCGATTTGTTGAAAACATACGTAAGCACCGGTGGAGGGGAAGGAGGGGGAGTGGGTAAGAGCGGTTTCAGATGCTATCACACAGGCTCAGGATTGAGCCTGATTGCCATATGAAGGGTAAGGGAGGGGGTGTGGGGGGTAGGGTGGGGGGGGGAGAGAAACCTCAGACAAGGGACGAAGCTAAATTGTGTAACTAAGAGAAGCGAGCCATGGTATAAAAAGCAGATTGGAAATCAGGAAGAGCATATTGAGATGGTAATCATCAAAGAGGTGTATAAGCAGCCGGGTTTAGATACAGCTTTTAATGGGTAATCTGAAGATCCTCACTATTAATATTTGTGGACTTAATGATTTAAAAAAGAGACAAAGGGTAGCAGTGTATCTACAAACAATCGGGGCTAACATTATTTGTCTTCAAGAGACCCATATTGAGGGGCCACAACGGCACCTACTTAAAACCCTAGGATATAGATTGATTATGGCAACTACACAAGGGACTAGAACCAGAGGGGTGGCAATTTTGGCGAAAGGAATGAAATACAGATTGTTAGATCAGCGGCTGATAAATACGGGCAGTGGGCAATTGTAGAATGTCAAGTCAATCTTGTTAAAAAAATGACAATATGCTCAATATATGGAAGTGTCTTGGATGACCCTAGTGTGTTGGAGTTTATCTCTAACGAGCTGGCTCACTGGCCACTCCCACTGATAATATGTGGTGACTATAATCTAAACCTCCCTTGTGTGTGGTCTTTAAGTACAGAATTTCTATATAAGGGAAGGAAACCAAAAGTATTCCAGGCCCTCAAAGAGCTTTGTCAAACTCATGGTCTGGAAGATTGTTGGCAAACAAAGCACCCAAATGATCCAGGCTATACGTTTTTTCTAACCCACATACAAAATTAGTGAGACTGGACTATATGTTTGTATCCAGTATTATAAATTCACGGTGTACAATAGATAAACTACCACGGGTGTTATCAGACCACAATCCTTTAATTTTGAATTTATTAGATGGGGGAATGAATAGGGTAGAGAAAAGCTGGACCTTTGAGAGAGCTCTGTTGTTGAATGAAGAATATTGCCAACATATACATAAATGGATTCCAGAGTTTTTGGAATTTAACCTAGGGAGTACCTCGATCGAGATAGTCTGGGACGCCATGAAAGCTGGAATAAGGGGGAGACGCTGCGATTCTCCTTAAATCTTAATAAAAAAGTTAAACAGAAAATGGTGGCATTACAAAGCAATCTGGCCATAGCCGAGGAGGGTCTGATGAGGGCTGTACAAGAGGGCGTGAGATTAAAAGAGAGTTGGAACTAGTTTCTATTGCTAAAAATGCTATTAATAACATCTTCACGGAGAAGGCAATCATCAAAGCCACTTTGAACAAGGAAATAACATATGAGTTGAGCGAGCAAGTGGGGCATCAGTTGGCTATAAGTACGAGACAACAGAATACTGCCAACCTAATCATTGAGATAAAAGATCCGAGACTTGGACAAATAGTTGACCCTAAAGAGATAATAGCTGCATTTCATAGATATTATCAAAATTTATATAAGGAGACGGGCATAAGACAGGATGAGATTGTGAAATATCTGGATCTGGGTACACCTTTACTATTAGGACAGGAAGATCAAGATAATCTAGACGCTCTACCACAATGGGAGGAAATTTTACTTTCAATGAATAGTTTAGCTAAAGGGAAGGCAGCTGGAATGGATGGGATACCAACGGAATTTTATATACAATTCTTTAAGCCATTAAAAAGTATTCTAAGTGACCTTTTTATACATATATTTCAGGGTGGTAGACCTCCGGGGTCATGGTCCCGGGCCAAAATTGTGGTTTTTCTAAAAAAAAACAAAGATGCTACAGAACTTGGATCATATCGTCCCATCACCCTGATTAATGGGGATTCCAAAATCTACTCGAAATTGTTAGCTAGCAGATTGGCGCCAATTATCCATAAAATTGTTTCGGGTCGCCAGCATGGGTTCATCCCCGGGAGGTCTACCACCGACCACGTCCAGAGAGTGATTACACTTTTCGATATCACCGCAGTAACAGGAGACCCTATGGCACTTATATTACTAGATGCCGAAAAGGCTTTCGATAGGGTCTCCTGGAACTATCTCTGGGCAGCTATGTCGAGAAGCGGTATTAGAGCACCTTTTATCAAAGCTACACAAATGCTCTATACAACACCGGAGGCCGTTGTGATGGTAAATGGGATAGTCTCAGACAGGATAGTTATTACTAGAGGGACAAGACAGGGGTGCCCATGCTCGCCCCTGTTATTTGCAATTTTTATCGACCCCTTTATTCACAGACTGGAAAATAACTTATCAATATCACCAATACGGACATTAACGTGGGATACCAAGACACTGGCTTATGCGGATGACATAGCATTAATTACCACGGATCCGGTTATAGCAATTAAGGTAATAGAGGATGAGGCTAAACATTTTGGAGAGATTTCAGGGTATAAGTTAAACCGAGATAAAACCCAGATAGTGCTTAATAATAAACTTCAGATGAGGGATGATCGAGTAGTAGAGAAAGCGACGTACCTGGGAGTGAAAATCACAGCTAATCTGGATAATTTAGTCTAGGTTAATCTAGATCCATTAATTCAACATATTGAAAAAGATTTAAACAGGCTCAATAATCTATATCTAACGTTAGGGGGTAGGTGTTACGTGATTAAAATGATTTTTCTTCCAAAATTCTTATATTTTTTTAGGACAATCTGTTTAGAGTTTTCTCCACATTGGTTTAAAACTATAGAAAACATGTTCTCACGGTTCATATGGGGATACAAAAGACCGCGCCGTGCAATCAAATTTTTAACATTGCCAAAAGATAGAGGTGGTTTTGCCCTCCTAATTTTAAATTTTATTGGTTGGCCACAATATTAAATTACTGTAACAAACTATTGTCGGATAATAGTGGCAATCGAATTAGTAATATGATACCAACACCTCAAGAACTTATTCTTGGCGACAAAGTAAACGGATATTTATGGCGGTATATGTATGACAATCACTTTAAAAAGTTCGTTTTAAAACACTCATGGGTATTCACAAAGCTTGGAATAATGTGCGGAAAGTTCTGGGCATAGGAAGATTATCATTTTATACATTACTATCTAAAAAATAATAATCTTCCGGAAATATTTAATGACGTATGTATGAATAGATGGATAAACTTAGGGATAACACAATTAGGATGTTTTTACTCTACTTTTGGGCTGAAATCATTTGATGAACTTAAAACTGATTATGCATTAGACCAACGGGATTTTTTTAAATGTTTACAAGTTAGAGATTTTTTATCAAAGAAAGGGGGTGGCAGAGCTAAATTCCAAGAGATTCAAATTATGGAAAAGATAACTAATAACAGAGCTGTCAAAATTGGAGAAATCTATGGGTATATAATGCAACAATTCCAGATGATTTGGATAATTTCTCCAATAAATGGCAAGAGATACTAGGGATAACGCCTGAAACCTTTTTTAAATCATATGAATTATCTCAGTCTATATTGATGTCTGCAAGACTACAAGCCCAGTATTACAAGACAATTTTTCAATTGTACTATACTCCAAATAAGATAGCCAAATGCAAAACAATCCACAGGGCTATCCAGGTCAATGGTCCTAAACACCACTATCGCAGAGCAAACAGAGAGAAATTGTTTTTGGCAAAAAGAGGCAGGAGAGACGCTCAGACCTGCTGCATAACAAAGAAAATGGCTCAGTGATTAGAGTATATCTCTCTCTTGATATAACAAAAGACACTGTAAGCAAGTGATTGTGAATCGGTTTGTCTATAACAGATGCTAGAGAAAGCATGTCTCTCAAACATTAGTTGTACAGGACATTAGATAAGTAAGTACAACTTCAGTGATGAAGCAGCTAAGTCTCCATATGCCCTTGGTCTAGCCTAGGAGGTTCTGGCACCAGATCCCATCCACCAGGAGGGTACCTTAGACCTATGGTCCTCTGTCAATAGCAAATAAGTTCAGCCTTTCACTAATGCAGATGAAGATGATATATTCATTGACATTCAGATGCTGGCAGTTTCCTCAGTAATTTTGATCATAGGGTACTGGACGTTTACCAGACCCAGTTACTTGACAGATTTCCTTAACTAAATGTGGCCATAAGGACAGAAATCAAAACTGCGAAGAGCCGTTTTCATTTCAGATTGACCCCTTTTGGGTTGTGTATTGCACTTGCCACTGGTTTCAGAGACTTACTTGTTAGGTCCTGTCTGTTGTAGAATATATGAGTATCACCAGCACTGAGAATGAACTAATGGGGGCTGAGTGAGAGGCAAGATGGCGTCTGAGTGAGACGGCTACTACTCACCTCCTCCTCCCTCGAATCCCCTTTGATTTTTCTTCCGACTCGAGACAGGATTATGCGAGAGGGATTTCCTCGTTGGTCTCGATGGGCCGATATTGCCAAGAGTAGATCGCCCAGGTCAGGACGGGGAGTGCTGCTGACCGGGAGTCCAGGCAAAGATTGTTGCGGGCGCTGGGAATCCTTGGCTCGCCTGCTGCTGACGACGATTTCCGGGTTGGAAGGCTGCCAATTCGGGTTGCTTGGCTACGGAGACGCTCACAGAGCGTGTGGATTTCATTGCTCAGCGATGGCAGCACGGGGCGGACGAGGCAAGACGCGCTCAAACATACTACAAGCACCAGCGCGATGTGACGAAATCGGCCTGAAGAATGTCTGTAAAAAGGTCGATACACCAGCCGGTAAAGGAAGTAAGTCGGACAAGGACAAATTAGACTTGAAAAAACATGTTATACATCCTACACAGAAGGAGATGCCAGTGGGGAAACTCGGGGGTAAAAAGCAACTCGCTATACCCAGTATGTTTCTATCTTCAGGCTCAAGTGACATTGTGAAAGGGAGTAACAATGAGACAGGGGCTCAAGAGGAGGTGGGAGAACAAAGCACTACAAGCGAAGTACATGTTATAACACCAAACGAGCAGAGCAGCTCACAAGTGATATCAGTAGAACCTCCAAATGAAGATACGACATGGGGCTCGATATGTGATAATACTGTGGTAGGAACTATGGAGATACCTGCAGATATTCAGGGAGACGGGGGTAACACTCATGAGACTGAAATCGCTAAGGGAAAGGACTGCTCTATAATGGAAATTGTGAACTCCCCAGTAAATCTCAAGGAAGGGACAAGCAGTACGTTCTGCAGATCAAAAGAAACCGAGCAGAGCAGAATCGACAAGAAACATAATTTGAAAAGCTCAGAGGCAGGTTATCTTTCCCCTGACTCCATGGAAAAATTCTTCTCCCTGACGGATGACTCAGGCGAGTCGAACCCTGGGGTGACAAGCAGTAGTGATGGGGACAGCAGGGATTCCCTAACTAGCAATTGCGGTACCCCAGTGGAGCATAGATTGACAAGGAGACCAAAACGGGTGTCTGGACAGAAAAAATCTAATCGTCAGAGAACCTCAGGAGAGGAAGTGGAGGAACTAGGCTGGGACTATTCAACTACCCAATTCCTTTCACCCCATGGATTAAGTGAAAAAAGAAACTCGGTCGGAGGTGAGCTATCAGATAAAACTACCCAGAAAGATGATGAACAGCCGTCTGAGCCTTCTCTCTCATTAATTTTGCAATCACTGAGATCTTTTCAGAACGAGGTTAAAACTGAAAACCGACATGCACGGTTGACATCTAAAAAACTACAAGGCTCAATTCGTAAGGTCGGGAAGACCTGCACTGAGATCGTAGAGAGACTAAGCACAGTGGAAGCACGTACAGAGGTCCTCGAGAATACGGTGGAAAATTTGAAAACCCAATCCTTGCTACATGAAAGTGCCATGAAAGATGTTTGGTGGAAGCTAGAAGACGCAGAAAATCGTCAAAGACGGAACAATCTGAGGCTTTTAGGGATACCCGAACATAGTGAGGGCAATGACATCAGGAAGTTTACTATTGATATGCTAAAAAATGCACTTCCGGAATTAGCACAATGGGATTGGGACAGAGAAATTCAACGCGTACATAGATTTCCCTTTACAATTTCAAAACGTCCGTCAAATTCTCAGTCATATCCACGTGCAATCTTGGTCTATTTTGGAAACTTTCTTCTGCGGCAGGCTGTGTATGAGCTGGCCAGACCCAATATGAAAAGAAAGTGGGAGAGCTTCTCTTTTTCGCAAAACCAGATTTTGCCCGCGCTACAGTGGAAAGAAGATGGAGGCTCAGGCAGCTCATTACACCCTTTCAAAATATCGGAGCTACAGCCTTTTTGCAGAATCCCGCTAAACTTAAAGTATCCATTCAAGGCCGGAATTATAACTTTACCTCAGAAATCCAAGCACAGAAGGTTTTGGAGGATATATCAACTGAGAATGCTAGACTTACCGAAAAACAATAGATTTCACCTCTAACAAGCATAGCTAAATAGAGATTGTGACGTTGACATGGTTATTAACCAAAAGACTGTTATGTTCGATATTTTCCCTGTTAAAAAATTTTTTTCTTCGATTTGTTGAAAACATACGTAAGCACCGGTGGAGGGGAAGGAGGGGGAGTGGGTAAGAGCGGTTTCAGATGCTATCACACAGGCTCAGGATTGAGCCTGATTGCCATATGAAGGGTAAGGGAGGGGGTGTGGGGGGTAGGGTGGGGGGGGGAGAGAAACCTCAGACAAGGGACGAAGCTAAATTGTGTAACTAAGAGAAGCGAGCCATGGTATAAAAAGCAGATTGGAAATCAGGAAGAGCATATTGAGATGGTAATCATCAAAGAGGTGTATAAGCAGCCGGGTTTAGATACAGCTTTTAATGGGTAATCTGAAGATCCTCACTATTAATATTTGTGGACTTAATGATTTAAAAAAGAGACAAAGGGTAGCAGTGTATCTACAAACAATCGGGGCTAACATTATTTGTCTTCAAGAGACCCATATTGAGGGGCCACAACGGCACCTACTTAAAACCCTAGGATATAGATTGATTATGGCAACTACACAAGGGACTAGAACCAGAGGGGTGGCAATTTTGGCGAAAGGGAATGAAATACAGATTGTTAGATCAGCGGCTGATAAATACGGGCAGTGGGCAATTGTAGAATGTCAAGTCAATCTTGTTAAAAAAATGACAATATGCTCAATATATGGAAGTGTCTTGGATGACCCTAGTGTGTTGGAGTTTATCTCCTAACGAGCTGGCTCACTGGCCACTCCCACTGATAATATGTGGTGACTATAATCTAAACCTCCCTTGTGTGTGGTCTTTAAGTACAGAATTTCTATATAAGGGAAGGAAACCAAAAGTATTCCAGGCCCTCAAAGAGCTTTGTCAAACTCATGGTCTGGAAGATTGTTGGCAAACAAAGCACCCAAATGATCCAGGCTATACGTTTTTTCTAACCCACATACAAAATTAGTGAGACTGGACTATATGTTTGTATCCAGTATTATAAATTCACGGTGTACAATAGATAAACTACCACGGGTGTTATCAGACCACAATCCTTTAATTTTGAATTTATTAGATGGGGGAATGAATAGGGTAGAGAAAAGCTGGACCTTTGAGAGAGCTCTGTTGTTGAATGAAGAATATTGCCAACATATACATAAATGGATTCCAGAGTTTTTGGAATTTAACCTAGGGAGTACCTCGATCGAGATAGTCTGGGACGCCATGAAAGCTGGAATAAGGGGGAGACGCTGCGATTCTCCTTAAATCTTAATAAAAAAGTTAAACAGAAAATGGTGGCATTACAAAGCAATCTGGCCATAGCCGAGGAGGGTCTGATGAGGGCTGTACAAGAGGGCGTGAGATTAAAAGAGAGTTGGAACTAGTTTCTATTGCTAAAAATGCTATTAATAACATCTTCACGGAGAAGGCAATCATCAAAGCCACTTTGAACAAGGAAATAACATATGAGTTGAGCGAGCAAGTGGGGCATCAGTTGGCTATAAGTACGAGACAACAGAATACTGCCAACCTAATCATTGAGATAAAAGATCCGAGACTTGGACAAATAGTTGACCCTAAAGAGATAATAGCTGCATTTCATAGATATTATCAAAATTTATATAAGGAGACGGGCATAAGACAGGATGAGATTGTGAAATATCTGGATCTGGGTACACCTTTACTATTAGGACAGGAAGATCAAGATAATCTAGACGCTCTACCACAATGGGAGGAAATTTTACTTTCAATGAATAGTTTAGCTAAAGGGAAGGCAGCTGGAATGGATGGGATACCAACGGAATTTTATATACAATTCTTTAAGCCATTAAAAAGTATTCTAAGTGACCTTTTTATACATATATTTCAGGGTGGTAGACCTCCGGGGTCATGGTCCCGGGCCAAAATTGTGGTTTTTCTAAAAAAAAAACAAAGATGCTACAGAACTTGGATCATATCGTCCCATCACCCTGATTAATGGGGATTCCAAAATCTACTCGAAATTGTTAGCTAGCAGATTGGCGCCAATTATCCATAAAATTGTTTCGGGTCGCCAGCATGGGTTCATCCCCGGGAGGTCTACCACCGACCACGTCCAGAGAGTGATTACACTTTTCGATATCACCGCAGTAACAGGAGACCCTATGGCACTTATATTACTAGATGCCGAAAAGGCTTTCGATAGGGTCTCCTGGAACTATCTCTGGGCAGCTATGTCGAAAGCGGTATTAGAGCACCTTTTATCAAAGCTACACAAATGCTCTATACAACACCGGAGGCCGTTGTGATGGTAAATGGGATAGTCTCAGACAGGATAGTTATTACTAGAGGGACAAGACAGGGGTGCCCATGCTCGCCCCTGTTATTTGCAATTTTATCGACCCCTTTATTCACAGACTGGAAAATAACTTATCAATATCACCAATACGGACATTAACGTGGGATACCAAGACACTGGCTTATGCGGATGACATAGCATTAATTACCACGGATCCGGTTATAGCAATTAAGGTAATAGAGGATGAGGCTAAACATTTTGGAGAGATTTCAGGGTATAAGTTAAACCGAGATAAAACCCAGATAGTGCTTAATAATAAACTTCAGATGAGGGATGATCGAGTAGTAGAGAAAGCGACGTACCTGGGAGTGAAAATCACAGCTAATCTGGATAATTTAGTCTAGGTTAATCTAGATCCATTAATTCAACATATTGAAAAAGATTTAAACAGGCTCAATAATCTATATCTAACGTTAGGGGGTAGGTGTTACGTGATTAAAATGATTTTTCTTCCAAAATTCTTATATTTTTTAGGACAATCTGTTTAGAGTTTTCTCCACATTGGTTTAAAACTATAGAAAACATGTTCTCACGGTTCATATGGGGATACAAAAGACCGCGCCGTGCAATCAAATTTTTAACATTGCCAAAAGATAGAGGTGGTTTTGCCCTCCCTAATTTTAAATTTTATTGGTTGGCCACAATATTAAATTACTGTAACAAACTATTGTCGGATAATAGTGGCAATCGAATTAGTAATATGATACCAACACCTCAAGAACTTATTCTTGGCGACAAAGTAAACGGATATTTATGGCGGTATATGTATGACAATCACTTTAAAAAAGTTCGTTTTAAAACACTCATGGGTATTCACAAAGCTTGGAATAATGTGCGGAAAGTTCTGGGCATAGGAAGATTATCATTTTATACATTACTATCTAAAAAATAATAATCTTCCGGAAATATTTAATGACGTATGTATGAATAGATGGATAAACTTAGGGATAACACAATTAGGATGTTTTTACTCTACTTTTGGGCTGAAATCATTTGATGAACTTAAAACTGATTATGCATTAGACCAACGGGATTTTTTTAAATGTTTACAAGTTAGAGATTTTTATCAAAGAAAGGGGTGGCAGAGCTAAATTCCAAGAGATTCAAATTATGGAAAAGATAACTAATAACAGAGCTGTCAAAATTGGAGAAATCTATGGGTATATAATGCAACAATTCCAGATGATTTGGATAATTTCTCCAATAAATGGCAAGAGATACTAGGGATAACGCCTGAAACCTTTTTTAAATCATATGAATTATCTCAGTCTATATTGATGTCTGCAAGACTACAAGCCCAGTATTACAAGACAATTTTTCAATTGTACTATACTCCAAATAAGATAGCCAAATGCAAAACAATCCACAGGGCTATCCAGGTCAATGGTCCTAAACACCACTATCGCAGAGCAAACAGAGAGAAATTGTTTTTGGCAAAAAGAGGCAGGAGAGACGCTCAGACCTGCTGCATAACAAAGAAAATGGCTCAGTGATTAGAGTATATCTCTCTCTTGATATAACAAAAGACACTGTAAGCAAGTGATTGTGAATCGGTTTGTCTATAACAGATGCTAGAGAAAGCATGTCTCTCAAACATTAGTTGTACAGGACATTAGATAAGTAAGTACAACTTCAGTGATGAAGCAGCTAAGTCTCCATATGCCCTTGGTCTAGCCTAGGAGGTTCTGGCACCAGATCCCATCCACCAGGAGGGTACCTTAGACCTATGGTCCTCTGTCAATAGCAAATAAGTTCAGCCTTTCACTAATGCAGATGAAGATGATATATTCATTGACATTCAGATGCTGGCAGTTTCCTCAGTAATTTTGATCATAGGGTACTGGACGTTTACCAGACCCAGTTACTTGACAGATTTCCTTAACTAAATGTGGCCATAAGGACAGAAATCAAAACTGCGAAGAGCCGTTTTCATTTCAGATTGACCCCTTTTGGGTTGTGTATTGCACTTGCCACTGGTTTCAGAGACTTACTTGTTAGGTCCTGTCTGTTGTAGAATATATGAGTATCACCAGCACTGAGAATGAACTAATGGGGGCTGAGTGAGAGGCAAGATGGCGTCTGAGTGAGACGGCTACTACTCACCTCCTCCTCCCTCGAATCCCCTTTGATTTTTCTTCCGACTCGAGACAGGATTATGCGAGAGGGATTTCCTCGTTGGTCTCGATGGGCCGATATTGCCAAGAGTAGATCGCCCAGGTCAGGACGGGGAGTGCTGCTGACCGGGAGTCCAGGCAAAGATTGTTGCGGGCGCTGGGAATCCTTGGCTCGCCTGCTGCTGACGACGATTTCCGGGTTGGAAGGCTGCCAATTCGGGTTGCTTGGCTACGGAGACGCTCACAGAGCGTGTGGATTTCATTGCTCAGCGATGGCAGCACGGGGCGGACGAGGCAAGACGCGCTCAAACATACTACAAGCACCAGCGCGATGTGGCGAAATCGGCCTGAAGAATGTCTGTAAAAAGGTCGATACACCAGCCGGTAAAGGAAGTAAGTCGGACAAGGACAAATTAGACTTGAAAAAACATGTTATACATCCTACACAGAAGGAGATGCCAGTGGGGAAACTCGGGGGTAAAAAGCAACTCGCTATACCCAGTATGTTTCTATCTTCAGGCTCAAGTGACATTGTGAAAGGGAGTAACAATGAGACAGGGGCTCAAGAGGAGGTGGGAGAACAAAGCACTACAAGCGAAGTACATGTTATAACACCAAACGAGCAGAGCAGCTCACAAGTGATATCAGTAGAACCTCCAAATGAAGATACGACATGGGGCTCGATATGTGATAATACTGTGGTAGGAACTATGGAGATACCTGCAGATATTCAGGGAGACGGGGGTAACACTCATGAGACTGAAATCGCTAAGGGAAAGGACTGCTCTATAATGGAAATTGTGAACTCCCCAGTAAATCTCAAGGAAGGGACAAGCAGTACGTTCTGCAGATCAAAAGAAACCGAGCAGAGCAGAATCGACAAGAAACATAATTTGAAAAGCTCAGAGGCAGGTTATCTTTCCCCTGACTCCATGGAAAAATTCTTCTCCCTGACGGATGACTCAGGCGAGTCGAACCCTGGGGTGACAAGCAGTAGTGATGGGGACAGCAGGGATTCCCTAACTAGCAATTGCGGTACCCCAGTGGAGCATAGATTGACAAGGAGACCAAAACGGGTGTCTGGACAGAAAAAATCTAATCGTCAGAGAACCTCAGGAGAGGAAGTGGAGGAACTAGGCTGGGACTATTCAACTACCCAATTCCTTTCACCCCATGGATTAAGTGAAAAAAGAAACTCGGTCGGAGGTGAGCTATCAGATAAAACTACCCAGAAAGATGATGAACAGCCGTCTGAGCCTTCTCTCTCATTAATTTTGCAATCACTGAGATCTTTTCAGAACGAGGTTAAAACTGAAAACCGACATGCACGGTTGACATCTAAAAAACTACAAGGCTCAATTCGTAAGGTCGGGAAGACCTGCACTGAGATCGTAGAGAGACTAAGCACAGTGGAAGCACGTACAGAGGTCCTCGAGAATACGGTGGAAAATTTGAAAACCCAATCCTTGCTACATGAAAGTGCCATGAAAGATGTTTGGTGGAAGCTAGAAGACGCAGAAAATCGTCAAAGACGGAACAATCTGAGGCTTTTAGGGATACCCGAACATAGTGAGGGCAATGACATCAGGAAGTTTACTATTGATATGCTAAAAAATGCACTTCCGGAATTAGCACAATGGGATTGGGACAGAGAAATTCAACGCGTACATAGATTTCCCTTTACAATTTCAAAACGTCCGTCAAATTCTCAGTCATATCCACGTGCAATCTTGGTCTATTTTGGAAACTTTCTTCTGCGGCAGGCTGTGTATGAGCTGGCCAGACCCAATATGAAAAGAAAGTGGGAGAGCTTCTCTTTTTCGCAAAACCAGATTTTGCCCGCGCTACAGTGGAAAGAAGATGGAGGCTCAGGCAGCTCATTACACCCTTTCAAAATATCGGAGCTACAGCCTTTTTGCAGAATCCCGCTAAACTTAAAGTATCCATTCAAGGCCGGAATTATAACTTTACCTCAGAAATCCAAGCACAGAAGGTTTTGGAGGATATATCAACTGAGAATGCTAGACTTACCGAAAAACAATAGATTTCACCTCTAACAAGCATAGCTAAATAGAGATTGTGACGTTGACATGGTTATTAACCAAAAGACTGTTATGTTCGATATTTTCCCTGTTAAAAAATTTTTTTCTTCGATTTGTTGAAAACATACGTAAGCACCGGTGGAGGGGAAGGAGGGGGAGTGGGTAAGAGCGGTTTCAGATGCTATCACACAGGCTCAGGATTGAGCCTGATTGCCATATGAAGGGTAAGGGAGGGGGTGTGGGGGGTAGGGTGGGGGGGAGAGAAACCTCAGACAAGGGACGAAGCTAAATTGTGTAACTAAGAGAAGCGAGCCATGGTATAAAAAGCAGATTGGAAATCAGGAAGAGCATATTGAGATGGTAATCATCAAAGAGGTGTATAAGCAGCCGGGTTTAGATACAGCTTTTAATGGGTAATCTGAAGATCCTCACTATTAATATTTGTGGACTTAATGATTTAAAAAAGAGACAAAGGGTAGCAGTGTATCTACAAACAATCGGGGCTAACATTATTTGTCTTCAAGAGACCCATATTGAGGGGCCACAACGGCACCTACTTAAAACCCTAGGATATAGATTGATTACGGCAACTACACAAGGGACTAGAACCAGAGGGGTGGCAATTTTGGCGAAAGGGAATGAAATACAGATTGTTAGATCAGCGGCTGATAAATACGGGCAGTGGGCAATTGTAGAATGTCAAGTCAATCTTGTTAAAAAAATGACAATATGCTCAATATATGGAAGTGTCTTGGATGACCCTAGTGTGTTGGAGTTTATCTCTAACGAGCTGGCTCACTGGCCACTCCCACTGATAATATGTGGTGACTATAATCTAAACCTCCCTTGTGTGTGGTCTTTAAGTACAGAATTTCTATATAAGGGAAGGAAACCAAAAGTATTCCAGGCCCTCAAAGAGCTTTGTCAAACTCATGGTCTGGAAGATTGTTGGCAAACAAAGCACCCAAATGATCCAGGCTATACGTTTTTTCTAACCCACATACAAAATTAGTGAGACTGGACTATATGTTTGTATCCAGTATTATAAATTCACGGTGTACAATAGATAAACTACCACGGGTGTTATCAGACCACAATCCTTTAATTTTGAATTTATTAGATGGGGGAATGAATAGGGTAGAGAAAAGCTGGACCTTTGAGAGAGCTCTGTTGTTGAATGAAGAATATTGCCAACATATACATAAATGGATTCCAGAGTTTTTGGAATTTAACCTAGGGAGTACCTCGATCGAGATAGTCTGGGACGCCATGAAAGCTGGAATAAGGGGGAGACGCTGCGATTCTCCTTAAATCTTAATAAAAAAGTTAAACAGAAAATGGTGGCATTACAAAGCAATCTGGCCATAGCCGAGGAGGGTCTGATGAGGGCTGTACAAGAGGGCGTGAGATTAAAAGAGAGTTGGAACTAGTTTCTATTGCTAAAAATGCTATTAATAACATCTTCACGGAGAAGGCAATCATCAAAGCCACTTTGAACAAGGAAATAACATATGAGTTGAGCGAGCAAGTGGGGCATCAGTTGGCTATAAGTACGAGACAACAGAATACTGCCAACCTAATCATTGAGATAAAAGATCCGAGACTTGGACAAATAGTTGACCCTAAAGAGATAATAGCTGCATTTCATAGATATTATCAAAATTTATATAAGGAGACGGGCATAAGACAGGATGAGATTGTGAAATATCTGGATCTGGGTACACCTTTACTATTAGGACAGGAAGATCAAGATAATCTAGACGCTCTACCACAATGGGAGGAAATTTTACTTTCAATGAATAGTTTAGCTAAAGGGAAGGCAGCTGGAATGGATGGGATACCAACGGAATTTTATATACAATTCTTTAAGCCATTAAAAAGTATTCTAAGTGACCTTTTTATACATATATTTCAGGGTGGTAGACCTCCGGGGTCATGGTCCCGGGCCAAAATTGTGGTTTTTCTAAAAAAAAACAAAGATGCTACAGAACTTGGATCATATCGTCCCATCACCCTGATTAATGGGGATTCCAAAATCTACTCGAAATTGTTAGCTAGCAGATTGGCGCCAATTATCCATAAAATTGTTTCGGGTCGCCAGCATGGGTTCATCCCGGGAGGTCTACCACCGACCACGTCCAGAGAGTGATTACACTTTTCGATATCACCGCAGTAACAGGAGACCCTATGGCACTTATATTACTAGATGCCGAAAAGGCTTTCGATAGGGTCTCCTGGAACTATCTCTGGGCAGCTATGTCGAGAGCGGTATTAGAGCACCTTTTATCAAAGCTACACAAATGCTCTATACAACACCGGAGGCCGTTGTGATGGTAAATGGGATAGTCTCAGACAGGATAGTTATTACTAGAGGGACAAGACAGGGGTGCCCATGCTCGCCCCTGTTATTTGCAATTTTTATCGACCCCTTTATTCACAGACTGGAAAATAACTTATCAATATCACCAATACGGACATTAACGTGGGATACCAAGACACTGGCTTATGCGGATGACATAGCATTAATTACCACGGATCCGGTTATAGCAATTAAGGTAATAGAGGATGAGGCTAAACATTTTGGAGAGATTTCAGGGTATAAGTTAAACCGAGATAAAACCCAGATAGTGCTTAATAATAAACTTCAGATGAGGGATGATCGAGTAGTAGAGAAAGCGACGTACCTGGGAGTGAAAATCACAGCTAATCTGGATAATTTAGTCTAGGTTAATCTAGATCCATTAATTCAACATATTGAAAAAGATTTAAACAGGCTCAATAATCTATATCTAACGTTAGGGGGTAGGTGTTACGTGATTAAAATGATTTTTCTTCCAAAATTCTTATATTTTTTAGGACAATCTGTTTAGAGTTTTCTCCACATTGGTTTAAAACTATAGAAAACATGTTCTCACGGTTCATATGGGGATACAAAAGACCGCGCCGTGCAATCAAATTTTTAACATTGCCAAAAGATAGAGGTGGTTTTGCCCTCCCTAATTTTAAATTTTATTGGTTGGCCACAATATTAAATTACTGTAACAAACTATTGTCGGATAATAGTGGCAATCGAATTAGTAATATGATACCAACACCTCAAGAACTTATTCTTGGCGACAAAGTAAACGGATATTTATGGCGGTATATGTATGACAATCACTTTAAAAAGTTCGTTTTAAAACACTCATGGGTATTCACAAAGCTTGGAATAATGTGCGGAAAGTTCTGGGCATAGGAAGATTATCATTTTATACATTACTATCTAAAAAATAATAATCTTCCGGAAATATTTAATGACGTATGTATGAATAGATGGATAAACTTAGGGATAACACAATTAGGATGTTTTTACTCTACTTTTGGGCTGAAATCATTTGATGAACTTAAAACTGATTATGCATTAGACCAACGGGATTTTTTTAAATGTTTACAAGTTAGAGATTTTTATCAAAGAAAGGGGGTGGCAGAGCTAAATTCCAAGAGATTCAAATTATGGAAAAGATAACTAATAACAGAGCTGTCAAAATTGGAGAAATCTATGGGTATATAATGCAACAATTCCAGATGATTTGGATAATTTCTCCAATAAATGGCAAGAGATACTAGGGATAACGCCTGAAACCTTTTTTAAATCATATGAATTATCTCAGTCTATATTGATGTCTGCAAGACTACAAGCCCAGTATTACAAGACAATTTTTCAATTGTACTATACTCCAAATAAGATAGCCAAATGCAAAACAATCCACAGGGCTATCCAGGTCAATGGTCCTAAACACCACTATCGCAGAGCAAACAGAGAGAAATTGTTTTTGGCAAAAAGAGGCAGGAGAGACGCTCAGACCTGCTGCATAACAAAGAAAATGGCTCAGTGATTAGAGTATATCTCTCTCTTGATATAACAAAAGACACTGTAAGCAAGTGATTGTGAATCGGTTTGTCTATAACAGATGCTAGAGAAAGCATGTCTCTCAAACATTAGTTGTACAGGACATTAGATAAGTAAGTACAACTTCAGTGATGAAGCAGCTAAGTCTCCATATGCCCTTGGTCTAGCCTAGGAGGTTCTGGCACCAGATCCCATCCACCAGGAGGGTACCTTAGACCTATGGTCCTCTGTCAATAGCAAATAAGTTCAGCCTTTCACTAATGCAGATGAAGATGATATATTCATTGACATTCAGATGCTGGCAGTTTCCTCAGTAATTTTGATCATAGGGTACTGGACGTTTACCAGACCCAGTTACTTGACAGATTTCCTTAACTAAATGTGGCCATAAGGACAGAAATCAAAACTGCGAAGAGCCGTTTTCATTTCAGATTGACCCCTTTTGGGTTGTGTATTGCACTTGCCACTGGTTTCAGAGACTTACTTGTTAGGTCCTGTCTGTTGTAGAATATATGAGTATCACCAGCACTGAGAATGAACTAATGGGGGCTGAGTGAGAGGCAAGATGGCGTCTGAGTGAGACGGCTACTACTCACCTCCTCCTCCCTCGAATCCCCTTTGATTTTTCTTCCGACTCGAGACAGGATTATGCGAGAGGGATTTCCTCGTTGGTCTCGATGGGCCGATATTGCCAAGAGTAGATCGCCCAGGTCAGGACGGCGGAGTGCTGCTGACCGGGAGTCCAGGCAAAGATTGTTGCGGGCGCTGGGAATCCTTGGCTCGCCTGCTGCTGACGACGATTTCCGGGTTGGAAGGCTGCCAATTCGGGTTGCTTGGCTACGGAGACGCTCACAGAGCGTGTGGATTTCATTGCTCAGCGATGGCAGCACGGGGCGGACGAGGCAAGACGCGCTCAAACATACTACAAGCACCAGCGCGATGTGACGAAATCGGCCTGAAGAATGTCTGTAAAAGGTCGATACACCAGCCGGTAAAGGAAGTAAGTCGGACAAGGACAAATTAGACTTGAAAAAACATGTTATACATCCTACACAGAAGGAGATGCCAGTGGGGAAACTCGGGGGTAAAAAGCAACTCGCTATACCCAGTATGTTTCTATCTTCAGGCTCAAGTGACATTGTGAAAGGCAGTAACAATGAGACAGGGGCTCAAGAGGAGGTGGGAGAACAAAGCACTACAAGCGAAGTACATGTTATAACACCAAACGAGCAGAGCAGCTCACAAGTGATATCAGTAGAACCTCCAAATGAAGATACGACATGGGGCTCGATATGTGATAATACTGTGGTAGGAACTATGGAGATACCTGCAGATATTCAGGGAGACGGGGGTAACACTCATGAGACTGAAATCGCTAAGGGAAAGGACTGCTCTATAATGGAAATTGTGAACTCCCCAGTAAATCTCAAGGAAGGGACAAGCAGTACGTTCTGCAGATCAAAAGAAACCGAGCAGAGCAGAATCGACAAGAAACATAATTTGAAAAGCTCAGAGGCAGGTTATCTTTCCCCTGACTCCATGGAAAAATTCTTCTCCCTGACGGATGACTCAGGCGAGTCGAACCCTGGGGTGACAAGCAGTAGTGATGGGGACAGCAGGGATTCCCTAACTAGCAATTGCGGTACCCCAGTGGAGCATAGATTGACAAGGAGACCAAAACGGGTGTCTGGACAGAAAAAATCTAATCGTCAGAGAACCTCAGGAGAGGAAGTGGAGGAACTAGGCTGGGACTATTCAACTACCCAATTCCTTTCACCCCATGGATTAAGTGAAAAAAGAAACTCGGTCGGAGGTGAGCTATCAGATAAAACTACCCAGAAAGATGATGAACAGCCGTCTGAGCCTTCTCTCTCATTAATTTTGCAATCACTGAGATCTTTTCAGAACGAGGTTAAAACTGAAAACCGACATGCACGGTTGACATCTAAAAAACTACAAGGCTCAATTCGTAAGGTCGGGAAGACCTGCACTGAGATCGTAGAGAGACTAAGCACAGTGGAAGCACGTACAGAGGTCCTCGAGAATACGGTGGAAAATTTGAAAACCCAATCCTTGCTACATGAAAGTGCCATGAAAGATGTTTGGTGGAAGCTAGAAGACGCAGAAAATCGTCAAAGACGGAACAATCTGAGGCTTTTAGGGATACCCGAACATAGTGAGGGCAATGACATCAGGAAGTTTACTATTGATATGCTAAAAAATGCACTTCCGGAATTAGCACAATGGGATTGGGACAGAGAAATTCAACGCGTACATAGATTTCCCTTTACAATTTCAAAACGTCCGTCAAATTCTCAGTCATATCCACGTGCAATCTTGGTCTATTTTGGAAACTTTCTTCTGCGGCAGGCTGTGTATGAGCTGGCCAGACCCAATATGAAAAGAAAGTGGGAGAGCTTCTCTTTTTCGCAAAACCAGATTTTGCCCGCGCTACAGTGGAAAGAAGATGGAGGCTCAGGCAGCTCATTACACCCTTTCAAAATATCGGAGCTACAGCCTTTTTGCAGAATCCCGCTAAACTTAAAGTATCCATTCAAGGCCGGAATTATAACTTTACCTCAGAAATCCAAGCACAGAAGGTTTTGGAGGATATATCAACTGAGAATGCTAGACTTACCGAAAAACAATAGATTTCACCTCTAACAAGCATAGCTAAATAGAGATTGTGACGTTGACATGGTTATTAACCAAAAGACTGTTATGTTCGATATTTTCCCTGTTAAAAAATTTTTTTCTTCGATTTGTTGAAAACATACGTAAGCACCGGTGGAGGGGAAGGAGGGGGAGTGGGTAAGAGCGGTTTCAGATGCTATCACACAGGCTCAGGATTGAGCCTGATTGCCATATGAAGGGTAAGGGAGGGGGTGTGGGGGGTAGGGTGGGGGGGAGAGAAACCTCAGACAAGGGACGAAGCTAAATTGTGTAACTAAGAGAAGCGAGCCATGGTATAAAAAGCAGATTGGAAATCAGGAAGAGCATATTGAGATGGTAATCATCAAAGAGGTGTATAAGCAGCCGGGTTTAGATACAGCTTTTAATGGGTAATCTGAAGATCCTCACTATTAATATTTGTGGACTTAATGATTTAAAAAAGAGACAAAGGGTAGCAGTGTATCTACAAACAATCGGGGCTAACATTATTTGTCTTCAAGAGACCCATATTGAGGGGCCACAACGGCACCTACTTAAAACCCTAGGATATAGATTGATTATGGCAACTACACAAGGGACTAGAACCAGAGGGGTGGCAATTTTGGCGAAAGGGAATGAAATACAGATTGTTAGATCAGCGGCTGATAAATACGGGCAGTGGGCAATTGTAGAATGTCAAGTCAATCTTGTTAAAAAAATGACAATATGCTCAATATATGGAAGTGTCTTGGATGACCCTAGTGTGTTGGAGTTTATCTCTAACGAGCTGGCTCACTGGCCACTCCCACTGATAATATGTGGTGACTATAATCTAAACCTCCCTTGTGTGTGGTCTTTAAGTACAGAATTTCTATATAAGGGAAGGAAACCAAAAGTATTCCAGGCCCTCAAAGAGCTTTGTCAAACTCATGGTCTGGAAGATTGTTGGCAAACAAAGCACCCAAATGATCCAGGCTATACGTTTTTTCTAACCCACATACAAAATTAGTGAGACTGGACTATATGTTTGTATCCAGTATTATAAATTCACGGTGTACAATAGATAAACTACCACGGGTGTTATCAGACCACAATCCTTTAATTTTGAATTTATTAGATGGGGGAATGAATAGGGTAGAGAAAAGCTGGACCTTTGAGAGAGCTCTGTTGTTGAATGAAGAATATTGCCAACATATACATAAATGGATTCCAGAGTTTTTGGAATTTAACCTAGGGAGTACCTCGATCGAGATAGTCTGGGACGCCATGAAAGCTGGAATAAGGGGGAGACGCTGCGATTCTCCTTAAATCTTAATAAAAAAGTTAAACAGAAAATGGTGGCATTACAAAGCAATCTGGCCATAGCCGAGGAGGGTCTGATGAGGGCTGTACAAGAGGGCGTGAGATTAAAAGAGAGTTGGAACTAGTTTCTATTGCTAAAAATGCTATTAATAACATCTTCACGGAGAAGGCAATCATCAAAGCCACTTTGAACAAGGAAATAACATATGAGTTGAGCGAGCAAGTGGGGCATCAGTTGGCTATAAGTACGAGACAACAGAATACTGCCAACCTAATCATTGAGATAAAAGATCCGAGACTTGGACAAATAGTTGACCCTAAAGAGATAATAGCTGCATTTCATAGATATTATCAAAATTTATATAAGGAGACGGGCATAAGACAGGATGAGATTGTGAAATATCTGGATCTGGGTACACCTTTACTATTAGGACAGGAAGATCAAGATAATCTAGACGCTCTACCACAATGGGAGGAAATTTTACTTTCAATGAATAGTTTAGCTAAAGGGAAGGCAGCTGGAATGGATGGGATACCAACGGAATTTTATATACAATTCTTTAAGCCATTAAAAAGTATTCTAAGTGACCTTTTTATACATATATTTCAGGGTGGTAGACCTCCGGGGTCATGGTCCCGGGCCAAAATTGTGGTTTTTCTAAAAAAAAACAAAGATGCTACAGAACTTGGATCATATCGTCCCATCACCCTGATTAATGGGGATTCCAAAATCTACTCGAAATTGTTAGCTAGCAGATTGGCGCCAATTATCCATAAAATTGTTTCGGGTCGCCAGCATGGGTTCATCCCCGGGAGGTCTACCACCGACCACGTCCAGAGAGTGATTACACTTTTCGATATCACCGCAGTAACAGGAGACCCTATGGCACTTATATTACTAGATGCCGAAAAGGCTTTCGATAGGGTCTCCTGGAACTATCTCTGGGCAGCTATGTCGAGAAGCGGTATTAGAGCACCTTTTATCAAAGCTACACAAATGCTCTATACAACACCGGAGGCCGTTGTGATGGTAAATGGGATAGTCTCAGACAGGATAGTTATTACTAGAGGGACAAGACAGGGGTGCCCATGCTCGCCCCTGTTATTTGCAATTTTTATCGACCCCTTTATTCACAGACTGGAAAATAACTTATCAATATCACCAATACGGACATTAACGTGGGATACCAAGACACTGGCTTATGCGGATGACATAGCATTAATTACCACGGATCCGGTTATAGCAATTAAGGTAATAGAGGATGAGGCTAAACATTTTGGAGAGATTTCAGGGTATAAGTTAAACCGAGATAAAACCCAGATAGTGCTTAATAATAAACTTCAGATGAGGGATGATCGAGTAGTAGAGAAAGCGACGTACCTGGGAGTGAAAATCACAGCTAATCTGGATAATTTAGTCTAGGTTAATCTAGATCCATTAATTCAACATATTGAAAAAGATTTAAACAGGCTCAATAATCTATATCTAACGTTAGGGGGTAGGTGTTACGTGATTAAAATGATTTTTCTTCCAAAATTCTTATATTTTTTAGGACAATCTGTTTAGAGTTTTCTCCACATTGGTTTAAAACTATAGAAAACATGTTCTCACGGTTCATATGGGGATACAAAAGACCGCGCCGTGCAATCAAATTTTTAACATTGCCAAAAGATAGAGGTGGTTTTGCCCTCCCTAATTTTAAATTTTATTGGTTGGCCACAATATTAAATTACTGTAACAAACTATTGTCGGATAATAGTGGCAATCGAATTAGTAATATGATACCAACACCTCAAGAACTTATTCTTGGCGACAAAGTAAACGGATATTTATGGCGGTATATGTATGACAATCACTTTAAAAAAGTTCGTTTTAAAACACTCATGGGTATTCACAAAGCTTGGAATAATGTGCGGAAAGTTCTGGGCATAGGAAGATTATCATTTTATACATTACTATCTAAAAAATAATAATCTTCCGGAAATATTTAATGACGTATGTATGAATAGATGGATAAACTTAGGGATAACACAATTAGGATGTTTTTACTCTACTTTTGGGCTGAAATCATTTGATGAACTTAAAACTGATTATGCATTAGACCAACGGGATTTTTTTAAATGTTTACAAGTTAGAGATTTTTTATCAAAGAAAGGGGGTGGCAGAGCTAAATTCCAAGAGATTCAAATTATGGAAAAGATAACTAATAACAGAGCTGTCAAAATTGGAGAAATCTATGGGTATATAATGCAACAATTCCAGATGATTTGGATAATTTCTCCAATAAATGGCAAGAGATACTAGGGATAACGCCTGAAACCTTTTTTAAATCATATGAATTATCTCAGTCTATATTGATGTCTGCAAGACTACAAGCCCAGTATTACAAGACAATTTTTCAATTGTACTATACTCCAAATAAGATAGCCAAATGCAAAACAATCCACAGGGCTATCCAGGTCAATGGTCCTAAACACCACTATCGCAGAGCAAACAGAGAGAAATTGTTTTTGGCAAAAAGAGGCAGGAGAGACGCTCAGACCTGCTGCATAACAAAGAAAATGGCTCAGTGATTAGAGTATATCTCTCTCTTGATATAACAAAAGACACTGTAAGCAAGTGATTGTGAATCGGTTTGTCTATAACAGATGCTAGAGAAAGCATGTCTCTCAAACATTAGTTGTACAGGACATTAGATAAGTAAGTACAACTTCAGTGATGAAGCAGCTAAGTCTCCATATGCCCTTGGTCTAGCCTAGGAGGTTCTGGCACCAGATCCCATCCACCAGGAGGGTACCTTAGACCTATGGTCCTCTGTCAATAGCAAATAAGTTCAGCCTTTCACTAATGCAGATGAAGATGATATATTCATTGACATTCAGATGCTGGCAGTTTCCTCAGTAATTTTGATCATAGGGTACTGGACATTTACCAGACCCAGTTACTTGACAGATTTCCTTAACTAAATGTGGCCATAAGGACAGAAATCAAAACTGCGAAGAGCCGTTTTCATTTCAGATTGACCCCTTTTGGGTTGTGTATTGCACTTGCCACTGGTTTCAGAGACTTACTTGTTAGGTCCTGTCTGTTGTAGAATATATGAGTATCACCAGCACTGAGAATGAACTAATGGGGGCTGAGTGAGAGGCAAGATGGCGTCTGAGTGAGACGGCTACTACTCACCTCCTCCTCCCTCGAATCCCCTTTGATTTTTCTTCCGACTCGAGACAGGATTATGCGAGAGGGATTTCCTCGTTGGTCTCGATGGGCCGATATTGCCAAGAGTAGATCGCCCAGGTCAGGACGGGGAGTGCTGCTGACCGGGAGTCCAGGCAAAGATTGTTGCGGGCGCTGGGAATCCTTGGCTCGCCTGCTGCTGACGACGATTTCCGGGTTGGAAGGCTGCCAATTCGGGTTGCTTGGCTACGGAGACGCTCACAGAGCGTGTGGATTTCATTGCTCAGCGATGGCAGCACGGGGCGGACGAGGCAAGACGCGCTCAAACATACTACAAGCACCAGCGCGATGTGACGAAATCGGCCTGAAGAATGTCTGTAAAAAGGTCGATACACCAGCCGGTAAAGGAAGTAAGTCGGACAAGGACAAATTAGACTTGAAAAAACATGTTATACATCCTACACAGAAGGAGATGCCAGTGGGGAAACTCTGGGGTAAAAAGCAACTCGCTATACCCAGTATGTTTCTATCTTCAGGCTCAAGTGACATTGTGAAAGGGAGTAACAATGAGACAGGGGCTCAAGAGGAGGTGGGAGAACAAAGCACTACAAGCGAAGTACATGTTATAACACCAAACGAGCAGAGCAGCTCACAAGTGATATCAGTAGAACCTCCAAATGAAGATACGACATGGGGCTCGATATGTGATAATACTGTGGTAGGAACTATGGAGATACCTGCAGATATTCAGGGAGACGGGGGTAACACTCATGAGACTGAAATCGCTAAGGGAAAGGACTGCTCTATAATGGAAATTGTGAACTCCCCAGTAAATCTCAAGGAAGGGACAAGCAGTACGTTCTGCAGATCAAAAGAAACCGAGCAGAGCAGAATCGACAAGAAACATAATTTGAAAAGCTCAGAGGCAGGTTATCTTTCCCCTGACTCCATGGAAAAATTCTTCTCCCTGACGGATGACTCAGGCGAGTCGAACCCTGGGGTGACAAGCAGTAGTGATGGGGACAGCAGGGATTCCCTAACTAGCAATTGCGGTACCCCAGTGGAGCATAGATTGACAAGGAGACCAAAACGGGTGTCTGGACAGAAAAAATCTAATCGTCAGAGAACCTCAGGAGAGGAAGTGGAGGAACTAGGCTGGGACTATTCAACTACCCAATTCCTTTCACCCCATGGATTAAGTGAAAAAAGAAACTCGGTCGGAGGTGAGCTATCAGATAAAACTACCCAGAAAGATGATGAACAGCCGTCTGAGCCTTCTCTCTCATTAATTTTGCAATCACTGAGATCTTTTCAGAACGAGGTTAAAACTGAAAACCGACATGCACGGTTGACATCTAAAAAACTACAAGGCTCAATTCGTAAGGTCGGGAAGACCTGCACTGAGATCGTAGAGAGACTAAGCACAGTGGAAGCACGTACAGAGGTCCTCGAGAATACGGTGGAAAATTTGAAAACCCAATCCTTGCTACATGAAAGTGCCATGAAAGATGTTTGGTGGAAGCTAGAAGACGCAGAAAATCGTCAAAGACTGAACAATCTGAGGCTTTTAGGGATACCCGAACATAGTGAGGGCAATGACATCAGGAAGTTTACTATTGATATGCTAAAAAATGCACTTCCGGAATTAGCACAATGGGATTGGGACAGAGAAATTCAACGCGTACATAGATTTCCCTTTACAATTTCAAAACGTCCGTCAAATTCTCAGTCATATCCACGTGCAATCTTGGTCTATTTTGGAAACTTTCTTCTGCGGCAGGCTGTGTATGAGCTGGCCAGACCCAATATGAAAAGAAAGTGGGAGAGCTTCTCTTTTTCGCAAAACCAGATTTTGCCCGCGCTACAGTGGAAAGAAGATGGAGGCTCAGGCAGCTCATTACACCCTTTCAAAATATCGGAGCTACAGCCTTTTTGCAGAATCCCGCTAAACTTAAAGTATCCATTCAAGGCCGGAATTATAACTTTACCTCAGAAATCCAAGCACAGAAGGTTTTGGAGGATATATCAACTGAGAATGCTAGACTTACCGAAAAACAATAGATTTCACCTCTAACAAGCATAGCTAAATAGAGATTGTGACGTTGACATGGTTATTAACCAAAAGACTGTTATGTTCGATATTTTCCCTGTTAAAAAATTTTTTTCTTCGATTTGTTGAAAACATACGTAAGCACCGGTGGAGGGGAAGGAGGGGGAGTGGGTAAGAGCGGTTTCAGATGCTATCACACAGGCTCAGGATTGAGCCTGATTGCCATATGAAGGGTAAGGGAGGGGGTGTGGGGGGTAGGGTGGGGGGGAGAGAAACCTCAGACAAGGGACGAAGCTAAATTGTGTAACTAAGAGAAGCGAGCCATGGTATAAAAAGCAGATTGGAAATCAGGAAGAGCATATTGAGATGGTAATCATCAAAGAGGTGTATAAGCAGCCGGGTTTAGATACAGCTTTTAATGGGTAATCTGAAGATCCTCACTATTAATATTTGTGGACTTAATGATTTAAAAAAGAGACAAAGGGTAGCAGTGTATCTACAAACAATCGGGGCTAACATTATTTGTCTTCAAGAGACCCATATTGAGGGGCCACAACGGCACCTACTTAAAACCCTAGGATATAGATTGATTACGGCAACTACACAAGGGACTAGAACCAGAGGGGTGGCAATTTTGGCGAAAGGGAATGAAATACAGATTGTTAGATCAGCGGCTGATAAATACGGGCAGTGGGCAATTGTAGAATGTCAAGTCAATCTTGTTAAAAAAATGACAATATGCTCAATATATGGAAGTGTCTTGGATGACCCTAGTGTGTTGGAGTTTATCTCTAACGAGCTGGCTCACTGGCCACTCCCACTGATAATATGTGGTGACTATAATCTAAACCTCCCTTGTGTGTGGTCTTTAAGTACAGAATTTCTATATAAGGGAAGGAAACCAAAAGTATTCCAGGCCCTCAAAGAGCTTTGTCAAACTCATGGTCTGGAAGATTGTTGGCAAACAAAGCACCCAAATGATCCAGGCTATACGTTTTTTTCTAACCCACATACAAAATTAGTGAGACTGGACTATATGTTTGTATCCAGTATTATAAATTCACGGTGTACAATAGATAAACTACCACAGGTGTTATCAGACCACAATCCTTTAATTTTGAATTTATTAGATGGGGGAATGAATAGGGTAGAGAAAAGCTGGACCTTTGAGAGAGCTCTGTTGTTGAATGAAGAATATTGCCAACATATACATAAATGGATTCCAGAGTTTTTGGAATTTAACCTAGGGAGTACCTCGATCGAGATAGTCTGGGACGCCATGAAAGCTGGAATAAGGGGGGAGACGCTGCGATTCTCCTTAAATCTTAATAAAAAAGTTAAACAGAAAATGGTGGCATTACAAAGCAATCTGGCCATAGCCGAGGAGGGTCTGATGAGGGCTGTACAAGAGGGGCGTGAGATTAAAAGAGAGTTGGAACTAGTTTCTATTGCTAAAAATGCTATTAATAACATCTTCACGGAGAAGGCAATCATCAAAGCCACTTTGAACAAGGAAATAACATATGAGTTGAGCGAGCAAGTGGGGCATCAGTTGGCTATAAGTACGAGACAACAGAATACTGCCAACCTAATCATTGAGATAAAAGATCCGAGACTTGGACAAATAGTTGACCCTAAAGAGATAATAGCTGCATTTCATAGATATTATCAAAATTTATATAAGGAGACGGGCATAAGACAGGATGAGATTGTGAAATATCTGGATCTGGGTACACCTTTACTATTAGGACAGGAAGATCAAGATAATCTAGACGCTCTACCACAATGGGAGGAAATTTTACTTTCAATGAATAGTTTAGCTAAAGGGAAGGCAGCTGGAATGGATGGGATACCAACGGAATTTTATATACAATTCTTTAAGCCATTAAAAAGTATTCTAAGTGACCTTTTTATACATATATTTCAGGGTGGTAGACCTCCGGGGTCATGGTCCCGGGCCAAAATTGTGGTTTTTCTAAAAAAAAACAAAGATGCTACAGAACTTGGATCATATCGTCCCATCACCCTGATTAATGGGGATTCCAAAATCTACTCGAAATTGTTAGCTAGCAGATTGGCGCCAATTATCCATAAAATTGTTTCGGGTCGCCAGCATGGGTTCATCCCCGGGAGGTCTACCACCGACCACGTCCAGAGAGTGATTACACTTTTCGATATCACCGCAGTAACAGGAGACCCTATGGCACTTATATTACTAGATGCCGAAAAGGCTTTCGATAGGGTCTCCTGGAACTATCTCTGGGCAGCTATGTCGAGAAGCGGTATTAGAGCACCTTTTATCAAAGCTACACAAATGCTCTATACAACACCGGAGGCCGTTGTGATGGTAAATGGGATAGTCTCAGACAGGATAGTTATTACTAGAGGGACAAGACAGGGGTGCCCATGCTCGCCCCTGTTATTTGCAATTTTTATCGACCCCTTTATTCACAGACTGGAAAATAACTTATCAATATCACCAATACGGACATTAACGTGGGATACCAAGACACTGGCTTATGCGGATGACATAGCATTAATTACCACGGATCCGGTTATAGCAATTAAGGTAATAGAGGATGAGGCTAAACATTTTGGAGAGATTTCAGGGTATAAGTTAAACCGAGATAAAACCCAGATAGTGCTTAATAATAAACTTCAGATGAGGGATGATCGAGTAGTAGAGAAAGCGACGTACCTGGGAGTGAAAATCACAGCTAATCTGGATAATTTAGTCGAGGTTAATCTAGATCCATTAATTCAACATATTGAAAAAGATTTAAACAGGCTCAATAATCTATATCTAACGTTAGGGGGTAGGTGTTACGTGATTAAAATGATTTTTCTTCCAAAATTCTTATATTTTTTTAGGACAATCTGTTTAGAGTTTTCTCCACATTGGTTTAAAACTATAGAAAACATGTTCTCACGGTTCATATGGGGATGCAAAAGACCGCGCCGTGCAATCAAATTTTTAACATTGCCAAAAGATAGAGGTGGTTTTGCCCTCCCTAATTTTTAATTTTATTGGTTGGCCACAATATTAAATTACTGTAACAAACTATTGTCGGATAATAGTGGCAATCGAATTAGTAATATGATACCAACACCTCAAGAACTTATTCTTGGCGACAAAGTAAACGGATATTTATGGCGGTATATGTATGACAATCACTTTAAAAAGTTCGTTTTAAAACACTCATGGGTATTCACAAAGCTTGGAATAATGTGCGGAAAGTTCTGGGCATAGGAAGATTATCATTTTATACATTACTATCTAAAAATAATAATCTTCCGGAAATATTTAATGACGTATGTATGAATAGATGGATAAACTTAGGGATAACACAATTAGGATGTTTTTACTCTACTTTTGGGCTGAAATCATTTGATGAACTTAAAACTGATTATGCATTAGACCAACGGGATTTTTTTAAATGTTTACAAATGAGAGATTTTTTATCAAAGAAAGGGGGTGGCAGAGCTAAATTCCAAGAGATTCAAATTATGGAAAAGATAACTAATAACAGAGCTGTCAAAATTGGAGAAATCTATGGGTATATAATGCAACAATTCCAGATGATTTGGATAATTTCTCCAATAAATGGCAAGAGATACTAGGGATAACGCCTGAAACCTTTTTTAAATCATATGAATTATCTCAGTCTATATTGATGTCTGCAAGACTACAAGCCCAGTATTACAAGACAATTTTTCAATTGTACTATACTCCAAATAAGATAGCCAAATGGGGGACCGGTAAGGGAACGGTATGTCCACGGTGCGCCCTATATGAGGCCGATAGTGTACATATATTTGCATTATGTCATCATCTACAGGCACTAATTTCTGAAATATCGATGTTCCTATCAGAGATTTGTAAAGTAAGAATAGAAATCACTGTGGGAGAAATAATGTTGGGCATTGATGGAGATATTCGCTCAAAAAGATTCCAAGGATTGATATTTATGTCAATGGCAGTTTTTAGAATGTGTCTGGCCTCTGCATGGTTGGATCCAAATCCGCCAGTATTCCAACAATGGCATGCCCGCCTGCTGGCAACGCATAGCTTGGAGAGTGCTATTTACAGAAGGAAAGGCAGGACAAAACGAAAAAAGGGTTAAGTATATGGGATCCCCTAAGCCAGTGGATACAAACACGATAAAAAGCAAAATTGTAGCTCAGGTGTACCAAGTAATGGTATTATAAATACCCATATTGAATTTAATATTGAATTTATAAATTTAATGAATTTAGCTGCACTAGCGAGATTTTGTATGTGTTGTCACTTTATTATGCACGATGTAATTTGCTGTGTTAATAATTTAAGGTCTGAGGAGGAGGGAGGTGGGGTTGGGGGGGGCTATGTATGTATTTAAAACTCAATAAAAATATAAAAAAATAAAAAAAAAGAGAATGAACTAATGGACTTCTAACAAGGCTCTCAAGCAATGTAAAAGGCAGGATTGCTTGATAGGCTAAGGTTCCATTCTGTAACACAGCCTCTAGGTTGGCAGTGGCACTGTACAGCCCCTCAATCAATAATCCAGGTGAATGTGTTAGCCTTTCAAGACCAAAGTGAGGGGACTTCTAGGTCTCAAAGATTTGAGATCAGGTTTGCCAAACCATCTGTGAGCACTGTAGGATAATTATCTGAGTTAACTCAAAACTCAACCTAACTCTGTGATCTGGATTCCAGACTATCAAAAGGCCATTGACACCCAGAAATAAACACTGTGGTCCACCTCTAATGTAAGCCCCTTTTTACAGTAAAACATTTATTGTGCAGGCTACTGATTCCATGAATGGCATGGGTCCCTGTTAAGCCAGACAAATGTTGATGGGTAACAGTAACCTGTGGTGTTAATTATAGATGTTTGCTACCCATAAAAACAATGCAAGACAATAGCTTGTGAAAGAGGTGTATTCTGTGGTCTGGTCTTTCAGTAAACTGAAGTCCTCTATACATTGGCTAACATAAATGCGATGGGAGGAGCCAAATTTGTTGAGGTAGTCTCTTTCCTTACAGGAGCTGGACCTTATGGAGAAACACAGACCTAGCACTGACTATGCCAATGAAGTTGGGCTGTGCACTTTCTGCTGTCTAGTCCAGGAAAGCTCCAATTTGGTTGCTTAAACGTTTACCCTTCCTTAAGCTGGTTGCGAGGACTTGCATCTGCCTATGGTGCTTTTCTTTAAATTGCCAACCTTTGCTACAGCGTCATGCGCTCTTCAAAATGATAATCTCTATTGCTTCCTTGTGCATCCCTGTTAACATGTTGCAAGCCTGCTATTTCGTTCAGTTGAGTGTTGCTGTGAGATTGTAACTATTATTAATGAGAACACTGCCAACTGTTTCAGCCCTTTCTGTCTGGTTGCAAATATGTCCGTAGCACCTCTAATTCGTTATCAAAGATTTTATGGATAGTATTTTGATTCTGCCATGTCTTCTCCCACCTGGCCATACATTTAAAAATTTGGTTACTCTGTTCATGGGCAGTTTATTGAAAAGCATAGGCCTCCCTTCTGTTATAGTCATACATTTCATATTCATTGTGTTCTCTTTGGCTGTAGCCTGTGTAGTCTATTGGTGGGACCCAAGTACTTAGGCCTTCATTTAGAGCTTGGTTAAGGAGACTGCCACCTCCCTTTTGCGAAGGTGCTTGCACTCGACTGTAGGCAGTGGTGGAGAGTGAGATCATATGGTTATGTCACTGACATCAACTCACTAAACCCCTCCCTTGTAAGATCAGGTGGCAGCTTTGAGAAGCAGTTTCCGGCATCACCTGATGGAGCGGAAGGATGGGGCGGTAGGGTTACAGTTGGGCCCATCACCTCAAACCACAACTGAGCTGCCCATGTAATCAAGGGCAGTTACCATTGCATTACATTTCTTTGCAAAGCCTTGCAATGCCATGCAAATCCAGCCTTGTGTGGTTTTGTAAATCCCAAATAAGCCTTTTGCGTAGCCTTGAGCAACACAGGGCTGAAGCAAAGGCTGAGTAAATCTGGTCCCATATCTATTCTACAGAGGACATTATGCCATTGTAAGCAAAATGTAAAAGCCATGGGAGCCCCCAGGTGGCGTGGAAATTATGGTCACATTATCTCGTACTACGAGTTCCCTAAATGTTTTTGAACTTACATCGTATGGACCGGACTCACTGGGGATGGCGTTGGAGGTCAGGAGTAGAGGGGAGAGCTTGGGGATGGTTTTCTGCCCTCCCCGTCCTGCAGAAGAAGGGCGGGTGGAGGTTGGGCACATCAGCTACCTGCTGCTCATCCCTCAGGTCTGGTCCAAGTGTCTCCATGGTCCATAATTACCAGGTCCAATATATGCAGGCCCACAGACACCACCAAACTTAAAATTGTCCAGAGTGGTCTCTCTTACTGCCATGAATACTACCCCAGGCAACTCGTAATAAGGGCCCATAAGTGCTCCCCAGCTCCACCATTCAAAATTCTGGTGCAATAACCCCCACTCCACACCCCCCTCCCCTCCCCTCCTTCCCCCCCAACAAGCCGCCTTTCTGGAGAAGACACCTCACTGAACATCTGAGACTAGGGCAGATGGGGCATGCCATGACTCAACTATTCTGGGTATGTGTTTCGCATGCTCAGCCAACCTACTGCCCAAATTTGGACCCCCACGATATAACTTGTGTAACCTGCCTCCGCTCTTTGAGGAGGGCAACATTTAAATTCAGGAGAGCAAGAGCCTCAATGATGGGCTGTGATCTGATGTTCCTTCCTTGATGACTCGAATGGGGAGAGGTATACAGCATTGAAGATATCTGGGGAACCATGGTGTCTTGGATTTTGGTCATCCAGAGCTAGGAGACTAGCAGAGCTGCCCCTAACTGTGTGGAGGTGGTGCAAAGTAGGTTGAGGAAGAGGAGACCAACTATGGCCTGTAGGCTTTGGAACAAGGCATGAAGTGGTGTGAGCCTCAAAAGTAGGAGGGCCAAGGGGGTAAGGCATGGCTTGCATCAATTGGGGCTGACGCTCCCTCCTGCCCTCGAATGAGACCCCTAAAATAAAAAATTCCAAGGATAGTATAGAATCTTCTACACTGTGCTCCCGTCTATGATGGTGAAAAAAATAAGAAAAAGCTAGCAGAAAGAAGTAAAAGGAAATGGGAAGACGGTGAAAGTAAAATAAACCAAACAGTGATGTAAATTGAGGATTTGCAAAAAAACATTGAACCTTGATGGATAGTGGTCCAGAAGAGTGCAACGCTTATGTGGAGAAGGATTCTTAGGTGATATTAGAAAATGCTGACCATTTGTTACCCACCAATTGAGTACAAAAGAGACAACAAAGGAGTCCTCATCCCAACTTAGGCCTACCCAGATAAAAAGGAACTTGGGGGTCTCCCGACTCATTTGTAGTCCCTACTCCTCTCCTAGATGAGTGGCGCCTTGCAGCGTGAGAGGGATGCCTATGTTTTTGAAAGGAAAGGTGGTCACATTTCAAAGACTGGCTGGGACCCTGGTGGGTCCAGAGGCAGTGCCGTGGCAGAGAAAATGATGGACAATATAGGTAATTGATGGCAAAGATGCAGCTACGAAGGTGACTTCACATTTTGCAACAAGTAATTCTGATCTATGAATGCAAAGGTCATTGGCTTGATCTCAGAGCTGAAGAACTGTTGTGGTGTGATGGTGAAAAGTAGCTGGCCTGGATGCATCCCACCACAAAGGTGATATAGGAGTCTCCAAAATGGATGTGTAGGGCAAGAGCTGAAAAGACGGGAACAGAAGCTTGCCCACAAGTTGGAGGCTATAGAAAATAAGAAAAGGAGACACAATCTTCACTTCTTTGGAGCCACCACAAACTGATTTCATTTATTTGCTATCTTCTTTTAAAGAAGGAAAACAAACACTTTAAAAATAGTAAAAATTACAACTATAAACATTGAATGTAGTAAGGAAGCAGTATGTTTACTTTTATATTTGCAACATTCAAAATCAGTCAGGATCTAAAGTTTAAAGTCATAGAACACATTGTCACATTGGTAGTATTACATATGTGAGCCATGGTTTCTTTATGCCATCCTTTACATCATCTTTATACTACATTTTCTTTCTGGATTTTTATATTAAAGAAAAACACCCTATCTTTGGCCATGGGAAAAGACACATCATGGTTAAAGAATGTTTTTATCTTTTTAATCTCCCAAGACCTCAAATGGGAAACAGACAATTGTTAGCTTGAAATGAGAACATTAATACCAGAGCTACATGCCCTTTCGTTGTCTGCTACTCTTTATGCTGAATCTTTTATGAAAAGCAATGAGCATGGTTCTTTTGAAATATTTATGGAAATGGTCAACCAATTTTTAGCTCAGAGACATTGATTATTGGTTGGCTGGATAGTACTCAATCTTGAACATGTTTTGGTCTCAGTTGTGCTCTGGTGTGGAGGAGTTGCAGATTTTTTTAAACATTTTTATTCGAAGGGGGTAGTGCAGATTAGGAACTGCAGTTATGTCCCACCCATGTTTTTCAGTTACACTACAAAATCCATTTTGGTTAGGGAAGCACATTATGTTTGCGGCAGGGTGGGAGTTAGGGTGGTGAAGTGGGCCGCGTGGAGTTGGGGGCTACTGGAGTTACAGTGGGGGTAGGTGTGCAGGTTGTAGCAACAACACTATAAAATATTTGAGTGGATTCTGTTACATCTTATGCCAGTCATTCTAGGGATAGTTACCTTTAATGTTAAGGGTCTTACTGCTTGCTTCCAGAAGGCACAATACAAGTCTGAAGACTTTAAAACCCAGCATAGCATGTCTACTAGATCCAGGATTAGATGACTGCCAAGCACTTAAGCTTGAATGCTTCCAAAATGTCAAGCCTCACTGCTGGTACCAATTACTGGCACAAAAAGTACACATTGTCAATCTTTTTCTTTAGGAAGCATCATCATTGAAGCCCAACATAAAATCAAGATGCTGAGACAGTTGTTAAGAAGAACAGGTCTATGACCTGGCAGGGGAATGCTGCAGTACAGTCCTCAAAATATAATCTCATGCTATTGTGGGAAAGATTCCATTTACTGGAACAACAGGTTTGTGCCAGGACTCTCATAGGGGCCAAACTAGATGATGGGAGCACACTCTTGGCACAGACCTGTAAGACAATGAACAGTATATTGCAGACATGTAAAAACTCAGCGGCTCAAGTGGTCTTTAAAATGCCAAAGTTATTGCTGGTACTCCATTGCTTAGGGAACTACACTCCGTCAGATCCTGTATTTGCTTTAAAACCATGGCTCTCAATCAGAAAGTTATATCTGTTTAAGCCCCCAGGTATATAAAACTTCTTTTTATTAAACATCATCCCAGAAGGAATGCTCCTTGCCTCTCTTACAAGTGCTGACTGGAATGCCCTGCCTGAAGCTCTTAGATCCTTTAAGGGGCTTCTTCCATTTAGAAAAGGATTGAAACCTATCTGTTGAAATCTCTTTTCTACCTGGGGGAGGGGAGGGGAAACCTTTCTTTTGTGACTATTTTGTTACTCAACGCTGAGTCTCAGCATATCAGATCCAGATGGTCACTGGGAATTACTCAAAATTAGGGTGGATTCCCAAGAAATTAACTATTCCTATATTTGGTAGCAACATCAATTCACCAGAGAGATACCAAGATTTGCATGCAAGGTTGATGCTGTAGACAAGGCTTATTCATTGTTACTGGGAATTTAATTGCATCATCTGTCAAAATAAAAGATGCTGCCAATTTGCACTTGCATTCTTGAGTGAGCCGGGTTCCCCGAGCCATAATTTCTCTGAAGTCCTTGGCCTGTTCATTGTGTGACAGTGAATACATCAACATTAGAGCATGGATCTGAATATACCTGATATTACAAATTCCCTGCCTCTCATGACATTGCAAAGCTTTTTAATTAAGGAGGACCCATTCATCATTGGTATAAAAGGGTTTATCTCTGAGTTTTTAGATGTGAATTCTCACTCTGCCTTATGGTCTGCGGCATGAGATGCCTTGACAGCTGCCATTCAGGAGTTTACCGTTCAGTATTTGCCTCCCTAACTTAAGCTATTAACAGAGAAGAGAGTATAATGCGTAATCAAGTGAGGGACTCAGAAAGGCAACACAGTCCTAGTTCAGAATAGGAATCCTGCACAGAAAATGGTCAGTTTGGAAATAGATTTTACCAGGATAAATATTACCATGCACCTCTAACATTCAGCTCAGTAATGTTAGCCTTATAAATTTTATTGGTTTGAGCACCAAGTATACAGCCTTTTTAGCTACTCTTGCATATGATACTAACACCCTCAAATAATTTTAGAGATCTGAGAATCAGCAACAGATATTTGTTCTACTGCTTCCAATATTTTGCAAGTAGTCACACAATATTTGTTATACCTCGGGCTTAGAGATAGAACTTTTTATTTTATTTTATTCCTTTCCAGTACTAGTTTTCATAGCAAAAATCTGAGCTTCCTTCTACTGTTACTTTGGAAGAGATCTCTCTGATTAGCAAGTGACACTCTAGCGTGCCAGCTTAGAAATCATGCAGTCAGGTGTTCCCCTCCCCCATCAGTTTCATAAGAAAAACTATGCTTCAATACCATCATCCTTGAACTCAGCTCACATTATACTAAAAGAAAAAAAAAAGATAAATCTCATTTGCTCCTCTCTCTGCTTTTGTGTATAGTAAAATCTATGTCTGTTTGATTGCCAATAGAAGCACTAATGAATTGCCTTTCTTTTATAACAAGGTCAGCACCGTTTTCCCCCTCAAGAAGAGACACTACAGACTATACCTACTTTGTTGCCACATTGATAGAATGGCATAGTCTTAACAACAACCATTGGCTTTTGTGGCACCTTATACGGAAAAGGCCTTTAATGGGATAGGATGGCCCTCTATCTGGTCCATGATTTCCCAGCTCCATCATTGGCTTGATTCTAGCACTCTGTTAATCACCGCAGGCCAACGTGATCATTAACAGTCACTATCTTGCAAGAGTTGCCCTATAAAAGACCTTAATATATAGCAGATTAAAGTCTGGCTCTAAAATACGAAGAGGCATATTGAGGTATTTACATAATACTATTTACGTATTGCTGAAAAGTTTTGATAACTCAAGGTTATATAACATGAGTCATCTGACATAACATAAGCCAGAGTTGACTATTCATTTAAAAAAAATAATTTGGAACTATAAAATTTGTTGAAATTGTGATATCTACTAATAATGTAGGAGTATTTTACTCATATAGGAAATATAGTAGTGAGCGTAAATTTGTATGTAAACATGCTATTAAAAAATCTTATATACGAAAATCACATACAGAGCTAACGCTACGAATATGGCAGCTAATTAGTTCTGGGTCACTAGAACAGAAATGAATCTATCAAACAAGTTTAGGCATGACAACGCGATAGCTTAAAACAACCTCAACTGGTACAATTGAGAGACTGTCACCAAAGGTCTCTGAACAATGTGGCCACCAGGGGGGAGGGGTATAATGATAGTGGAGTTTGAAAAATGAAATAAAAAGTACAGTTAAATAAGAACAGATTTTGTTATGAGAAGACAAAGAGAATGGTGCCTATTCACAATTCTACAATTTGCAGTACAGAAAGTGGTACTACATGCTATTTACAAACCTGCTGGCACAGACCACCGCCTCTTCTTTTTCTCCCTGTGCTTCGATCTCTGCACATGCAGGCATAAGATTTAGTAGTAAATGGGGGGGGGGGAATAAACAGGTGAAGTGGCTGGATAAGGGGCACTACTTACTCTTAAATGGGAGGGCTTCAGGGAAATATAAGGAGGGGTTTGGGAGGGGCATGCTAATACAAACACACCCACAAAAGAGTAAGACCTTTGGTATTCACAAACTGCACTTGTAAAGTTACTACAGTCATAAAGGTGCCAAAACAGGTGTAAATGTACTCCATCCCAGCATAAGCGCAAGTCAAATACCACACTGGCCACTCACAGGTACTACAACACTCTCCCATAGAAAAAAATGTGGAAAGGAAATAAAATAACACCCCCTAACTAATGATAAATTCATTAAATATTTTCAACAATATATATATATATATATATATATATTCACTGAAAAAACCATAGGTTTTAGGGACAGTTATAGTTACTTGGACATTGCACTCGTACAAAACCCGTGAAATTCCCCCGTTATAGTTAGTTCAGCTAACTATAACTCGCGCCCCCGCAATGCACTGCTGATGACGTCACATATTACATCACTCATGACATGGTCAGTGACATCACTGATGACATCACTGATGACATCTCAAATGACATCACTGATGACATCATCCAGTGACTGTGTGTTTCTGTAAAGTTTAAATATTTTTACAATATATAGGAAAAGACGTATTGAAGAATGAGTGGGTGTCTAAGTGTCTGTATGGATGATTTAGTAGGTGCGTGACTGACTCTATAAGTGAGTGATTTAACGTATCTTACTGAATGCATGGGTTAGTGACTAAACTGGGTGTATGTCTGTATCCGTCTGTCTGTTGCTGTGTAAGTGGCTGCATGTGTTTGTGAATAGCTAAATGATTTTCTATATGAGTTATTGAATGCTTGTCTGAGTATCTGTATGGGTGCCTGAGTGTTTGTGTGGGAGGGGTGTGTGCAACTCTGTGCATAGATGTGTGAGTGGGTGATTCACTGGGTGGATGGTTTCAAGAGTGCATCTGTGATAGACTGTATGGGTGGGTAAGTGTGTGTAAGAGTGTGTTAGTGAGTGAATGTATGTCCCAGTGGTACATGTGTGAGTAACTACATATGTGAAAGGCAGTATATATGTGTGTTGGAGTATATAAATAGCTATAAGCAAGAGTGAGTGATTGTGATAGTGGCTGTATGGATGATTGTGTGCTTGTATCAGTGATTGTATAAGAGCGTAACAATGTGCTACTATTTGTATGAGTAAGTGAGCTGGTGTGTGTATAACTGTATAGGTGAGTAAATGGCAGTGTGTTTAATTATTTGCATGACTGACTAGGTGTGTGAGTATCTCTATGGATGAGTGGCGTTGTTTGAGTGTCTATATAGGAGTAAGAGTGCATATGATAGTCCTGTACTGAGTGACCGTAAGTATGAGTGACTGTACGGGTGAGTGAGTGGATGTGTGTGTGTAGACCTAAGAATCAGTGAGTGGGTATGTAGTTATTGGTGTTGGAGTGTCTATGGTTTTGCGAATGGCAGTCTGTAATTTAGAGTGGGTGTATCAAAGATTATATTAGGGTGTGAGGAGGTGCATCAGATTATCACGTGGATGATGTCATCAGTGATGTCATTTGAGATGTCATCAGTGATGTCACTGACCATGTCATGAGTGATGTAATATGTGACGTCATCAGCAGTGCATTGCGGGGGCGCGAGTTATAGTTAGCTGAACTAACTATAACGGGGAATTTCACGGGTTTTGTACGAGTGCAATGTCCAAGTAACTATAACTGTCCCTAAAACCTATGGTTTTTTCAGTGAATTTCAAAGGTTTTTTAAATGCTAATTTGTAACTATAACGTGTCTGAAACCTATGGTTTTTTCAGTGAATTTCAAAGGTTTTTAAATGCTAATTTGTAACTATAACGTGTCTGAAACCTATGGTTTTTTCAGTGAATTTCAAAGGTTTTTTAAATGCTAATTTCTAACTATAACGTGCCTGAAACCTACGGTTTTTTCAGTGAATTTCAAAGGTTTTGTAAATGACAATTTTTAAATGTATTAATTGTTATATTAATTTTTTTCATACTGATTTACTACATTTTTAGAAACAATTTTTTTTTACATATTTTATTTGTCAAATTACATTGTAATTACATTATACATTACATTACAAAAATACTTTCTCAGAATGAATTACTTTAGTTTAAATACTTTGCAGATAGGCAATAGACTTTTAAGTACAGTAGTTACAGTTGTTGCAATGGGCAACACATTTTCAAACACAATGCAACATTCAGCTCAATGTGAATTTCTAGTTAAATGCAATTAGTTACTTTATGGATTACTTTTGTAACCACAGGACTGGATCCTAGATTCAGTCCTGGTACATCTCCTGTAAACAGTTGAGTAAAAGCGTTTTGGTTACAGTCGTGATTTTTAAGGAATATTATTGTATTTTAAAAGTTGACACTTTGAAACTTTTTCTCATAGAATCACCAATGTTATCCTATGGAAGGAAATTCACTTAGCAGGTAAAAACTGTTATCGTTACTTTTTCTTACTCAGTGTTGGATCCTGGATCCAGCACTGGTGCATCTCCTGTAAACAGTTGAAAGAATGCGTTTAAGTCATACAGGCGATTTTTAAGGAATATTTGTAGTTTGTGAAAATCAACACTTTGAAACTTTTTTGCTGAAAACCAGTCAATGTTAGCCTATGAAGGAAATTCAAGTTACCGGTAAGTACGGTTAAAATTACTTTTGAGGATCAGTACTGGGCTGAAACATGCAGCACTGAGGTCTCTCCTGATAACAGGTGAGTAAATCGGAATTCGTATTTCGGCTGATTTTAGAGGAATATTTTAAAGTTCCAAAACTCCACACTTAGAAGAATTTCCAAGTGAAACCAGTCAATGTTAGCCTATGGAAGGAAATTCAAGTTACTGGTAAGTACGGTTAAAATTACTTTTCAGGACCAGTACTGGGCTGAAAGATGCAGCACTGAGGTCTCTCCTGATAACAGGTGAGTAAATCAGAATTCGGATTTCGGCTGATTTTAGAGGAATATTTGTATGTTTCAAAAATCAACACTTAGAAGAATTTCCAAGTGAAACCAGTCAATGTTAGCCTATGAAGGAAATTCAAGTTACCGGTAAGTACGGTTAAAATTACTTTTCAGGATCAGTACTGGGCTGAAAGATGCAGCACTGAGGTCTCTCCTGATAACAGGTGAGTAAATCGGAATTCGTATTTCGGCTGATTTTAGAGGAATATTTTAAAGTTCCAAAACTCCACACTTAGAAGAATTTCCAAGTGAAACCAGTCAATGTTAGCCTATGAAGGAAATTCAAGTTACCGGTAAGTACAGTTAAAATTACTTTTCAGGATCAGTACTGGGCTGAAAGATGCAGCACTGAGGTCTCTCCTGATAACAGGTGAGTAAATCGGAATTCGTATTTCGGCTGATTTTAGAGGAATATTTTAAAGTTCCAAAACTCCACACTTAGAAGAATTTCCAAGTGAAACCAGTCAATGTTAGCCTATGAAGGAAATTCAAGTTACCGGTAAGTACGGTTAAAATTACTTTTCAGGACCAGTACTGGGCTGAAAGATACAGCACTGAGGTCTCTCCTTATAACAGGTGAGTAAATCGGAATTCCTATTTCGGCTGATTTTAGAGGAATATTTGCACAATGGTGAAGGGAGGGGCGGGGCCTGAGGTGACATCTTTGCAAACGCGCCCCGTGGCGCGTTTTAAGTTGGGGGATTAAGTTCCCTTGAATCTTGAGGGTCCCTAGGGGCCAACTAGACCACCAGGAACCTCCAATATGCGCCAGGGGGCTGCGTTGCAGAGACGTGTAGAGAGGCCACACCCCTTTTACACCTCTCTGCAACGCAGCTCTGTGGCACTTTCTGGATGTACCTGTTGGGCTAGTTGGCCCCCAGGGACCCTCAGGATTGAAGGGGATTTAATTCCCCATCTTAAAACGCGCCACGGGGCCTGTTTGCACACATGTCACCTCAAGCCCCGCCCCTCCCTTCACCACTGTGCAAACGCGCCCGTGGCGCGTTTTAAGTTGGGGGATTAAGTCCCCTTGAATCCTGAGGGTCCCCGGAGTCCAACTAGCCCACCATATACCTCCAAAAGCGCCATAGAGCTGCGTTGCAGAGAGGTGTAAAAAGGGGCGTGGCCTCTGTACACCTCTCTGCAAGGCAGCTCCCTGGCGCATACTGGAGGTTCCTGGTGGGCTAGTTGGCCCCAGGGACCCCCAGTATTCAAGGGGAATTCGTTCCCCTCTGCAAACGCGCCAGGGGCGCGTTTGCAGAGTGGTGAAGGAAGGGCGGGGCCTGCGGGCCCGATCGTTTTTTTAAATTTTTTTATTTGTTTTTTTTTGGGGAGGGGGCCGCGTGGCCCCCTCCCGGGCCACTACTTGCCCCGGGGACCCCATCCCCCGGGGCTGGCCCTCTCGTTGGGGACTGTGGGGGGTCCCCAATCCCCCACAGTCCCGCCGGCTCCCCGTGTCCTACGGGAGCCGGCATTGCTTTACACATGGGGAGCTGCTAAGATGCAGCTCCCCATGTGGAAAGCAATCGACTTTGGATATTGGAAGAGAGAGCAGGTTTCCTGCTCTCTCTTCCAATATCCAAAGCAAGTTTGTAATGACAGGACGGGAGCCGCGAGGCTCCGTCCTGTCATTACAAACAGCAGTGTCCCGGGGTAGGCACCCGGGACACTGCAGGAGCCGGCCCTGGGGGTGGTGGTCCCCAGGGCCATCAAGGGCTCCAGGAGGGGGGCCGCGCGGCCCCCTCCCATTCAGTGCACAGCCCCGGGGAGGTGGTGGTCCCCGGGGCTCTGGGGTCCAAAACGGACCCCCATTGTAATTTTCTTAGTGCCCCGGGGAGGTGGTGGTCCCGGGGCGTGTGGGGGCTGGAGCCCCCCACACAGGTTTTTAATAAAAAAAAGAAGCCCCGGGAGGTGGTGGTCCCGGGGCTGCGGGAGGGCTCAGAGCCCTCCCGCACCATTGTACATAAAGCCCCGGGGGGTGGTGGTCCCCGGGGCTTGGGGGCCCTTAGAGGCCCCCACACATAAAATGAACCCCCCCAGCATGCCCCCGGGACTTGGGCCACCCGAGGGCCAATTAACATCGAAGCGCGGAGACCGCGCTTCGATTTTCGGCAGGGTTCGCGCTCCCTGAGCGCATCCTGCCGATTTTTAAAAAAAAAATTATTTTTTTTTTGCCCAGGGGGTCCTTGTGGGACCCCTGAGCAAACCTAGGGGTCAGGGTGTTTCTACCCTCCCCCTTTGTGCGCTTTGCGCACTTGTTTCTGTCCCTCGGTTCTACCGAGGGACAAAATGGCTGCCAACATTTCCTGAATCGGAATGTTGACAGCCAGCTGACAGCCAATTAACATGCAGCTCGTGATCGGGAGGGTGCGCGAATCCTCCGTGCCCATAGATATATATGTACTTTTACTTTTTGATTTTCTCAGCAACTACTGAACGGATTTACACCATTTAACAAAAGGGTTCTTTCTGAACCAAGAACTACCTCTTTGCCAAATTTGGTGTAATTCCGTTCAGCAGTTCGGGCTGTAGCCGTGTCTAAAGTTTCCTATGGGAAAATGCATGGGGAAAACGCGTTTGGGACCCCCTTTTTCTCGGCCCCCGCTTGACGTATCACCCCGAGACTTTCAGGGTAGGAGCGGACCGGAGCGCCCCACGAAGTTTGAAAATTTCGCGAAGATACGTCAACCGGCAAGAGAGTTATTTCAAATAGAATGTCGCGGATTTCCTATGGATAATAGGTTGTAACTATAACTATCTACTGGCGACCGCCAGTAGATAATATATATATATATATATATATATATATAGTGTGTTTGTATATGTGGTGTGTGTGTATATATACACACATATAACCTACTGGCAGTCGCCAGTAGGTAGTTATAGTTAGTACCTACTTTCCATTGGCAAAGCGTTTATTGGCTTGCTAATAACTTTGGCGCCGTTTGACAGATTTGTATGACATTTTCCCAAAAAAGTGGCCTGCTGCATCTAGTTATGCATGGAAAGTTTCGGGGTGATCCGTCTAGCTGGGGCCGAGAAAAGGGAGGGCCAAAAAACATGCGTTTCCCATGCAGTTTCCCATAGAGATTTTAGACATGACTACAGCCGAATCCGCTGGACAGAATTACATCACATTTGGCAGAAAGCTAGCTTTTGGTCCAGAAAGAGCTCTTTTTGTTATTTGGTGTAAATCCGTTAAGTAGTTTTGGAGTCATTAAAGAAAAAAGAGTTATAGTTATCTAGGGATGTGAATCCTCAATGGATCCGACAGTTCTCATGCTGAGATCTGATTGGCTGCCAACACTTCAACCCGGAGTGTTGGCAGCCATCTTGTGAGAAAAAAGGCAAAGAAAACCATAAGGGGGCATGGTAGGAATACTCTTACTCTCTAGTCCTGGGGGTGGGGTCCAGAATTTTTTTTTCTTCTCAATTTTGCTGCTAACTCAGGGTGGATCCTCAAATTTGTGGTAAATTAAAAAAAAAAAAAAGAGTGGTCTCTTATGCTTGTTTTCTCTATGCCCCTTGGGTAGGCTAGGTCATGGGGGGTACTTTGTAATATATTGAGGAAGGAAGAGGCAGGCGTGGACCCCCTCCCCAGGCCAATTTCAGCCCTGTGGACCACCATCCTGAGGCCCGGACGAATCAATTAAGCAGAAGGGGGCCATGTGCCTCCCCCTCTTCACTCTGTTTTTGGCCCCAGGGATCAACACCTCCCTGGTCACGGGTGATTGCTAAAAGGGGGAGGGGAGCTGAATCAATTAAGGGGGAGGAGGTTGCATGCCCCTCTCCTCCTCAGACCATTTCTGGCCCCAGAAACCACCACCTCCCCAGGGCCAGCCCGAATGCTAAAAGGGGAGGGGGGCCTCGCGGCCACCCTTTCTAGCCATAATCAGCCCCAGGGACCACGATCTCCTGGGTAGTATTTAGCCCTGAGGACCACCACCTCCCCAGGAATAGGCTGTGCACGTTAGAAGGAGGGGAGCCACGCAGCCCCCCTTCCTGGAGCGAATAATGTCCCTGGGGACCGCCATCCCAAGGGCCAGCTCCTGCTACTTGGAACATATCAGTTTTTGTGCCTGCACTTGTGCGGGCAGGGAAACCTCTCTTTGCTCTCGCTTTACAGCAGCAATTTAAAGCTCCTGCCAAGCGAGAGCAAGTAGTAAGTCCGCTGCCAGCGAGCAGGAGCAGTACAAATCTCCCACCCGCTGGGAGCAGACATTCCGCTGTCAAGCAGGCAGGGAAACAGATCCAAAAATTGCTCCCGCATGTAGGGAGTAGCATTTCTTTTATGCCCCCTGCGTGCTGGAACAATGTTGGCTCGCATTGGAGGAAGGGAGCCGGCTGGGGCCGCGGGGGCATTGTGGCTCCCCTCCAGCATTTTTTAGGTCTAGTCATCTTCTCTATACTAGGATTCATATTACCACAGATTTCTGGAAGAAGATGCTCGAGAAACAATCACATTGCTTAAATTAAACACACAAAAGGTCACTGGAGACATTTCCTCATGGTCCATTACGGAGCTGTAGTGTACAATTTTCACTAGACATTTACTCAACGAGGTAGCACTTACTAGTCAACCAGTAGAAAGTACTCTGGTTGGCTAGACATTTTGTGCAAAACTTAGCAGGTGCCCCAGTTGAAGCTCCACTTCTGTAAAGGACATATGATCCTAACTTCTTGGGCTTGGCAAAGGCAAAGCAAGTCTGTTTTCTCTGCAATTCCACCTTGAAAAACTATCTGAAATCCTTGATGTATTGTTGTTCTATCGGAGCGCAATCTCTTATGTAGTGGCTGATAAGTGGATTCTTTCTTGTCATCTCCTGGTGAGAGCAGAGTGCATGGTTCTCCCTTTAAATTACTAAGAGTATGCAAATGCACAGGATCACTTGCAAGCTCCACCCATTTGGCCGTACCCCATCCACCATAGTGGTAGGTAAAGATCTTCCTGCCTTTTCCCATGTTGATGGACAGTATAAAGGCCCCCCAAGTTATTGCCCATCGAATTTGGTGATGCAGAGGAATATGAGAAGTAGAAGTACTCTTGTTTGTTGGAGATTCACCTCTTTATAGTCTTGTCGTCTTCTCTTTGCGAGGATTCATGTTATCACAGATTTCTGAAAGAAGCCGCTCTAGGAACAGTCACATTGCCGAAATTGAAATGCACACAAGGTCACTGGAGACATTTCCTCGTGGTCCATTACGCAGCTGTAGCATAGAATATGCTCTAGTCATATACCCATCCAGGTACCACTAATTAGCCAGTAGAAAGTACTTCAGTTGGGTAGACATTTTGTGCAAAACTGTGGACTCTTGTTGGATAAATGGGCAGGTGAGTTTCCGTTCTGACCCAGTCACTAACACAGCTACTCACACAGTCACTCAAACACCCACTCACAGACCCACAAAACCACTCGCACACCCCACTAACAGATCCTTACAGCCACTCACACAATCACTCACTGACCTATACAGCCATTCAAATACCCACTCACAGACCCATACAGCCACTCTCAGACCTATACAGCCACTCTCAAACCCACTCACACAGATACTCACACACCCACTCATAGACCCATACAGCCACTCACAAAACATTGTTCTCACTGGCATATTCACCTAACTATAACATCACTATAACTTTTTATTTTTTGTGTGAAAATATATACACACACACGTATGTGAAAAATAAATAATTGTCATTAATTTAAAACTTAATACATTAAATTACATTTGTATTTTAAAAAATAATAATTTATATAATTAAACAAGGTTAACCAAATGCACTATATTTGAATATGAATAAAAATATTAATGAGGGTGGGATTTGTTTGAAATTATTTAAACATCATTTATAAATAATAGCATATTTAAATTCATTAGTTAGCGTACATCTTATTTAATGAGGTCATGTGGTGTGAATTTATTTAATAAATTCTAGGTTAAAAATAAATATTTAAAATGAATTTACATTTAAGTTGTACAGTGTATGTTTGTAGTATTTCTTTTAAAGAATAATACATTTTAATAATTTCCCCTTGACTTTCCCCTAGAGAGATCTTTGCCATGGTGATGGCGATCTCCAACTAAATGTACAAACCTACTAGTATTAGCTTTACATTTGTAAATACTGTAGTAGGAAGCTTCACCCCTGATTTGATGGGGCGTAGACACAAATCTACTCGTAGGTGAAAATCTACTCTCTGAAATGATTAATTACAAAAAGTGTATAATTGCACCTAAATGTTATAGTAAATGTACGCATGAGTAAATATACACATGTATATTTACCTTTAGGAATAAGCCACAATGTGTTGTTCTTATTCAACAATTGGTAACATTAAGGATATAGGCCCATTGAACTGTTGTAATATAATGATATGAATTAGACAGTTGTTCTGATTAACAAGTAGAACAAACAATTGTTATGAAATGGCTTAGACAATTGGTTTGAGCAAAGTAAATAGGACACATACTTATAAACCCTCAAATTAAAGTTACAATGTTAGTTTGAAGAGGATCGAATTGTGAAATTATTTTTGCCTCCTTATTTTTTATTCCGAATACCCTTGAAAAAGCGAGATTCCTCACAAAACACGGGTCGGCTATACACAACTTTACAAAAAATTATTGGAAATTAATTACATATAATATGAATACAGTAATACGCCTTTCAAATAAAAATCGAGATTAATGTGGGAGGACAGTTGACAATATTTTTGCTATGTTGCTCTTTGGTGGGGAGTCCGAAGTGAGGGCATATGCAGACAACATTCTGGTTATGACCCCTGGTCCGGTTAATACTGTACTTTCAGTAGAAGCCCCAGCCATGGAATTCAGCACAGTTGTGGCTATAAATTATAATTATAAATTAAATAAGGGGAAAACCCAAATTCTTAATATGGGTTCACAGTGGGTTCATTTAGTTAACCAATTGAAGTAACCCAACATTTCCCAATGTTTTTCGGGTCTCAAAGAACTCATTATCATAATCCACATTTACAGCTTGTGCATCATTTAGTCCATTCTGGGACTCGTAAGTCCTCTACAGAGTTCCTTAAAGAATTCAGAATATTTCGTTTAGAATTCTTCAAATATCTGCAACTGCAAGATTATTGGTATTTACCGAACTGTCACATAATATTCTGTATTCCAAAAATTCAGGAGCATATTTACAATAAAATATGAGAGTGCAGAGCTGCGACAAATTTGGCAGCGCTGTGCTCCGACATTTTCAAAAAGCTGGGATGCGCCGTATTCACACCAATATGGCGCACCCCAGTTTCCCCTAGCGCTGGCACAAAAAAAAGCTGCCTAGCGCCAGTACAGACACCCTGCCACCATGTGGCAAGGGTGCCTGCGCTGCTGGGACATTTGTTTATGTGCAGGAAGGGACACCTTTCTGCATATAAACAATTGATAATGGCAATTTGCACCTTCTATGTGTGCTGCAGAATACAACACACATGGAAAGTGCAAAAAACAAGGAGAAATTAATAATTTCTCCTTATTGCGCCATTCTAATGCCTGGTATTCCATGGCGTTCATTTTTGGTGCTGCCTCAGCCTTGTAAATCTGGGGCAGCATCAAAAAGCAATGGGTGTTGCAGTGGAACGTCCACAGCAACACCCATTGCACACCCCTTTCCTGCAGAGGACTGCGGCAGAAAGGGGCATATTTACAAGGTGCCGTTAAGCCACGCAAAGTGGCTTAGTGCCACCTTGTAAATACGGAAAATGGCGCTGCGCCACCGGAGTGTCAAAAAAAGTGACGCTCCGGTGGCGGTGAGGGATTGTAAAGGTGCTCCCTAGTTTTTTTTAACCATCTCTTTTCTTCTAGTCTGGAAGATCATCTATCCCAGTGGCCTGTAAAGTTGTCTGATTGGTTAGCCATAGATATGCAGCAAAATCAGAATATGGATTCCCTCACAAGGGTGCCCTTGTTGCTACTATGTTTAAACTTAGACCTCAGAATTACCGGACTGTTTTTGATTTTTATGTAACCCCAAAGAAGATTTTCAACTCTGGAAAGGCTTGTCACAGTGCCCTCATTGCCAACCATCCCCTGTAGACCTCGTTCACATGCTTGTATCATGTCCCGTTCTTCAACTTTGGCAGGTAGTATTCAGTAGAATTTATACCGCCATTGACATTCATATTGAGCATGTCTATTGATTACGTTTAGGATTGCAAGCTGATGGCAGGACCCTAGCCATGCAGATATTCATTTATTCTTACAGGACATCTTCCACTTTGAAGAATGGATGTACCTAGCACATCATGCTCCTAGATTTGATTTTTTAACTTTATTTACCATTTTGAACCATAAGGTAACAAAAACGATAGGAGTGCTCACTGTCATATCTGCTGTAGTATAACAATTATCATTTAGACAATAGGAGTTAAGCCAAATTACATCATCCTGTGGTAACGTCAGCCCCAAGGTTCCGCCCAAGCCATACACATGGAGAGCTACACTGCGATCCCCCCACCCCCACTTCCATGCAGTATATGAAATACCCAGATCATGCAATTGAAATCGGTTACAATGGCTTGTATCAGAATGACCCAACATATAATTTATGACTCATTTAGCAATTTACCCCACCCCGGTAGGGACTCTGCCTGGCTCTAGTTGTGTCCCGGACGCCTGATCCGCTGCCGCATAACTCCTGAGCGGACCCCAAATGTCTTTGGGATGTGAAGAGCGCGGTAATGTGCTAGCATAGAGTTCGCTATTCATGTTACAATATGTTAGACTATTTAGCCATTTTTTTAAAATGGGGGGGGGTCTTACAGCCCCAGTGTATGGCAATCTCTCTTTTCGCCAGCAGCAAACTAAGGGAGACAAATTTCCGTACGCCTTTCGGAAAGTTCATTACATATCCCAATAAGGCCACTTCAGGCGTGGAGATGAGAGTAAGATCTACCATGTCACCCAATGCCTTGTGTACCGACTCCCAGTATGATTGTATTTTGCTACAGCTCCAAGCGAGGTGGGCAAAGTCTGCTTGTGGTGCCCCGCATTTAAGGCAGGAATGGGGTCTGTTCGGGTCTATTTTATGGGATTTCGCTGGGGTGATGCACATCCTGCGTAAAAATGTAAAATGGATTAACTTGTGGCGGCTGTTCAGGGATACATCTTTTGTCACTGCACAGCACTTATCCCATTGCTCTTCAAGAACAGGGTGTCCCAGGTCCTCCTCCCAAGCTTTACGAATCTTGTCATCATTGACAGGGATAACGGCGGAGCATGCACGGTATAATTTAGAGACAAGATGGACCCCCCCCCCAGGGCTCTCTATAATCGTGGTGAGCGGAGCAAATGAATCAGGTTCAATAGGAAAGCTGGGGAGGAGTGTCCGTAAGGCAGAGCGTATCCTGCCCATAACAAATCGGTCCATAAAGGAGGCAGTGGAGAAACGCTCCTCGTCCGTCATTGAAAATATGTGTCCGCCAGGGAATAAATCCCTGAATTTGCTAATGTCAAAACTGGTAAGAGTGCGTTGTACAAGTCTCTCACCCGTTATTGGTAGCCAGCGAGCGTTGGGGATCGGGAGGGCTGAGGAATACAGTATGGGAGCACCAGTGATGCGCCGAAGCTTTTCCCAGGCCCAGCTTCTGGTGGACACTGTCTGAATATCGTTGGGGTCTCTAGCCTCTCCTCTGGGAAGCACCACAGGAAGGACCATGTCCGCTTCGGGGCGCAGGTATGGAATCCTGGTGTCGGGGTGATACCAGGCATGAGCATAGCTACACTGGGCTACCAAGTAATAAAGCTGTAGGGCTGGCACACCGAACCCTCCCCTGTCATATTGCATGGTCAGGACCCGCCACCTCACTCAGGGCTGTTTACCCCCCCACACCAATCTAAGAAGGTGTGAGCGTATTTTCAAAAAGAAACTGTTAGGAAGGGGAATGGGGATGTTATTAAAGAGATATAAAAATTTCGGGAGCACAATCATTTTAATCAAGGCAACCCGGCCCGCAAGGGAGAGAGGAAGTCGCAGCCACTTCTCAATCTGTGATTCAAGGGTGTGGACAGCCTGGCCATAGTTAAGTCTGAGTATTTGGGTGGTGTCTATATGAATGCCTAAGTCAGTCAGTCAGTCAGTCGTGCCTAAGTATTTAGTCGACTCCGTACACCACTCAAGAGGGAATTCACAGTCCCATTGTGCAGTGCTAGGCGTCGAGGGAAATATTACCGATTTGCGCCAGTTTATTCCCAGGCCAGAATATTGTCCGAACCTCAGTATCTCCCGTATTAAAGGACCCAAATTGACTTGGGGTTCCCGAACATAAAGAATGATATTGTCCGCGTATAGCGAAACCAGAAGAGGCCCAGTTTTAAACTGGAGCCCCCTCTGTAGATGTTTTTCTTGGAAATGCCGGACTAGGGGGTCCATGGCCAGGATGAATAATCGGGGCGATAAGGGGCAACCCTGCCTAGTGCCACAGGACAGAGAAAAAGAGCGGGAGAGCGTACCGTTCAGACGTATTCTAGAAGTGGGGCCGCTATAGAGCAATTCCGTAAGCGATATGAATCCTCGGGGCATGCCCATCCTACGCATTATGGACACAAAAAAGGACCACTCCAAGGAGTCAAACGCCTTCTCAGTGTCCAATAGAATTGCAGCTGCGGAGATCTCTGGGTTCATTCTATGCAGGACCGAGAATAGTGTCCTGAGATTTAGCGAGGTAGACCTGTGAGGGACAAAACCTGTTTGGGCTGGAGCAATAATTGTGTCCATCAGGAGGGAAAGGCGAAGGGCTATCATCTTGGCAAGGATTTTGTAGTCCAAATTCAATAGGGATAATGGCCTGTATGAGCCACTTAAGGAGGGACCAACTTTGGTGGAACACTCCAGCAAAATACCAAGTAATCATGCACTACAAACTGCATTTACCAGAATGCTAAGGGGCGAACTGTGCTGGGAGGTCAGCAGTGTGCTCCCACCCCTTCCTATTTAAAAAGGCTCCCTTGAGCCATTGAGCTGACGAGCTAGTGGAGATGCACCTGTGCGCCTGTGAGAGGTACTGAGACCTGTAAGAATTGTGGCAACCCCAGAAGAAAATCGTTTTTGATCTCTACTGATGACGGATAAAATCCAGAAACACGTGTCTAGAGATGACAGCACTAATCTACACCAACTTTGGTGGAACACTCCACCAATATACCAAGTAAGCATGCACTACAAACTGCATTTACCAGAATGCTAAGGGGCGAACTGTGCTGGGAGGTCAGCAGTGTGCTCCCACCCCTTCCTGTTTAAGGAGGGATCTTTGCCTGGTTTAGGTAGAAGGACGATAACGGCCTCCCGTAAAGTAGGGGGCAAAATTTTCATTTCAAGGGCCTCGGCATACACCTCGAGAAGTTTAGGCGCTAGTAGATCCTTGTAGGATTTATAAAACTCTCCGGTGAAGCCATCAAGGCCCGGGGCCGTGGAAGCGTTAAGGGCTTCGATAGCTCTAATGATCTCTTCTTCAGAGAAGGGCTCAGCCAGGAATTCCTGAATATTTTTGTCAAGATAAACCAGCGCTATCTCCGACAGGTAGTCCTCCTGCGCAGATGACTCATGCGCAGCTCTGGTGGTATACAGGTTGTTGTAATAGTCCAAAAATTCTTCACGGATCTCTGTAGAGTCCGTGAGCAATTGTCCAGAGGCAGATCGCAGGTCAGTGATATAGGCTTTACTGAAGGGGGGTTTAAGCATCTGTGCTAGCACACGGCCCGGCCTCTCGCCCTCCCCATAACTGTGGGCAGTCATGTATTTACTAAGGAAGATAATCGCCCGATCAGCAGAGTCTCTGTATGCGGAGAGGAGTGAAATCCGTTGTTTGACCGTGTTGGGCCCGGCATGGGTCACTGAATCTCTGTCTAACACAGCCAATTGCTGTTCTAAACGGGACAGTGTGGCTCTCAGATCTTTTAATACCCCAGCATGTTTTGCAAAGCAGACGCCTCTGATGTATGCTTTGAAAGCTTCCCAGACGACCGCCCAGGTATCCACAGACCCAGTATTGATGTTAAAATAGTCTACAATTGCCTCCCTAACCTCTGTGTAAAATAAATCGTTGTTGACAGCGCGACTAGGAAAGCGCCACTGACGCTCGTAGCCATCTGGTCTGGGAACGCGAAGGTGGAGCACCACTGGAGAATTATCTGAATATGTTCTGGGGAGGGTTGTTATGGACTTATACCACCGGCAGGTGCCGGGAGAGAAGAGCCAATAGTCAATCCTTGTCCACGTGTTATATTAGCCAGCAAAGTGCGTATAGTCAGTCGCGGTAGGGTTGCGCTGGCGCCATATGTCGCGTAGAGTCAGGGCTTCACACAGCTCCATTAATGCCCGGCGGGCACGTGGTTTGGTGTTCGAGGAGTTGGAGGTGCTATCCAATGTAGGGTCAAGGAGCAAATTAAAGTCCCCGCCCATAATCAAATTATCCGAATCTAGTTTCACAAGGTGGGAATAAAATACATGAAAAAATTCGGGGCAATCGATACTCGGAGCATAAACACATACCAGCGTAGTGTTGTGTCCCATTAACTTCCCCGTATCATGCTCCTAGATTTAAGATGGTCTGAGGTAGAATAATAAAGAAGACTTTGTCAATTATAGATCTATAGAAGGCCATCTGTGAGGGGGGGCTATTTCATTCTTGATTACCATTATATTCCACCTTTTCTATTATTGAGGGTCTAGGTTTTACTGTATCATGTATTAACTTTTTTTCTGTTTATTAGATAGACTGTCTGTGAGTTTTTATGAACTGTGAGATCATTTCAACAACCATATGTTTTGTGATCACTAGCTCTGATCAGTTTTTAAAAAAACAATATAATTGCAGGGAAACTGAACAACAGACTTCAGTCACCGAAGAGAAAGGTGTCACTCTAAAGAACGTAGAACTCTAGTTAAAGACCTTGTTAATCACATTCTGTACTGAAGAAGTTGGGCTAGATAGTTGTATAGAGAGCACAGAAAGGGATAAATACTGCTCGAATTCCCAGAGTAATTTGTGCTAGGTTCCAGTGTTATGTGCCCCAGTCAGGCACATGTAACATAGCAGCACATTTTCTTACATTGTCATCTTACATTACTGCTATGACCTTTTGCACATATTCACGTGTGTGACAATGTTGAATTAGTTTCACTGAAACTACTTCTTTTTACACATCTGGCTTTGCATAACATTATCACAGTGCCTCGAACACCAAGTACAAAGGCTTTACGCACAATGTACCAATGTCGTTCTTCATCCACGAGGCAACGGGGCTATCTACGTATCCATAACATTGCTAATCTATACGTACATCACAAGAATGTTTTTAATTATAAATGAGCATCTCAGAGGATTAGCAGAGGTAGCACTTCGGCTCACACCGAGGGTCCCTGCATGCTGAGACTTCACCATGCAGTAGTCTGACATCTCCGTGAGTGGTGTCCAGTTTGTGACCAGAACGGGATCCTACATTCTGTCCTGCCAGGTAATGGGGTTGGATCATGCAATGGGGGGATTCTTGGCTCTGCACCTACATACACTCTAGACCCACACAGAGTAGGGTTTGCATAGTAGGAGTATGCCCAACTACTACCTTGTATTTTATGCCTGCATATATACACTGTTTTAGCACCATGGTGGAACTGTAGCTGCTATTTACTCTCTTGGTGCTTGTAATCACTTACATCTGCTGATTATTGCAGCACATGTATTCTATACAAGAATAACGTTTCCAAATAAATATTGAAAACGCCCAATGTGTATTCTCTGTATCTTTCTCTGAAAACAAGTAAGCATGAGTAACTGAGAGAAAAGGTTCTAGATCTGTTACCATGATTCCTGAGGGGTCAGGGTTGTCATGTTCAGTGGTTGCTAGAAACCATTTGCTCCCTGTTTGGGTTAGGGGGTCTTGTGGCACTGTGAGCTAGCTGGTCTCCTGGCCAACATATCCTGCAGGGGTGCCCAGAATCAGTCTAGGCACCTTGCCCATAGTTTGTTGTCCAATAAACGTGCAGATCCTACAGATTAGTGGGAACTATACAGCATGATGCCGCCAACGTTGGTTGGGTTCTTATTGTACGGTCTACCTGAGTAGTTCAGTTGTGCTTTCTCAGAGACTCCTACTGACCTCCAAACCGGAGACATCCATGGTGGTAGGGAAATCCGCCTCAGCTGAGTAGGTATACCCTATGTATTGGCTGTAGGTTATTCAAGCTTCTAGGATAAAAATTCCCACATTGCGCGTGCCATATCTCCATAAAATTCATTTACACATTTCCTTTTTCTTCAAAACAATGTCCGTAAACAGAGAAAACATTGAAGAAGGTGAAAGGGAATTAAACATAGCAGAAAACTGCAGAGATGCGGTTACTCAAAAACCATTACAGTATGGTCTCCCGGTAACGGGTGGAGACATTACCTTCGTGGTTGAGGCACACGAAGTATTCAGAACAGAGGTATTCTATTCCTGGGTAATTCCCAGCTGCAAATGCCCGTACTCGGATGTTTCATACCTACATTGAAGATGAACCACCAGAGGAATACACTCCATACGTAGACATAGAAATTCCTCTCTCTTATACCAAGAGCATATAAATTGGTTTAAAGGCGCCCTCCCCCACACTACAGAAAACATGAGACTCGGTCCCCTCAGTAAAGAAGGAGCGACATGGCCAGTCTTGGCTGCATACACACTGTATCCTAAAACTGCTAATTTAACTGCAACAGAAATGCATACACTATACAGAGATTTTGTAAAAATTTACAGAAATCTTACACAGTTCATAATGCGAACACGCACAGTTAACACTGCGTGGACTGCTCAAGCGTAGACATAGGAATTCCTCTCTCTTACCAAGAGCATATAAATTGGTTTAAAGGCGCTCTCCCCCACACTACAGAAAACAAGAGACTCAGTCCGCTCAGTAAAGAAGGAGCGACATGGCCAGTCTTAGCTGCATACACACCATATCCTAAAACTGCTAATTTAACTGCAGCAGAAATGCATACACTATACAGAGTTTTTGTAAAAATTTACAGAAATCTTACACAGTTCATAATGCGAACACGCACAGTTAACACTGCGTGGACTGCTCAAGCCACAACCACAATTGACTACCACGGGTATCAGCCCACAAACACTGAATACGATCATGGGAAAGATTCCCACCAGTCAGGAGCAAATTTGGGTCTGGATAGCACAAACAACAAACCAGCTTGAAGCAGTTTTTCCCCAAAGGGGCCCGCAGGAAAAACACAGAATACTGACTATTTGCTTGCCAATGGGGATGGCTCCCCCGGTGGAAGACTGCGCAATTTGGGGTACAGTCTTCGCTGCCATTTACACCAGAACCCATGGTACCACTTCACTGGCTGTCTTGCCTGAGGTACTGAAATGGGTACAGAATGAGTATAGGGCAGCACCTGCCCTAGACTTGGGAATGAAACTGATGGGCAATTTTTCCTCAGTATCAGCCATTATGTTAAGTAACAAAGGGGGAGGCAGCTGCATTAGCTATACAGCAACACCTGAGGGAGTTCACTCCTGCATAGCAGGAGCAGTAATTGCCTAAAATTATCTAAGAAACCTATACTAATCTAGGTAGAGATAATTTGAGAGACAGTCCTGGGAAACCTCAAGTTAAGAGTAATTCTGAAAAGGATAACTAAGCAAGCACCTGATTCTTCAAAGAAGAAATGGGACAATAAAGAAATAAAAACAAAACACAATTACGGGGTGTGTCTTCTCAGCAGTTGACCACTGGAAAGAAATACAATTTTAGGAACCGTCATAACACTAGAAAGCCTGACCGGTATCAGGATACTGATACATAATCCTCTCGTTCCTTTCAGGAGTCATCCGATACATGTTCAGAGAGAGGTGGACAGTCAGAGCGCAGATCGGAAGAGCAAGTAAAACCGAAGAAGGAATCACAGCGCTCATCAGACTACATAAATAAAAAAAGAAGACAAACCAAAGAATACTAAACCTTAATTCAAAAAGAAGAAAGTAGCTGGGATTAAAATAAGGCATGCCCAGGCTACTGAGGACTCTGCTTCTGAACGGGGAATGGGCAGTGATAATGCTGGACAGCGCGGCAGAAGTCATGATAGCTCGCCGGAACCTGATGGATTATCTGGCGACAGTAGCACTGAGTGAGCAAATCACAGTGGAAACACCTGATACAAGGGTAAGTGTTCCCTATTGTTTATGCACAATCACGCTCCAGTTGGAGGGGGACATATCCAGGAACATCAAGGCTATCTTTTGGGAGAACCTGACATATGGTTACGATATTCTTTTGGCTGAAAATATTGGCCACCTGAGTTTGTAATGGCATGCCCAAACAGGGAAATTGTAATTTTACCAGCTTTCTCCGACCACATTCCAGAATCAATTAAACTTTCTTACGCCAAGGAGTGGGCATTAGCAATCATGTTGTGTGGGATGATGAATCACCTCATCATGAGATCCCATTAAAATCAACTCCTCACCCCAGAGACAATAACCAATCAAACATGAAGCTAAGAAACAAGTTAGGGAAATCCTAGAACAACTTGAATACCAGGGTGTGATAAAAATTGCACCTTATCAATGAATAATCCTTTATTTCCTGTAATGAAACCAGATAATTCATACCATCTACTGTTAGATTATAGACATTTAAACACATCTACTCGCACCTTCGCAGTACAAAATGCACACAGTGCTGCACTAATGAATAATATTGTGCGGAAGAAATACAAAAGAACACTAGATATCTCAAATGGATTTTTCTGCCAAAATAGAGCACCTGAAAGCAGATATTTGACAACATAATCAGTGCTAGGTTCACAAAGGCAATTTTGTCGAATAGCCCTGGGCTGTTTTCAGCCAGAGTTACTTCAAAATTTTGATGAGGAGGCGTTGTCCTATGTGGATGATATCTATCTAATGGACGATGAATAAATGGAACACTTGGATAGAGTAGACCTTCTAATTCTAGGGTTTGCTCCCCTGGACTACAAATTTAATTTAAAAAAATCAAAAATTGCCCATCTCAATGTCCTATTTTAAGGGTATGAGTGGTCAAGTGATGGCAAAAGCCTGGCAAACCATGTTTTAGAAAAATGTGCACTGCTCCAACCGCCAACGACCCTGAAAAGACCACTATCCATTTTGTGATTTTTAAATTTTGGCTGAACATAACACTTGAATTCCACAGAACGGGTAAAACCATGCTACGATTTGATTAGACCTGACTTTTTAATAACACATTGGACACAGGAACATACAAACATTTTACGTTCTGGACAAGCTGACATGATAGCTTCCAAACATTTACTGACGACCTACCAAGTGATGTGTGTAGTTGCTGGACCAACTGCATATACAAACATCACGTTCAACGAAGGTGATACAGTACCTATAGCATGCAAATCACATTTGTACACAAACTTTGAAATGCGTTTTGCACCTACTGAGAAAATTCTCACAGCAGTACAGACTGCCGTAGTGAGTGAGAGAGAGCACTAGCTCAGGGAAAACGCATGATTGTGGTAACCCCAGTACCGACCCTAGAGGCCGTTACGAAAGCGAGCGTTCCAAATGCCAAAGCATTACTTTCACAATGGATACACTGGGCTAACCCTCTCACTGCAACAGATGTAGATTACAGCTTTGATTCTAAATTACTAACACAAGCATTTTTGCAGTATGAGCAAGAATATCCTCTGCCGAATGAAATAATGCCTCTAGATTGATAGTACATTATCTGCACTGATGGGTCTGCTCACCTGCCGTAGGGATAAGACACCAATATTTCACGGCATGCGCAATCGTAAAGGGGTGCGTGCATGATGGCAAGTTCTCTCCTGAAAAAACACACACGCAGTACCTAGAGGGCTACAGCGCAGCTGGCAGAACTCAAAGCCCACTATAAAATATGGATCATGGATTTCCCACACTTCTAGTGTGTGATTCGTATTACTGTGTCCAGTCCTATAATGAATACCTTCACTACCCCCACAGGATAAGACGGCTTACCGACCGCTATCGATGCTTAACATTGACTACAAGATCTTAAGTCGGATCCTGGCCACTCGCCTCTTGCCCCTGATAACCACATCTGAAAGAGACTATTAGTTATGGATTCCTTACCTTAGAATTACCCCCACGCGTCAGACTGGATCCAGAGAATTTTTCTTCAGCAGTACCCCTGCGCGTCGGTAGGTGGCGTCGGTCAACTCTGTGTTCGTCGTTGGCACTGTGATCGCCGGAATGATGTCGCAGTATCTACTTAGACGCCGCCCTGCACGCTGACGTAAATTTTTTCTTTTTTTGCGCCAGCCAGCTCAGATCTGGAGAGAGCGGTACCCTTAGTCATTTTTTGACTAAGTGTTTTTCGACTTTTTGTCAACTTCTTTTTCGAGTCGTTCGACTCCTGGTGCACGCAGGGATGTCACATCGGTGGACCGGCTTCAAGCCTTGTGACTCTTGTCACAAGCTGATGTCAGTCAAGGATCCGCACCTAGTGTGCCTTTGGTGCCTGGAGCGCGACCACAACCCAAAGTCGTGCTCCAACTGTCGGGCCATGAACCCCAAGTCTTTGCGGGAGCGGTCCCGAAAGCTTCTGGAGGCCCAGCAGTCAGCTCTGCGCCGCTCGAGGTCCCGGTCGAGAGGGAGGTTGCGGGACCGTTCGCTGAGTCACCACCATCACTCCTCATCGAAGTCTTTGGGTTAGTCGAAGCACAAGAAGAAGGCGAAGAAGCACTGTCGCTCTTCGCCTTCTCCCCGTCTGTCGGTCGACGGGATGCGGAAGGTTGTCGTCCTTCGGCTCTGCCCGTGGAGCCTGCTGGGGTGACTCCAAGCTTCCCTCCCTTCCCGGGAGCGTCCCCTGCCCAACTGCCTTTTACGAGGCCCTCTACTCCATTTTTGGGCAGCCCGACTCCGCCGGCGCGCCTTTGGGCCCCGCAGACTCGGCTGGGGGCTCTAGGCCTTTGATGCCGGCGGCTACGGCCCCTAGGCCGCAGGGCCCCCATGGATCCAGGCCGGTTGACCTCACAACACCTCCCCTGGCGCTGATTCCACTGACGACGCCTCCGCAGCCTCTGGTCCCCGGCCAGCGCCGACCCCGGCCTCCCCCTCGAGCCGAACATGGAGCCGGACCGGTGTCGACCGACGCCGGTACTGGAGCCGACCGTTACTTTTGTACCACTGTTCTATCCTGGCGTTCCTTTTCGTGTAGCAGGGGAGGATGAGGGGGACTGGGAGGGGTCCGTGGACCCTCTGGCAGACCAGCTAGAAGAGCCGAACTGGAGAGAGAAGTTGGGTGATGCCAGTGGTCTGGATACCTCCCCAGACCTTGGTATGCTTTCTCCCCCTACCGTGGCCATGGAGGAGGGAGCCTCTTACGCTGTGGGGTGTATAGGGCAGCTGAGGCCTTGGACCTCGAGCTTCCTACAGTGGCACTCAGGACTAACCTCCAGACTGAGGTGCTTCAACCGGCAGCAGCCTCCTCGGAGCCCCTGTTGCCGTTCAATTAGGCCCTCACCAACATCCTTCTGGGCACTTGGTCCAAGCCCAGCGGCTCCTGTGGATAGGATGATTGCCCGACGCCACAGCCCGGCTCCGGGCGACCCCATTTTCCTCTTCCAACACCCCGAGAGCTTGGTGGTCCAAGCCTCAGCCTCCAAAGGCACGTTCCCTACTGCTCCCCCAGATAGGGAATCCAAGAAGCTGGATCATATTAGGAAGAAGATGTTTTCTTCCGCTAGCTAAGGACTGCGGTCCGTGAACACCGCATGTCTCTTGGGCCACTACACCCACTCTGTGTGGGGCACGGTTGCGCAAGTGCTGCCACAGTGCCCGGTGGTTGCAGAGGGTAGAGACCCAGCGAAGTTCGCCATCCGCTGTGGGCTGGACACCGTCGACTCGCTGGGTAAAACGATTTCTACGTCATTAGCCCTGAGACGATACGCCTGGCTGAGATCCACTGGCTTTTCCGGGGATGTCCAATCGACTCTTTTGGACATGCCCTTTGATGGCCGTCATCTGTTTGGCGACAAGGTGGACCATGCGCTCGAGAGCTTCGAGGATTCTAGAGCTTTGGCCAGATCCTTGGGCCTCCCTGCCACCTCTCGTCCTGTGCAGTCTGCCTTTCGCCCCTTTCGTGGCTACGGAATGGGTGCCCCACCACGTTCCGCTCAGGGCCACAGGCCGGCGCAAGCAACCCAGCCGCCACAGGGACGTGGGACCCAACGCCGTGGGTCTGGGGGCCAGCCAGTCCACCAGTGCCCCCTCTGCAGCAGCCTCTAAGCCTTCCTAGTCCGACATTTCAGGGCCACCAGTTGCCAGTGGGCGGCAGGATCCGCCATCACCTCCCCCACTGGCACAACATCACGTCGAATAGGTGGGTTTTGCAGATAGTCCGAAGGGGCTACTCCCTCCCCTTCGATACAACCCCTCCCGCCATGCCACCAACACTCCATCGCATGTTGGAGGATCACTTGGCCCTTCTCCGTCAGGAAGTTACGGCTCTCTTGGCCAAGGGAGCTACCGAGCGCGTTCCTGTCCCATAAATAGGTCGTGGTTGTTACTCCGACTACTTCCTGGTGCCCAAGAAGGACAAAGGCCTGCGTCCTATCTTGGATCTCAGGGACATCAACCGCTTCCTCCGGAAGGAGAAGTTAAAAATGTTGACTTTAGCTCAGGTCCTGTCTGCCCTCGACTCTGGAGAATGGATGGTAGTGTTGGACTCGCAGGATGCTTATTTCCACATCCCCGTCCTGCCAGCCCACAGGCGTTACCTACGGTTCACGGTAGGCCACGAGCATTTTCAGTTTACCATGCTCCCCTTTGGCCTTACCAGCGCCCCTCGGGTGTTCACGAAAGTGATGGCGGTGGTAGCAGCTCATCTGCGCAGATCAGGGGTTCCATTCTTCCACTATCTCGACGACTGGCTGTTGAAGGCGAGTTCGCCCCAGTCTGTCGTTTCCCGCCTCCAGACTACGGCAGACCTCCTGCACTCGCTGGGGTTCACTATCAATGTGCCAAAGTCACACTTGATTCCCTCTCAGAAGCTCCTCTTCATCGGAGCAGTTCTGGATACAGCGCAGTTTCGGGCCTATCCTCCCGAGCAGTGAGTCCGGGATATTCGGGCTATGATACCGATGTTTCAGCCTCTATCCCAGTTCCTCGGTGAGGATGACCCTGAGGCTGCTGGGCCTCATGGCCTCCTGCTGGTGATCTATGCCAGGTGGCATATGTGGGCTCTGCAGTGGGACCTGAAGTTCCAGTGGGCGCAGCATCAGGGGAATCTTTCTGATGTCGTCCAGATCTCGGAGGGCACTGCACACCAATTGCAGTGGTGGCTCACGAACCAGGATTGAGTCAACGGCAAACCCCTCTCCCTTCCCAACCAGACTTCACAGTGGTGACAGATGCGTCACTTCTGGGATGGGGCGGCCACATGGGAGAGGCGGAGATCAGAGGCCTCTGGGATCCGGCGGAGTCCGGCCTCCACATCAACCTGCTGGACCTCTGGGCGATCTGTCTTGCACTGAAAGCATTCCTTCCTTCTGTCAAAGGAAGAGTAGTGCAGGTGTTCACGGACAACAACACTGCCATGTGGTACTGCAACAAACAGGGCGGGGTGGGGTCGTGGACCCTATGTCAAGAGGCTCTCCGCCTCTGGACATGGCTGGAACATCAGGGCATGTCCGTGCTGGTTCAACACCTGGCAGGTTCCCTGAACGCCAGGGCGGACGAACTCAGCCGCCGGTGCATGATGGATCACGAATGTCGTCTTCACTCGGAGGTGGTGCAAGGTCTCTTTCAACAGTGGGAAGAGCCTTGGTTAGATCTGTTTGGCACCGAAGAGAACGCGCAATGTCAGCAGTTCCGCGCGTTGGAATTTCCAAGGAGGCACTTGCTCGGCGACGCTTTTCGTCGCGAGTGGAATTGCGGTATTCTATACGCCTTTCCGCCTATAACACTTCTGCCCAGAGTGCTGAAGAAGATCAAGCGCGACTGGGCCCAAGTCATTCTTGTGGCTCTGGATTGGGAACGAAGAGTCTGGTATCCCGAGCTCTTGAACATGGCCATCGATCCTCAGATCAGACTACCTCTTCGTGAGGATCTTCTGTCGCTACAGCAGGGGACGGTCCTCCACCCGAACCTGTCCAGCCTCCACCTCCTTGCGTGGAGATTGAGCGGCGACAGTTGACAGCTTTTGACCTTCCTCCCGAAGTCTGTAATGTCATCTTGGCAGCCAGGCATCCCTCCACTAAAACGGTATATGCCTGTAAATGGAACACATTTGTGGCATGGTGCACAGCAAGGGTTGTGGATCCCCTTTCTTCCCCTCTTTCAGAGGTTCTCCTTATCCTTCTTTCTTTTGCCCAGCAGGGCTCTGCTCTGGGCACCCATAAAGGCTATCTTTTGGCCATTTCGGCCTTTCTTCGCCTTCCTGATCAGCCTTCTATTTTCAAGTCCCCTATTGTAAATAGATTTCTTAAGGGCATTACTGACCTCTTTCCTCCTATTCCTTTCGTAATGCCCCAGTGGGACTTGAATCTGGTCTTAACCTACCTCATGTGTGCTACCACACTCCTCTCGCCACTGTTCAGGAAGTTCAGATGGAAGCTTTAATAACTAAAGAAGATTCCCCTCTCCAACAAGAAACAGAAAACAACAATGAAGTATTTCTCCTGCCTGTTGAAACAACTACTACTGTACAGTCAATTAGTACAGAAACACAAAGTTCAATTTGAAAAATTGACATTTACGTGAATACTCCACAGAGTGAGTCAACTCACAGTTCTTCAAAAACTAGCTGAGCTGCCAAAAATAGACCGAACGGCGTCAGGCTACTTCGAGAACTATGACGACTTCTCATCGGATTCAACAGAACCTGAGATGCCTTCGCCGCCTCTTCCTTTCAAACTACAAGTGCGTGCTCACCATCTTTGGCTGAAAAAGACATACTTTGTTACTCCTGGTTACGCCTCTGGATTACAGTCTGATTACTATTTCTGTTCCTCTGGATTGGTTACTGTCTTTTTCTACTTCTGAACGGCCATTATCTCCCAGAACGCTCTGCAGTGCAACTTGTGAACTTGGTATTGAAACCACATGCATCATCACACAGTGAACAAAGAGACCTGTCCCTGGTGAACATTAAAGCAGTTCCAGTTCCGGAAGGAATAGTGTGAGACAGGGTATCATATGATGTGTATGGTCCTACAGAACTTTTACAAATACCATAGTTTTTTAAAATTTCATTAAATGATATCACCTCTAGTACTGTCTCTGATGATTGGGACTTTGATACAGTACATAACATGCAAGAAGATCTAGAGCAGTCAACTGTGTTTTCCTATGATGAATTGTATGCTGGTACATCTGATAACGGTGATATGTTCTGTTATCAACATTATGGTCTCCATTCTTTACACAAAGCAAGTATCCCACGTGCTGTTAATAATATCACCTAATTGGAATACTGCCCTAAACCACCAAAAAGTAGTTCAAAAACATTTGCACAGAAGTTTGCCTATTTTTCTGGTTTTGACACATCAGACCCGGCCTCTGATCATGATAGGCATGCACAGACACCTGCAAAGAAAAATATGCTAACAAACACCAAGCTGATATACTCCACTTCCTTTCTTTTTCAGCTGTCTGTACAGGGTTTCGACTTTTGGAAAGACACAATAGATACAAAATCTGTTTGGGGGACAAAAGATTGGCAGGTTCAGAGGACTGAGGCCATGTTTAGAGCATGCCGAATATCACATCAAATAATTTTCCTGAATAAAACCGTGCAACAGACTTCCTGTCTTGGGAAACCAAGACAAAGGATTTGAACACACTTCATATTCCCACATTCTGAGAACTGGCAGCATTTCACACAATATAGTGAGGATACACTGGATGCCATGATACGCAATGGTTCTCACAATTCATCAGACCCCAATTGGAAGAGATTGTTGGTTTGGCCGTGGGACACTAATGGGTGTCAGTCTAGATTCCTGGACAATGCCAAGGCGTTTAAAATAAATAGGCCTGACCAATGATATGTACAATCTGAACACTCGGGGTGGTGACATCATATAGTGTTGGGAAGTTGTGCCTTCATTGGCTAAAAACCTCAAAACTTTCTCAGGTGAAACAACACTTGTCTCTTCTTTTTGGTGACATGGATCTCAGGGATTTCTTGTTAGGTCCCCAGAATCCACGTCAAAAGTGCTTCTTGTTTGCAATATACAATGAGCTGTGGAAAGTTTCTCAACAGGAAGCTGCTGAGAGACTGCGCGAGACTGATAGGGTTAATTTAAAAAAAGCTGTGGTTGACAATTATGACCACATTATCCTCTAGGATTTTTTCACTGGGCAACATAGTATCTTCTGCAATTGATATAATACAACAGAATATGTACATTTTACAGCATAGACAATCACAACTATGGTCTATTGTGTTATTAAGCTGAACACTTCAAACATTATGTTCTGGCCACGTGCTGTGGCGTTATATCAACAGCACCAATCTGTTTTCTTCAAATGACCTAACTGAAAGACCGATATTGATGGCACGAAGAGATGCAAAGTATACCATGTTGTACATTGAAAAATTAGATCAGTTACCTTTCACCGTGGCTGAGACACCATCCACAGACTGGATAATCCACGGTTACATTACCCTATCAGCCACGACTTTCCAATTTCAATATTGTCTACAATACCACCAAGTAGGCAGATATGAAGCACTAGGAAAAGGTTATGTGCATGAATACTGTGAATTACCATTCAGGTTTAGATGTAGGGATGAGTACACAGAAGTCTTTCTTAGAGGTTCAGACTTTGAGAATGCTTTGAGGGGGTCCTCAGTATGCAAGGATATTTCACTTCATGGGGCTTGTAATGCTTTAATTGCAAACTTGTCCTGTTATCTGAATGGTTGTACGTCTGCCGTGATCCTACCAGTTTTCAGGCTGCTCTCTAATAGGAGTTACTTGATGCTGAATGATCAAGGCTGCTGCGGGATGGAACCAGGCATCGCTTATCTGGTGACAGTTAATTCTATAGTTACTTGTTGCACACAAGTACTGTTTCCACCTGCCCGCACAGTTAGGCCTTTGATAAATGTTTCCAACATATGCTTTGATTCTCTGAGCAAATTGAAAGCCATGCTTTTTCAAAAGGATGTGGCATTAACATCCACCAGAGGAACATTTTATCTCCAGGTTGCATGGTCCTTGTCCGAGATACAGACGCTACTTCATACTAACTTTCCTCTGCATTTTGGGGAGCTGGTCCACCGTATCTTTAATATGTCTGATACGAAAGGAATAGCGCATGTTTTGAAATGTATTGGCACTGGACTGGTTAGCACCTTTCAGACTATTTTCGGATTATACCATCTTTCATATACTCCGTGTTGGGAAGTGTTTTTGGAGGTCTCTTGCTTGTCCTGCTACTGGTGGCAGGAATTCTGATTTTAATTTTCTTGCTCCGCAATGGACATCCCAGTTCAAACCAGAATAGAGATGATGCACTGCTGTGGCACACCTCGGCTTCGAAAACTGAATGAGCACTGGTTCTTATCGTTCAGGCCTGTGTGGCTTCACTGCTTAACACCTGTATTCCACTGTCTGTTTTGCAGCCATGAATGCATATTAGATTTCTGTTTCAGATTACAATCTGTTGCGACATTGAGGTACTGATGGATCCCTTAAAGGCCTATGGGTATTGTTGGCCCCAGCGTATTCCATTGCTGATTTAATACATTTTTTGAGCCACCCTGGGATGCTTTGGCTCCTACTGAAATGGATACCGGCTCTGCGGAACACTTACAGGATGTTGTCCCTCCCTCGGCGGCTGCTGTGGGAACTGGATGGAACCACCTTTGCTCCATAAACCTGCTTCGAGCTACACCTCTGGGAACGTCATCTGCGGTTGCGAGCGACATCAATGTTGCAACTACCATTCAGGACACATAAACATTTGGTGTTTCCGTTTGGTGGTAACTATTTGGCCTGTTTTTAAAGAAAACGAATCAAGACAATATTTTTCTGCTTTTCTAGGCACTATGACTTTCTAAGTGCTTGGGATTTCAAACAGTATTATGACTTTTGATGGCTTTTATGCAAGTTTTAATGGGAAGCTTGCTTTTAGATGATTTTAAAAGTGGTTTTAGACCTTTTTAGTTTGAATTTCATTATGGCCTGCTGCCTTTTTAGATAGCTTTCATATCGACCCTTAGTATGAGGAGTGGGTGTTATGTGTCCGAGTTAGGCCCATGTAACATAGCTGCACATTTTCTTACATTATCCTCTATTTGCACAATAACATTACTGCTGTGACCTTTTGCACATATTCGCATGCGTGACAATGTTGGATTAGTTTCTCTGAAACGACTTTTGTTTACACATCTGGCTTCACATAACATTATCACGATGCCTCAAACACCAAGTACAAGGCCTTTATGCACGATGTACGAATGTTATTTTTCTTCATCCACGGGGTGACAGGGCTATCTACATATTCATAACATCGCTAATCTATATGTACATCACAAAGATGCTTTCTATTATAAATATTAAGCATCCCAAAAGATTAGCAGAGGAGGCACTTCAGCTGACACCGAGGGTCCCTGCATGCTGAGACTTCACCACGCAGCAGTTTAACATCTCCGTGAGGGGCTGTCCAGTTTGTGACCAAGACAGGCTCCTACATTCCCTCCTGCCAGGTAATGGGGTTGGATCTTCCCTGGGGGGGAGAGGGGGGGGAATTGGCTTCACACCTACACACACTCTAGGTACACGCAGAGTAGGGTTTGCATAGCAGGAGTACACTTGACTACTGCCTTGTTTATATGCCTGCATATATACATTGTTTTAGCACAATGGTGGAACTGTATGTACTATTTACTCTTTTGGTGCTTGTAAGCACTTTCATCTGCTTCATTCTACTGATTATCGCAGCACATGTATTATAAACAAGAACAACGTTGGCTCAATAAATATATTGAAAACACCTGTGTATTCTCTGTATTTTTTCTGAGAATAAGTAATCACGATTGACTGAGAGAAAAGGTTCTAGATCTTTTACCATGATCCCTGAGGGGTCAGGGTTGTCATGTTCAGTGTTTGCTAGAAACCATTCGCTCCCTGTTTGGGTTAGGGGGGGGCTTACAGTGGCACTGTGAGCTAGCTGGTCTCCAGGCCAACATATATTGCGGGGTGCCCGGAAATAGTCTAGGCACCTTGCCCAAAGTATGTTGTCCAACAAACACGCAGATCCTACGGATTAGTGGGAACTACACGACACCAGTACTAAGCTGCCCAATTTAAATTAGGCAGAGCTATATTCCTGAAGGATCCTACCTCACCTGATGACTAATTTTACACCTGGTAAAATACATTACATTAATTCGTACATTGAATTTTTGCTAAAAGAAGGTGGAAAATGTGCATTGTAGAGAGCTTGGATTTGGTGGCAGTAAGTTAGAATGGGCCAGATAGTTCTGAGACCCTGCTAGAAGCAGAGAGAAAATTTACATGGTAAGGTACGCAAAGTTGGGGAACTACATGTGGGGATGGGCCCGATTATTCCAGAATTTATATATTTTCCCCAATTATGTGCCTAGAAACTCGTCATGGCTGGTAACTGGGGTAATGGGGGAGATACTGGCCACCTTGAATACCATCAGCCCTGGAATATACCCCTTCAGTTAGTGGCCAACCCGTAATAAGGGCTTGTGCAGGTAAGGCCAGAATCTTAGCTAAATAATAAGGAGCTAGGAATCCATAATTTTCACAGGTCTCAGTAGATCTATCCGCATAACCCCTTGCTGAACATCATGGCCCAAATTTCTAAAAGACTTGTGTTGTACTTGTGTTACGCAAGCCAGAACAAGTCCTTAAATAAGATTTACAAAGCCACGCAAGGGGTTATTTGCACCGCCATGAGTGACTTTGGAAATAAACGTAACACAACGCAACAGCTTGCGCTGCTTTGCATTTTGTTGTGGTAGATGTACCATGGGGGGGAGGGAGGGGTGGGGGAGCATGGCCTTTCCCCTACATCCACCCATGGAATTTGATGCAATCCCAGTTTTACTAAAGGTAGTAAACCTGGCATTGCACCAAAATAGTGCGCCACCCACAGAGAGGTGTAACAAGGAGAAATATATTTATTTCTCCTTGTTATGCAAGCATCAGGTAGGTGCACCATTTTGGCACAAGCCCATGTCTACTCACTTAAGAAAATATGGGTTTGTTTCCAAATACATAGGTGGATGTATGGGAACGTCCATGCTCCATCTATGTAATGCCTCCCCGACGCAAGGCTGCCCTAAGCGCTGCCTTGCGTTATTTTTTTGTTTTGTTTTTATAAACAAAGCTACACATATAAGGCATTATAAATCCCAACATCGATTTAGCGCCAGAGCTGTGCCAAATAAGTGAGACAATCCTGACGCAAAATCTAAGTAAATGTAGGCCTAATAGGTCTGTGAAATGTGAGGGAGATTGCTGGTTCGGATGCAGATTCAGTGTAGTTTCGACCACTTCCTTGGCTGCATTGAGGGTTCCTTTGGATGTAATGACATTTTCAGCGCCCACTTCTAGTCCCTCTGCTGATCAGTCACTGCTTTTTAGGTCTCGCGCCTAGCGTTGCAGTACGCAGCACTGCTCGCGCAGCGTGAGACCTCTTGTATGGGCTTCAGAAAGCTAACCACACACTTGTGCGTGTGGTTTTGCTTTCGCAGGCTGGCATTGGCTGTAGCGTGCTTTTTTTAAAAAAAAACGGCACGCAATTGGGCAAAGGCGGGCGCATGTCCCGCCTTTGCTCCACCCATTCCCGTCCGTGTCTAGGACGCGCATGAGCGCGCGGCACAGACAGGCTCCATCGCCCCCCCCCGCTCCTCTGTGGTGCGCGCGCCCCACTGGTTTCGATTCCCGCGTTTGGCTCCTCTGTGGTGCGCGTGCACCACAGGTTTCGATTCCGTGCCATTGAAAGTGTTTCCAAACGCATCGTGTTCAGGGCGAGTGCGCTGTGCTAGCTTGGTTCCTGTGCTTTTGCTTTCACGAGGTTAGTGAATAGGAGTGACGAGGCAAGTCTGTCTTTGTTTGCCTGTCTGCTGATCTGGAGACGCCTGTGGGCGGGATGTTGCAGAGGGTTAGCTTAATATAGACAGGATCTTCTCTCGTGGTGTGTGCGAGAGAAGCCGAGCCGCTCATTACGATGAAGGACACGCCAGAAAATGGCCCCTCTCGCCCCCTCTGTTGCCTAATGCTCGGTTCCTTTGTTCTCGCCCCCTTCATGCAGGGACCCGCCGACATGCATGCACGGAGTAAGTCCGTGCGCTAATGACATGCGTTTTGAAATGAGTGAGACGGCGAACTGTGCTCTAAAACACTCCCTCTCGCAGTGTTTGATATGCTAGTGCTTTGGCGTGCCGAGCCGCTCATTACGATGAAGAACACGCCAGAAAATGGCCCCTCTCGCCCCCTCTGTTGCCTAACGCTCGGTTCCTTTGTTCTCGCCCCCTTCACGCAGGGACCCGCCGACATGCATGCACGGAGTAAGGCTGTGTGCTAATGACATGCGTTTTGAAATGAGTGAGACGGCGAACTGTGCTCTGAAGCACTCCCTCTCGCAGTGTTTGATATGCTAGTGGTTTGGCGTTTTGTGATTTCCTCTCTTGTTCTATTAGTCTAAGAGAACTATTTATTTTTTCCGACCGTGTTGCTTTTCACCCGGTTTATTTAGCAGCACTTTTCAGACGGACTCCTCCATTTCTCATTATTTTTAAACAGACGGACTCCTTCATTTCTTATTATTTTTAAACATGGGGAGATTAAGTAATGTGTCCGCAATCGCAGGATGTTTGAGCCTCCCGCCTGACTCGAACCTGGTTCCCCAGCTTCAAAGTCGTCCGATTTGCCATTAAGCCACATTCTTGCTAACTCTCTAAAAAAAAGAAATCATAATACCTCCCTGTTTTCTTTTTTCCCCTCTGTCTCGTAGCCTCTGGTGACGCCGCTGCTGTTGCACAACGTTAGGTGGGTCCAATGAATGTGGCTTGCACGACGTGTCCCACCAGTATAGCGCTTCTGGCCACAAGCACAGGCTGTAGGCGCTAGAATCCTGTTCACCACAATATGTTAAGCAGCAGAGCCAGCCCATGGGACGCGTGTGTGTAAATGGAGGAGAGAAGAGTACTTGTCTTGGGTGGTTGCTACTCAAGGCCTAGGGAACAGGCTGACCCCTTCACTACACACTTATTATTTGTATTCTTATTTTTTTCCAAATGCATTTTTCTGGAATTTAAAGGTGGTGAAGGAAGGCAGATCCGTGTAATAAATATATTTTCAAGCTGGCCCGTCAACTTTCCTTTCACAGAACGGGAGATTTTATTGCGCATTTGGGACAAGTGTTATTATTGCAAGACGTACAGCCCAATCGTTTCCGTCACGTGAGGCAGTGACGACTGGGGTGGGAGGGTGCGGTGTTGAGGTTGGAGGGACATGGAGTGATTCTAAGGATGCTGAAGCGGCAAAATCTGGAGACAACTGGTGCTTGACAGCTTATGAATAACTTGCAGTTGTAGAGAAAGAGAAATATACGCCCTTCGTTTTGATGGACGTGTGTGTTGGTGTGCCGTTTCTCTTCAAGGGATTTAACCAGGATGCCCCTTGATGTATTTCCTAGGTTTCGGGATTCATACGTAACCTTTTTCGTCCTAGCCCAATTAAATTAAATATTAATAAATAAAAAATGAATGAATAAAAAAATACTAGCAGACATATAGAGTGGCTTTGGAACAGCCCTCTTTATTCATTGCTCTGTTGAAGTATCAAATAAAATTTTGCTTCTACCAACGCAGCGGGCAACATGGGGTAGTTCATGGTCAGCTCACTTAAGTCCTTGGCTCTCTTGCACTGTGGGCGATGCATTTTTCCTCAACACGTGCGCATCTGCCTAAAAAGATATAGGCTTTAGGGCCAGGATAGATGTGCCAATAAATTACTTTAAACTGCTTCCCTCCATACAGGGCTTTAAGTGGGATGAAAAAACTAGGGGGTCTCTCAAAAGGGCGTGGCCGATGTAATTAGAGCGTGGCTTATAACACAGTAGCTAAAAATCTGTGCTTAGCAAAGTGTGCCGTCCGACTGGTATTTTGCTGCTTCTGTCATTGCACCCACATATATAATACAACAAGTAACATTTCACCTACAACAAGCCAGGACTATTGGCTTTGTCAATGGTTGTTAGTAGCATAAGATAAAAAAACAACTATGGCTTTGTTGTATATAATATTGAAGATGCTTCAGTTCTAAAAAGATGAGACTTTGAAAGAACTATAACCAGTGTCTTTAAAGTTACATTAAAGGCAGTAAAGGGTGGTACTGCTGCAGTGTTACGATGTTTTTTATTCACCGAAGCAACTGCTGGTGCTCAGGGCCTGGCCCACTTAAAGCCCTGCCTCCATTCTTTATCGTTTTTATTTTTTAGTCTTGTGTTAAAACATATATTTTCAGAAAGGTTCAAAGCCAATAGTTCTTTTTCTGTGCATCATTAAGAATCATCTTTTCCTGTCCTGTGCTTTAAAGCTAAATTATGGTTTCAAAGCACGCTCCTAATACACTTGTCCGCTAAGAAGCACCCGTACTGTATTATTACAATTATTTGCAGTGGTGAATTCTTTTTATTGTAATTAAACATTTTAATTGGAAGTATATAGCCAACATTTTTATGTCTCATGACATCTGTTCTTTTTTTGCACCATGTGGCATGTGTATGCAATATAAAACAAGCATTTGCAATGCAGTAAGTCTCGCATTTACGAGACTTTGAGCTATTGGCATTGTAAATGGCAATGCCTTTTATTTATGTGTTGGTTTTCAAAACATTATTAAAATGCATTGTCATTTACAATGCCAATAGCTTAAACTCTTGCAAATGCGAGACCTATTGCATTGCAAATGCTTGTTTTTTTTACTGGTCTCTTGCTTCGTGACTATGAGCCAAAGCCCCTTGGCATTTAAGGTTACTGGGAACCCAGCATCGGTGAACCTCAGTCCTGAAAGATGACTTTATAGATGAATGCATTTGACTTCATAGCAGATCTCTACTTCACTCTACCTAAATTGCTGGTGCGTGACTGTTTTTAATTATGTCAGTCAGTGTTTTCCTACAACTTGCAAAGTAATCCAATAGTTTGTCAAGGCAGGAACATGCCCTGATAACATTATTGCCAGGCTTTCTGCGAAATACTGAGAAGCATTGATTAGTCTGTTTACTGGCTTTTTTTCACCACCTTCGTTGAAAGGTGCCATTTGCGGGGGCGTAGCTTCGGGGGGGGTGGGGGGGTGGAGTGTTTGGTGTGTAACACCCCCCCTAAAAATTGTATTCTGTAGTGAATAGTTGGGTACAGGTGCTTTCAGTCGGGTATGGTGAGTTGTGTGTTGCTTTTCACCTAGGATTTTTACACGCCCCACATCGACAAAACACACACACACACACACACACACACACACTCTCTCTCATGTCTGTTTAGAAGGCCTTAAAAAATGTTGGTCAGTTTTAAAAATCTTGTGTTTTAAGTACCCCTAACAATGCACAATCCTCTCTCTCTTTTCACTGCCTCTTACGACCCTCATGTCCTGTTTCTCATATAATATATGTTAACAAGATATTCCAGCATGATTTTTGGGAAATCTGAAGCTCCCGCGCCTCCTCTCCCCACATCCCCCCATCTTAATGACTAAGCTACGCCCCTGGCCATTTGCTGCTGATTTACTTGGTGTACTACTTGTTCTTGGTGAAATCTCTGTAACAGAGAAACTAAGGCAATGGTGGCAAACCCTACCCGAGTCTAAGATTGCTCCAGGAGCTGCGCCCCAATGATCGTAGGAGTGGTGAGGCGCTGCAGAGGAGGAGGGGAGGGCGGAGTTGTAACATACTCTTCACTTTCTTTTTGTGTTTACCCTTTTAATAAGCTTGATCCTTTCTTGTTCCAGGCTGGAAGCCTAGGAGTAGTGCTGGGCCCAAATTATAATAGAGATATGAATTTGTAATTCAGTGAAAATTCGGCATTTCTCAGAAATCCAATCTGTTATATTGTCATACCCCCACCCCCAAGCAGGCTTTTTAGTTGCTTCAATCATAACAATCTTCTTACGACTTTCCAGGTTATCTATTCTTATTAAACTCCAAGGTAATAGAGGAGTTTGGTACAGAAGGTGGCTTTGCTGCCCGATTTAACTGGCATCAATTTTTCTTATTGCTTCCATCTTTGCTATATGTTTTCACTTCTTTTTTTTTATACCATCCACCAGTAAGGGTTGCTTGAGAACGTTTTACACTACCTATCTCAAAAATCCTCCAGGATTTGTTTAATGCAAGGAAGGTTTCACCACTACATTAGACAGTCACTTTGGTCCTCGATCACCTTGCAGATATCTGTCAGACCAGAGGATAGATATTTCCAAGCAAGGGTCATGAAGTTTGTGTGGCAGCATAGTCTCCTGTATCCTTATCAATGAGTTTGTGATTCACATATAACTACCACTCTGGTAGTGGATGATACTATGTGTGAACTAACTGATAAGATCCCTGTTTACCCCTGCTCTTCTCTTTTTCAGTGGGACCAGGTATGATCCTTTCTCTTCTATATGATAGCAAAGAAAGGAAAATACCATAATCATTACAAGAAACTAAAAGCATCTTGTTAGAAAAAGCCGAGTGAGCAGAAACAGAACGCTACAATATCACATAACCCAGAAATGCCATTCTAAAGAAGTATATTTTCAAATGAGTAGACGAGTAAAAATTGCTATTTGTTGACCGAAGAATTCCAAACTATTCCCAGTAGCACCGGAATGACCACCCCAAATCATCCCTGCCACATACATTGGGTAGGAAAGGACCAGGGCCTTGAATGTGATGGAATAAAGCCTGAATTGGGTCCTTTAACACAATAAGAATGACATGACTAAGCTTTCATTCACCAACCAATGATCTGCTACTGAATTAAATCTAACCTTCAGCAGAGCAAGGTTAAGGGAGAAAAGACAGTCATGACTAAAAATCACGATGGAAGAAAACCAGGTGTAGAGATACACATCTTGGGGTATATTTACATGGGGATAGCACCACCAGAATGTCCTTTTTAGCGATGTCCTGGGGGGCGCAATGCCCTTTTCCATATTTACAAAGCAGCGTTAAGCCGCTTTTTGTGGCTTAACGCTGCCTTATGAATACGGTCCCTTTACATGCATCACTTAGCGTGAAAGGGGCGTCCAATGGGTGTTGCTGTAGGCATTCCACCACAACACCCATTGCTTTTTGATACTGCCCCAGATTTATGAGAATGTGTAAATCTGAGGCAGCGCCGAAAACTAACTCCATGCAAGAGCAGCCAAATGGCGAAACAAGGAGAAATACTTTTTATTTCTCCTCTTTTTTGCTTTTTCTATGTGTGCAGAATGCAGCACACATAGAAAGAGCAAAATGCCATTAATGATTGTTGATTGTCATAAACAATCATCAAATAATGACGATTAGCTATTTCTATGGGTGCTGCAGAATGCAGCACACATAGAAGTAACAAATCGCCATTATGGTTTGTTTACGTGCAGGAAGGGACACCTTCCTGCACATAAACAATCATTCCCTGCAACACAAACACCCTTGCACTATGGTGCAAGGGTGCCTGCGTTGGCGCTAGGCAGCTAATTTTAGCACCAGGGCGAGGGAAAACACAGGGGTGCACCATATTGTTGTAAATATGGTGCATCCCTGCGTTTTGGAAATGTCGGAGCGCGGCGCTGCCAAATTTGGCGCATCTCTGCGCCACAACATTTTATGTAAATATGCCCCTTGAGTCTTCTTGGAGTAGTTGGAAGGAAAAGGCCTGTTCAAGTTTAGGTTGTGCATATGAACAGTGAAGACAGTCAACAAAGAGCTCGGGCAGAAGTAGAAGAAACAGCAGAGGAATTAAGTTGTCAGGTTGTAAAAAAGGAGGTGGAAGAAATGTTTGATAAATGGGGAGGCAGCAGAGCCATTATTCAGCGTCACTGGAGTGAGCAGCCTTGTGCTTACTTGATATGCACATCAAGACCGCGGTACTGCACCCGTTATTTCTATAATAAAAGTTAGTTTCAACCAAAACATTACTGGTGTAAGTCGAATCTGAGAATTTACTTCAAATGTTATTTAGCATTTGGGGGACGCAGGACATCTGTCAAAAATTGGCGGATTTTATTTCTACTCTTTTAAGAGCGTATAGCTATGAATACAGTCTAAATATAGAGGAAGGGATGCCTGACAGTTTTTTGGCAAATATCCCTCATCTGCCAAACTCAAAATAAACTCCTTAGCGTCTTAATATAAACTTATAAATAATTACTAAAGAACCGTCTGACACTGTGATAAGTAAGACCAGAGAAATCAATATTTGGTGCCCTGTTCATACAGCATGCACTGACCATTCCCTGAGGGCTACGCTGGCAGAAGGAGTAGACACAGTGTGTGGCCCTACTCCAAAACGTAGCTGTATTTGGGTTATACTGTGCCCAGAAGACTCCGAGGCCAAGGTGAGTAGATGCAGGGTATGGTTTTCAGACACAGTTTACTTCCAGTTCTTATTGGGTGCTGGTCATGCCCTGTAGCCCAGGTGGCGAAGGTAGTGGCTACATGGCACTAGGGAAGGCCAAGCTCATGTCCCAGAGTTTGCTCTCCACTTGCATTCGCCTGTAGGTTCTATGGTCAGAGTAAGACTTGATAGGGCTTGGCTGAAGGCCAAACCATGGACTCGGATGTAGCAGGGCAACAGCTGTGCATTGTGACTGTAGGTGGGGGATTTGGTGGAGGGTGTGGCTGGGCACATAATTGCTGAGCAAAGCCAAATGTCATGTGCTGTGAGCTCTGGCGGAATGGAGTGCAGCAACCAAAGTTGCAGTGCTGCATGAGAGGGAGAGAGCCAGATAGCACCATATCCCCTAGTCCTTAGTTCTGGCACACAATCAGGCTTCCTACGACCATGCACAATAGTGCAAAGCTGTCTGCATCATGACTAGCATAGGTTTTGTACTGGAGGGATACCCTTCCAGTACAAAATGCTATGCCTAAGCACACTAAACTTTTCCCATTTTGCATGTGTGCTGAACAGTGCAGTGTATTGTGCAAAGTATTTTGCACATATACAAAGAAGTTAAAACATTTCTCCATTTCCAGTCTACAGATTTCAGTAGATAGGGATTTGTATCAAAACCCATGGACGGTCGCATAGGAACGGCCATGTACAACCAATGCCCCTTGGCACAAAGCAATGAAATGCAGCACTAGGGCTACTTTGTATTACTTTAGGGCTACTTTTCAGCACAAATAACGATTTGCACTTGAAAGTAAATTCCAAATAAACATGTTGTGCCAGTTTGCGTCACTCTTGTGACACACACCTGGTGCAAAACGTCAGTAAATCTGTCAGAGTTTGGAAGGACTGAATTTGTACACTTACTGTAGCCTTAAAGAATGTGTCAGGCGGACATACCTCTTGCTTGTTGGACATGGCTAGAATTCATGTCCTCTGGATCACATCATTTGGCCATGGTCCATAGTTACTAGGTGGAAGGTATGCTCTATGGGAGCAGCAGGTAAGAGGTCCTTACTGACCACTGCAGGACCAGCATCATATAGACATGGTAATAGATACCGACAATATATAGACTAGTCTTGAAACAAAATTTTAAAAAATCAAGTGGCTCACTTATTCACAAATTATTGATCAATTGTACTGAAATGTTTTCAGGGGGGGATTTTAAATCGTACTAACAACGTGATATTCTATGGCCGATACATTGATGACGTCCTAATGATTTGGAATGGTACAGTTCAGAATCTACTGGCATATTGCACAATTTTGAATAGCAATAGGTTCAATGTAAAGTTAAGTTTGAAATATCACAAACTAGAAATCGACTTTCTGGACCTGAGGCTTTTTTTATTCATGAGGGAGTCATTCACAGTGATACTTTTAAAAACAGACTGCCTGCAACAGCGTGCTACACGCCACGAGTGCCCATCCTATCTCAACCATCAACGCCATACCATATGGCAAGATGGTCAGAGCTCGGCGAAATTGCAGCCAGAACGAACTGTTTCATGAGAGCGTGCATGACATTAGACGGGACTTTAAAGAACGGGGCTATAGTGATAACTGTCTCAACATTGCTGAAGCAAGTGCACTGAAACTGGATGGGAAACAATTTGTCCAGCCACAGAACATACAAGAGAAAGATAGGGAAGTAACATTAATTACATAATAAAACATGTACAGCAACCACATTTTTAATATTCTACATAATAACTGACAGAACGGGCATTATATCATCGAACCCGAAGGTGGTTTACAGGAAGGGTTCCACACTAAAGAAATCCCTGTCCCCCAGCTATGCGAAGGCAGACAAAATTGTACCCAGCTCGGCCACATGGATGCCTGGCAAACGAAGGTTTTTTTTTTTGTTGTTTTTTTTTTTAACATGAGAGGGGGGGTGCTTTGTGTGTCACTTAGGTCGGAATAGGACCACAAGTTTCAGTTATAACACCCAAACGGAATACATGATAAATTCCTTCATGAATTGCAATACATTGTTTACCATTTATGTCATTGGGTGTGCTTGTGGCAAGATCTATGTTTGCAGCAGCACACGCCATCTGAAGGTTCACATTCAGGAACATGTTGGGGCCATCAGTCAATGTGATGAAAAATATCCTATGGCAATTCACATATACCGTTATCATCCCAAAAATACCAACATCTGCTTTAATGCAAATGAGCAAGTTACAAATGGCAAGAGGGGGGGTACTAGAGAACTTCTCCTGAGACAAGCTGAAGCTAAGTGGATATGCCGTCTTAGAACCGTACACATGGGACTCGATCCTAAGAACGAGTGCCATCACTTTCTATAGAATTACAAAAGTGGGGAGTTATTCCTTAAATACAGTTTGGAAGTGTTATTCGATGTTATGTAACAATCTCTAGGGAAAGCTGATGGAGAATGCTCAGTGATGCATACTGAACAGAAGTTGATCTGCGAATGAACAATAACTAGTTAAGATAAGCTTTTGTGCAAACAATGATTGTCTTAGACACAAGGGCACCTATAACATTGACCAGCCCAGGTGCTCGGAACCATACCCTGTGTGACGCTTTGGTTCAATACACTACTTAACTCAGGATGATGGCTGATTTTGTTAAAAGACGGGGACCGTCCGTTGACATCAGGAGTTTTTGTTAAACAAAGCAGGTGACAACGGGCGCACCGATCAGAATTCAAAGCAAAACACATTCTGCGTCTTTACTGGGGCTCGAGCCATCCGCCACGACCCTTTCGGGCTGATCAAATATAATATGTAACAACTGGCTTTAAACATCGGAATATTGACCTAATGTTGCATACTCTGGGACACATCGGAAATGCCCCAGATGTACTCTTCACTTAAGTGGGGTTACACAAAACAAATGAACATAATCTAAGATGGCTACATACACTTCCATGCCAAGTAACGCGTGAACACTGAGGCAGCGTGCGCGTTTTACACTGGTGTTGCCAATCTAGTGCACCTAAAAACCCTCGAGATGGGGAGGAGATCTTTGACTGCCAGTTAGCTGCACAACACTTCAGGGCAGGATTCGGCGCGCTCGGGTAAGGACCAACATTTGATTTGGGGCGAGGTCTCATGGAATATTGCACTTTGAATAATCCCAATGGGGTGCAGGCTGGGTATTTAATGGCCCGTGCGGCCGCAATGTAGCTGGAGGATTGTGGTTCTGGTCATATATTACGTTGCCCATCGTGGTGAATTATGGGATTTGTAGCGTGGTACTTTTTATGCAAGAAAATACGGAGGTTTATGAAGGATAGGGTTTGTTTTGACCCTGAGGATCGTCCCTTTACTGGGGATATAGATGGGAATAAGTGTAGATCGTACCAACTCTCTCAGCAGAATACTGTTGGAACAATGATGAATCAGAAATATGAATCAATGAGTTCCGTTCCACCAGCATGGGTACACTAGTTACTGTGGGCTATCAATACACATGTGAGCAGTGGGTCGCCCGAGTAAATATTGGGCTCACATAAGAAGAGGTCCCACACGCACACTTTAGCTTATAGGGCATGGGTCTGTCTTTAACCAACCAAGATATGCAGGCGGGTGCTTGGAGATGTTTGTGTATTCCTATTTAGGTATTGTGGTACAATGTGAGTATGATAGTGGATATTGGTTGAGGTTTTTAAAGAAAGACTCCATGTGGGGGGTATGAAACTTAAGTCAATGAGGTCCTTTTCCGGATGTGGGGTAAAATCTAGGATCCAGTCGTGTTAATCAATGGTGATAACTGCCATACACAGTTTGTGGAGCACTTTTCCAATGCTTATGTTGTTTGGACGAACTGGGGATTATTGAATAGAAAGGGTAAGGTGTATGGACCTATGAGAACAGAGCGTTAGTTCGGGTTGCAAGTCTTTAGAGACCGCGACGTGTGCGACTGCACCAAGGCGTACATCTTCTCTCCGTTTCAGAGTCACTTGAGAACTATGGGGCAGATTTACAAGAAACTGACGCATCTCTGCGTTATAGCAGAGATGCGTCAGTTTCCTTGCTACATGCAAAAAAAACCTTGTGCCACCATGGATGCGTCGTATTTACAATGCGGCGCACCATGGCGCAAGTATTGACAGATGCGTCACGCATCTGTTGGTGCAAAGGTCACGCATTGCTGGAGTCCTGGCGCAAGCACGACGCAACTCCAGCAATGCTCAGAAAGGGCTATACCTATTGTGCTGCATCACTCCTTACGCCTGCTTCAAGCAGGCATAAGGTTTTGACGCAGTGACGCCGTAGAAGTGGCTCAGTGAAATCTTGTAGATTTCACTGCGTCACTTTTACGAGGCTTTCTTGTGTCAGAACGCCCACCCTGCATACATTATACCTGACGCAGGTATAATGTGGCACAGGGCTTTACAACGTGATGCATCTCCCAATGTGGCGCATTGTTTACACCGCCGCTGCATCACAAAAGTGACGCAACAGCGGCGCAATAGTGTCACAAGGGGGTTGTAAATCTGCCCCATGATCTTTAAGTGTTGGACATACATTGAGCCAGGATTAGGATGTGTGACTATGCTTACGATCCGATGATGAAGTTCGTTGAAGAATTTGTAATATATACCAACTGATTAAGTCTCTTTCGGATACCTAGATAGTATATCACAATAGGCTCTGTTCATTTTTAGTGTTGGAAAGGATTGAGTACCGACCAAGATTATGACCAAATCCAAGAGTGGAAAAACCATCACGAAGCATAAAAGCTGAAAAAGGTATTAACCATAGGCATCTTGATAGGACATGCTTGGGAGTTAATAGGGTAGCTAATGACTGATTGTTCATTTTTATAATAACCATTGACACCTAGAAAACAAGGTGGGAGAAAGATCCATATATGGCATAATTACCGGACCAACACCAGTCAACACTGAGGCCATATTTTAATGAAGTACACCATACCGGTCTTATGATATAGATTTGGAATATGTAGGGGTGCCATCATATCACTTTGAAATAAGTAGGATACCAAGAGGAAACATGTACACAAAAGAACATAGATTTGGAAAGTGTAGGGGTCCACCATGTCACTTTCAACAAAGTGGGATACCAAGAAGAAATATGTACATAAAAGAACTGTACCATAGTCAGTAAGACTTGCCATGCAACAACTTAATGTTGAATGACAAAGATGGCATACCTGAATTGTAGGGATTTAGACCCTGTAGCCTTGTATAGAAGCCGTTATGATGGATATGGAGTAATAAAATAGGATGCATAGTGCACAGTGAAGATATATTATGATTAAGTGACAGAAAAATGGAACATAATGAATACTGTTTCTAGGAGAAATGTGTGGAAATTATAATAGCTTGTTCTACAAAGTTGATTTTAATGTATATGTATTGCCTGCATTTTTGTAGCCCTTAAGAAGTCTCGTGTGAGAGACGAAACGCATTGGCTACATGCGAAGAAACGCTTTTATAAAAATAAAAAGATGTGAATAAAAAGAATCTCTTAAAAAAATATGGATTAGAGTCTGTGCAATATTTTCAATCTGATAATGTGTATTGGAGATTCGTGATTAATAACAGTTGATGAATCTGATATTTTTTTCTTCTACAATTAGATGATGTGTGCTGATCTGTTTTCATATAATATAGCAAGGGGTTTCAATGCAACATTTGTAGATTCAGCACAAAGTTAAACAGCCCAAAAAGCCGTTTCCATGGAGTTGATCTACATCTGAAAGCTTCTATGTATATAATCTTCTAATTTCCTGTACGGACTCTCCAGTTGTATGTGGTCTGGCAAACAATGTTGCCCCGTCTATGTGGGCTGAGCATTTTGGCACCCTTTACACTGCCAATACTTCTAAAACGGGTCATCAGTTTGTATTTCCCATATCTTGCCCATTTCCCCCTGAAGCCATGTTTAAAGTTGCAGATGTGGATACATCTTTATTAGCTACAGCAAGGAGACGTGCCGCATGGCCGGATGATGTGCCAGTTGATTTCTTTTTCTCCGGAAAAGGACATTTGGGTACCTTACATTTTGATTATTGCAAATGCTATTGCGGCTAGGGGCCCTATTCCTGAATCTTGGAAAGGCACTATTGTGATTCCAGTACACAAAAAAGGTGATTGGTCTATACCAAGAAACTATAGTCCAATAAGCCTTATCGATTGCATACAGAAAATTTTTTGCCGGTGTGTTCTTGAGAAGATCCACTATGTCAGTTCTCAGTCCCTATCAGGCAGGATTTCGATTCAAAACCTCCACAATAGATCAGGCTTTTTGGTTTTTAATGTTTTTTTGGTGTACCATCGTAATCAACAAGTGGAAATGATATGTGATCTTTGTTGGTTTACGTTTTGCTGTTGATTTAGTGCCACAATCTAGTCTCTGAAAAACACTTGGAGAAATGAAAATGCCCTTGTTTCCACTGGCATTGGTAGTCCGCCTCCATGAGGATAATTTTGCACGTGTAAGATGCGGAAGGCAGAATGATCTGACGGATAGGATCATAGTTTCTAGAGGCGTAAGACATGGCTGTGTCCTAGCCCTTACATTTTTCTCATTATATAGAAACTTTATTGTTTCTATACTGCCTCAAGTCAATGCAGATGCACCTTTGGCCCAAGTCAAAATTCCAATATTATTATTCGCAGATGACACTCTCTTGTCCTCCAAGACCCCGAGTGGCCTCCAGAAACTTTGATGTGTTTCGAGGATTTCTGTATTGACAGGGGCCTGGAGATCAATATGACCAAAACTAAGCTGATGACATTCAACCGCCATAAAACTTTTTAATAGGGCCTAGAATTGGTGGGGGGGGGAGAGCAACTTTAGAAATTGTTCTCAGCTTTACATACTTGGGCATTATTTTTAGTAGTAATGTCTTGGCAGCCCCATCTGACACAATCTGTTTTAAAACTTAAGCAATTTACTGGGGTAGTCCAAAAAGAATATAATGCCTCTTACACCAAATCCATGAGGCCTGCTCTCCATTTTTGAGTTCAAGGTGCACTAACTACCACTGAAAATAACTTTTATCGTAAATTGGCATTTCTCCACTTCTTGCGGACCTGGGCGCAAGAAGTATATATGACAAAGCTAGACTTCGTCCTCTGCTATATTGGAGGCATTTATGGACTACTCCAGAACTTGCACAATACACTTCTGCCCTTCAGGATGTCATTTCTGCTGCTCACACTGTTAAAGTTGTTGCACTTTATTGGGGCTCCTGAGCTCTGGACGAATGTAGGAATTATATCTTTTCCATCTAAACTGGCTCTGAAAAAGCTTTATTGGTCAGCAATTGAGGCTAAACTCCTAAGAAGATCTGACCTTCCTAGAACATCCTGTGAATTTCCGGATATCAAGGACCAGATAGGATATGAGTCATATTGGGATCAAGTGACTGCTCCCAGTGACAGAAAACTAAATTCCCAATTTAGGGCGGGGACTCTCCGGCTGAGGGTCTTTATAAAGCGCAGGTCTGAAGGGGCTAGCAGTTCTTACCCTCTATGCTACACTTCGACTGAGAGTGTATTGCATGTCCTTTTTGCCTGTCCTGCTTATGCATGTCACCACAAGAACTGGTTAGCCCCTATTTGTAGGCGCTTAGGCCAGCGCAGCCACTTAGCCGCTCTCTGTATCCTGAGGGAGATTGCAGTGTATCTTTTGCCATTCTTGTCACCAAGTTCCTCGGGGCCATGTGGATATTGCACAGAAAGCTTTTATCTTCTCCACAATGCAGCTGACATCCTTTTTAGGTCAAGCCTAGGCAGCGTGCATGCAATGTTGGCAAGACCTGGTGTAATCTCTATACAGAGTGTAATCACACCTTCTACTTACCATTGGGTCACTCCTTCGTTTGTCTTCTTTAGAGGCTCGTCATTGGTTGGTGCTCCCGATACCTCACTTCCGTTTTTTTGTCCAGGAGCACCGGTCAACTACAGTTTCCTTACGCTGTAGGGGTTTTTCTGTTTCTTTGGGTACAACTTCAAAAAAGCAAAAGTGTTGGAGCTTGCAAACATAATGTGAGTCAAACACGAACACACTTCAGCCGACTTGTTTTCCTTTTACGATTGGCTTTATCTTTAACAATTGCGGGCGCACGCCTTTCTTGTACGGCTCGCCCTACTCAACTTTTTAAAAATCTATGGGTTTTTTGCTTTTTTTCCAGCACGTTGCGCTTTATCTTTAAATATGACAGCCACGCCTTTCTTTTTTTTTTATCACGGCTTGCAGTCTTTGATATTCTCTTTATGATTTTTAGGCTATTATAACTGAGGAACTGTGAGTCTGTACTACGGACTCCTGGATACCGTCCTGTGAAGGGTTAACAACCAGTCCATGCTAGCAGGGTCATCTGCGTTGGCCATTTGTACTTTTCTGGAGGGATCACAACATAGAATGGCTTTGTGGTTCAGATTCCAGAACTGCCATGTAAGCAGAGAGTTGAAAGTGTGCCTGTAGTCTGTCACTGTCTCACATAGGGACACACAAGCGTTCAGTGCATTGCAGGTGGAAGGTAGTGCAGCAGACTTATCCGCTTGCAAATAACATAACATGGCATGCCATAACGTTATATTTAAAATAACACTGCTCATTAGTGGAAGAAGAATATAGCCTCTTCGTATACAGTGGAAATAGACAGCATCACAGGTTCTTCTTGATTGGGTAAACATAATGAAAATGCATCGGATGAAGAATGAACTAAATTCCAATATGCAGTTCGTAATTCTTGAGATTTGAAATCCTTATCATCGAGAAATGTTTACAGATGGTACTACAGTATACCCTGTGTTTACATCTGCATAGTTACAACAATGAATGAGAAGTAGGCGGCTGAACAAACATCTGTACTAAAATGAATGGGTGGACTCTGACTTTTGCCTAAGCAGAAATAAATGGTATACACCTAATGGAAATGTATTCGAGTTTTACACAGGTCTCATGCAGCCATGTTCCCTTTGGAGCTTTGGTGAAAAAAATTATAATGTGTGTTTTGCCATAATACGTCGTTGGGACAATCCACTATTGGATATATGTATATCGGAGTACTGGTTGTATGTAAAAACATAGACTGCTACATCATATGTTTTTTTATTTTATTTATTAAATAAAGAGTCCGTATTACCGACTGACAACATTTTAGATTTAGATCAAATGTATTTCCACAAACATGCCGACTTCCATTTCAGTCACGTACTTTGGAACTTTGTTAATTTATTATTGAGTTAGATTATTGTTAGCCTATTTAGGGACAAGTTCGTAATGGTTGATTTAGAAGTAGGTCAGATGTTTCCCTGGGAAGTGTTTATAGAAGATCGACATTTTAAAAGTCTACTGTGGAATCCTGTGCCTCCTGGTAAGCTCCTTTTCAAATCCCTACATTTTCACTGATGCCAGTGCGAGATTTCATAATCATCAAAGTTATTTATTGTAAATATCCTCATATACATATATTAATTTATGTAGAGTATACTCATGAATCTTATTTTAATGTGAGTTTATTATATTCATTTGTTGTACTTCGCATGGGCGTGTGTTAATGTAACTGACTCTGTATAGACAGGATGTGTGTGGAATCCTAGGTATGTGCAGAAGACCACACAGATTGTTATGAAGTGAATGATGGTTCCGAGATTCTTGTCACCCGTAGCCAAATACCTTTTATGGTAGAGGGCTTGTAAAGGGATGAGGCGTTTGATGGAAATAAACTTACACTGGGCCTACATCACTTCGTGGAGGACCTTCTTATGTGGATGGACATGAGTGTATGAATTTTACACCTACCTTTTGGACTCTTTGCTTTTAAAAAAACATGTTACTTCAGACTATGTTTCACTTGCTTCCCATGAATTGTGTGTAGGCCAATGAGAGAACGAGGTGCAGTTTGCCTGGCTTCAGACAGATCGGTTGTTCCTAATTAGTCTAGTTATAAATATATTTTGAATTCCTTCAATAGTCCAAACTCATGCCTCAAGGTTTACAGCAAGCAGCATTTTGCTTTTCACAATAAACTTTCAGCCTGCTGCACAACGCGTATCACCATAGTCCTGTTGAGTTGGCCTAAAGGCCCTGGGGGATGTTACTGTTTGTACTTTAGTGTTTACTGACTCGGTTGCCTAGGACCCAGGGGGATAATTAACATGCCGATAATGTTGTCAAGCATATGGGGCAATAAGTCCCATTAACAGCCAGGGAGGCATTGAGACATGTGCTCGGTCCCACAAGCTCCCCACACACAAGGTACAGGAGGAGTGAGTACTCAAGGAGGTCAGGGTCATGACACCTCGGAGGTGTCAGCATTTAAAGGAAAAGCTTGCCACATGACTAGGAACTGGAACAAATGCTTCAGCCATTTGTTAGTTTTAAACATGCTGATGGCAGGAGATTAAAGAAAAACCCAAGATAAAGGCTGCTCTTTAGTCAAACATGGCCAAAATGCACCTGTTGTTGGCCTTTTACTGGAGGGTAGGAAGCAACAAAAGAGCACAGAAGGGCAGCCATGAGTTGGGATACTGTGCACAGGAAGCGAGCAAGAAAAGACATGCACTCCCATAGTGTACTCAAATAAATAAATAGGTCTCCAATGTGAGCCATGGAAGCATACAAGTCATCTAATCATAAGAATGGTAAAGAGGCTATGCTCTACAGGAGGTATGCATACAAGAGGAAGGAAATCCACTGAATAAGAATCAAGCAAATGAGTTCCAAAAGAAAGCTGAAAAATGCTAAGCAATGGGTTGTGGCAAAGCCCACTGTACATATTTATATTGTATAGACTAGGTCAAAGCTAAAAGCTGTCTGTAGGGGAGAACTGCTTTAGAAGTGCTGGTCAGCCTTTCGTAGTACACTTCAAAGTACCCTCCCCAGCACGGTGTTCTATTTGCAGTGCCTGCTTGCAGGATCCTCCTGGCAGGCAGCTCACTCAAGCTCCCCTGGTGGGAAAGTTTCTTTGAAGAGCACTGTCAGGGTCCGGCCATTGTAATAAACCTAAAGTGCTTACCATTAAGTTCCTTACAGAGGCTGGCCTCCGACAGTGCAGGGCCACATAAGAATTCCTAATTCTTTGCATTTCTCAATGCCCAGAATGAGTGTTGCAAGATGGGTTTCGTCCATTTAATACGCCCAGATGTTTTGCTTTTTGGATCACCTGGTTTTGGAATTTTTACTGTAGGTTACTCTCACTACATGTCTCACCCACGGTAATCACATAATAAATGAACTACGCATGTTTACCGGCAATGTCTGCCTATTAAAATAAAGCCACTGCAATGCAGCTCGAGTAAGGGGCCATTGGCTGGTTGCACATGAACGTGTGCACATGTGTGCAGGCTGCGCATGTGAGACTACCGTTGTGCGCAGCCTGGTAGCTGCGTGCAGGTAGCCTGGCACAGAGGGGACTCTGCAGGATTAGTTATTGACCTGGGATAGGCCCTATAATGTTAGAGTAAATTCATAGGAAAAGTCATTGTGGTTTATTTTTTGCCTGCAGTGACACGATCTTACACATAAGGGGGAAACTGCCTTAGAGTGCAGTTTCGTTTCTTTTTGGCCTACAAAGTCCAGTGACATCAAAATGGGGTGGAACATGTGCACAAAATCAAATCTGCGAGCTCCTAGAAGGTATCTGTACAACTTATGGGTCATCCATAATTGTCATATTTCTCTGCCTCAGCTGAGGATCAGATCTCAAGCCTTTTGTCACCTTGCTGAGCCAAGTTAATTACATTTCTCCCCCAGCAGAGGGAACAAAGGCCGCCTCACACAAAAGGAGTAATTAACAGTGCTTCCCTCAGCTTCTAAGCAGGAAGGGGTTGGGATGAAAATCTGCATCTGTTATTTACCTGTCACACTGTACCAGGGAAGGGGACATCATAGTCCCATTGAACAAAGGAGGAAGCCCAGACAACTAGAATCAACACAGGAACTGCACTGCCCTAAAATGTTTTGGTGTGAAAGGCCCTGCAGTGATGTCAGCGAGGGATGCTGAGACCCCAGAGCAGATGTGACTCCTGGATGACGCCATCTTGAACTGTCCCAAAACAAATAGAGTAGGGGAGCACGAGAAAAGTCATTGAAAACAGTTATGTCACAAAACAGCCCTAATTGTTTGCAGAACAATGTCCAAAGCATAGCTCAAATCACTAATCCCCTCACATCTTGGTTTGACCATTTGTATGCATTTTCTTGGTAATATATCACATTAAAGATTACATTATATCACATTTTGTGAGCCATTACATCGTTCATAAAACAAAGAACAGGACACTATCACATTCACAGTATACAGAAATCAAAAATATACACAAATCGCCACATTAAAATATCGTACATCAACAAATGTACTTAGTTTATTGTCATTCCTTGCCTGTCCTGACCGCACTTGTATAAACACCAGATGGTGTGTATATCTATTTTAAGTCCATCATCCACCGTGATGTAGCCAAGGAAAGGTCAGATCTGAAAACAAGTGTTTAATCCTTCAGACCTTTTCCACTCTAATATTTGAAGTTGAAGTCCATCTTTTATTAGCTCCTCAGATAAAAGACAGGTCAAAGCATTTCTGCCTATTCACATTTCCAGACCTCTTACGGGCCAGCGGAAGACAAGCGACCGTATACCTATTCAGCCTTACAGCCCGAGGAACATCCTAAGGGGAAACCATGAATCAAATCTGGTCGAACACCAGGTGAGTTTTACCCCTTTTTACGGTAGCACAGACCTCCATGTAATTAAACAGGACTCTGCCTCATACATATGCCCCACATGTAGAAATCAGCAATGCAACTCACCTGCCGGCTCTCGGATAAGCCAACTGTCCCAGCATGCTGTGCAGGAGGGTTGGGATGGGTTGGAGGTTATGTGTCGCTCTAGGACTGACTGTCCCAGCATGCTGTGCAGGAGGGTTGGGACAGGGGTGGAGAGGCAATGTGTCACCCTGGGATAGGTCAGGGGAGCCAGGCTTCTTAGACACTTCCACCCCACTTTAAGAACTCTTGCACAAGGGAGAGAAAGGGCTATTGGTGTTGTTTGTGCTTTTCACTGCAGGACACTGGGACTGTGACAGCCATTGACAACGGGAAGGACAAATCTCCTGATGTCTAAAAGGATTAAGGACTCTGCCCCAGTTGACCCCAGGACCAGTGAAACTGGCCCCCTTACATCCCCTGGGCACTAGTTGTGTAAAAGCCCTTGAATTATGTGCCCAGAGACAAAGAGCAGGAGGAGAGCTAGTGCAGGAAGCCAGTGGAACCAGCCCCCTGCGAAATACACCACCTTGAAGGTGAGGGGTCTGCTAAAATTGCACCTGGAGGGTAGAGTGCACCACCAGGAGTAAAACGAGCCCAGGATCGGCCAAAGGGGGCCTGAGTTATGGCAATTTTATGACTGGTGACCTTTGACCCCCAGAGGATTGAGAACAAGGGGCTTCACTGCACTGTGAGAAATTATCCACGGGGTGGACCAGGGGAAAGCACAAGCTCCTTAATTTATTTATTTAGGGGGAGAGGGCGTTCCTTGGTCCCCTACCCAAGACTGGATTGCCCAAGGGGACCCAATCTCCCTGGGGCCCGATGCAAGCAAGGGGCCTGGGATCCCAAATCCAGGCCCCAGCACAGCAAAATACAATGGATGAGCGCTGTTCCGCCCCCCTCCCCAATGGCAGTGGCTTTAGCCACATGCCCGTGTCTGGAGGAGCGGGTGGCCACCACAGACCAAACTCCCTTGCCCACACCGAGCGTGCAGGAGAAACCACACCTGCCTGTTCACACGCCCGCCATAAGGAGTGCAGGCCGGGTGGGGAGCCTGTAGGGGCAGCCAGGGGTGGCCTCCCTGAGCTGCCTTCAAATCAAAGAAGAGTCCCCCTTTAAAGTCAAAAGGGACAGGGTAGTGTCTACCAAAGACAAAAGTTTCCCTTCTCTGCTATTTCGATCTGTGTGTAACCCACACTTTTATCTCTATAACCCAGTGAGGATGCACCAAAAATATGTTTACATAAATTACAAAATATTACTATGTCTCCTTTTTAAAAAGTTTCATACATTTTTATTCTTGTCATCCAAGTTTAAATACAGTGATCTATCAATTTTTAAAAATGCACACTAACAAATTCAATAGAAAGTATAAAAAACATATGTGACTCAAGTTCAGATTATAAACTGTGTACATCTCGCAATCATGTTTACATTCATCATCACATTAATAAACGTTCTCCTCCTTATTATTGCTTTTCATCCAAATTATCCCACAAAATATCACAGGCCAAATAAAGACAACAACAAAAAACAAACATTTGCAATGCAATAGGTCTCTCATATGTAAAAGTTAAAGCTATTGGCTTTATAAATTATAATGTTTTTATCTATATTTTTGGTTTGCAGTGGAGTGAGTATCTAACAAAAAACACTTCTTTGTGCATCGGGTAGTTTTTAGGAAACAATAATAATATCAAGATACCTATGGTGATTAATGTTCCTACTTGTCAGAGTTCAAAATTTTGTCTGGTCTGGTTGCAGTTTTGGACCATTTTAAAGTAGCATGGAGGGTTAATGTGCCTGCTGCAAAGAAAATGCACCATACAGATCACAGAACTGAGTGTGAGTGAACTATGGGTAGCACTATAAAAAAAGAAATGTACGTCAGAGAGAGGCTATGGAGAGATGAGGTGCATTGTTGGAGAGTGGTAGTGAGGGAAATGAGAAGGTGGAAATATGGGGAAGGAGAGTGCCAAAAGAGAATGTCGTAACAGTCGCCACAAGTGCTCGAGCCGGTCCTGGTTGGGAGTGCTAGACTCCCCTCCCCCTCCCTCCCACTCCCCGAAGTTCAGTTTTAGTTGCACCCCTGGACCCTGTTCATCGATCCAGGGCCAGGTGTGATGCAGTAATGTGCAACATTAGAAAGAAATGACAGAATCAGAAAGATATGTGATCGGGAGAAGGTAAGTTGCATGAGTGAAAAGAAGAAAAGAGATGTGGGAGGAAGAAAGGGGGCTATAGTAGAAAAGATGGGAGGGGAGACAGACGTGTGGTGAGAGGAGAAAGTGTTTGGGTGACTGTTGAACGGGACTATGGTAAAACCGCAAGGTGAGAGGGGCAAAGAGCCGTGACAGAATGGAAAGCATCAGGACAGGACATGAAAAGGAGAGGTGAGAGAATGGAAAGGGCCTGGAGACTGCAAAAGCTGAAGGTGGAGAGGTGGCAGAGAGAATGTTAAAGTGCAGGATGCAAGTCAAGAAGAAGGGAAGAGGGTGCACAGGTGATTGGGAAATGGACATTGAAGCACATACAATCATGGCCTTAACAATAGAGAGGAATGGGAGAGAATAATATCTTGATCTCCATATATGATATAGAAGCAATGAATACTGGAATACTTGAATCACCTTCTGGTGAGGTATCGCAGGATTAATGGGGGGCAATAGAATGTCAGTCGAACGGGCCCAGTATGCAATAAGGAATGAGGAAGTGGCCGATATAAGCTTAGCCTAACCTTAAGATGGCCGACACGTAGATATGTGTGTGACGGGGAGAAGTGTTACGATAGGGAGTAGTGACACTCCGAGAACTAGATAATGTTTATATTGATAGAGAGTCTATTGGTATAACATAGAATGGGTCCTAATTGAATTTGAAGTCATATTGGATGGGATTGTAATGAGGAGCAAAAATAGTCCCGGGTAGTAATAATACGGGATCACCATTAAAAAGGTAGAATGAAGGGTTAATGAAATAGCCGATACCGCGGCTGAAGTTCAGCCCCAGGTAGGTATAAAATAAATATACTGATTCTATGTAATACGACTTAATGTTAACATGTCTGCCAAACCGAGACAGGATCGGATGACGCGTAGGTCAATGAGACGTGGACCAGTAGGGAATATAAATACAGGTTGCGTCGTAAAATGGCAACCATGCACGTAAACCTCGAAATGTGAGATCGATCCCAGCATGGTGAATCAATGGGAAAATTAGCTCTACACGATAATGGGGAGCAATTTAAACTAGCGGGACATTACTTTAATGGTTTTAACTTAAGTCGGTGCCATATTGGTGATACCGTAGCAAACGAGAAGCAGATTGTGGTGCTTTTAAGGGCACTGCAGAGAGGATTAAGAGTTATGAAAAGTATCAGAGATGTGAAGGATGATCTGTGATGCATGAGGGTTTCTGGTATATTTTGAAATCGCGCAAATAAAGAGGCAATAATTTCCAGGAAGTGCATGATTACCCGCATTCAAGTAAGCCCCCATATGAAAAGGGGGTTATATCTGAAATCTTGCGCGCACTCTACTAGTGTAACAACCTCATTATGACCCAAATAAAGCTTGGGGACCATGAGATGAGAACGTGTTAGTATATTTCAATTGAGAAATCGAAACATGCTTAAAGGAAACACGGCCGGACTGGGAAACAAAACCGGCCCTGGCAAACAGCTCAGGCGCCCCCGGGGGCGGGGGTGCTAGTTGGAAACACCACTCTTGTCTCACCACTGCCGCTTTTGTTACAGGGGGACGGTATCGGCCCCTGGTAACAAAAACGGCCCCCAGGGGTCAAAAACTGGCCCCCACCTTAGCGGCACACTGGGGAAACGCCCGGTACCCTCTACGGGCAGTCTGGCCCTGAAAGGAAAACCATATGAATAAATCCCAAAAATTGGGTACCAACTAACCTGACTTGTTAATGGGCCAGTCTAAATCACGATAGATAATGGGGCATCAATATATGAATAAATCGATTTCAATCCTAATATTTATATTTTTAATATTTTTTCAGTATGTATTGGATCACAAGTGTATAAAACAAAGAGAGGGACCCTTTGCGACCAAAGGACTGGGGTTCATCAAAACTGTAAAATAGTTTGTCCTTTATCAACACGACTAATGTTTTATTAATAGCGCTAATACACTGCATTTTTTAAAAACATTTTATTGAATTTGTTTGTGTATTCTTAAATAGTGAGAGATCACTGTATTTAAACTTGGATGACAACAATAAAAATATATGAAACTTTTCAAAAAGGAGACATAGTAATATTTTGTAATGATGTAAACGTGTGTTTGGTGCTCCCTGATCTGCCTCCAACAAAAGAAGGCATGTGGAGTGCCCAGGTGGGACTGGGCACCCCAAAAATAAAGAACAATTATGGAAAAATGAAAGCAGCTCTCCCCTAAGCAGAGGGAGAGCCGCTCATAAAATATTCACTGCTCCTGGCTGGAGCACCCCATAATGCCCTGCAGGGTGTGTTAATTTGCATACTTTTCTTGAAAGTGGCGCCCTCTACTGGCTGTTTTATGAATGGGTGGTATATAGCCTGAAAGTATATAAACATCTCACAAACACGTTATCTTAATTTTAAAATGTTTTATTGAAATTAAAATGCTGACAGTAATTCCTAAGGTTGATATGATTTACTGGCATTAATAATTGCATTTGCGCACAAAATTATGGTGTTTTTAACAAGTTGTTGGTTGTTCCAGTTATATGGTGAACCCTCAATAATGCCAATAGGCTTGTTTTATCTAAAGTGATACGCCTATTTGGTGATGTGTTGTCTGGTATGGGGGGGGCTCTGATTTTGAGGGTTATGAGCCTTTGAGGTCAAATGTGCTTTTATAATGTAATCCAAGGTATTTTTGATCTGATATATATATATATATATATATATATATATTTGTAAATTAATGCAGTGTTTAGTAGTGTGTGGTAAATGCACTTTTGCTTTTTTGAAGAAAAAGCACTGACTAGCCAATCAATAATTGAGTGTTATTGGGTGCCAGCGAATGGTGATTACTAGCCCACACCACCTCCCCTGAGTGGGCCTTGGACTGCTATGCTTCGCTACCGTGAGAGAGTCAAGTGCTACAATGGGGTGCTTGGTTCCTAGTAAGGGGAACTTTTGGTCCTATTACTTGTGCAGGCCTCAAAGCATGCACAACTAATAACTCAATTTCCTACAATGAGGTATTTTTGTTTTGCAAGACATTTACCCTGCATTCTTCCCTTTTTCGAAATCAAGCAGTTAGATGCAGAAATGGCACAATTGGCTGCAGTTTCACATTCCCTTACCAGGGATGGAAAAAGATCATTTCAACCAGGCCTGCTCATCGTGTTAAAGATTTTGTTTTCTATGTCAGTCACAGCCAAACATTTCATCATTGTGACAAGATGTGGCTAAGACGTATAATGCGACAAGATGTGGCTAAGACGTATAAACCATCACAGTCACGTTAATTATGATTTTTAATAATACCTGCCATGAACATTTTTTAAAGGCTTGTGTAAAAAGCAGAATATCCTACGAACAAGTATTCAGATATAATCGTGCCTCAACTCTGAAATGTGTATTCAAATGAAGTAATGTAAATTGATTGGACTCATGGATGCAAATATAATGCACTTGTGTTAATTAAATAATTAAAAGGCAACCAGATTGTCTGCGGGGCATCTTTGTTCAGAATATGACATATGTCAAAGGACAGGGTATTTAATGGACAATTTACTAGATGAAAACAATCTTTTGAAAATCATTTTACTTAAAAAGGAAAGATGTAAGGGTTTCCGCATTGATACGTGCTTTCTAGCTAGGGGCAAACATTCAACGCCATCATTTTATAAATGACACCAGAATGTACAAGTTGGCCAGGGAAATCAATGAGTCGTACAACTAGTTAATAGCGGTTTGATATTACACCTGAAAATGGCGAGCGATAGAATGTATTACCTGTGATAAACAAGATCTTTACAATTTAGGGTGGAAAACAATTACTGGAGCTTTAAACTGAACATACTTAATGCCTTTGAGTGCAAGGGTAATTACATTCAGAATGACTTATTGACAGTTGGAAAACAAGATAATCACCCAAAAGCCTTTGGGCGACTAGCTCACTGCCCCAGTTTCCTTACTGGAAGAGAGTTCAACATTCAGGATATTTGGCTGCTTTCTTTTCCAGTGCCTTGCAGAGGTGCTGCATCTATGTGCCACTTTGGAGAAACATTTGACAGACTTGGAATCCTTCTATAACGTTTCAGCAACCTGCTCCTTAATTGTCTACTGACCAACCAATGCCTTGGAAGATGTGTAGCCTGCTCCTTTGAGACGGTTTCCAGACATGTGGCTTCAGCACTGTGCCAACTGAAGGGCTCAGCTCGAGCAGGAGAGAGAAAGGCTACATCTGACATAAGATTAATGCTTGCAAGTCTGATTCTTTCATACTAGTTCTGGAGGTACTCATCGTTGTAGCACCCTGAGCTGTGGCGGAAAGCAAGATGAGAGGATCCTCCAGGTAAACACTACTAAATAAATTCTAAAGTTGTACCCAAGCAACAGTTGGAATGTGGCATAGATTTGCCAGGAGTTGTATAGCTTCTGGACCTCTGTGGAGGACTTGATGAATGCTGCAACTAGAGCTAGGTCATCAAAGAAGCATATACCTGCGGATATATATATTCTAACAAGGACATCCCCTTCTATGCCCACGGGGACCAGGGTCAGTGTTCTTTATATATAAAACAGTGTCCACCGTGGGACTTTTCAGAAAAAATATTGGCAACCCTCTTGCATCAGTTCGGGGAAGCCCCCATTCAATGTATTATTTCAAAATACCAAGTGGTACTTACACACTTTGGTGTTCTTTTATACAAACATGAGTGCAAACAACAATTAATAAATATATATATATAGACTGACCAAAGGTTTCTGTGGTAGTTTTTCTATTATTTCAAAAAACGTTCTGTATGCAGATAATAATCTAATGAATAACGTATGTGCAGGCGACGCGGTGCTCAAGTGTGACAAACGTATATCAAAATATACACATAAGAAGCAAGATATAATAGTTCACTGGTTATGTATTTACAAGGAAACCACATGTGTCTATCGCATTACAACATGTGAGGCAATCATTGCTCAAGGCAACCAGGTTAAGACATTTGTCGACGTTTCGACCCCTATAGAGTCTTGGGGTCTCCTCAGGACAATAGTCGTCTGACTTATTACCTGCAAAATTTTCAAAAAGGGAACAGAAACCAAAAAGGGTCATCAGTCTAAATTCACTTAATGTTCCAAGTCTATATGCTCCATACCATCCTAACTTACCAGCAGATATCCATCCACTGGTCAGGATGTAGTCCAGTCTGGGGACTCGTCTAGATATCTAGCTTAATTTTTCCAGGGAATGCTGTTTCCAGGTGGTAGTGCCAATGGGGACCCAGGGGGATCAGGGCGCGAGCCGGTGTTCCCCTGGGGTTTTTCGCGCAGTGGGATAATCCACGCTGCGTGACGGGTCAGGTAGGTAGGGGGGGCAGGGCTTATGGGTAGTTTATATATAGGAGTGCTTTTGGCGGGAGGGCATTGCGACGGAAAAAATTAATGAGGACTGTTTTTCTGTGACGTGCTTTCCTTGCCCGTCAGAAGTCAGGCGTGGTGTTTTTTTTTTGGTCGCGTTCTATAGCTATTGCCGGCTATTACATGGCAGAGGGGGTGGCTGTGAGGGACGCGCTGCGGATCCTCTGTGCTGCGGGAAGGGAAGACCTCTTGAGGCCCGGTGTGTCTGCTGCTGTGGGGGCAGGTGTGTCGCACCCGAGAAGGAAGGAGGCACGGGGGGTGGCCGAAGCGGTAGCTGCGTGTTTGCCGCCAGCTGGCAGGTTTCCTTTAGCGCCAGCGCATTTGGACGGCTTAGCGGCAGCGAACCAGAGCCGCGGCCGTTCTCACCTGAAGCGTAGTGGCGAAGGGCTGTTACGGGCGCGCAGTCACTCAGCTCCTGGCTGTGAGGAAGGGCAATTGGGGACAGTCTCTGCCTCTCGCCGGGGCCGGGGGAGTAGACGGAGAGCTTCTCGGAAGGGTGTTGCCGCCCCAAGGAAGTCTCCACTATTGCCTATTAGCGGTGGGCTGCAACGGGGCGGGGTTTTGTCACTCAGGTCGTCCGCCTCTGTTTCTTTGCCGGCGAGCCCCTCCCCTTCAAAGCGGGCCAGGGAACAATTAGAGACCGGCTCAAGACGCGCCTGCTGTAGTGTGGAAGGTGGAAAAATCAACATTGCGCCTCACGTGGTTTATGGCAGGAGCTCTGCTTCTTTGGTAGATTATTCCAGTGACAGTTGTGAAGAAATTATGGAAGAACAGATATTGTTCCCAGCACCTAAACAGGGAGGTAATTCTCATTTTTTGAACAAGTTTATGGTATCTAGTTCATTGTTGGTGGGGGATGATTCTGTGGTTTCGCTGTCCCCGTTGCCTAGAGGCCCTCCTGGTTATTCAGTCCCCTTTTCAAGGGTGGATTCATTAGCAGCCACACATATTGAGGGAACGGGGTCTGCGGGACAGGTTTATTCTCATGAGGGGTTTGAAGTCCCACCTCCTGTTTATCATAGTGCAAATATTGAACATCAGTCTGAACAGTTTGGGGTTTCACCAGGGACCGAGTTTCTTTTTCCCACACCTCGTCCTCCTCGTAGTCAGCTAACGTCTGATTTTGGCTCATCTTTTGGTCCTCAGGCGGGGCAGTGGGTTTGGGTTGAGCACTCGACCCCCCCTTGATCACAGGTGCCAGCTCTGTAAGGGGGTAAGGGGTAAGAGTTTGGATTCATTATCTTCCTCAGGCAAGAGCGGCTTGAAGGTCCGAGCGTCGTCAGGAGTACGGTCTGTGGCTGGTGTCTCTAGTTCTTCGTCTATTGAACATGTTGCGGCTTGGGGTAAAAAACCGGACAAGCAGGGCGGATCACGAGCGGATTTTCAGGCAGCGTCCGGACATTCGGAGCGGATGTCTGTGACCAATTGGAGGTTGTATGATGGGGGGGTGGGGGATGGGGAACTGCCTGGACATAGCAGCAATGCTTTGGATTTTTGCGACGATCAATTGGATTATGGGGAAGATTATGATGATTTTGAAGAAGAGGGTTTGGGGAAAGAACAAAGTGATGGTACTGAACAGATTACACTTCATGAAAATGTGGTTTCGGGGGGTGGGTTGGGGGCAACCAATGTTTTTGGTCTGTTGCAGAAGTCAGGAGCGGACGGCGCAACGGAACAAGAACAGCGGCACGGTCATCGTCAGCCTGATGATCCAAAAGAATTTCAGCAACGCTCCGCTCAGTTGCCTAAAGGTAAGCCACATTGGTGGGTTTCATGGGCACAACCTGCTATTAACAAGTGCAATACTCGTTCTGTGGTAGTTGGGGATGCTGTGTTGGCTCCGGATTCGGGGGTACTTTCTGAGGAGGGTCTGGGGACCGTGAGTGGGCAGGTTCCAGAAGGGGATAGCGTTTCTGTGGAGGGTAGGAATAACAGTCAGGCTAAAAAAGCTGATGAGGATAATGGCTCTGGTAATGAGAAGGTGGGTGAAGACAAAAATATTCATAAGAAGCTCCCTTATATGGGTATAGCAATGCCATTGGGGACTCATCTTTCAGAAAAGACAAAAACTAGAATTTGGAATCACGAGTTTGTTGATGTGTTTAAGCTCTTACATAGAGATATACAGGCTAAAGAAGGGTCCAAAGAAAGGAATGGGAGCTTGCCAAACGCCCTAAGGTCCCTAAGAACATCGAGAATTGGACAGCTGCTTTCTTGATATACGCGAGTGTATATTGCGAAAGACATCAAGACAGGGCTGTTGCAATGTTCAAATACATAGATATAATTCGTATGGCCCAGATGCACTTTGGTGGATACGCGTGGCTTAGCTATGACGAGGAATTTAGGGCTAGGGTCAGCATATTCCACGACAAACCTTGGGGTGACGTTGACGCGGAGCTTTGGCTTCAGTGGATGTCATCTACACAACCGCCGGCAACGACTCATACAGCAAGTGGTTTGCCAATTACATATCGGCCCTTTCAGCCTCGCCCCGCCCAATGGGGGCAGGTTGGTTTGGTAGAGGACAATTTCCAGTATCTGGAGCCTGTTGGAATTTCAACCGGGGTTTTTGTTCCAGACAGTTCTGTAGATTTAAACATGAGTGTTCACAATGTGGGGGTAAACATGCCATCACACCATGTTTCACTAGCCAAAGGTTTGGGGAGCAGGGGAGATTTCCGAGGGGAAGGGGTGCAACATTTCAGCCTGTCCCAAAGGGCTCATATCCCAATTAGGCTGTCGATTCTTGAATTCTGGCTGAATGAGTATCCGGATTTTGAAGCGGCTTCGAAACTCTATTGGGGTTTCAGGGATGGATTCAAGATTGGTTATCAGGGGCCTAGGTATAATCGATGGGCTGACAATCTTAAATCTGCTAAAGAGTTACCACAGATTGTGCAACAGAAATTAGATGCAGAACTGCAAGCGGGCAGAATAGCGGGTCCATTTCAGCAACTTCCGTTGAAAAACCTGATTGTATCACCTTTGGGTTTAGTTCCAAAGAAAGTGGCTGGGGAATTTCATTTGATCCACCATCTCTCCTAGCCAGAGGGTCATTCCATTAATGATTTCATTTCTCCAGATGATACTAATGTGTCTTATGCATCGGTGGATGACGCTTTGAAACTGGTCAGAATGGTGGGGTCTGGCTAAGAGCGATATTCAGTCAGCTTTTCGCTTATTACCAATACATCCATCTGATTTCGAGTTGTTAGGCATGTTTTTAAATGGTGCAGTCTATGTAGAGAAAGTCCTCCCAATGGGTTGTTCAGTGTCCTGTGCTCTTTTTGAGATGTTTAGTACTTTTCTGCAATGGTGCTTTACTAAGAGAAGCGGACACACGTAGGTGTGACATTATTTGGATGACTTTATGTTCATTGGATCCGCCCATTCAGATCAGTGCAGCAGGGCTCTGCTCCATTTTCAGGACATGGCTAAAGAGTTGGGTGTCCCGTTAGCCCAGGAAAAAACTGAAGGACCTAGCTCCAAACTAACCTTTCTGGGTATCGAAATTGACACTCAGGACATGATAGCACGTTTGCCGGCTGACAAAGTTCGGGAGATCAGGTCCTTTGTATTGAGTGTAATGGTCAAAGAAAAGATTGAGCTCAGGCAGGTTCAGCGTTTGTTGGGCTATTTAAACTTTGCCTGCAGGGTGGTCAGGGCAGGTAGGACTTTTTGCAGGCGGTTAGGTATGGCAATGTCTGGAGCTTACCTTTCCCACCACAGGATCACATTATCGAAGGCCATCACGGAGGATCTTTCTATCTGGTTGCAGTTTCTGGAAGATTTTAACGGTGTTTCCCTATATTTTGTGGAAGATGACACAATCTGGCAAGTACAACTTTTTTCAGATGCCTCTGGGGCACATGGCTTTGGTCTGTTTTGGGAGGGTCGCTGGTGTGCAGAAAAGTGGCCTCCTCATTGGCTTCAACAAGGGCGCAGTATCGCTTTCTTGGAATTATTTCCTCTCATAGTTGCTTTGCTAATGTGAGGTGAGGAATTTCGGGATAGATGTGTGCTTTTTCATGTGGACATTATGTCTGTGGTAAATCTGATTAATACACAAAGAGCGAAAGATATAAGAGTGTAACGCCTTTTGCGGGTTTTCATGCTGCAGAGTCTCAAGCTGAATATTGTTTTCAGAGCCAAGCACATTCCTGGCATCAACAATTCTATTGCAGACGCTCTGTCTCGCTTTAATTGGCAGAAATTTCAGTTTGGCGCCAGGGGCGGACAGCGTAAAAACTCCGATTCCACAGAACACCTGGGTGCTGGGGGGATTGAGGATCGCCGAAGTAGTGGAACATTCTATAGCTCCCTCCACCAGACGAAGCTACCAACAGGCCTGGAACAAATTTTTACGTTATGCAAAACAATCTCAATGTTATGGTGGGAGCGTTGATGGTAACAAACGTTTCATTTTACAGTTTGTACTACATTTAATCAGCAAAGGCTTATCCCACACGACTATTTCTGGGAAATTATCTGGGATTTCCTTTTATGGCCAATTATGATGGGGTTATGATCCTGTTGAGGATGTTTTGCTAAGGAAGATGTTGAAAGGGCTTAGCAGGGAGCGCACTCATCCTGTGTCTTTGAGAGAACCTGTTACTTTTGATTTGTTACAAAAGTTGTTGTTACAGATACCTTTTTGTTGTTACGATGATTGGGAGGTTTATAGATTCAGATTATGCATGATTTGGCTGTTTTTTGGTGCTTTCAGGGTTTCGGAATTATTGGGCCTGCGCGATCAGGATGGCATCCAGAGCAGTGAGGTAATAAGCTAAGGATTTGGTTGCGAATGTCAAAAACGGACCAAAGAGGCAGAGGCATGTGGGTTCACCTAAACAGTAGCGGGGTCTTAGAGTGTTGTCCTTTGAGGGAGTGGGAGTCATTTTAGAAGTCCCCTGTTTTCAGGCCTGGTAGCATTTTTTGTCATTTTAAAGGCAACAAGATTGCTAGCACCCACTTATTAGCTGTGTTACGGAAGGCCTTGGTCAGGATTGGTAAAGACCCTTTAACTTTTGGCACCCACTCTTTTCGGATTGGGGCAGCTACCGAGGCTGGCAGAATGGGTTGGGCTTGGGAGGATATACGGAAAATAGGAAGGTGGAAATCGGCTTGTTGTACTCGCTATGTCAGGAAATGAGAGCTCTATTTGTACACTTTATTCCTTCCTAATATTTTGTTTTTCTGTTTAGGTTGCGTAAGAGGCCCACTGCAACAAAAATGCACACCTGGATAGTGGGACACTCTTTCATTAAATGGGCAGAGATCTTTGCGGAGCAGCAGATATATGGGAGATCACTCGGACTTCCAGGCAAGGGGCATGAAGTATTCTGGAAGGGAAAAGGTGGGATGCGGTGGACTGGATTGTTTCCCACGTTAACGGAACTGTCTGCTGCCCGCGGTTTTCCTGACTTGTTAATTATACATTTAGGAGAAAATGACTGTGCCTTTGTCGGGTCTATCCCTTATTAAACAAATGAAGGTTGACCTTGCAGTTTTAAAAAACAATTGGGCAAGCACAGCTGTGATCTGGACAGGGTTCATCTATAGAAAACAGTGGAGAGGTGCAAGAAATCACGCAGCTGTTGAAAAGGCCAGAAGGAAGCTCAATCGAGCGATGAAAGTTTTCTGCCAAGCGATGGGTATTAAAGTTTTATCGCATGATAATATTACAGGTTCTGAGGGTCACCTATTCAGAGAGGATGGAGTGCATTTATCACAAATGGGACAAGCATATTATCTATTGGAAGTGAGGGATCTGCTTGCCAATTTTTGGAACGAAAATTTATGGTGTAATAAAAGTGTCTTATGAAAATCTTTTCTTTTTCAACAACCAGTTGGGTGGAGCCAGGAAAACTATTTGGTTTTCCTGGGTGGCGTTTGTTTTAGGGGGTTTGGATAGACTGGAGCGGGCTTATCCATCCCTCGGGGTGGCGGGGGGGGGGAAGGTCAGTAAGCAAAGGAGGGGAAAGGAAATGATGGGAGTTTGCATTACATGGGGGTTAGTTATGCAAGTTTTGTTGAAACTAATTGGGGTATTCTCATGCGAAATGTGTTGGGGTTTGTTTTTCAAATTATAATTAGGGCTCCCAGTTTTATGGTATTTATTTTTTTGCCATTTCCGTCTGTATTTATCCATATTTATTTTTTGGGCATTTTTTCTGTATTTATCCACATTTATTTTTGCCACAAGTAAAAGACGACGCTACAGTTAGTATTTTTCCACATTTATTTAAATTGACAATGCACACATGCGCTCACTTAAACTAGCGATTTGTTGTGGCTTTAGCAGTGCTTTAAATGGTCCGGTACAGAGATATTTGAAAAGGAGAGTACCTGTGCTTTTCAGTTCTGCTATGAAAACACTTTAGGATAGAGTACAAGCACTTATCAGGAGCAAACATGTGCCAGCGCTTCTGTATTTCCATCTAAAGCCAGCTAGAAATCTGCCTTCAAATGTCTATGGTTTTCACACAGAAAGTACGTACCAAATGCGACCCAATGGGGCGCCTGGGCGTGCATTCTGAACACCCCCTTCACAGTGAGTTTGGGTCTCAACTGTGGGGCGTGACAGAAGCAGGCACAAGGCTAAAGTCCAAAAAGCTGGCTGATCAGATGGCACTGCTGGGTATTGTGAGAAGCTGACGCAGGTGGGCAGTTTTACAAGGTGGCACCCGAGGGTCGATAGAAGAATATAGCACTCATGTAAAGTGTCAGTGAAGTGAGAGGCGCTGGCATTACTTGGCAATACTAGCATTCAACAAGTGCCTAGATATGCATCAGTTTGTAGTGGGCGCTGTACAAGAGATTCAGATTAATGCTCACGGGCATAGGTGAAGAGTGGAGGCTGCTAGGGGCCTCTCGATGGTTACTTACTCCCTGCTTAGGGGAGTGACTGCATCAGTGCCAACCTTCCGGATGTTGTCCTTTTTCCGGTTCCAGGACTGCTCCTTCTTGGCATGTGGTATTTTTGGCATAGGTTGGACGTGAGTGCGGCCTTAGCACACGCAAAGCAGGGAATGCCGCCCTCGGTGCACTGACAACAAGCACTGTGGACAGGAGACCCCTTTACCCTGCTTTATTTATAAACGTGGGCGCCTCGGGTGAGATCATAGGGAGGTTACACTTAGACAGGCTGGGGCCTGTTGAATATTAATAGCATTCCTCTGACACTGAATTATTGGTGTTTAGAGCAGACAGCGTGTAATGTGGGGACAGGGTCTGCCCGCGCTGCACAATGAATGTGTCAGGCTGACCAAACAGAATATTGGCTCCTCTGCTGTAGACCGTGTTCCATCTCCAGCGGGGCTGTTGTATGCCATGCACATCAAGGCCTTTACTCGGGCTCCTGCTGCAGCACTAGGAATTGAAGTGCTTAAAACGTGCACTGTATGGGGCCTGGGACAGGAGGAGTCAGGGGCGTTGGGGGAGGCTACGGCATGGGGTGAAAGAACAATAAAGCCTCGTTAACAAGTAAATGGTCTTTCAAAAGACCTGTGAAGTACTCGGGTGTGGCTGTGTGTGTGCCCGGGAAGGTATTTCCAGCAGCAGGAAGGGGGCGTGGCGAGAACTCTGGATTCGAGCATGGCAACATTTTCCAGTATTTTGCCGTTTCTAAATATAAATACAGACAAAGGAAATATAGATTTCAGTCTGTATTTATATGTAAAAATCCGTAAAAACGGAAAACCGGGAGCCCTAATTATAATGCAATAAAGGGGTTTGTTGATAATGTCAATAATTCTGTATAGTTGTACAGAAAGAAAGTTTAAGTCTTACCTGTCTTAATAAAGGTGGCCTTTTCTCCTAAGACAACAACAGTGAGTGGATTGTATTACTGCGCGATGGGGACCCAGGGGGATCAGGGCGCGAGCCGGTGTTCCCCTGGGGTTTTTCGCGCGGTGGGATAATCCACGCTGCGTGACAGGTCAGGTAGTTAGGGGGGGCAGGGCTTATGGGTAGTTTATATATAGGAGTGCTTTTGGCGGGAGGGCATTGCGACGGAAAAAATTTATGAGGACGGTTTTTCTGTGACCCACCCACCCACCAAAAAAAAAAAAAAAATAACTTTAAGACAGGTGAGATTCCCTATAAGTTCATTGCTATGTAGGCGTTTGTTTTGGGGGGTTTGGATAATCTGGAGCGGGCTTATCCATCCCTCGGGGGTGGCGGGGGGGAAAGGTCAGTAAGCAAAGGAGGGGAAAGGAAATGATGGGATTTTGCATTACATGGGGGTTAGTTATGCAAGTTTTGTTGAAACTAATTGGGGTATTCTCATGCGAAATGTGTTGGGGTTTGTTTTTCAAATTATAATGCAATAAAGGGGTTTGTTGATAATGTCAATAATTCTGTATAGTTGTACAGAAAGAAAGTTTAAGTCTTACCTGTCTTAATAAAGGTGGCCTTTTCTGCTAAGACAACAACAGTGAGTGGATTGTATTACTGCGCGATATAACCACCAGTCCATTCGGGCATGCCTCACGCAGTCTGTACGTGGTTCTAGAAAAATTATACACAGTCTGTTTATACTAAATAGTCCAGATACAAAGCTACATGTTGTGTGCAATGCATCACCAATTTCTCATACGCCCCAAACGTATAGCGTGCAGGTGCCTTACAACCTAAGCATGCATAGTGATCAAGTTTAAAGAGTGTATTCCATGCCTGCTAGGAATCATCACGGTATTGCCTGGTGGATCGCTACTGGGAGCTGTGCCGATAACATATGTGATCCCTCATGCATCAGTGGCAAAACCAAGTGCATATTTCATAGTACAAAACTATGTTTTAACTTCAATAAAATGCCAAGGTCAATACGTACGATCCAGGGGACCACTATGTACCACTACCACTTCTCCACAAGCCGAAACACATCATTCATAGCCACGGGAGGTGAGTGCTGGTGAATCAATGGTAACGGCACAAAACGCCTGTTCCATATCATCCTGTGCGGCATATTACGTGCATGCAGTCACGTATCAGGGGGTGACTTGTGGTTAAATAAATGACATGTGGTAGCACGAAAGATCTAAGAATATCAAACATGCTCCATGTACTCCAACTAGACCCTCATTTTCAAGTCCTCGCTACGTGAAAACCGGTACGGCGTCTGTTTGATTAATCTGAAAATATATGACGGGGTATCGTTGTTTACCATGTCAACACAATATTGTCATGCTTAATATCATCTAATAATACCTCCACACTTACTGAATTTCGGACGCGATTGAACTGATCGGCCGGAAGTCGACATCCATTTGTGTCCCTACTGTCTGCAAAAGCTAGACTGCTAACCCCGGCCATGAGCAGCCATCGTCAGTCACGGTCTGTGCGGTACTTATTGGTTTGTGTATCCTATGTATCTATATTCTCATCGTCAAGTGTGACTAAATCATATCCAATTTAAATATCCTAGTGTATAACGTCTCAACTATTGGAGTAAGGCTGTGTAAACACTAATAAGTACAGATAGAGCCTGGCCTCAATCATTTCGAGTTCATATCAAAACTTCCCTGGGATGGGCTCCCTGTTGGACTGCGTAGAGAGATTCAAAACATTGTGATATAATGTACAAAATGTGACTGTGATATACATAATGCAGTAAGTCTGCAATATATATCAAACAACCGTCAATGAAGGTAGGGTCATGTGACATATAATAACACCCTTAGTGGGTATTGTACAGAAAAACATCCACAATTGGCTGCCTCTATTACACAGGCAGAGTGGAAAGGCATCTAAGTTTGTCTACATCGTTCAGCCCCGTGTATGTACTTTTGAGTAAGTCCATCCATTTGAATTCTCTGCAGTTCAGTAGCTCACTGATGTTTCCTCCTCGGTTATCTGTAGTGACAACTTTTACCACCTGCCAATATAACTCATTCTCAGTGTGTTGCTTTTCTTGATAGTGCCAGACAAGGGGTGCTCCTTCCACTTTGCATCAAATCCTGCTCCTATGTTGGGCGATGCGTTTCTTAACCATTTGTGACGTTTGTCCCACATATACCTTCATACAAGGACATTTAATCACATAAATCACATTTCTGATATTACAATTCGAAAATGCTTTAAAAGTAAATTTCTTATCACGTTTCCAAACATTTTGTGTCGGTGGTGAATGCACATGCTACACAACTCCCACACCTGTGATGTCCAACCAATGTAGGTAAACCCCATTGTGCCCTGATGTTGTCGTTCCTCGGGGGTCCCTGTATGCCCTGACTACATGATCTCTGATGTTCCTGTTACGTTTAAAAGCGCACAGTGGTAATTCTTTGCATGTCTCGCGCACTAAGGGCCAATTCTTGCGATTGATTTTCTGAATCTCATTGCTGATGGGTGAAGTGTGCTGACCATTACTATTCTCTTGTTTTCCACGCTCACTTTGGGGGGGAAGGGTAGCTTCCATGGGGCAGAACCAGGCCCTTTTCATAGCTCTTTTCACTATCTTTTTGGGGTACCCCTTTTCTAGTAATTTGCTCATAAGTGTTCCAGCTTCTTTGAAAAAAAATCTTCTTTCAGTTTGCAACTTCTCCGGAAGTGTAAAAATTGTCCATAGGGAAGATTATCTCTGAGTGCTCTAGGATGGTGCCTGTTGTATCTCAATAGAGCATTGGTGTCAGTATGTTTTTTATATAGGGTAGTATAGAAGTTTCCTCCACTATGTCTCACAAGCAGATCGAAGTAGCTTACTTCTGTGTGACTGTAGTGTGCTGTAAATTTCAAATCCTCACTCCGTGAATTAATCCACTCTATGAATCTGTTGAGGTCATCCTCACTACAGTGCCAAATCATGAAAATATCATCGATATACCTCTTCCATTCCCTGATATTTTCTCTGAAACGATTACTCGCATGATATATGTTATCTTCCTCAAATTTGCCCACATAGAGATTAGCTGCATTCGGCGCGAAGCAAGCGCCCATGGCTACTCCCTTCTTTTGTAGGAAAAATTAATTCCTGAACATGAAATATTTTTGTTTGAGTGCTATATCCATAAGTCTGATGATGAGCGTAAATAAACCTTCATCTTTGTCTGTTAAGGCAAGTGCTTGGGGTACTACCTCAATAGCTTCATTCTGAGGAATATTTGTGTAAAACAACTCTATTTCTAGAGTTACTAGAATATTATGTTCACTCTCAAAAGTAGTGTCCTCAATGTCATTAATGAATTGCATACTATCCCTTACATATGATCTGAATTTAGGAACTTCGTCTTTAATGTGAGTGTCAATGTATCTACCTACACACTGGTTCAAGTACAGACCCACAGCCTGATACTATCGGTCAGCCTGGAGGTTTATCAAGTTTTTTGTGTACTTTGGGTAAGGTATAAATCACAGGAGTACGTGGGTGTGTTTTGTTGAGATATTGGTATTCTTTGTCATTCAAAATACCCTCGTCCAAACCCAATTTTATAACTGGTTGTATTTCTTTCGGAAATCTCTTGAGAGGATCCCCTGCTATTTTCTGTAAGTTCTCTCATTTCTTCATTATAATCCGTGGTGTTCTGAATTACAACCGCGCCACCTTTATCTGCTGGTTTGATGGTAATCTCCATATTCGAAGCTAGTGACTCAATAGCATGTCGCTCAAAAGATTAAATGTTTTGTATGGTATATACTTTTTGCGTGATTCAAGGGCATTGATCTGTCTCAAAACTATGTATTCGAAAGCTACGATCTCCGGACTCATCATATGACTGGGAGGATCAAATTGTGAAGGAGGGTGCAGTCCTGTCCCCTCCAGCTGTGGAAGAGAGGAGGGTTGTCTTTGTAAAAGTGTTTCAGTCTGATAGTGCGAAAAAACCAATAAAATTCACTCTTGATTCTGAAAAAAATCTGTTTTTTGGGGGATTACAAACCCAAGACGTTTACTTAACACACTGTTCTGATCATGTGAGAGAACATAATGTGACAGATTGAAGATAGGGGATTTGGTATTAGTGGGGTTGGAAAGGGGGTATGCGGACATATTTGTGTTTACCAACTGTAATATTGGTTCCTTGTCTGCCTCTCCCTGGTATGGTAATTGTTGCTGCCCCTCCATCCTCGGCCACGGCCCCTGCCTCTCCCTCTCTGTCTGCCTCGTCTCTGTTCCTGCTCTAAAAAACGAGGAGTGTTGGTGGTGGAGCCTGTTGTTTCTACCCTGGTACTCTGTCCTACGTCTGTCTGCTCGTCTGAGCTGCCTGATGATTTGGAGAATGTGATCCTACGTACACCGTACTGATTGTTGGATGTACTGTAGAAATCAGGTCTTAGATAAGGATATACTGATTCAATATTGAATCTATATTTGTCTTTGTGTCTCTTCTCTACTTTTCTGCCCAATTGTATGGAGTGGAATTCTTCTATTGTTTTTGGAGAGAGTCTAATGCTGCCCGTGCATTTTCAACCACCCCACTTGTTCTTATATTTTCCTCAAATTCACCTATTTGGCGTTTCAGGGTGTCGAGCTCAAGTGCAGTGTCAATTCCTAAGACCATCCAGTGGCAAGAACAGTTGTTACCCACAAAACTAAGGTTTTTTTTTTACTTCTCGTTGTGTGTGAAAATTACTGGTATGTTTTTTGCCTGTAGGCCCACTATTATGATATCTGCTTTAAGATATTCAGTTAATAATTTGCCATGTAATTCTGTGCGTACAGCTTTTTTCTTTCATTTCTCTAGCTCTTCTAAGTCAGCACGATTCCCTAGACTAGGATTTGTGCCGGTTAGCAACAAAGAGGCCCCACCTATAATTTTTACTATATAGTCATCACTATAGGACAGTGTCTCGTTTTACATAATACTTACTAATAAATAGTAAGAAGTACTAATTTGAAACAGAATCAGTCCTTGCAGGCCACTGCCTGCGCTTAATGTATATATTCTAACAAGGACAACCCCTTCTATGCTCACAGGGACCTCCTCTACTATATAAACAAAATCAAACAACCTCATCAAGAGCACGTACCAATGGCCTGGAGACCTTGGTACCTTTGTTGACTGACTGTTTCTCCATAACTGGGAACAGACTTGTCAGTGGCACCATGATGGGGAGGCACCTGATGTGAACTGATGGATTAGGTTTGAGCCATATGAAGAAACTGCCCACAACTGCATAAACTGCAAAAATCACAAAAGGTAACAAGAAATGCCAGTATAGGTGTGTATATGGGATGCGCTCTCACCATCTCTAATAGATCTGACCCGCTTCATCCAGCTTCCTGCTATTCACTGTATATTTGGGCAGCTGCTTAAATCAGCTTAGAGATTGGACTTTCATCAAAGGAATGGCCACAAGAATAGCTAAAAAAAAAAAACACAAAAAAAATGTGCCTTGCTTTGCTACAAAAAGACCCTAGAGACATGAGACTGAAATATTCAATGAATGTAGTGCTAGATGCAATTCTTTAAGAGGTGATAAAATAAAAGTTAACAAAACCTACAAACTCAAGTAACCCTTGTACCTAGTTTCCCCAGTATGAACCCACTCCTCAGTGGTACACATGGGAAAAGGAGTATAGTGCCAATCCACACAGAGTAGGAAACAGTACTTGAGTTCGAGATGAGGGTTAAATGGGTGGTGATAAAGGTGCAAGAGCAGTCCAAATACCCAAATGGTATTAATAAATATTGCCTCCATCTCAACGTTTAGCACAGGAACCATTCATCTGACTCCTCCTCTACCCTTTTAATGGAAAGAAGAGACATACAAACACCTTCTGTCTCGCGTGTGCCATGCTCGAAGTATTTGATGAAATACAAATTGTCTCGACCTTCAAGGGCTGTCTGGCTAGGTCTAAGGAGTTATTTCATCATCAAATGGAAGATAGTGAAGTGAAACATGTCTTGACCATCTGGATAGGTGGATACCACTTGCAAAAGAAACTCACTCTCCCACCTGGCCTTACTAGTTATTGCACAATCATTAAATAGGGTACTACATCACAGTAATGTATAATTCCCATATGGGGCAGGGGCAAGATCTGGTCAGGGAATCTGTGTGATGGACTCATCCCCTTTTGTCTTGAGTGGCCCCCATAATTTACCCAGACAAGCCTTGTCCAAGACAACGGTTCTGCTGCTGGCTGTGGGCTAGGTGTACTTATGGTATTTTACCTGTCTAAGAATCCCTTTCAGCCACTGGTTAGTAGCCCTAGTGGTTGCCACATCTGGAGCACTTGTTGAAAGTTCTATGAGAAGACCTGTAGATCCAAGTTCCATTCTCTAGCTCAGCCCATTGCTAAACAGGTTGGTGAAAGGGGATACTGAGGAACCTGCATGCCTATAACGTAGGACCAACTAGTGCTGACCTATCCAGCTCTTGGATCCTGTCCCTTCTTATGCAGGCACTCAGCTAATCAGGATCCCTCACAATTCAGTAAGCTCAAAACATGCACATTTCCTGAAATATTCCTAGCCCAATATTGCAACTAACAAACTTGCAGATAAATGCACAATATGAGACCTGGTCTCCCATCACACTCACACGTACGGATAGGGCTAGAGTCCCTACACTGACGTCCTGGATAATTTGTTTAAAGCGATTGACTGTCTGTATGGTAAACTTGTCTCGGTCAGCAACCGTGTGGAAGTGATGGTCCACATGTTGAATTATAAAGCTACAACTGCAGTGTGATCTAAACAAGTTTTTTTTAAATTTATTTTTTGTAGGAAGAGTTAAAAAAAAATCGTACACAGCCACAATTGCCTCAAAGTCAAAATTATAAGATCATTTCATTTAGTTACATAATATACAATTCACAACCTATAAATAAATTCTAAACAATAAATATTATATTGTACAAATTCCCAATTTCCTCCTTTCACCTTGGCTAAGTTATTTCTATCCCAGAACACACCAAAGACTGCAAATTTTAAAATAAGAACCTGATCTCAAAGCGCATCTATTTTCCAGTTCCTTGACTCTATTTAATTTTAATCGCCACTGCTGACATGTTGGAATTGTTTTCGATCGCCAATTTTGCAGAATAATTGATCTCGCAATCAAAGCAAAAATATACATTCTTTTTCTTTGCAAAAGACCCATTTTTATATTGGGTGAAAAACCCATAATCACAGTCTGGGCATCTATAGACAGAGTCAATTCTAAAACATGAAGACAATATAGTTCAATTTCGGTCCAGAATGTCCTTATTCGTGGGCAGCTCTAGATTATATGGGTCCATGACCCCGCCCCGTCCTTCTTAAATCGAAAATAATTAGATGAAATTTCAGGGTTTGGTCCATGCAATAACACAGGGGTTCTGTAAAGTAACGATTTAGAGTAAAATTGCATTCGCCTAAAATGTGCCCCTTTTATCAAAGTAAAATTAAATTAATTAATCTTGTTCCATGTGTCAGGAGAAACATCAATATCTTCTTTTAGTATGCCACTTATTCCGGGCTTTCTCATACACCGTTATACTTTTATTTTGCTTCAAAATTGAAGCCCATCTACTAATGGATCTTCTCATTCTAGCGTCCAGCAATTCCTCAGCTAATTCCTGACTTGCCTGTATTCTATGTGCATCTAAATCCCGTAAGTAGCCTCTAATTTTAATGAAGGAATATTGGAGTATATTTTTATGAAACCTATTGCCAGATTCTATATCACTCCAGACCTTTCATGATTCTCCATTCAAGAAGTCTGATATTGAACTAAAACCATTACATTCCCACTTTGAGACAACATTCTTTTCTACAAGGGGTCCATCCCCCACATAAACATCCATCAACGTAGTTATACCATTAATCATTAGAATTTCACAGTGCTTGAATATCTGTGGCTTTCATTTTATGTACCACTGTGTTGTGTAGATCCTAAAAATACTTAGGATCTGTGCGTTTAGACAACATAAACTAAGGAATTGGTGTCCAGACTGATTCCAGACACACCCAGAGGAGATGTTAGCCTTTAGACCAGCTAGCTCACAGTCCCACCATAAGCCCCCTAACCTTACCAAGGAGTGAATAATTTCTGGCAACTATCGAACATGACAATCCTTGATCCTTCAGGGATCGTGGAAACAGTGCAGTTCTTTTCGCTCAGTCAATCGTGCTCACTTAGTCTCAGAGAGATACACAGAATAAACGATGGGGACGTTTTCAATAAGCATTTATTGAACCAGCGTCATTCTAGTATAAAACATGTTTGCTGCGACAACTATTAGACAGAAACAGATGTATAAGATTACAAGCACCAACAGAGTAAATAAAAGGTAGAATTCTACCATGGTGCTAAAACAGTGAATATATGCAGGCATATAGATCGTGACGGTAATCAAGCGCACTCCTATGATGCAAACCCTACCTAGGTGTACCTAAGTATACCTAGCATGCATGTGGGTGTAAAGCCAAGAATCCCCTAGGAAAAAGCCAACCCCATTACCTGATGGAAGAGAACGAAGGACCCCGTCTTAGTCTCGAGTTGGACACCTCGCAAGGGATGCCATACCACTGCGTGCTGGAGCTTCTGCAGGCTGGGGCTTCTGTGTCTAGTGTCAGCGTGGAAGCTTCTCCTCTGCTTATCTAGTGTTGGTATGGTTTCTGGCAACTATCAAAGATGACAACCCTTGATCCTTCAGGAATCGTGTAAACAGTGCAGTACTTTTTGCTCAGTCAATCATGCTCACTTAGTCTCAGAGAGATACACAGAATAAAGGATGGGGACATTTTCAATAAGCATTTATTGAACCGTCATTATTCTAGTATAAAACAAGTTTGCTGCTACACCCATAAGACAGAAGCAGATGTATAGGACTACAAGCACCAACAGGTAAATAAAAGGTAGAATTCTACCATGGTGCAAAAACAGTGAATATATGCAGGCATATAGATACATGACGGTAATCAAGCGTACTTCTACGATGCAAACCCTACCTAGGTGTACCTAGCATATATGTGGGTGTAAAGCCAAGAATCCCCAGGAAAGAGCCAACCCCATTACCTGAGGGGAGAGAACGAAGGACCCCATCCTGGTCTCGAGTTGGACACCCCACAAGGGATGTCGGACCACTGCGTGCTGGAGCTTCTGCAGGCCGGGACCTCAGCGTCTAGTGTCCGCATGGAAGCTTCTCCTCTGCCTATCTAGTGTTGGTATGGTTCTTTTATACCATAAAGATAGCCTCGGGGTTCCTTACACAATCAATATGTTGTGAGTACTATTATGCAAATGAGCCTAGAACAATACCTGCGATTATGCAAAGTAGTTCTTTGTGGCCCTAGGATGAAGATGACTATGACCTTTACACAGAGTATGTTCATGCTGTTATGTACGTCATGTGCAAGGACTTTTCTAAGAATCCTCATGCATAATAAATTAGGCTAGTTTCGAGGAAACCGATCGACATTTATTCAGCACATAACTGGGTAAAAGGTCAGTGCTAGAACCGTTATGCAGAGCAAGGTAGGACAAATGTAGTTAAAAGGTTGTGTAGCTACCTAGGCCTAGATTGGGGTACATAACACCCACCCCTCATCCGAATGTCGATAAGGTCAACTAATGCTAAAAGATGCCTGATAAAAAGCATTAACATTTTTTTATAAAAACCAGTGATAAAATCATGGTATATGTAAAAATCGATGCTATAAAAATTAAAAAGCTCTATAAGTCTGCTAAGTAGTCAATATTCTGTTACACCAACTGAGCACATCGAAAGCCATGATGCTCAGTGAGAGCAGAAAGGAAAAATAAAACAAAAATGATGTTTTTGCATTCCAATTCGGCTTGTTTTGGAAAAAGGGCTGAATTGTTCCCATCTTGCGGCGAGCCAAATATTTATGAATCCTGTGTGGAGATGCAACATCACTGTCGCTTGCATTCGCAGACGACGGTCCCTGTAACACCTCTTGTATCAGGTCAATGGGGCAAAGGCGATCATCTTCAGTTCCCACAGCAGCCGCTGAGGGAACACTCAACACCTGTGAACCTGTTGTAGAGCCATTGTCCGTTCCAACAGGAGCTGAAGCATCCCGTGGAGGCTCTAGGAATGCTGTCATCAACATGTGAATATGCTGAGGACACTAACACGTGGGCCTTTAAGGGGTCCAGAAGAGTCAGACATATGTCCAACAAACATTCGTATCCGCAGAATAGGCAGCGGAGCACAGGCAAGATGCAGTCAACCCAGACTAGTCTGAATGATAGGAACCAATGCTCGCTTAGCTCCCGAAGCCGAGGTGTGCCCAGATGGAGTACCATGCGTTCATGGCAACGTCGCACCAGGAGTGCCTTTTCTATCTCTTGAAGAACTGGGCCGTCCATTGCGTAGCAGGAAAATTAAAACCAGGATACCCACTACAAGTAGTAGGACCAGCCGAAGCCCTCCAAACACATTTCCCAATACAGAGTGTGAAAATGCTGGAATAACTCCGAAGCTTGTCTGAAAGGTGCTTAATAGTCCAGAACCTATGCTTTTTAAATAGATGCACGATCCCCCTCGTATCAGACTTGTTAAAGATACGATGAACCATTTCCTCGAAATGGAGCGGGAAGTTCGTACAGACTAGCGCCTATATCTCAGATGAAGACCTTACAACCTGTAGATCAAAAGTCTCTTGGGCTGAGGTTAAGGCCACATCCTTCTGCAAAAGCATGGCTTTCAGTCTGCTCAGAGAATCAAACCGTATAAAGGAAACGTTCATTGAGGACCATAGCGTCGCCTCCCTAACTGTGTGGGTCGGTGAAAACAATACTTGCATACAACAAGTAACCCTGGAACTTACTGTAACTAGATATGCGATGCCTGGTACCATCCCACATCAGCCTTGATCATTCAGCATCAAATAGCTCCCAATCGAAAGCAGCTCGAACACCAGATGAATCACGGCAGCTGGGGAACCCTTCAAGTGACAGGATAAGTTAGCAACCGAACCATTACAGGCTCTGTGAAGCAAAATATCCTTGCAAACAAGAGATCCCCTAAAAGCAGTTTCACAGTCTGAACCCCTGAGAAAAACTTCGATGTCCCCATTCCTGCATCTAAATCTGTACGGTAATTCCCAGGACTCACGTATATATCCCTCTCCCAACGCTTCATACCTGCCTACCTTGTGATACTGTAAGCAGTATTGAAATTGTAATGTTGTGACTGGCAGTGTAATATAGCCATGGATTAACCATTCTGTGGAAGGTGACTCCGCCACGGTGAAAGGTAATTGGTCCAATTTTTCAATGTGCAGCATTGTATATTTTACATCTCTTCGTGACATTGACATCTGTCTTTCCGTTAGATTGTATGCAGAAAACAGAGTCGTGCTGTTGATGTAGCGCCAGGGCACGTGGCCAAAATGTAATGATTGTAGCGTCCAGCTCAATAATAGAATGGATTGCAATTGCGATTGTCCATGTTGAAGAACAGACCAATCCTGTTCCATTATATCTAGAGCAGAAGACACAATGTTACCTAGTGAATACATTCTAGATTATAGTGTGGTCAGGCCATTTTCGACCACTGCCAAAGCCTTTTCTAGGTTAACCCTGTCAGTCTCACGCAATCTCTCAGCAGCCTCCTGCTGGGAGATTTTCCAAACCTTGTTGTAAATAGCGTACAAGAAGTGCTTTTGACGTGGCTTCTGGGGACCTAACAAAAAATCCCTAAGATCCATGCCATCTGAGAGTAAGGACAAGTGTTTCACCTGGGACAGTGTTGAGGTTTTTAGCCACTCTAAGCATAACTTCACAACACTGTAAGATTTTACCACCCTGAGTGTTTTGAGTGTACATAGTGTTGGTCAGGCCTATGGATACTAAACCCTTTGGTGGTACCCCTGAATCATGACTGACACCTATTTGTATTGATTGGCTAAACCAACCATCCCTTCCAATTGGGGTCAGATGAACTGTACGAACCAGTGTTTAAATTGGCTTCTAATCCCAACTGTGTTGTGTGTAATTTTACCATCCCTCAAAGTTTGTAAGTGAGGGAATCCGAGGTGTGTTCAAGTCCTTGATCTTGGCTAGTCCAAGACTGGAAGTCTGTTGCACTGTGTTGTTCAGGAAACTCATCTGATGTGGTATGAGGCATGCTCTAAATAAGGCCTCAGTTCCCTGAACCTGCCATTCTGTGGTCCCCCAGACAGATTTTGTCTATGGTGTCCCTCCAAAAGTCGAAACCATGTACAGACAGCTGGACAATAAAGGAAGCAGAGTTTATCTGTTTTGTGTTAGTTAGCATATTTTTCTTTGCAGGTGTAGGTGCAAGCTTATAATAATAAGGGGTCGGGTCTGAAGTGTTGAACCCAGAAAAATAAGCAAACTTCTGTGCAAATGTGTTTGTACTACCTTTCGGCGGTGTTGGGCAATGTTCCCATTGATGGTAAGAGAAAACATTTTGTGGGATACTTGCTTTGTGCAAGAAATGATGACCATAGTGTTGGTAACAAAACATGGTGTCCAAATTAGATGTATCATCATACAATTCATCATTTGAAAATGCAGCAGATTGTTCTAAATCAGACAGCATAGTATTTAGAGTTTCAAAGTCCCAATCATCAGAGAAAGTACTGGAGGTGATGATATCACTTAGAGAATTTTTATATAAGCATGGTATTTTTAAAAGTTCATTGGGACCATTTATTATAAGAAACTCTGCCCCAAACTATTCCTTCAGGAACTGGAACTGCTGTAATGTTCACTAAGGACAGGTCTCTCTGTTCACAATGTGATGATGCATGCTGTTTCAGGACCAAGTTCACATGTTGTACTGCAGAGCGTTCTGGGAGGTAATGTCCATTTAGGAGCAAGAAAAAGACAGTCACTATACCAATCCAAAGGACTAGGGACAGTAGACCAATTGTACTCCAGAGCTGTGTATAGGGAGAAACAAAATAAGTCTTTAAAGGTAGAAATCATTAATTCTTTTCTTGTGGGGGAACAGGCGGTGGCGGTAATTCAGGTTCACTTGGATCCAAAGAGAAAGTGTCAAAATCAATGAAGTAGCCAGACGCAGTTCGATCTATCTTTGGTAGCTTAGCAGCATTTGTGGTACTGGCAGATGTCTCCGTTTGAGACATATTCACATAGATGTCGGTGTTAGGCAGAATTGAGATCTGTGTGTCATTTGTAGATTGAAGTTGTTCCTGTATGGTAGCGAGAGGAGCTCTGTTGCTACCCAGGAGCCCATGCTGCCTACTATTGAGTATCGGCCACATAGTGTAGTTTAATCAGAACAATTGAGACAAATCTCTTTTCTTTCTTGGCAGCAAGGGGCGGAATAAGTACTGTTCTTGTTCCTTCGACAGCCAGGACAAGTACAGGCGCTCGGTAAGATGGCCCAAATTCTCTTTTGTCCACTATCTTTTCTCTGACCTGGTCCCTAATCTTGGGAACCCAGGCAGATCTTGCCGGTACAACTTTCACTTCTCCAGTGGCGGTGCTTTTTACTTGGACATTGCTTTGTAATGCCCGGAATTCACTGAGTTCCTGTAAAACAGCCAAACGATCATTGATGTCAAATGGTTTTTCATCCGCCACTGTGCTGCCACAGTCTAGGTCAGGTACCCACATTCTAATCCCGAACAAGACTTTGTGTGGAGTACGGCCCCCCCAGGGAACGTCTTGGCATGTTAAGTGCCATCTGGACCCCATATAGGTGATTGACCCAACTGCCACCTGTTTCTAAAACCCTAGCTGTTAAGGATTGCTATAAGTCTTTGTTCTTCCTCTCCACAATCGAATTTCCCTTGGGATGATACAGAATGGAGTATCACAGTGCTACACCCAAACTTCCCATGGTGTCTTTGTAAGCCTGTAAGCTAAACGGAGGGCCACGGTCAGAATGTAATGTGCCAATTGCTTAGGTCCCTATGAAGACTCCCAAATCCTTTACAACAGTTCGGGCATCAGCCGAGCGCTGATGCCAAACCCACAGGAATCTAGAGCATGAATCCACTGCCACCAGTATGTAACTAAGACCCGTATGATTGTAAGGGGCCGCAGTGGTACAAATAGACACATGCGAGAGGTCTGTCTGATATCAGTAATGGTGTTTGTGCTACGGTGGAACCTTTCATCTGCTGACAGATGTCGCACTTTAGGATATATCCCTTGGTCTGTTTAGTGAGACCTGGCCTCCAATAATACTGCTTCAGTAATGAAATAGTTGCAGTGATACCCGCGTGCGCTGAACCCAAACCCTTGTGTGCAGCTAGAATGAATCCTAAACTGCGAACCATGTTTGCTATTACTCTATCCCCCACTCCTGGAATTTGAGCATACGGAATGTTTTGCGCATCTAACTTGTAGGAGTACTTGAGTAGAAAAGCTTTTGGCTAGGCTGAGCTGTTATTGTGCGTAGCGTTCACAGCTATCATTATCTGTCCGTCTATCCTTGTGCTAGAACAAGTGATTGCAGCAATGGCAGCAGCTCGAACTGTCGCCTTAGCGGCTTCATCAGCCAGTGAATTCCCTTCAACGTGCACGCCAACACGATGACTCAATGTGTGAATTACATGAGCCTGTGGCAAGCCTTTTTTCAGCTCTGCCACCTGTTCCCAAAGCAATTTGTGCTTTATTGTGCAAGCTCTGGAATCTCTAAACCCATTCTGGCCCCAATAGTGAAGATATTCATTGTATGACTGGACACGATAAAACGAATCACACACAATGAGTGTGGCGAATTCCCGATCTGTATTTTTTAGTGCCAGTATCAGGGCTTTCAGTTCTGCCAGCTGTGCTATGCAATCTTCTAGAAACTGCGTCTGTGTATTGCTAGGACGAAACTTGCCATCCCGCATATGTCCCTTCAAAATCGCACATGCTGCGCTGTATTGCTGATTACTTTCTACGGCAGGCTGGGCAGATACTTCAGTGTAAATGATTTATTCATACTGATCTAGAGGCATTATTTCATCGGGAGAGGATATTCTTGTTCATACTGCAGGAATGCTTGTGTTTTTAATGTAGAGTCAAATTTGTAGTCTACATCTGTTGTGGTGAGATAATTAGCCCATTGTATCCATTGTGGATGCAGTGCTTTTGCGTTTGGACGCTTGCTTTGGTAACAGCCTCTAAGGTTGGTACTGGAGTTTCGACAATTATGCGTTTCTCCTGAGCTAGTGCTCTGTCTCTTGCTACAGCAGTTTGTACTGCTGTCAGTATTTTTTCTGTGGATGCAAAACGCATTTTAGCATTTGTGTATAAATGTTATTTTTATGCAATGGGTACAGTTTCGCCGTCATTGAAGGTGAGGTAAGTATAGCCTGATTGACACACGACTATATGGATCACCAAATTTGTAGTGTTTACACGTGTGTAAGTGTTTGGAAGCTATCATGTTAGCTTGTACGGAACGGAGAATTTGTATGTTCCTGTGTCCAATGTTGAACTGAAAAATCAGGTCTGATTAGGTCATAGAAAGGTTTTACCTTTTCTGCATAATCCAAAATGTACGTTCTGCGAAAATTTAGGAATCCTAAATGGATTGTAAACCTTTCAGAGTTTTCGGAAGTTGGAGCAGCGCACATTTTTCAAAAAAAGTATCTGCCGTGTTTTTTTCTTCACTTGATAACTCATATCCCAAAAATAGCAATTTTTCATTTTTTAAAGATGAATTTGTAGTCCACAGTGGCGAACCTCAAAATTATGTTTTTCACCCTGTGCAAATGATCCAATAACTCATCGTCTGTCAGATAAATATCATCTACATAGGACAATGCCTCCTCATCACAATTTTGAAGCAACTCGGTTACTCTTGGTGAGAACAACCCGGGGCTATTCTTATACCCTGGGGGCAGTCTACAGAATTGGCATTGAGAGCCTAGGGATGAGAATGCTGTCAAATGTCTGCTTCCAGGTGCTAGAATAGGCAGAAGAATCAATTTGAGATATCTAGTGTTGTTTTGTATTTCTTCCGCGCAATGTTATTCATTAATGATTCACTGTGTGCTTTTTGTACTGCAAATGTTTTTGTGCATGTGTTCAAATGCCTGTAGTCTAAAAGTAGACGGTATGAATTGTTGGGTTTCATTACGGGAAAGAAAGGATTATTCATGGAGGAGGTGCAATTCTCAATCACACCTTGGTATCCAAGATCTCCCTGACTTGTTTCTTTGTGTCATGTTTTATTGGGTACTGCCTCTGTGGTGTAGGAGTAATTTTGTAATGGGATTTCATGATGAGGTGACTATGCTTCCCACCCTACATAATTGCAGTAAAGTGCGGGAGCTAGCGCTAACGCCCACTCCTGCGAGTATGTGTGTTTTAGTGACTGGAACGTGGTCGGAGAAAGCCGGTAAAATTACATCTTCCCCCTTTGGGCAATTCATGAAGAACTCAGGTGGCCAATCTTTTTCAGCCAAAAGGATATCGTATCCATAGGTCAGGTTCCCCGAAAAGAGACCTTTCACTTTTCTGGTGTCGTGTAAACGATGTGGGACACTTACCCTAGTAATCACTAGAGGATAACTGTTCCTAATAGAAAAAGAAGCAAACCTATTTGGTAGCTTAAAGAGACTTGTGAGTGAGAAACACTCACAGTAAAGGTTTGGATTTTGATGAAGGTGGGGGAATTCCTCCTTTTGGAAAGAGTGCCCTCACACACCCATGCGGGTGTCATGCTTCATCATCAGGCGTTTGCTCCTCGTGGGGGTGGAGCTGCAGTCCCCCATAGGCCCCGCAAGAGGGCTCTTTGTCGGAGATCTTTTTAGGAGTGACGCCGCAGTTGTGAGTGCGGGTGTGTGGGTAGGAAATCTAAGTGAGTGAGTTAAAATTACCCCCTCTGTACCCAGAAACAGAGCTTTATTCAAGGGTCCGAGTGGTAAGATTAAAAACAGTAGACCAGGAAGGCCTCTTTAAAAATATTGCAGAGGAGTGAGTATTTTCTTGCTGTTGTCTTGTCAGTTGGTGTAAGTGCTAGTGATGGTGAGTACATTAGGTCGACATGTTTTGCACTTCGTTGGGTCCCTAGTGGATCCCGTTGCGCTTCATCAGGACCGTGATAGAGGTGTAAAAGAGTAAGAATAAAATTCAGAGACGGCGACACTCTATATTCATATGGTACCTAGATTCAGGTTATAAGGCGTCAATGTGCCTACATGAACGTCCAATGGGCGTTCCTGGATCCAACCTAGTAAGAAGAAAACAATAAGAGAAATAATACAGTAATGGGATGACAGTGCTAATTCTCTCGTAGATGATTGGAGAATGAGCCTACTGGCGTTTACGAAAGTAAATGCCACATGAAGGCATGCTGTATCAAACATACCCCTGTCACAACTAATCATCAATGCAGTGCGTATATTCATCGCTGTAAATGTGTGACATGCTCGAATTCGCTTGTCACAGAAGGAGTGGCACCTCAACATAAGGCCAAAGCCTTGAGGGAACCCGGTGTTTGCATGCAACACAATCTTGACAAGAATCTTCTATCAAAGAGGGCACACCTCTATTGTGTATCAAATCAAGGCGTGTGAGCCATAGTGGGTGAAGCAGTCCATAATAAATAGCCTGTAGCGCCTTGAGAAATGCGGTATGTTAACCGTGCGTGCACAATCAACTTGTTGGGATGAGTGCGACAAACATGGAGACACATTGAACATAGAACACAAATCTCTCTCCTACCTCTCAAATAATAAAGATTGGCCTCATCGGCATGTTGGCGCGGTGATGAAGAGGAAAACCTGTGGGTAGTACAGCCGTAGTGAGCTCGAGAGAGCGAGTGTCGCTAGAAACATACCTGCGTTCGTGTTAGAGTCAGCTGGGAAAATACTCACAATGCCTCTCCTCAATTGCAGCCTATTACCTGCCCCTCCGCTGCTCGAATGCCGGTGCGACGAGCATGGCAGCCGGGACCGGTTAAATCCCTGGACCGGGGATCCCAAGTTACGTCAGGGTGGCAGAGCGCGTTATGGTGTGTGAGGTCTAAAGGTCTAGTGCAATGTGGCGGCCATCTTAGAGGGGGAAACCGATGGGTAACTGGTTGTGTATTCCTCATCATCTGAGTCGTACTGTAAGCATGTGGGAGTATTGTTTTCTCTCCTAATGTTCAAAAATATTTTGCAGACAGATGAGTAAAACGTTGTGGCCCCTCGTGGGTTCTGGATCTCAGTAGCCGTGAGAATGACCTTAGTATCTCATTGAAAACTTTATTTTGTGCGGACAGTGAGACATGTTTGTGTACAATTTGCTGTGTACTGAGTAGAGAACTAACATTATCAAAATTATCATAGTCCCTACCTACTCGACCTGGTGCTCCATATATCTCTTATGCTTAGTGTGTTATGTAGTCGCCACTATTCTTGCCTAGTGTCCGGTGTCTCCACCGTGAAATGTTCATTCAACACTGCTGTCACCCGAAATTCCATCAGGTTCTGGCGAGCTATTGTTACTTTTGCTGCGCTGTCTAACATTGTCAGAGCCCATTCCCCATTCAGTAGCAGAGTCCTCAGTAGCATGGGCATTTCGTATTTTAAGGCCACCTACCTTCATCTTTTCAAATTGAGGTTTACTTTTTGGTTTATCTTCTTGTTTGATAATGTAGTCTGAAGTGCGATGTGTGTCTCTTGGCTTGGCTCGCTCTTCTGATCTGTGTTCTGACCGTCCTTCCCTCTCCAAGTTTTTTGATGAACCCTGAACGGAACGAGAGGAATGTGTATCAGTATCCTGATACCTGTCAGGTTTTTAGGTCTCGCCTAGGCAGCGCGCATGCGCTGCTCTAGGATGACCTTTAGCTATCGGTCTGCTCATTTTCAAGCACACACTCGTGCTTGTGGCGGCATCCACCTTGCGGGAGCGAGCAGCGGCGCATGCTAATTGGCTGTTGCTCGCTACCGCAATGCGGATGGCACCACAAGCACGAGTGTGTGCTTGAAAACAGCTGCTGTTACAGTTTTCGCATTAGTCATTCCCTCGTTCACGGCTCTCTCTCCTAAGTGTCGCCGGGTGGCACCACAAGCACGAGCTACTACCAGCTGCGGGCCAATGCATCTTAACTTGCACCACAAGCACGAGTGTGTGCTTGAAAGTAGCTGCTGTTACAGTTTCCTCATCATATTTATTCTATTATGTTTCACTTTCCTACTACCAGCTGCGGGCCAATGCATCTTAACTTCCCGCTCGAAAAAATATTTTTGGGTGGAGAAAGCCCTTGTTCTCTTGTACATTTGTGATATCTGAGGATGTTATTCCCCCCCTCACTCACTCTGTCTTTCGCTCGCACTCTGTCTCTCGCTTTGAACCTTTCACACGTGGTACGTGTAAGTAAATGCAAAAAAAGTGCTTCCATTTTTGCAATGTATTAAAAGGTATTGAGAGTAGAAAATATGTTGATTTTCAATTTTAAAACGGAATTGTGTCCTTAATGATAGGTAGGTGTGAGTTCTATGCGTCACAAATTCCTGATGTTGCGCGCATCATATTTATCGCTGTCTCTGCTTTTTAAATTGATAAACAAAAAATCACTAAATCTTTCTTTACTTTACATAAGCCCTCTCTGCAACTGATTCGTCCACAAACAGAGCATAACCCCATAACCCAACGCAATGCAATTCTACTAATACACGAGGATGTGGCGTAATGAACAGATCGGTTGAGTGGGAAGCGGGCTGCTGGTAAATTATGTGCGAGTCACGGCGTCTGCTTACTAAACTGCAATTTTGTGCAAAACAGTTATTCTCCCTATGCAGCTTGAAAGTTACAGTCAGTTTCTGTTTGTTTTAACCCTGTAGCTGCTGCATGCGCACATATTTTAGGGGTTAACTGTTTATTATTAGCGTTTTCACATACGCTTACTTATATTTACAAAATGTTTAAGCACTATTTTGTTAGGTCCCTCCTTAGCGTTTGTTTGCCTCTTAATGTGTCTATATTTGGATTGGGGACTGTTTGATAAAGAAAACAAAGCACGGATAAAAACAATTTTATTGCAACTTGCTTTGGGACTCTGCTTCAATGTTAGCATGTACGTTTAAACTGTACGTTTCAAAATAAAGCAGTGTTACGTTGCGTATTTCGATACACTTTTTACAAAAAATACTATTACAGCTCGACAACTATAAAAACTCTCGTGCAATGTTTTTACGCAGGTACAATTTTCCATTTTTAAAAAAAAACATCACCCCGAAGTGAAACAGCATCAAAGTCACATTTGCATCTCCTTCCGCTGATAAGGATCTTTACAAGGTGCAAACATTCCTCGTTATTGTGCCAGGGAAGAGTCCCATTCAAACACATTTAGTAACTCTTGGAACCTTTCACACCACTACACACTTGATGGCGGCTACACTTGGTAGGCTTTTCGAAGCAATTTGAGTCGGGTATTCCAGGGGGGGCGGCCTGTCCTTTTGCTTTAACAGTGAAACGGAATCGACAGAAAAACTTACTTTTAAAATTGGGCAAAAGCTCCAGCTTGTCAAACTAATAGTGCATATAAATCCCTGATTCCGTTTACGGGTGTGTTTTATTCTTATTTTTACATTACTGCAAATTGTAACAAATCATACATTAAGCGTATTGTTCTCTTTCGAAACACTACCCTACCCAGAACACAAAAATATTATTTACATCTAGTACGCTGGTGGGAACGGGTTTGCGTGTTACATATATGTAACAATACCATTTATTTTGGGGATTGTAGCCAGAACACGTGGTAAGTGTAAGTTAGCCGATTAATAAAATAGTCTTTGTGCGCAAAAACACTATTTTGAATGTGCTTATTTAAATGGTACAATATTAATATTGACAATAAAGTTCTGTTACAGTTTCCTCATCATATTTATTCAATTATGTTTCACTTTCCTACTACCAGCTGCGGGCCAATGCATCTTAAGTCATTCCCTCGTTCACGGCTCTCTCTCCTAATTGTCTCCGGGTGGCACCACAAGCACGAGTGTGTGCTTGAAAACAGCTGCAGTTACAGTTTCCTCATCATATTTAATCAATTATCTTTCACTTTCCTACTACCAGCTGCGGGCCAGTGCATCTTAACTTGCACCACAAGCATGAGTGTGTGCTTGAAAACAGCTGCTGTTACAGTTTCCTCGTCATATTTATTCAATTATGTTTCACTTTCCTACTACCAGATGCGGGCCAATGCATCTTAACTTGCACCACAAGCACGTGTGTGCTTGAAAACAGCTGCTGTTAGTTTCCTCATCATATTTAATCAATTATGTTTCACTTTCCTACTACCAGATGCGGGCCAATGCATCTTAACTTGCACCACAAGCACGAGTGTGTGCTTGAAAACAGCTGCTGTTACAGTTTCCTCATCATATTTAATCAATTATGTTTCACTTTCCTACTACCAGATGCGGGCCAATGCATCTTAACTTGCACCACAAGCACGAGTGTGTGCTTGAAAACAGCTGCTGTTACAGTTTCCTCATCATATTTATTCAATTATGTTTCACTTTTCTACTACCAGCTATGGGCCAATGCATCTTAACTTGCACCACAAGCACAAGTGTGTGCTCTTAATCTGTCTATATTTGGATTGGGGACTGTTTGATAAAGAAAACAAAGCACGGATAAAAACAATTTTATTGCAACTTGCTTTGGGACTCTGCTTCAATGTTAGCATGTACGTTTAAACTGGCATAGCCAATAGGTCTTGCCTTTGGGACCTTATAAGTGTTTAGCCATGCAACACTTGATGTTATTGCATCAAGGATATTGTGCTGGATAACTAAACACTTATAAGGTCCCAAAGGCGAGACCTATTGGCTATGCCAATGCTTGTTTAATATTATCACGGTTTTTAAGGTTGTATTTTCTATCGGAGGGCTCCTGCTGAGGAGACCCACCCCGTGATCGTGATGCATTTTGCTTATTATTATTTGATTGTTTGTTATCCCATTTCTTTTTAGAAGAATCAGGTGTTGCTTTGAGTTATCCTTTTTTGGATTGCTCGTTAATTGTGGTTTCCCAGGTCTAGCTCCCAAATTACCTCTACCCAGCGAAGCATAGGTTTCTTCGATAATCTAATTTTAGGTAGTTCTCGCTCATGTTGTGCCGGAGTGACTTCCCTCAGGCGTTGGCGTATAGCCACCGCCGCCTCCCCTTTTATGTTACCTAACATAAGTCCAGGTTCTGCCCCGTACTTATTCTGTGTTTGTTTCAATACTTCTGGTGTGACTGCTATTGAGGGGGTACCATGAGATCTGTTATAAACGGCAGCGAAAACTGTACCCCAAGTGGTACAATCCTCTACAGGAGTAGCTATCCCCATTGGTAAGCAAATTGTTAGTATTCTGTGTTTTTCCTGGGGGCCCTTGTGGGGAAACACTGCCTCAAGCTGTGCTATTTTCAGTGCTATCCAGAATGGCATTTGCTCACGTTTAGTGGGCATCCTTCCCATTACCGCATTCAGCATTTGTGGGCTTATTTTTGTCGAAGTCCCTTGTGGTTCATCAGCTTGAGTGACCCTTGTAGGTTTAAAGGTAAGTGTTTGCATTATGAACTGTGTAAGGTTTCTGTACAGTTTTACTATCTCTTTGTAAAGTGTACTTTAATGTGCTGCTGGCAATGTATCAATCTATGGATGCAGTGTGTAAGCAGCTAGGACCGGCCAGATCGCTCCTTCTCTGCTGAGCGGACCGAGTCTCACATTTGTTGTGGTGTGGGGGAGGGTGCCTTTAAACCAATTAATATGTTTTTGGTAGTTAACAGGACTTCTATGTACTAGTATGGAGAGTATTCTTCAGGAGTCTCATCTGGAATGTAAATACGAAACACCTTAGTGTGTGCATCTGCAGGTGGAAATTTGATCCATGAATGGAATACCTCTGTCCTGAATGCCTCGGGTGCCTCAATCACGAAGGTAACATGTCTACCCATGGCTGGGAGGCCATAATCTATTAATTTCATAATGATGGCATGTCTGCAATATTCCTGAAATGTTAAGAGCACTTTCCTGCTCAGCATCCTCTGCACTAGCACCACTTGTACCAGCGTCCCCATTATTAGACATTATGGGAGTAAATATTTAGAAAAAGAGAAAGTTTTGCACAATGTGGGGAATTTATAATCCTTCAAGCTTGAACAAACCTACAGCTAATACATAGGATATACCTACTCAGCTGCGGTGGATTTTCCCTTCCCACTCCAGACGTCTCTGGGTAAATGTGAGTAGGGGTCTCTGAGAAAGCACGACTTAACTACTCAGATTTGACCGTTAAATAAGAACCAACCCAATGTTGGCGGCGCCATGTTGTGTAGTTCCTAAAAATACCTAGGATCTGCACGTTTAGACAACATAAACTAATGGATTGGTGTCCAGACTGATTCCAGACACCCCCAAAGGAGATGTTAGCCTTTAGACTAGCTAGCTCACAGTGCCACCATAAGCCCCCTAACCTTATGAAGGAGTGAATAGTTTCTGGCAACTATCAAAGATGACAACCCTTGATCCTTCAGGAATCGTGTAAACAGTGCAGTACTTTTTGCTCAGTCAATCATGCTCACTTAGTCTCAGAGAGATACACAGAATAAACGATGGGGACATTTTCAATAAGCATTTATTGAACCATCATCATTCTAGTATAAAACAAGTTTGCTGCTACACCCATAAGACAGAAACAGATGTATAGGACTACAAGCACCAACAGGTAAATAAAAGGTAGAATTCTACCATGATGCAAAAACTGTGAATATATGCAGGCATATAGATACATGACGGTAATCAAGCGTACGTTACGATGCAAACCCTACCTAGGTGTACCTAGCATATATGTGGGTGTAAAGCCAAGAATCCCCAGGAAAGAGCCAACCCCATTACCTGAGGGGAGAGAACGAAGGACCCCATCCTGGTCTCGAGTTGGACACCCCACAAGGGATGCCGGACCACTGCGTGCTGGAGCTTCTGCAGGCCGGGACCTCAGCGTCTAGTGTCCGCATGGAAGCTTCTCCTCTGCCTATCTAGTGTTGGTAGGGTTCTTTTATACCATAAAGATAGCCTCGGGGTTCCTTACACAATCGATATGTTGCGAGTACGATTATGCAAATGAGCCTAGAACAATACCTGCAATTATGCAAAGTAGTTCTTTCGCCCTAGGATAAAGATGACCATGATTTTTACAGAGTATGTTCCTGCTGTTATGTATGTCCTGTGCAGGGACTTTTCTAAGGATCCTCCTGCATAATAAATTAGGCTAGTTTCAAGGAAACTGATCGACATTTATTCAGCACATAACTGGGTAAAAGGTCAGTGCTAGAACTGTTATGCAGAGCAAGGTAGGACAAATGTTGCTAAAAGGTTGTGTAGCTACCTAGGCCTAGATTGGGGTACATAACAACTGCAGAGTCTTATAGGTAACATTTTTGGGCGTTTTGATTAGATGTAAAAAATCTGCAATTTCATATTCCTAAAAAATAATTAAAAACAATAATCATCGAATCCCTGGTAGCTTAAGGACTTGGTGAATCTAAAAGTGCTGTGTGCAAAATTAACAAAATAATAAATTCTTGAATTAGGAAGAGTTAATCCACCTTCTTTCAGTGGCCTACATAAAGTGTATAGTGCTAAACGAGGTGATTTATTTGCACAAATAAAGGCTGTAAACATGCCCTCCATTTCCTAAAAGAACTTCATCTGAAGAACCAAAGGAATAGCAGCAAACAAGAAGTTATACAGAGGTAATACTGACATCCCGATTAAAGCGATACGACCCATTATAGAAAGAGGTAGCTTGTTTCATCTAGCGGATAATGCCTTAATCTTGTTGATAAGGGGGATATAATTCAATTTGAATAGGTTATTAACATTTTCCATGAAATATACCCCCAAATATCGCTTGGTTTCAGAATTGATTAACAGATCAAATTTGTGTAATAAAGTGTCTTGTGTCCAATTACATAATAAAATCTCTGTTTTCGACTTATTGATCTTATAACCTCCCAAGTCTTGATATATTTGAAAGACTGAAAAAGCCCTTTTCTGATTTTCAATATCCGGCTTTAAAAACCACACTATATCATCTGCGTATAATTTATTGGGAGTCATACCACTTACAGACAGGTTTATATTTGGTGTTGTACAGATGGCAATAGCCAATGGTTCTATAAAAAGTAGGAGTGACAAGGGACAGCCTTGTCTTGTCCCCCTACTCACCATGCATGTTCCAATATTTCTAGCATTTATTTGGGCTTTTGCTCCTCTGTACAAGCTGCATATTAACTGAATCAATCTAATAGGGAATCCAAATTTTTTGAGAATGATAAAAACGCTCTCCAAACTTACCAATGTAAAGACCTTTTCAGCATCTAAAAACATCACCTGTGCAGGTACGTTTTTCTGTGCAAAATAATCTAGGGCCTCAGATAAAAAAAAATTGTTAAAAAATAACTCTCTTCCCGGAACAAAACCACACTGATCTGAGTGGATTACTGTTCACATGACTTGACTGATTCAGTTAGCTAAAAGTTTCGTAATAATCTTATAATCAACGTTTAAAAGGCTGATAAGCCTATATGAATTGATGTTTTCTTTATCCTTTCCTTTTTTTTTTTTTTTAAACTAACTACCATTGCTAAACAAAATGAAGCTGAAATCTCCTCTCCTCCAGAACATGATTGGCTAATTTGAACAGTTCTGGGTTTAAGACCGATACAAATGTTTTATACATTTCCGCTGGAATGTCATCTTCCCCGCAGACTTTGCCATTAGCTAAGGACTTCACAACTGCTTCAATTTCGCAAAGATTAACTCTTGCTACCAATGCTTGTACTTGGTTTTCTTTCAATCTTGGAAGATCTAGCTTATCTAGAAGATCATGGAGCGCTCCCGAATCACCCTGCTATTGAGTACTGTATATTGCCTTACAATGTTTAAGAAATTCCTTTTGGATTTGTTGAGAGTCTTTAATACTTTGTTGTCTCTGGGTCTATTATTGATATTATTTTATTCTTCTCTTGGCGATCTCTTGTCTGCCAAGCCAGAAGCTTACTCACATACTCACCATCTTCAAATAACATTTATAAATATGCGTTATTGGCTATGTATCTGTGCTCATAGTAGTTCTCTTGCATGCGCATTCTAGCTTTCCTTAGTGTGCTCTTATCTATTGTTGGCCAGCGTTGCACGTCCACACTTGCCTGATTTAGTTCTGTTTAGAGCTCAGTCCTGAGTATCGACTTTTCCCTCTTCTTTACAATCTCTTTATATGTAATATTTCCACATATTGTAGGTTTATAAGCCTCCCATACATTCTCAATACTAGTTTTTTTTAAAATTGTTATTATTGTTTTTATTGAAACAGCATAACAGAGTACATACAGTGCTTAGGAGCGAATTACAATGTGCAGGTTTCTATATCAGTTACAGTAGAACATTCCCCTCTGTCATACGAGCCTATTACCAATGATACATTGCCCCCTTAAATTTGCAATAATCTCCATCTGGGGTAGAGAATTTGTTATCCAGTAACATAGCTCTGCAGGTCTTATCCAATATAACATTTCCACTTGTGCTAGCATAGTCAATCCGTTAGTACCTTGTCTTTTTCGTTTGTCCCCCTCCGCCTCCCCTGTTCCCTTTCCCACCAAATACTGCTGGAACAGACCCCAAAAACACTTAGGGCTGTTCTGTGGTGGTAGAAGCTCACTGTACAGTTCCGATTGTGTGTTGCAAAATATTATGTTGTCGTGTAGTTCCTATAGAAAGTATACAGGATCTGCGCGTTTAGACCACATACGCTGTAGGATTGGTGTCAGACAAACTCTGATCACCCCCACCGGGTCTGCTGGCTCTTTTTGTACCAACTAGCTCACAGTGCCACTAGAATCCCCTCTTACCAAGGAGAGAATAGTTCTTGGCAACCATTCGAACATGACCACCCTGATCCCTCAGGACCGTGGAAACAATATACTACCTTTCGCTCAGTCACTCGTGCTTACTTAGTCTGTCTCAGAGAAATACACAGAATAAACAGGCTGGGCGTTTTCAATAAGAATTTATTGAACAGTTGTTATTCTGGTGTAGAATAAATGAGCTGCAACAACCGTTAGGCAGTATAAGATATAAATGATTAGCAGTACGATGAAGGTGAATGGATGGTATAGTTCTATCATCTTGCAATAATCATGAATACATTAGAATATATAAAACACATGATAAAAAGATGCGTACTCCTACGATGCCTCCCTAACTAGATGTACCTAAGTGTACCTAGCATGTATGTAGGTGTTAAGCCAAGAATCCCTCTAGGATTTAGTCTACCCCATTACCTGAAGTGAGAGACTATGGGACCCCTTCCTGGTCTCGAGCTGGACACCCCGTGGGGGATGTTAGATCACTGTGAGGTGGAGTGTCTGCATGCAGGAACCTCAGCGTCTCTGGTCAGTGTGTCGGCAGGGAAGTCTCGGTCTCCTCTGTCTTATCTTAGCAAGATGTGATGTGTATATATACCCATAGGTCTCCCCAGGGGTCCTACCTTGCTGTGTTACTGTGTCGGCCTAAGGATGACGTTGGGCATGAACTTTGTACATAGATTTTATACAGGAGATGGTAGTCCTGCTGTACTTCCAAGAAACCTCATGCATAATGTATGAGATTTCGAACTATGGAAAACCAGCGTTCTGACTGCAGTGTAATATCTAGGTAAAAGGTCAGTCCCTGTAAACCGTGACAAGTGTAATGTAGGGAGAGAATATAGGTGGCGGGTAATGAGATTACCAGGGCTTATGTTATGATACCTATATGGAATATAACACCTGCTCCTCTTCCGAATGGATGAGACAGTTAAATTGTAAACGTACTACTATGCTGACTAGATACTGGTAGGCAAATAATAAAACCATTATTTTCTTTTTATGCTTAAAAACAATGTTTAAAATGTTTTTTAAAAAAAAGGTTCTTAAAAAAAAAAAATCTAAAACAGATAAAAAATGGAAATTGACACTCAAGCTATAGCTCCAATATGTCCGTACGTATAGTTTGAACTACTACAAGCATTCGAAAGCCATGCATGCTCAAAAAGAATGTCAATTGTGATATGGAGTTCCAATTTTTTGTTTGTTTTGCAAAAATCGAATTTTTTCCCAGCACACGATGGGCCAAATTAGTCAAATGTTTGTGTCCTGGCTGGTAGACGCAACATTCTCGTTGCTTGCTTCCGCAGCTGGCGGTCCCTGTAACACCTCGCATATTATGTCAATTGAGCACAGATGATCTTCCGTACTATCCACAGCCGGTGCTGGGGCAGCCTGTGCGCCATCCAAGGCCTGCGTGTCAGAGGAGGAGCCGGTGTCCATACCAACAGGAGGTGATACTACCTGTGGTGGCTCTAGGAATGCCGCCATCAACACGGGAATACGCTGGGGACACTACAGAACATGGGCCGTTATCGGGTCCAGTAAAGCATCAATGTCCGGTTGCGCACATGATGGGAGTGTCAGACATAGACCCAACACGCATTCTTCTCCGCAAAACAGGCATCGGAGGACAGGTAAGATGCAGTCCATCCAGACTAGTCTAAATGACAAAAACCAAGAAGCACTTAGTTCCCTTATGCGAGGTGTGCCTAGAAGTTGTACCATCCGATCACAGTATTTTCTCTAACAGGAGTACTGTTTCCATCTCCTTGGTGACTGGGACGTCCATTGCGCAGCAAAAAAATTACAATCAGGATACCTGCTATTAGAAACAGGATCAGCGGCAGCCCTCCAAAGATGCTTCCAAATACGGAGTGTATAAAGTTTGGTATAACTCCGAGGACCGTCTGAAAGGTGCTTAATAGTCCCGAATCTATAGTCTTAAATAGGTGGACAATGCCTGTTGTATCAGACATGTTAAAGATACGATTTACCATTTCTGCGAAATGAAAAGGGCAATTTGTACGTATAAGTGCCTGTATCTCTGCCAAAGACCTTGCTACTTGAAGATCAAAAGTCTCTCGAGCGGAGTTTAAGGGCTCTGGTTTCTGTATAAGCATGGCTTTCATTCTGCTCAAAGTATCAAACCGTATTAATGAAACATTTAGTGAAGGCCATAACGGCGCCTCCCTGACTGTATGTGTCAGTGGAAACAATACTTGCATACAGCAAGTAACCCTGGAACTCACGGTTACCAGATATGCGATGCTCGGAAGCATCCCACAGCAACCTTGATCTTTCAGCATCAAGTAACTCCCATTAGAAAGTAGCCTGAACTCTGGAGTGATCACGGCAGCTGGGGCACCCTTTAAATGACAGGATAAGTTTGCTACCGAACCGTTACAGGCCCCATGAAGCATTATATCCTGGCATATAAGTGATCCACTTAAGGTATTCTTGCAGTTTGTACCGCTCAGAAACACTTCTTTTTCCCCACTCCGGCGTCGAAATCTGTACGGTAATTCCCAGGATTCCTTGATGAATTCCCTACCCATTTCTTCATATCTGCCTGCCTGCATTTGGTCAAGGCAATATTGGAGTTGAAAAGTAGTGACCGGAAGATTTATGTGGCCATGGATTAGCCATTCTGTGGATGGTGACTCTGCCACTGTGAAGGCTAATCTGTCCAATTTTTCAATGCACAGCATTGTATACTTTGCTCCCCTCTGTGTCATTTCCATCTGTTTTTCTGTCAGCTTATTCGAGGAAAACAGAGACATGCTGTTTATGAAACGCCAAGGCACATAGCCTGCGCGCAAAGATTGCAGCGTCCAGCTTAGCAACATAATAGAACGCAATTGTGATTGCCCATGTTGTAATATGGACAAATCTTGTTCTAGTACATCGATAGCAGATGATACAATGTTGCCCAGTGAATATATTCTGGATGTTAGTGTCGTTAACCCATTATCGACCACTGCTAGAGCTTTCTCTAGATTTATACGATCTATTTCTCGCAATCTTTCTGCGGCCTCTTGTTGTGATATTTTCCAAATCTCATTGTAGACAGCATAATAGAAACATTTATGACATGGCTTCCTAGGACCTAATAAAAAATCCCGTAGGTCCACATCCTGTGAAAGTAAGGATAAGTGTTGTCTCACCTGTGTGAGTGTTGAGGTCTTTAGCCAATCGAGGCATAACTTCTCAACACTGTACGATGTCACTACCCCTGGATGTTGTCTTTGTACATAACGTGGATCTGGCCTATTGATACTAAATCCTTTAGTTTTACCCAAGAATCTTTCCTGACAGTTATTGGTGTCTACGGGCCAAACCAACCATCCCTTCCAATCGGGGTCTGATCTATTGTATTGCATGATGCCATCTAGTGTAACTTCTTCTTGCAATGTCATATTACCCTCAGTGTGTGATGGAATGGGCATCCGAGGTGTATTCAAATATTTGTTTTTGGCTAGTCCAAGACAGGTTGTTTGTTGCACTGTTTCATTCAAAAACATTATTTGCTGAGGAATAAGGCATGCTCTAAATAGTGCCTCTGTTCCCTGGACCTGCCAGTCTCTAGTACCCCAGACAGATTTCAAGTCTATGGTGTCTTTCCAAAAGTCAAAACCTTGTTCAGACAACTGGGCAATTAAGGAAGCAGAATAAATCTGTTTGGTGTTTGTCAACATATTTTTCTGTGCTGGTGTTGGTGCAACCTTATAATAATATGAGGCTGGGTCTGATGTGTTAAACACTGAAAAATACGAGAACTTCTGTACAAATGTTTTTGAACTGCTTTTTGGCAGTGTCAGGCAATGTTCCCATTGGTGGTATGTGAAAACATTTCTGGGATTAGCAGATTTATGCAGAAAGTGATGACCATAATGTTGATAGCAATACATTGTTTCAAAGTCTGATGTGCCTTCTAACATTTCATTATTAGAAAAAGCAGCAGATTTTTCTAAATCAGACAACATGTTATTTACAGTTTCATAATCCCAATCATCGGAAAATGTACTGGAGGTAATGATATCACTTAATGAAATCTTAAATAAATGAGGTATTTTTAAAAGTTCAGTCAGGCCAAATATATCGAAATCAACCCTGTCCCACACTATACCATCAGGTATAGGAACTGCTGTAATGTTCACTGATGACAGGTCTCTTTTTTCACGATGTGATGATGGGTGCGGTTTTAGAATCACATTCACTTTTTGTGCTGCAGAGCTCTCTCGAAGATAAGTTCCATTAATAAGCATACTAAAGACAGTCACTAGGCCTATCCAGAAAAGAAAGAAAGGTATTCCTGTAGATACCCAGAGTTTCACCCAAGGTGATACCAGGTAAGTCTTTTTAAGAAAGTTCAGAAAATCTTTAAATTGCTGTAGACGAGTTCTTTGGGCTGGCGTTGTTTCAGGTTCTCTTGGATCTAACGAGAAGTTGTCAAAGTCAATGAAATAGCCAGATGCAGTTCGATCAATTTTCGGTAGTTCTGCAGGTTTTGTGGAAACGGTAGCTTGATCTTGTTGGGGCATGTTGACGTAGATATCCGTGTTTGGTCGAATTGAAATTTGTCTTTCAGCGGAGTTCTCATTTTGAACGTCAGTTTCAAGAGGAACTAGTTCCATTGCATTGTTGCTTAGTCCTTCATTCCATGTAGGTGACCCTTTAAACGTGATGAGTCTTTCTGTTTGAACTTCTTGTATAGTTGGGAGAGGAGGGTGTCTGTTACTTCGGAGTCCACGCGGCCTACTATTCAGTATTGGCCACAAAGTGTGGTTTGATTAGGTCAATTGAGACAAATCTTTTCTCCTTTTTGCCGGCAAGAGGTGGCAGAAGTACTGTTCTTGTTCCTTCAACTGCCAGGACAGGTACAGGCTTTCTGTATGATAGCCCAAATTATTTTTTGTCCGCTATTTTTTCTCTGACCAGATCCCCAACTTTAGGGATCCAGACAGGTCTTGCTGTGACACTTTTTGCTTCCCCAGTGGCGGTCCTTTTTACCTGGACATTACTCTGTAGTGCCCTGGATTCATTCAGGTCCTGTAAACAGCCAAACGTTTATGGATGTCAAAAGGTTTTTCATCCGCCACTGTGCCTTCACAATCAAGATCAGGTACCCACATTCTCGTCCCAAATAGGACCTCATAAGGAGTGACACCCCCTAGAGAGCTTCTTGGCTGATTGTTTAATCCCCTCTGGACTCCATACAGATGTTTTACCCAATTTCCACCCGAACCTAATACTCTAGCTGTCAAAGATTGCTTTAAGTCCTGGTTTTTCCTCTCCACAACTGAATTTCCCTCGGGATGGTACGGAGAGGAGTACCGCAATGCTACATGCAAACTTCCCATGGCCTCCTTGTAAGCCCTAGAGCTAAACGCGGGGCCACGGTCAGAATGTAATGTGCCAATTGCGTATGTCCCTATAAAGACTCGCAAATCTTTTATGACAGTTCGAGCGTCAGCCGAGCGCTGGGGCCACACCCATAAGAACCTATAGCAGGAATCCACTGCAACCATGATATACTTGTAAGCCCCATCCGATTGTAAGGGGCCGCAGTGGTCCAAATAAACACATGCGAGTGGTTTGTCTGATATTAATAATGGTGTCTGCGCTGGACGTGTTATGGTGGAGCCTTTCATCTGCTGACAGATGTCGCATTTCAGGACATAGTCCTTAGTCTGCCTTCTTAGTCCTGGCCACCAGTAGCGTTGTTTCAATAGAGAAACCGTAGCAGAAACTCCTGCGTGTGCAGAACCTATACCCTTGTGTGCTGCTAGAATTAATCCTAACCTGCGATCCATATTTGGTTTTACTCTATCCCCCACTCCCGGAATTTGAGGAAATGGAACATTGTTTGCATCTAACTTGTAGGAGTACTTGAGTGGAATTTTCTTTCGGTACTGCTGTGTTATTGCGTGTGGCAATAATCGCAACCATTATCTCACCGTCTATCCTCGTTTTTGAACGAGTGATTGCATCTACGGAAGCCGTTCGTACAGCCCCCTTTGCGGCTTCGTCAGCCAATGAATTCCATTCAACGTGAACGCCATCACGTTGATGACTCAATGTGTGTATCACGTGAGCCCTTGGTAGTTCGTTTTTCAACTCCACTACCTGTTCCCATAGCGTTTTGTGCTTAATTGTGCTACCTTTTGCATCTCTAAACCCATTTTGTCCCCAGTGATGTAAATAGTCATTATATGACTGTACACAGTAGAAGGAATCGCACACGATTAGTGTGGGGGAATTCTCAATCCATATTTACCAGTGCCAGTATTCGTGCTTTTAGTTCTGCCAGCTGCGACGTGCAGTCTCCTAGAGACTGTGTTTTTGTGCATTTTGGATGAAACTTTCCATCTCGCCTGCATCCTTTAATGATAGCACAAGCGGCGCTGTATTGCTGTTTGCTACCTATGGCCGGTTGCGCAGAACCGTCAGTATAAATAATATATTCATACTGATCTAGAGGCATTATTTCGTTTGGTAGAGGATATTCTTGTTTGTATTGCAGAAATGCTTGTGTTTTTAGATTTGGGTCGTACCTGTATTCTACATCTGTTGCAGTGAGAGAATTAGCCCATTGTATCCATCTTGGATGTAAGGCTTTAGCGTTTGGAACGCTTGCCTTTGTCACAGCCCCTAAGGCTGGAACCGGGGTAACGGCTATTATACGTTTCCCCTGAGCCAGGGCTCTTTCTCTGACTACAGCAGTCTGTACTGCTGTTAGAATGTTTCCAGTTGATGCAAAACGCATTTCAGCATTTGTGTACAAATGTGATTTGTACGCTATTGGTACTGTCTCACCTTCATTATATGTTAGATAGGCGTACCCAGATTGACCCGCAACTATACGGATCACCAGGTTGCGTACATTTACGCGTGTCTGTAAGTGTTTTGAAGCTATCATGTCAGCTTGTAAGGAACAAAGAGTATCTGTGTGTTCCTGTGTCCACTGTCTGACTGAAAAGTCAGGTTTTATCAAATCGTAGAAAGGTTTAACTCTTTCTGCGTAATCCAAAATGTATGTTCTGCCAAAGTTCAGAGAATCCCAATATTGATCGTAATTTTTTTTGTGATTTTGGAGGTTGGAGCAGCGTGCATTTTTCTAAAAAGATAGCCGCTAGACTTTTTCCTTCACTTGAAAGTTCATATCCCAGAAAAAGGACATCAAGGTGGGCAATCTTCGATTTTTTTTAAGTTGAATTTGTAACCTTCAGATGCAAATCCCAAAATGATGGTGTTTACTCTGTTCAAGTGTTCCTCCAGGTCATCATCCGTTAGATAAATATCATCTACGTAGGACAATGCCTCCTCATCCAGATTTTGAAGTAACTCAGTTACTGTGGCTGAAAACAACCCCGGGCTGTTTTTATACCAATGGGGGACTCGGCAAAATTGCCGCTGGGACCCTAGCGCTAAGAATGCTGTCAAATATCTGCTCTCAGGCGCTATATTTTGGCAAAAAAATCCATTTGAGATATCTAGCGTTGTTTTGTATTTTTTCCGCACATGTTAATCATTAATGCGGCACTGTGTGCATTTTGAACTGAAAATGTCTTAGTGCAAGTGTTTAAATGTCTGTAATCTAAAACTAGACGATATGTGTTGTCTGGTTTCGATACGGGAAACAAAGGGTTATTTATTTGAGAGTTGCCTGTTTCAATCACTCTTTGATATTCAAGTTGATCTAAGATCTCCCTGACCTGTTTTTTTGCTTCTTGCTTTATTGGATACTGCCTTTGTGCAGTTGGTGTATTTTTTAATGGAATTATGTGGTGGGTTGAATCCTCATCCCATCCAACATGGTTTTTGTATAATGCTGGAGCTTGGGCTACCGCCCACTCCTGCGCATATGTATATTTTAAATGTTTGGGAACGTGGTCGGAAAATGCCGGTAAAATTACTGTTTCTCCCGTAGGGCAATACATGACGAATGCTGGCGGCCAATCTTGTTCAGCTAACAAAATGTCATAGCCAAACATTAGGTTCTTCCAAAAGAGACCTTTAACTGTCCTGCATATGTCCCCCTCCAATTGGAGTGTAATTTCATATAGTTTGTGTGGGACACTTACCCTAGCATCAGGTGTTTCCACCGTGATATCATCATTCAAGTCCGCTGTCACCAGAAATTCCATCAGGTTCTGGCGAGCTATTGTTACTTCTGCCGCACTGTCTAGCATCGTCAGAGCCCATTCCCCGTTCAGTAGTCGAGTTCTCAGAATTCTGGGCATGTCTGATCTTTAGACCTGCAGCCTTCTTCTTTGTGAACTGTAGTTTTGGTTTGGCTTTATCTTCTTTTTTGGAAGTATAGCCTTGAGCGTTCTGCTCATCTCTGGACTTTGTACGCTCTTCTTGTCTGTCTGACCGTCCTTCCCTCTCGGAGTTTTTCGATGAACCCTGAAAGGAACGAGAAGAACGTGTATCAGTATCCTGATACCTGTCAGGTTTCCAAATATTATCCCTATTTCTAAGATTATACCTCCTTTCGGAGGACTCCTGTGTAGGAGATTTACCTCTGGATTGCGATCTGTTTTCTTTAATTTTTTGTTTTTTGTTATTGTCCCACTTCTTTTTAGAAGAAGTAGGTATCTGCTTCAAAGTCTCCTTCTCGGGACTACCCATTAGTTGTGGTTAAAGCGCTTTTCTACCCAAACTGTCCCTGCCTAACTCTGCATACGCAGTTTCAATTATTTTCGGTAGTTCGTGCTCCTGTTGTAAAGGACTGAACTCCCTTAGGCGTTGGCGGATAGCCACTGATGCTGCCTCCCCTTTAATATTTGCTAATATTATAGCTGATACTTGGGCATAGTTACCTAGTAACTTCATCCCCAAGTTCAGAGCAGGTTCTGCTCCGTACTCATTTTGTATTTGTCTTAATACATCTGGTGTTACTGCTAAGGACGGTATACCATGAGTTCTGGTATATATGGCAGCGAAAACTGTACCCCAAGAGGTACAATCTATCTGTGGTGTTATCCCCATGGGCAAGCAGATTGTCAGCATTCTGTGTTTTTCATAAGGGCTAGTATTTGGGAATACTGCTTCTAGCTGTGTTATCTTCTGAGCTATCCAGAAGGGCATTTGTTCACGTTTTGCAGGCATTTTACCCATTACTGCATGTAATGTTTGTGGTGTAATTTTAGTTGCTGTGTTTTGAACGTGAGCTGTATTTATGGTTACCATTGCTGACTGGACCGTAAGAGTCCTCATGACGAACTGCGTCATGTTTCTGTAAAGTTTTATTAATTCTTTGTGAAGTATGAGTAAGCCTGGTCCTGGCATTGTTTCAATGTCAGGATGTGGTGTGTAGGCCGCTAGCTCTGCTGACAGGGGTTCCTCAGGGGTCTATTCTTAGTCCTCTGCTATTTAATCTCTATATGACCCCTTTTATTCAGCTGGCTGAGGACCTCGGTGCCAAAGTGGTGCCAGCGCCGATGATACGCAACTTTTGTTTACCTGGAAGAAACACGAGGCCGCCACATCTCATGTCAAGGTTTGCCTGTCTGCGGTATTTAGCTGGCTTGCGTCGGCTCAGTTAAAATGTAACGCAGACAAAACCGAGATTCTTTTCTTTGGGGAGTTTCCCCCCATTGTTTTGGTATCATTTCTGGCCGACTGAATCCCCCTGTCCTTCTTCTTCTGGCCATTCTGTGAAAAATCTTGGCATCTGGTTTGATGAGAAACTCAGTTTCGGTAACCAGATTGGAAAACTCACTGGCACCTTCTTTGGTATTTTAAAACTCCTCTGCAGATTCTTTCCTTTATTGCCTCTCTTTGCTAAAGAAACGGTTATCCGTGCTCTGGTTACCTGTCGCATAGATTATGCGAATGCACTTTACGTCAGGCTGCCGTGTTACCTTTTGGACAAATTACAGGTTGTTCAGAATGCTGCCGCTCGTCTTCTACTGGACCTTCCTAAGCGCTCCAGTGTTAGGCAACATTTGCGGAACTTACACTGGCTGCCAGTTAAAGCTAGGATAATCTTCAAAGCTGTGACCATTGCTCATGCTGCACTTTACGAGTATGGCCCTGCCTATCTCAGGAAACGTTTTCAGTTCTACACCCCCGGCAGGTGCCTTCGTTCCTCGAATATGCTTTTAGCATCTGTTCCCAGGTTTCGTTTGAAACGTAAGGGTGGCAGCTCCTTGTCCTACCTAGCAGTAACATACTGGAATTCCCTGCCTCTGGATCTGCGTAATCTTAAGAATCCTTCTCAGTTTAGAAAAAAGCTCAAAACTTTCTTGTTCAACTAGCCTGTTTTTAATCCTTGTACTCTTTGTTCCCTTTGACTCTTGAGCTCGCTCTGGGACACTCTATTGAGTAGCTGTGCGTGCTATAAATCCCTAACATAACATAACATAGTATTGGCCATGTTGCCCCTTCTCTTCCGAGTGGGCAGAGTCTCACTCTTCTTCTTGTATGGGGTAGGGCGCCTTTAAACCAGTATAAATGTTCCTGCTCCGTGAGGGGAACCTCAATGTCCTCATACGGACAGTATTCCGCTGGTGCATCTCCTTCTGTGTAGAAGTGAAATGTTTTTGTTCTTGCATTTGCTGCTGGGAATGTAACCCACAAATAAAATACCTCTGTTCTATATGATTCGTGTGCCTCAATCACGAAAGCTACTATGCCACCCCTAGGTGTTAAACCATGCGCAAGCAGCTTCAGGGTGACTGCATTTCTGATATTTTCTGCAATCTGAATTGCATTTGCATCTTCCTTGTCATCTGTGAGGTGCAAGTTTTGCACAACTTCTCCCGCGTTATCCGCGTCTTCAGTCAGTGTTTTGAGGAAGAAGTATATTCCAAGGAAACTAAGATAAGGTGTTTTGCACAATTTTAGGAACACTGTGTCCTTCAAGCTTGATTAACCAACAGCCAATAAATAGAATTTTGCCTACTCAGCTGTGGCGGAGTTTGTGCCCACCCACTCCAGACGTCTCTGGGGAGTTGTGAGTAGGGATTTCTGAGAATAGCACGACTGAACTACTCAGATTCTACTGTTAAATAAGTACCCAACCAACGTTGGCGGCGCCATCTCATGTAGTTCCTATAGAAAGTATACAGGATCTGCGCGTGTAGACCACATACACTGCAGGATTGGTGTCAGACAAACTCTGATCACCCCCACCGGGTATGCTGGCTCTTTTTGTACCAACTAACTCACAGTGCCACTAGAATCCCCTCTTACTAAGGAGAGAATAGTTCTTGGCAACCATTCGAACATGACAACCCTGATCCCTCAGGACCGTTGAAACAATATACTACCTTTCGCTCAGTCACTCGTGCTTACTTAGTCTGTCTCAGAAAAATACACAGAATAAACAGGCTGGGCGTTTTCAATAAGAATTTATTGAACAGTTGTTATTCTGGTGTAGAATAAATGAGCTGCAACAACCGTTAGGCAGTATAAAATATAAATGATTAGCAGTATGATGAAGGTGAATGGATGGTATAATTCTACCATCTTGCAATAATCATGAATACATTAGAGTATATAAAACACATGATAAAAAGATGTGTACTCCTACGATGCCTCCCTAACGATGTACCTAAGTGTACCTAGCATGTATGTAGGTGTTAAGCCAAGAATACCTCTAGGATTTAATCAACCCCATTACCTGAAGTGAGAGACTATGGGAGCCCGTCTTGGTCTCAAGCTGGACACCCCGCGAGGGATGTTAGACCACTGCGAGCTGGAGTGTCTGCATGCAGGAACCTCAGCGTCTCTGGTCAGTGTGTCAGCCGGGAAGTCTCGGTCTCCTCGGTCTTATCTTAGCAAGATGTGATGTATATATACCCATAGGTCTCCCCAGGGGTCCTACCTTGCTGTGTTACTGTGTCGGCCTAAGGATGACGTTGGGCATGAACTTTGTACATAGATTTTATACAGGAGATGGTAGTCCTGCTGTGCTTCCTAGAATCCTCATGCATAATGTATGAGATTTCGAACTAGGGAAAACCCGCGTTCTGACTGCAGTGTAATATCTAGGTAAAAGGTCAGTCCCTGTAAACCGTGACAAGTGTAATGTAGGGAGAGAATATAGGTGGTGGGTAATGAGCTTACCAGGGCTTATGTTAAGATACCTATACGGAATATAACAATGTCCTTGGACCAATCAGTGATTGTAGGTGTCGGGCCCCACGCCCACTTAATAGCAATTCTTCGCTTAGCTAGCAATAAGCCTATATCAATTAATCTTCGTACAGCTTTAGGCAGTTTACCTGTGTATCCCAACAAAGCTATCAATGGATTTAACGTGAGTTCCAGACCACAAATTTCACTCAATGTTTGAAAGATTTTCTCCCAATACTTAGCTATACGTGGGCACGTCCAGGCCAAATGCAAAAAGCCAGCAGGGTCTACTCCACACCTTTCACAAGCTGCTGAATCGCGCAATCCATATCTAAATAGCCACTCTGGTGTATAATAGACTCTTTGGAGGAACTTAAAATGGATTAATTGATGTCTACCATTAAGTGATACTTTTTTAGTGATCTCACAACAATATCCCCAGACACTATCTTCTAGTGCCACTCCTAGGTCCGCTTGCCATTCTAATCTAGCTTTCGAATAGTGGTGTCGCCTATAGTCTTGCGTTAAAGTATAAATAATGGAGACCATCTTTCTGGGAGTTTTGCAGCGTAAAATATGGGAGGGAGCCCTTAGCTCAGGAGGGGTTCCAGCAGCTCAGCACCCAACAACTCACTCAGCTCATGTCTCACTCTATGGAACTGAAAGCGAACCGGCTGCGTGGGAGGCTCCTCTACCATAGCCAGCTCGTCCCAGCTTCCGGCCTTACCCTCTGCAAACAGGTCCTCCATCTTGGAAACACTTTATCGAGAGCCTGAACCACCCCTTTCTCCTGGCTTATTGGCATCCAATCACACCACTTAATTGGGGTTAAAGGGGCATATAGGATGGCCCCCACCTGTCTTTTCAACAAATTATGTCAAGCATGCACCACAGAGTTTACCGAGTCCAGGACACCTGTTCTTCTTATCGGTGCCCGAAACAACATTACAGGCAATAGCTCAGGCGCTGCCGCCACCTTTTCTATGAATAAATGCGGAGGGCACATTTCCTCGTGTATCAATGGTAGGCATGGGCGCTCTGGGATGCCCTGTAGTAAAGCTCCAGATCTGGAGCACCCAAACCCCTCCATTGAGTATGGGAGTGTTAAAATATTCCAACTGACCCTCAGCTGTTTCCTGGCCCAGGCCAGCCTTGTGAGAAGCGTGCGGATTGTCTTAAAAATATGCATAAGCAGCACAATGGGGATGTTTAAAAATAGAAACAAAAATCTGGGCAGTATTACCATCTTCATAAGAGATATACGTCCCAGAATCGACAGAGGTAGCCGAATCCATCTTTCGATGTCTTCCTCTAATCTGGAGATTAGCCTGCCATAATTTTCCCTGAGTACCAAGGCGGTTTCCGTATGTACCCGGACTCCAAGATATCTTATCGCATCTGATGACCACTGCAGAGGGTAGCCCAGCTCAGTCGGTAGCATTGCGGGAGTCAAGGGAAAATTGTCGATTTCGCCCAATTAATTTTCAAATCCGATCTGTTCCCATATCGCACTACCTCGTCAAGAATTGGGGTGAGATTAACCTCAGGGTCCCTTGCATACAACAACGTGTCATCAGCGTAAGCCGACACAATGAGATTATACTCAGGGAATCTAATCTCCTGTGGTTATGGTATTCTCTAAGGGCGCAAGTGAGCGGCTCAGCCACCAAGGCGTATAGTAACGGGGATAAAGGACATCCCTGTCGATTGCCTCTCAATATTTTGATAGGGGATGTGACGATGTCACCAACTCGTATTCGGGTGGTCGGAGAGCTATATAAGATTCCCACCAGTCGACGGAAGATATCACCCACACCCATGCGTCTCAAAACAACGTACATGAATGACCATTCTACCGAGTCAAGCCTTTTCGGCGTCTAAAAAAACCGCCGCCGCCTTAACCTCAGGTCTGATATGTTGTATTACGCCAAATACCGTTCTAAGATTGTACGACAGGTTACGCTCTGGGACAAACCCCGCTTGTTCCGAGCCTACCAGCCTGGGAACCAAAGGGGCGAGGCGGTTAGCCAAAATTTTCGCAAAAAGTTGTGTGTCAACATTGAGTAGCGATAGTGGTCGGAATGACGAGCATTCGTCCATCGGTTTACCAGGTTTTTAGGTAGTTACAATGAGTGCTTCTCTCATGCAAGCAGGCATCGTCCCCATCTCTCCCATCTCTTCAAAAAGCGTACACAAGTGCGGTATTAGGAGTTATTTAAATTCTTTATAAAACATCACAGTGAGACCGTCCGATCCGGGCGCGCCCCTCGATCTCATCGAGCTCAATGCCACCGATATCTCATGCGCATCCAGTGGCCTCATAAGGTACTCCCTGTGCTCATTGGAGAGCCAGGGCATCCGTACTTGTTCTAGGTAATCTGTAATAGCCGTCTCATCCGTGGGCACTTTCTTACTGTATAAGTCAGTATAATATTAGTTAAATCTATTTGCGATGTCTGTGGTGTCAGTCAACAACCCTCCGTCCGTGGCCCGTATTTCCGTCACATTTCCTGCCTCCCTCCTGCCGGGTAGCAAAGCAGCCAGCACCCCACCCGGTCGGTCACGTTCACCATATGTTCTAGCCATTGCATACATCCCCAAGTGCTTTATTTCGCAATCTGCAGTCTCATGGTATTCAATCAGTGTCTCTTTCAGGCATTCAGCAACTCGGGGGCAGTCGTTCTCTTTAGCTTCCTTTTCCAACTCTGCTAGCCACCCTTCTAAACATGACAGGCACTGACAGATGGAGCGCAGTACTCCTGAATGCTTGGACATGGCTACCCTCCTGATGTACACCTTGAACGTTTCCCAGATCGTGGAGAACCTCTGGACAGACCCTATATTAGTATCAAAAAAGCTTTCTATGGCTTCAGCAAGCTCAGATCGGAAAGCGCTATGCATTAATGAGAATGCTGGGAAGCGCCATGTGAAAGGTGCAGGTCTCCTCCTGAAATTGTCTATATCCAACAGTATTGGGGAGTGGTCTGAAAGAGCGGGGAAGCACCCTGCAATCCTGCACTCGCTGAATCAGGCTTCTTGATGCAAACCAGTAATCAATTCTGGTGTGCAAGTAATGTGGGGCAGAGCAATGGGTGAAGCCACCCGCACTTGGGGAACGCTTCCTCCATACGTCTAGTAGATCCAGCTGCACAGCTATATCGCACACAACCTTGGCTGCTGCTGATGGACGTCTTACCGGCCCTCCAGATCGGTCCAGCGAGGGATCCAACACACAGTTAAAATCCCCGCCCCAGATGATAGGCAAGTTCCCCCCAGCTCTCATGCGGTCTAGCAAGTTCTGATAAAACTGTGGGCAATTGTAGTTAGTGCCATAGACTTTGACTATCAGCCAATCAATTCCCTTGCCTGCACACCTGGAGGTTACATATCTCCCAGATGCGTCGGCTTCAAGCGCTTGTAATTTGCTACCTGATTTGGGGTTAACCCATGTAAGAACTCCCCTGGCATGGGAAGTAAAACCAGCAGTATGAGTGTGACCATGTAGACTTCTATGCTTCAGCATATTACTACCTGCAGAGAGGTGGGACTCCTGTATCAACGCTATATCGATCTCGTGCCTCACTAAATATGCAACCACTGCGCAGCTTTCTATGATCATTCAAGCCCCTAATGTTCCAAGTGAGCAATCGAATTATAGCACCTCTACCCTCCATCTAAGATCTGTACAGTTGTCATATCAGGGGTAATCGCATCTGGAAAATTACTCAGACTTCTCTCCAGAATCATCATTAAATGTAGAGCATCGTTTGCACGCTTCCTGTACCTCGCACTGTTGTACCAAACAAGAGAAATTCCCCCCCCCACCCACGCCTTGCCACTCCCAACTGGGCATGATCGTCTCCAACCCTCCCTCCCAAGACCCCATAACAATTCCATATCAATTTGAGAATTACATGAAACAATTATTTCCAGTTTCAGATTAGGTAGTGGGTAACACTCGGGGCGGATGTTACCAGCATAACCTCGAAAGGCAATTGTGAAACTTTGAAGTTGAAACTTAGCCATCAAAGTCTATTATACATTTCCCACCCAACTTCAAGAGAAGAGGCCCCCCCCGGGCAAATCTCACAGTGGCACACAGAGCGTTATGATCATAGTCCAGCTCCGTACTACTGAACCACAGCAGCTGGCGTATACAGAGTCTCGTGGAGTCTCAATGTACCATCAATGGTACAGCCAATAACCGTTGCCAATCACTCAAACGCAGGTCCAGACCACTGGGCAGCCCTAGGATACATGTTTGACATCCTGATCAGAGATTTAACAGTAACATACCTTTTGCTGTCATTTGCAAACTATTCCTCTCACCCAAACAGGATGCTTACTCTACCAGGTCACCTCCTGCCGCCCCCGGCTGTTCCTGCGTCTAATTCCCTCGCCCTTCCGATTTTTTGCAGTCCTTGAGGGCCTTTTGTAGTGACCTAGGGTCAACAAAGATTTTCGACGTACCGTTCATCGTGACCCTAAGTCTGGCTGGATAGAGCATCGCGTAATCAAGACCAAGATCTCTCAGCTTCCGCTTCAGTGGAATAAACTGTCTCCTGGCTTCCTGCACTTTAATGGTGAAATCTGGGAATAGAGAGAGGGAGGAACCTTCATACTGCAAATCTTTCAACTCTCTGGCAAGTTTCAGTGCAGCATCTCTATCTCTATAGTTCAATAGCTTCGCAATTACTGGGCGAGGTGGAGCTCCTGGCGGCGGCCTGGGACCCAAGGAGCGATGAGCGCGCTCCACAATGAACATGTCCGAGAACGTATCTTGACCAAGCAAGGTGACCAGCAGTTTTTCTATGAAGATCTCCATGTTCCCCATCGGCGTAGTCTCAGGCAGTCCGGTAATATGGATATTGCTGCGTCTAGACCTAGCTTCTAAATCTTCAGCTTTTTCTTGTAAGGTCGTAAGCAGCTTCCCCATCTGTTTCTGCGCGTTATCAGTTTCCATTTGAGCTTCTAAGACGTCTGCCACTCTCCTTTCTGTCATATCTATACGTTCCGCTTGCTTGTCGATTCGCTCCAACATCCTATCCATCCTGTAGGCCAGAGAGTCAATCTTGGCGTCAATGGTGGACAGACTCTTTTGCATTGCTGACAATATCTGTTGCAGGTCCCCCTCAGATTCCTCCGAAGTAGTCTGCTGATCCGTCCCCGCCTGGCCTGCCTCGTCCTCCCTATGCTGTGACTTGCGTTGCTCGAACTGCAGCTTCTGCTGCGTTTTATCCACTTTGCCCATGTTTGTGGGGGGACAGGGCTGAAACTTTCAATCCACTCTTTTCCCCCAAGCCCGCAACGAGGAAACTCTCCCTGACAGCCACAGAGAGGTACAGATAGGAGTTAACTACGCATTTAGCTCAGCGCTATAAAATTGTCAGTCAGTCAGCGCAGAGTCAGAGCCGTGTCTGTGAGGCGATCTCAGCTGCCCTCTTCCAGCGCTCTTCGTGAATTGGAAACGATCCACGTGTTTTGCGGGATATACACTCTTGTGTTGAGGATTAGAGGTGGGTATTGCTGTGACCTGTTAAGATCGCAGAAAGGCTCTTCAATTTTCTTGCGCCTCTCACTTATACACAGTTCACCAGCCAGGCGCCTTCTCCGTGGACAGGGACTTGACCCCCCCTGAACTGGCTGCGGCACAAGTCTCTACACTCCTAAACCTAATAGGTTTTGCCAGATGTTGAATTTGGGGCTTGTATTGGTCAGCGCGTGTCTCCTCTCAGGTCCTCACGTTGAAAACCTTATGCCTGCCTCATCGGGCCTGGAGTCGACAGCCTCGACAGTAGCCCAGCCCCTCTACCTTCTGGAGGCCACGCACCCCTACCCAACGCCCAGGGCTCGTGCTAGCGCTGTCCACTGCCGTATTGCAGCTCACCTCCCGTCTTCTTCTCCGCAGCAGGGCACCTTCAGAGGCCAAGCATGGCGGTCGTGCCACAAGCCCACGGCAGCCCCCTGGTTCTGCCGCTTTTTTTGTTTTCCGCCTTGCAAGTCTGGGGCCCGGTGTCTCCTCGGACGGCCCCGCTCCTAGGCCTCCCTGAGGAGCCGGCTCTCTCTGCAAGGCCCCAGGTACAAGTCCTGCCAGCCGGATTTTATTAGTGGCAGCGCTTGTGTTCTCCGGTTGTTCCGCCCTCACTCTACGCAGAACTCACGGCGTCAGGGGACCTCAGCTGCCCTCCGAGGCACGTCGGGGGAGCCCAGCAGCAGGCCTCACCTCGCGCTCACTGTAGGCCGTGTAACGTCGCTCTCCAGTCACTCAGTTAGATTGCCTCGATCTCTTCCATACCGGGCTCGATCGATAGCCGGCACTTCGCAGTTTAGGCGGCAGCGGTTACCGGGACCTAGGTGTCCGGAAATGCAAGGATAATTACCGGATCATTGTGATGGCTTGCGGAGCACTCTTAAGCCACGGCCATCTTTGAGCCAGGCAAGCTCCGCCCCCCCCCGCATTCTCAATACTAGGTAAGTTATTATTTATTTTAAATTAATTATCTCCCTCTGCATCTCACTACACCATTCCTCATCTTCGAAATTTACATTGTTAAAAGTCCTTCTTCCATCAAGCCTCTCTAGCTTCATTCCTACTGTCTCCCTTTTTACTAGGGCATGATCAGAAAAAGCATTTTGAATATGAGAGTACGCCTTTAACTGCAAATTTTGTGTAGAGCGAAAATAGTCGAGTCTGGCCACTGATTTATGCCTTCCAGAATAACATGAATATTCCTGTTTATCTTGGAACTTTCCCCTCCATAAATCTAATAGACCTAACCCTCGTTTACACTCTAAGATGATTGCTGCCATTCGTGGTTTATTCTGTCTACTCTTGTCTGAGGATGAATCCACCTCTGGATGTTGTAGAAAATTAAAATCCCCCTAAAATCAAAAAGTTTGGCAAGGCTTGATATAAATCTATAATCTGGGTCAGATTATCAGTTAGTGGGGGATATACTGTAGCTATAGTAAGTCTGTTGCAATTGAAAAATCTGTCTTCTGTATCTGTTTGGGAAAAAGTGACTTGCATGTGGAAATGTTTGCTCAGATACAATGCGACCCCCCCTATGTGCTGCACTCGCACATGATAAACACTGCTATCCGGCCCATTGCTTAAACATTTTAAAATTAAGTTCCTTTTTCTTGATATGTGTTTCCTGAATAAGCACTAAATCTGGGGAGTGTCCTCTCACCCATATATCTATTACCCTAGCCTTAATTTTTTTATTTAAACCATTAGCATTCGATGTCACAATCTGAATTGCTTCCCTAAATTGTGCTGTAATTTCATATTCTATATTATCCGTATGTCTAAAGTGTTTTTTCAAAGTGCCGTTTGCCTTCTAAAAGTGCAATGTGCTTAAAAACCATAATGACCATAATGTTTACCGCCTTAACCTCGAATCCATATATGCCTTCAGTATGGTATCTAGACATTCACCATGCTTAGTTCTCCCATATCTACTCATCACGTAAGATACCACTCCTCCAGCTTGTTTAATAAAGTGCTGCATGCAACCTAAAAGTGCGCCATGCGTATATGCTATATCAAGCTTGGTACTCACTTGTCTACTCTCTTCATAAGACACCTCCCCTCCTGTTTTTTTATTAAGATGCCACCTACGTCCAATAAGTGCAACATGCTTATAAACGTGCCTACGTCCCCTATACTACACAGATTAATTCTTATATATCTGAGCATTTTTATCACTTTGCATCCTATTAGATACCCTGCTGTTATTTAAAATACTGAGAATAAGTGACCTCCTTGCAACCGTTAATTCAAACTCCTCCATTTTCCTTTGCCACCCCCATTCCCCCCCTCCTCTATCCCCCCAAGCAACCATCCCAAGGCGAGGATTGCCCACATTCCCTCCCACCTCCTCTGAAAACACCTCGGGTGCCATGTTATTGCACCCTAGCGTACTCGTGCCTCCAGACTAACCAGAGGACCTTTGTGACACTCTAAACCCCGACTTTAGGTTACAATTCAGCTAGACAGATCCTGTAGGAACACTTGAGCTGCTGCTTCTAAATCCGTAAACAAATAAAGTTGACCCTTTACAAGAACTTTGTTTCATCTGCTGTGCAATTGATGCCTGTGCTCCTCGTTCTTTAAATGAGTCCATCATTTTGACGAAATCCCTTCGTCTGCCTGCAGAAGCAACCAACTTATCCGAAAAGATCTTAAATTGCAGTATTTCCTGGGTAGTGTTCTGTTTTCAATGCCTGTAGACCAGATGGATTCTCTAATACGATAATCCGCAAAGTTGACTAGAATTGTCCGGGGGCATCTTGCATTAGCATGTCACTGGGCTGGTACCCTATGGGCCCTTGTGATAGTCAAGCCCCCGTTTAATTCCGGAATCTCCTTTCTTATCTGGGAGTCCACCCAGTCTTGTACATTTGAACCTTCACTTCATTCTGGTTCGTGCATTATAATTTTTCAAATCCATAATTTTGTTTTCAAACAAGCTTTTATTTTTCTCCAATTGTTTAATTACTTGTTGCATGATCTGAAATTTGTCCTCTAACTTTACAATTCGCTCTGCTTCTGTCAACCTTTCTGGGAATTTAGCAATGCTTTCTTTAATTTTTGTGAGTCGATCATGCAGTGCTGCGATTTCCTGTGTCTGAGTTGTTTTAAATTCTCTTCTTTCTGCCAAGATGTTTTCAAACATGCGCTTTATTGACAGACCTGATTCTCCTGAATCTATTTGTCGATCCTGAGCTACAACCCTGTTCATATCCCTATCTTCTATCTCTGATGTTTTTTGTATGATATCCTCCAGTATGATATCATTACTGGTTTGAGTGGCCTCAGCAGGTATGACTCCCAATAGCTGTTGTCCGCTGTTTTAGGGCTGTATCCATTGCATCTCCATTGGTGTACATGCCTTATTCTATTTAAAGAACAATGGATACTGCTTGCTGCCAAATGTACTTGTAGTAGGCGCCGCTTGGCTTCTTAATTCCTTGCCTCCTGCTCTCAGAGTGTTATCAGCCAGACCCTCCGCACCTTCCACACTCCAGCCCTGAAGGAGAGCTGGACATTTGAAGATCTGAAACATCCTCTCCACTTTCATTTTCTGACCCCCCTCTCATACTGTGTCTGGTTCTTTGGGCCTTCATTTTTTTCTGCTCATTCTTGAAGCTGCTGAACTTTCAAGTCCATTCTGTGTTGGACCCCTCTCTGCGTCTGAGTTACAGTGGCAGCTTTAGCTTGGTTGCCCCTTCTTCTCCCTTTCTGGACTGGAGTCGACTGGCTGAATAATTCAGTACTGGTAATCACTGTTTTGTTTTGTAGTGTACGCATATTTGAGCAGAGGCAAAGTCACAAAGTTTCTGACACTACAATATTTATATATATTGCAGGGGTCAATTTGAGAAACTGTAAACTGCCTCCTTTTTTCTTCCCCTGCGCCTGTTTATTTCTTCTCATCCGGCTAGCAGCTTACTACTTATTGCGGCGTCCACCTGGTAGCTGCACAAAATACGCACCACGTCAGCCTCCCTGTCTCAGCAGCCCAACCAGGTAGTGAGACCAGCTGGTCCTGACTCCTCGCGGCGTAGCGCTCTCACCTACCATCTTCTGGGGGGATGCACGTGACGCCTGTAGTGCCCTTCTTCTCTCCTCTTTGCCCGCTCGGTTAAGCCTCGTGTTTCATCCAGACATCGGCGCTGTTATCAGGTTTCTTTTCATGCAACCTGCTTCCCGTTTTTCCATTTCAGTGGTGCCTGTTAGACGCCGCTATTGCAGCTGACTCCATTGCTGCATCACTTCCCCGTTCGGCGCACGGTTCTCCTTCACTTCTGGGAGAGGGCCTCCAAGTATGCTAGCGGCAGCGTGTGAAGCAACTGCTCGCATCGTGATTCTACCAGTGTGATCTAAACAAGTTGACAACACGCCTGTAGAAAAACAAAAACCGAACATTGGGATTTAGTCTGAAAAACATGCTTGTTGGAAGGAGTTATGTTGTGCCCTCGTAAGTATTCAATACACAAGACGGTGAGTTAACACTTCCAAGTGTTTATTTCTGGTTCATCGAGCTACCGCTGTTCTCTCAGCAGAGGAGAGCCACCAACTGTCACACAGAGCCCCCCAAGCTCGAGGGCTCACAGCAACCCATAAAGATTCTAAATAGCAATTAGAACAAGTATTGCTAATCACAACATATTACCTCTTTTCTTTTTTTTTTTTAAACACAGAAAAGACTAACCTAAGATTAAAGAGAACAAAAACCCCAACCCCCCCAGAGAGGAAAACCCTAAAAAGAAACAGAATAAGGAAAACAAGAAAACAAATGGCAAGAGGGAAAAACAGGAAGCACAACCCAAAAATTCAAGCTGCATTGTAAGCAAATCATCTTAGTTTCCAGGGGACGCGTCTCACACGACTCGACCTACGTGGTACCACACCAGACCTTGTTCACAAGAAGGAGGAGCTACATCAACCTCCTGCCTGACATGGTTTGAGGAGTCAGTTACTTGGTTAGTTGCTCCAGACACCTTCACCACTTTGCTTGCATTCCACCGATGCCAGCCACGTACCATGACAGCACCACCACAGACTTTCTCAACGCACACAGGATCACCAAATGCGGCACCTCCTTTTTGAACAAAACTTGTGTTTTTGATGCGAACCATGTCGCCAAGAAACAATGTAACAGGTTTCACAGAATGCTTCTGATCATATCTAATTCTCATTTTCTCTTGTGCTGCTTCAACCCTAGATTCCAACGCTCCTTGGTCCACCCAGCATGACACTTTGTCACAAACAGTCTTTAGAAGCCAAGCAGGGTATAATGTGGACGTGGGCACCCGACCTCTGATGGACACAAAAGGTGCAATTTTAGTGAGGGAATGGGGTGTAGTGCGGTAAAACCACAACATGGACCTAACCGCACCCTCCACGTCGTATCCATTGTGTTTTGCCCACTTGATGCATTCCACAACCACCCTATTCATCCTTTCCACCAATCCGTTCGTTTGGGGATGCCCAACTGAGCTTCGCAAATGCTTAACCCCAGATACACACAAAAATACACTCATTTCTTGGTTCACAAACTGCACTCCATTGTCAGAAACTAACGCTTCCGGAAAACCCTCTCTCATAAAAATCTCTTTTAAGAAAGTAATGGCACTGCTAGCAGTAGGAGAGGCACAAAAACGAACTTCTGGCCACTTACTGTGAAAATCCATCAAGACAAACGCAAATGATGAGGACGAAAATTAAAAGGACCCACCAAATCGATTCCCACCTTGAGCCATGACTTTTCTGGAAAAGATATAGGTTGTAAAGGTGGCGTGACTACTTTGTATCCCTTCTCAGCCCCAGAACACACCACACACTCCTTGACTATTGACACAATATCTTTATCCATTGAAGCCACCAATAGTGCAATCTGACATGTCTCTTTGTCATAGCGGCGCCTAAATGTCCATCATGGGCACAATCAACTAATTTGGCACGAACATCAAATGGAGGAATGCACCTTCCATCTCTCATAATGATCCCATCTTCAATGGACAACTCCTCCGCAATTTTGCAGAACGGTTGAATTTCAGGAGAGACACATCTCTCTCTGGGCCAACCATTCACAATATATTCTTTGACTTTACCCAGTACAGAGTCCTCACACATTGCCTTTTTCCATTCACTCTCGCTGCATGCTTTATTTTCCAAAGCATCCACAAAAGCAATAAAACAATCCTCCATGTCTTCTTCCACATCAAGTACATCATCATCACTAATAGGCAGTCTGGACAAAAGATCTGCCCTGACATTTTCCTTCCCCGGAATGTGTTTGACTACAAAATCGTATTGAAGCAACTTAGTGGTGAGGCGTGCAATGCGTGGTGTAGCATACTTAAGTCTGTCACCCCCCAAGATGTATAGAAGAGGCTTATGGTCAGTTTGAATAACAAATTTCCTGCCCCAAACATAAGTCCTGAACTTTTCACACGCCCAATAGCATGCCAAAAGCTCCTTTTCAATGACCGAGTAATTCAATTCTGGATCACGCAACACTCTGGACGCATAACTAATGGTAACTTCATTTTCACCTAGATGTTGAGTCAAAACCGCGCCCAATCCATAGTTACTAGCATCAACCGTTATGGTGCAGGGCACACACGGGTCATAGGCACTAGGGTTTTAGCATTAACCATCTCTGACTTGACCATGGCAAACATCTCTTGACAATTCTCATTCCACTCAAAAGGAACATTTGCTCTTAACATACTGGAAAGAGCCCTCATTTTACTAGCATAGTCTGGTATGAAACGTGAGTATAACTCACACAGCCCCCAAAAAGGAGCGTAGTTCATCCTTGTTCTTGGTACTCGGACACTCAACAACTGCCTTCACCAGACCTGGCCTAGGACTAACACCTTTAGAAGAGACCAAATGCCCCAAAAATTCTCTCTCTTCCAAAACTCACACTTTTCTTTTTTTAACAACAACGCCCTTTTCCTCAAAAATCTGAAGCACTGTCTTCAACGTATTCTCGAGTTCTTCTAAATGTTTTGTAAAAATAAGATCATCCTGAAAAATTACGACTCCTTTAACATCATTGAGAATCATCTGCATTATGCGTTGAAAAACTGAAGCCACTGAAGCAAGTCCAAACGGCATTCTACAGAACTGAAAAGAACCAAACGGGGAATTGAAAGCCGTGTAGTGACGAGACTCGTCATCCAATACAACTTGATGGTACGCTGAAGCAAGATCTATCTTAGAGAACCATTCTGCACCCCTTAATTCCTCCAACAGATCACCAATCTTGGGAAGAGGGTGCGAATCAACCCAAATCTCTTTATTCAGGCTTCTCAGGTCAATGCACAAACGTATGTCACCATTCCGTTTGCAAGCAACCACCAAGGGGCTCAACCACAGGCTTGACTATGGGTTCAATAACCCCACAACTATGTAGCCTATCCAATTCCTTTTTAAGATCCATCCTAAGGCTAAACGGCACAGACCTGACCTTGTGCTTCTCAGGGATAGCATCTTTTTTAATCCTAATTTTGTGCTTGAAACCAACTATCTTACCAAGATTGTTGGAAAAGACCTGGGGAAACTCTTGTTCTAAACACACAGAACCAGGGTTGTCTGATGACCAGAACCTGTTCGCTGGTACCAGGTCTTAATACCATACTGAACAACCCCTGCTGGTACCATCCAAGAATATTCAGACCACGAACAGACACATACATTTTTCCCTGAATTCTACGCCCCTAAACTCAAACACATCTTCAATGAATCCCTCCAACTCAATTCTTCTTCCCTCGTAGGAAACAGGTGCCCTGTCAGGTGGAAAGAGAGACCTGTCACCCCAAGATCTCTTGAATAAATCATAAGTGATCATCGATATGCGGGCACCAGGGTCCACAAGCAAATTGAGACATACACCCCCCACCAACACATCAACATAGGCGTCCACACAATTTGCAGGATCGCCAGTGACAATTTCGTCATCTGTGACTACCACAATCATATCTTGTAAATCCTGCACGAGTTCGCGCTCACTCAAAGAATCTTCATGCAACACACAATTAACCTTGGTTGGCTTACTCACATTCGACTGACATACTTTTGCAAAGTGTCCCACTTTGCCACACTTGCGACAACTTACATTCCTGGCAGGACATATCCTGTTGTCTTTCCCATGTGGTGCATAGCCACACCTGTAACAAATATTAGTTCTTTTTAAAAAAACTTTCTCATTGACCTTATTATCTTTGTGCGAAACACTGGTAAAAGCATTTGTAGAAGTAATAGCGCTAACAGACTCCTTAGGAGTGCAATTAACATTGAGTTCTTTGATAGACAATTGTGCCAATTCAATACTTTTTGCCACTTTTATGACATCTTCAAGACCAGGATTACCCATGGTGAGCAACTTTTGTTGAATCTGCTTGTCCCAACAATGAGCAATAAACTGGTCCCTGACCAATTGGTCATGGAAGTCCCCAAATTGGCATTCAGCACAGAGTTTCCGTAAAGCACTTCTATGTGTCCACATTCTCACCTTGTGACTGTGCACGCTTAAAAAATGTATGTCTTATCACCACTAGACTAGGTTGCACATCAAATTTGCTAACTAGTTTCTTCACTGCTTCTTGGTATTCATCAACAACTTCACCCTCACCCAACACCAAGTCAGGAAGATGCTTGTAGACTTCTCTGCCTTCAAAACCTAAAGAATGAAGAAGAAGACACCTCTTCCTTTCAGCCCTGAAACGTGATGCCCCAATGGCCCCCAAATACATTTCGAAAGCGTCAAACCACTGTCTCCATTGAATATGAGGACTACCAGGACTCTCCAAGAACGGTGGTGGAGGGTTGACAGACTGCATATCCCCAGGAATGTGAGGCTTTCAATGCAATCAAACGTATACAGGAAGAAACAATATAAATAAAGTCACTTTAAGCAATACAAAGATGGTGTGTGCATCACCCCAAATGATCATGATGAGCTGTAGGTAAACAAAATCAAATCTTGACTCTTGCAGCAAAGAGAGAGAAAACCACACGAATGAGAAAAAAAAAAACACAAAAATTTAAACAAAAATATGTTACCATCCAGAATAGCAAGACAGGTGTGCGTGTCACCGCTTTTCAAATGTTACACGCATGACTTCTGCAATGTGTACATGTCATCAGAATTAAGCAAATACTTTGGTGTGTGTGTGTGTCACCGAACTCAGGCTGTAACACGCATGGCTCCTTCAAGGTGTGCGTGTCACCGTCGAAGGGAAATTAGACAATTACAAATCTCACCGCAAGACTGTGATACAGCGCTGTCCTCTCCAACGATGTAATCGCTGCACCAGTATGTAGAAAACGATGAAAATAAACTTCCTCCGCGCAGGCACGCTTGCAATCTGAAGCCGCGCAGCTTGTAATTGATCAAGAGCTTCCAGAAAGCTGCGTAGGCAAGCGTATGAATTTACGAGACAAATAAACCTTTTTTTAAATGCAGCTGCGCAGGCATGCGCGTTGATCGCCGAAATCACTGCCTGAAGCTTGTAACCGTCTCCGGCCACTCGAAGTTTCCCCTGTACTCTCATCGTCAGCAATACCTCCTGAAACGTCGATAAACGTTGCGGTGGCTCACCCGGTCGTCGCCAAAAATGATGTTGTGCCCTCGTACGTACAAATGACACAAGACGGTGAGTTAACACTTCCAAGTGTTTATTTCTGGTTCATCGAGCCACCGCTGCTCTCTCAGCAGAGGAGAGCCACCAACTGTCACACATAGAACCCCCCAAGCTTGAGGGCTCACAGCAACCCATAAAGATTCTAAATAGCAATTAGAACAAGCATTGCTAAGCACAACAGGTTACGATACTCAGGGTATTCTTTTTGTGGAGGCATTAGTAACATGGTTAAGTAGGGGAAGGAGATGGCATTAGTTGTTGATGGACAAGGTATGATTTAACAGTAGACAACCAACTACATTCGAATTCCCCTGGGTGAGAATCATTTCTTGGAAATAACTAGTTCAGAGCTCATAAAAATGAAGAAAAAAAGATTTGCTATGAATGGCATATCTGTAGACTCAGCGCACTTGTGCATCCTCTGCAGGAATCTGGGTTTGACCTCATGATCACCGGTTCAAATCCCAAAAGGTCCACTCAGCCTTTACTCCTTCTAAGGTCAATAAAATGAGTACCAAGAATCTGTTATTCCAGCACCAAGATACCTTTCAGGATGAATATTGAGGTTTACAAATTCACGTGTTCTGTTATCAAAAGGAAGTAGCCAGAGATGCCAATTGGTTGTATGTGACCTAAGAGAGTCTGGTTAGGGTTGTGAAATCCAGCACCAATGGATTGGGTGTGAAAATGAACAAATAAGTGTCTGGTATCTGCAAGAAGAGGAGTATACATTTCTTTGACTGTTAGACCTGACAGCCTTCGGGTGGTCTTCCCCAACTTTTTGTCTGGGTCCCTTCATTTTTCTGACCTTGTTTTGGTGGCTTTAGGACTCTGCGCTCTTTTACACTGCTTAAGAGTGCTAAAGTGCTTGTGCTCTCTCCCCTAAACATGGTAATATTGTTTCATCCTCAATTGGCATGTTTAATTTTCTTACACGTCCCTAGTAACATGCACCACAGGTGCCCGCGGCCTGTAAATTAAATGCTTCTAGTGAGCTGGCTGCACTGATTGTTCCACCCACATAAACAGCCCCTTAACCATGTCTCAGGCCTGCATGTGCAGTTTACTGCGCCTTCGACTTGGCAATTAAAACTACTTGCCAAGCCCTAAACTCCCTTTTGCTACACCGAAGTTACCCCTAAGGTAAGCCCTAGGTAGCCCTAAGAGCAGGGTACTGTGTAAGTAAAAGGTAGGACATGTACTTTTAAGTTTCATATGTCCTAGTAGTGACAAACAGCTCAATTTGTTTTCAATACTGTGAGGCCAACTCTTCTTAGGGTAACTTTGGGAATTCCTTTATACACTTTTAAGCTGTAATTCCTGATCAGAAAGGAGTAGCTGCATTATGTTTATACCTTTTGAATGTTAGTGATAAACCCTCTTTACTGGTAAAGTGGGATTGGGAATTCCTTTATACACTTTTAAGCTGTAATTCCTGATCAGAAAGGAGTAGCTGCATTATGTTTATACCTTTTGAATGTTAGTGATAAACCCTCTTTACTGGTAAAGTGGGATTTGACATTACTATTTTAGAAATGCTACTTTTAGAAAGTAGACATTTCTCTGTTCGCCTTGCTGCCCTTCTTCAAATACATGTCTGGGGTGAGTGACAGCTACACTTTGAGTGTTCCCTCTAGACAGCCACAAACACAGGAAGACTAGGTGTGTCTGACTACCCATCAACATACATCTGCATACTGATGGCTCTTCCTGGGCAGGAAGGGAGGGAAGGGCTGACACTGACACTTCAATAGGCTGTGTCCTGTTCCCACACAAAGGGCGGATTACCCCCCTACTGATAGTCTGGAGCCAGGGCTGGGAATAAAGGACCTATATGCACTTCAAAGATCCATCTTTAAAGTCACCCCACCTTCAAAGGCACATTTGGGTTTAAGTACTCAGACTTTTACCCTACTGATTTAGTACACTTCTGGGCCTGTGACCACTCTGCCAGGAAGAAGAGGAACTGGTGTGCTGCTAAAGGACTGCCACTCTGCTGGATCTGCTGTTTGTTGAGCTCTTGCCTTGCTGTGTTGCCCTGCTGTTGCTGCTCTCTGCCGGGGTAAGAAGGACTGGACCTGCATCACTTAAACCCAGAGTGACTCCAAAAGCTTGCTGGCTTTCCTCCTGTTGCCTAAGTCTCGGGGACACAAGACTTAGAACTCTCCTTTTTCAACCCTTGGGCTCAACTGCTGGCAAGTCTATCCTGCCAAGAGGTGCCAACCCAGTCCTGGACCCTTGGACATGGACTTAGGGGGTCTGCTGCAGTGTTATCGACGTATCGTCTGCTGCTTCAGGAATCAGATCGGCGCATCACACTCAGAGTTGTCGCATCCCACTCTGAACAAATGCACTCCAGGATCTATGCTTCACTCACGGCCCTCGTCGCATTGCTGCTGCTGTATTGGGGATCACCAAAGCATTGCTCCGCTGCACCCCACCTGTTGATGCAAAGCTAGGATCTAGGTGGCATATTTACAAGCTCCTTGCATTGCCGGTGCGCCACTTTTCATGACGCACCTGCGGCACAGTGTGGTGCTCCATATTTACAAGGACACGTAAAGCCACCCCGCATGACTTTTCGTGTCCTTGTAAATACGGCCCCTTTTCATGCACCACTTTGCATTAAAGGGGGGTTCCATGGGTGGTGTTGTAGGTGTTCCCATGCAACACCCATGGATTCTGCCGCATTCCCAGATTTACAATGCTTCGTAAACCTGGGACTGCGTCGGAATCCTACGCCTCCCTAGGGGAGGCGTAAGGAGGTGCAACAAGGAGAAATTATTTTATTTCTCCTCGTTTTTTCCTCTTTCTATGTGTGTTGCATTCTGCAGCACACATAGAAAGAGGAAAATACCTCTTGTGATTGTTTTTGTGCAGGAAAGTGTCCCTTCCTGCACAAAAACCATCATCCCCGCAACGCAGGCACCCTTGCATCATGGTGCAAGGGTGCCTGCGTTGGAGCATGGCAGCCAATTGTGCGCCAGCACAGGGGAGAGCTTAGGCGTAGGTCATATTGTTGTAAATATGAAGCATCCCTTTGCTTCGGAAGTAACGCAGCATGGCGCAGCTAAATGGCTTGCGGCACAGCGCTGCGTTACTTTCTTGTAAATATGGCCCTGGGTACTTTTGTTCAGCAGGACTAAGTGGGTCCCTGTATCCGGGCCGCACTCCCTTGTGGTCGACCTGAACTCTTGACTTTGTCCTGGACCAGCATGACCAGTTAACCTGTTAAGCGCTATTTGCTTCTAAGAGCTACTTTTACATTTATTCCTTCAAAATTCATATCTCAACCCCTCCATATTGAATCTTCGTCATTTTTGTCTTGCTTTATTTATAAAGTCATACTTATTTTTTTTTTAAACTGTAGTGGAGTCTTTTTGTGGTGTCTTCACTATTTTATTGTTTTAGTATTTGTGAAATACTAAACACATTGCCACTTAAGTTAAGCCTGACTGCTCTGTGCCAAGCTACCCGCAGGTGAGCACAGGATAATTTAGGTTGTGTAGTGACTTACCCTGACTAGGATTGTGGCTCCTGCTTGGACAGGGTGCACACTCTGCCAACCAGAAACCCCATTTCTAACGTGGACCAAAAAGCTAGTGGGCCACATACACCAACAAATTAATCACAAAAAGCTTTCTGGCATTTTATGACAAGTATTTTATTTTTGCGAACTGAACTATGTACTAATAAGCTGCTTAAGAAAATATGGAATTGCGGGACCTGCAGAACAATCCCTCTAATTAACATTCATTAAGCAGGTTGCAATTTGTGATGCTTGCGAATGGCTACCTTCACAAGGATGGTTGCATGGAGGGGATAGTAGACAATCATCCTTCTGATTTGCATTTCAAAAAGGAAAACTTTTTGCAGCCAAGTCTCTTAAAGACAACTTATCCAATTGACAAAATGAAAACCAGGCAAATTAGAAAATATAACAGGATGATCAGGGCCCAGGGGGTTCTTCCGATGAGAAACTGGGTATCTGACTGCAAAAAAGAGTTATAATTGAAGTATGAGACAGCAGAGGACAATCTAAAAGTCTCTAAATTATTGCGTATTTTATGTTTTGTTTGCCGCTTGTTACAAGAGGAAGGGCAAGAAGAAGTAAACAATACGAAAATAGATGATGCTGTTGGCTCAGGGCATCCAAAGAGGAGGAACAAAACACAATGTGGGCAGAAAAGTCAGCAAGCGCATACAACAAACTATGTGGCAAATCAGCACAGTTAGACATTTGTACATTGGAGCGAGAGCCAATCAAATCACTTGACCTGCATAAGAAAAAAATCTAACGTTTGTAATTTTAGGAAATGAAAGCTATTTCGATGCTTTGGAGAACAGGGGAGGTGATTGTACAAGGATGAAAAAGTAAGGAGAGCATCGGAAGATATAAAAGTTATAATAATAAAAAAATAGAAATCGTATTAGAGTATTTACCGTGTCCTGCCGCAATATATGCAGCCTTTCCACAACCGCAAATTAGTCTGGGAATCTGTTGAATTACCAACAGAACACCTATGCCTCCCCATGGGCGCCCAAGGGCCGTTTACTAAATGTAATATTGAATTCGGTTAGTACGCTTATGAAAGGAACTACAGACATTAGAAAAAACTTATTTTAGAACCACATCACCAGAAAAATCGCATAAAATCGCCAATGCATGTAATGATTTGCTTCTCAGATTTTCACTATGACGAAAACTCTTTGTTGAATTACATGTAAACGCTTATTTTTTTATCTAAACCAAGAATATTACATCAAATAATCACATTTTCGAGGTTTGCCTAAAAGCAATATGGAAAAAGAGTCATTTAATAGAAGCCAGAATACCTAAGGTATCTAAAGGGCCAACATTCCGCTTAAGTGCTGACATATGCATGGACGTTGCAAAACACACAAGAATTTTCTATTTATGGCATTGACCTAAAGCATTACCCTATTATGTAACGGATTCTAATTATGTTTTAGAAGGCTATACTTTTGGTTTCTTTGCAGAGGAAATGGTTGTGTGGTGGAAGATCGGAATTTTCCTTCAAAGTTTTGAGTACTGAGTAGGTGGCATCGTCTTAAGTGGGAGGAAGCCATAGTGAAAAAGAATCTTACTCATGCGCTATGTCAAAACCCTGAGATTGTACAGGAAGGCAACATTATTACACGTTTGTTAGCCCATAGCCTTCCTCCTAAATGTAGGTCAAAAAAAGGAGTTGCGGACAGAATCATTTCATAGTTTGCATCAATATTACAAATATTGTTTCAACACCCCCTTGATGTTACCAAGCACAAGAGTTGCAGTAAATAGTTACTATTATTAACCGGAAGGTGAAAAGCCGGTGATTAAAGCAAACAAAATCTATTTTTCTGTGAAAATCAAATTGGTGATGATGTCCTGCCATGAAACAATGCTATACATCCCTAATGCATATTTTTGAAGTGTTTGCATGTAACGCACAGTACAGTAACACACACACCTTTTTGGCGTTCTGGTTGTTCATCCCAAAACGTCCTCTGTACACGAACGACTCCTGGAAATGAAATGATTAGAGGTTTTGTACCCAGTGACCTTTCGGTTGCCCTCTTTCCAGAAACTACGCGTCTCTGATAGACTCAGAGGTAATCAGCAAAACAAACTGTACCCACAGATGTATTATGCCAACAGCCAGCACCCCGAGCGCGTGTGACTTAAAATAACCTCCAAAGGAAGGTGTACCAGCCTGGAAGTCTACTCAAATGAACTGCTCAGCGGTCCTCTAACGAGCCTCATTTACTCTTTCACTATTCCTCGAGCACTCAAAGTACATTAGTCTGGTCACTCCTTTCGGCCCGTTAGGAACTCTAATATTCTGTTAAACCACATGGATGCTGTGTATTCCAGCAGTGCTCACCGGGAAACCATTTAGAATCGTGCTGACGCGGGGTCTGCTTTTTAAGTCAGATCCGGGATGGTCAAGTGATTCGGTGATTAACTCTGTCAGGCATAGTCTCCAGTAATTCATTACTATTCGGTCTCCCCAAAATCTGCTCCTCACAAACTTTAAGAAGTCCAAAATGCAGCGGTCAGACTTGTCTTAGCCCCCCCCAACAAAGCCGAAAGATCTAAATGTCCGACCATTTATGCAAATCGCACTGGCTCCCAATCCGAAACAGAAGTCGGCATAAAGCCTTATGCCTGTGTCATAAGGTGATCCATAGTCAATGAAAGAATGATTTCAGTGTTCACAAGGTGTATACCACCTAGAACTCTGAGATCCTCCTGCCCACACCAACTAACTGTCCTCAAAATCATGAAAACTAGAACCGGTGGGGGGGCGTGGCCTAGCCAGCGGCAAGATGGCTGCGCGCTGAGCGAGCTCTGCCAGCCGGGCCCGGGAAATCCGTAATTATCCGCCATCAGAGGGAGGATCCTGGCCTCAAAACACGATGGCAGGCATCGTACACCCTCACTTCGGCCCCCGGGGGCTCTAAATGAGCTGTGGCTGAGGTATTTCTGTGCAAGGGCCTGGCTACCCGCACCCTCACCGGAGGCCTGACACCTGGGCCGATCGGGCCCATTCTGCGGGGCCTCGCCTGCTGCTGTTGCTGGGGGTGTGTCCTGGCCGACTCCCCGTCCCCTGCCTGGTGCCGCGACTCTCCGGAGGCTGTCTTGCCTTTGCGGCAGTGCCCGCCCGTCCGTCGGCCCCAGCCTGCTGGTGGTGTGGGAGCCGTAGCCATGGAGCGAAGCGTAGGCCCTAACTACTCCGGGGCCTGTCCTGGCCTCAAGCCCGGACCCCATTCTGCCTGCGACGACAGGAGGACCACCTGCCGGGGATGGCCCGGGTTGCGGAGCTGCGGTGGCGCTGGGCCCGGAGCCCAGGAGCGCCCCGGGTGGGGCCGCAGCACAACTCTGATGCCTCCCTGCTGACCGCCTGGCCCGCTCTTCTGCCCTGCCCCGGCCTGCTGGTGGTGCGGGCGCCGTGACTGTAAAACGAAGCGGAGGCCCTAACTACTTCGGGGCTTGGCCCTGCCTCGCGCTCGGATCCCCGCTCTGCCTGTGACGACAGGAGGACCACCTGCGGAGGACGGCCCGGGTTGCGAAGCCGCTACAACGCTGGGCCCAGGGCCGCCCCAGGTGAGGCCGCGGCGCGACCCTGACGCCTCCCTGTTGACCGCCTGGCCCACTCTCCTTCCCTGTCCCGGCAGCCTGCTCCCCCTGGTTGGTGTTCAGGGCCGGGGGCAGTGTGTTACCTGAACCAGCCGCCATCTCAGTCCACGCGGCGACAGCTCCAGCTCTGGGCGTGCCGACCTTGCTGCACTCCCGGCTGCCGCTCTGGCTTGCTCCTGCGACTACCTGCGGGTTGGGAGGAATAATTTTGAGGGCCTCCCCCCCCCCTTCTTCAGCCTGCCCTGTGCTGCCCGCCTGCCCTCCATTAACCTGCTGGACGCTCTGCCGGCCTGGGCGCGGTCTACCCTGCTCCACCTCGTGGGGGGCACCAGCTGCGGCCTGTTGTGTATTGGCACACGGACACCCGCGACAGCCTGGCCTGCCCTACATCCCCCATGCCTCTAGTGTTTTGTGGGCCCCGCCAACTTCCTTCACGCTGCAGCCGCTGGCCTCTGTCCCCCTCCCCGCTTTCCCTGTGGTCCATCTACGCTTTGCGCCAGCCTTGCTCGGAGCTGCCATACCACATATCCAGGAGCCACACCTGGCCTGCTCTACCTCACAGCCGTGGGCCATATTGATCACCGGCGGGCACCCCTGGTGACACACCCTCTCCATCCCACCGCAGGCTCAACATAGGGAAAACGGACACAAGATAACCCAAGATCAACTTCACGGGACGGGGGCAGCAGGGGTGGTGAGATGCCCCCCGACGCCGGTTAACAATCCACCCAGACTGACCTCCCCGATGAACAGGACGACAGCCTCCGAGCCCTTCTTCTGGAGGTAAAATCAAGTCTAAAGTCGATCAATGCCACAATAGACCACCTTACATCACGCCTGGATCAGGTCTAGCAGAGGGTGGACTCCCATGATGCCCGCATTGTCCAGTTCGAATCAAGAATCTCAGACGCGGAGGACGCCGGAGCCGAGGGTGCGCAGAAGCTCCTCAAAATGGATAAAATTCTCGAAGTCATACGCACCAAGAACGAAGACTTAGAGGCGCTCTCCTGAAGGAACAATATTCGAGTCGTTGGCCTGCCTGAGTCCACCGTGACCGGAAGAATGGAGGATTACCTCAAATCTTTGTTTTGTGACCCCTTTGGCTCTATCCTGTCCGAACACTATCATCAAGCGGGTGCATAGATCTCTTGGCACGCGACCCCCCCCCGGGGCCCCTGCACGGCCCATCATCGCCCGCTTGCTGAACTACCACGACCGCGACTCCATCCTCCACAGGGCCCGGGAGATCAAACATCAGGGCAACCTCCTATCCTTCTATCCTGACTTCACCCTGTCCGTCCAGGCGGCCCGCAGAGATTTTCTTCCAGTCAAGCGTATTTTACAGCAGCTCCACATCACTTATTCCATGCTGTACCCCTCAAGACTACGCATCGACTCGGGGGAGAAGCCAACATTTTTCACTGATCGAAAGGCTACCCTCACCTTTGCTAAGCAGCTACAAAAGTCTCCCCCCCAGAATCGCTGCACTCTCTCTGATGACAGTCACCTGAGTGACAATGATTGATCTTTTGTATACCTGGCCTCGCCTCACAGTAATGCTTGACACCCGGCACGCATCCCGTGCGCCAGGTTCACTGTAATGATTTATGCATATTACTATCAGTCCTTACTTGCTGTTGCTTTCCTCTGCAGCTTTCAACTATGGCTTAATTTTTGCATGCACAATTTAATGTTACAAGACTACGAGACATTTTACATATGCCCCACTCATCTTACTCGTCTTAAGGATGCCTGCACATGGTTGTATGTATTGTCCCTAACTCACCTCCCTCTGAGGCCTACAATGCCCGGCCACCTTGCCTGAATGGCTAGTGGTAATTGGCTGAGCCCTCGCACCCCGAAGGGATAATTCCCACATCTGCATTAACCTCTCCAAGTATGGGCTCCCTGGGTGGGGGTGGTTTAGATGCTAAACCTATTTGGGGGGTTGAGGTGGGAGGATTTGGGTTTTAAGTCCAGAGCTCCGCCTCGGGCACCCTGTTTCTGGGGGATTGTTTTGTTGTTATTTTTGTACTGTTCCTGGCATGTTACCGCTCGCATCCATCCCACAATGCTTCGCATCTTGCGACACTGATTGTTTTCTACTGGTCCACTGACCACAAACGACACCGATCCATCCCTCTCTGGCCGCTGCATGACTGACACCACCTTCTTGACATGGAAGATAAGGGGCCTGAATGACGGTCGGAAAGCGCGCCTCATGCACGCATACCTCTTCAGACATAATGTGGACATTTGCTTTCTTCAAGAGACACACCTCCTCCCCGCCACCTCACCTAGATTGCTTTCCCGTCACTGGGGGGAATCCTACACTGCATTTTACTCCAATTATGCACGCTGTGTCACTATCCTCTTTAGGAAGGACCTCCCCTGGCATGGCACTCACTCCTTCATTGACACAGAGGGTCGCCACGTGACCCTTGCCGGCACCCTCTATAACCAGCCATTGATACTAACAGCACTTTATGGCCCCAATGTGGACGACCCTAGCTTCTTCACCCACGTCTGGCATATAATTTCCTCTCTGGGGCCTCACTCTCTGATTTGGGGCGGTGATTTTAATATTGCGCCCTCGCTAGCTCTTGACCGCTCGGGGGACCGTATCCAACATCCTCAGGCCACAGCCACACTATACTCCATTATAGAAGACAACTCCCTAGTTGACGTTTGGTGCCACATGCACCCTGAGGCGCGCAAAGGATCTTGTGTATCTGGCTCACGCGTCTCCTGGCCCCGCATCGATTTATGGCTTACCACACATGACGTGGTGTCGTGTAGTTCCTATATTACCCATACAGGACCTGTGCGTTCAGATAAACTGTGGGTTTGGTGGCAGACGGATTCTGAACACCCCCACCGAAAATGTTAGTCTGTTTGCATAAGCTAGCTCACAGTGCCACTAGTGTCTCCTCTTATCGGGGAGAGAATAGTTTCTGGCAACCTCAGAACATGACAACCCTGATCCCTCAGGATCGTGGAAACAATGTACTACTTTTTGCTCAGTCACTCGTGCTCACTTATCTTGTCTCAGAGATACACAGAATAAACAGCCTGGGCGTTTCAATAAAGGTTTATTGAACAGTTGTTATTCTCGTGTAGAATATATGAGCTGCAACAACCATTAGACCGTAGCAGAGATATATGATTAGCAGTACTATGAATATAAATGGATAGTACAGTTCTATCATCTTGCACTACGCATGAATAAATACATGAATATAAAATGCATTGATAAAAGAAAGCGCGTGCTCCTACGATGCCTATCTAGATGTACCTAAGTGTACCTAGCATGTGAGCAGGTGTGAAGCCAAGAATCTCTCTAGGATTTAGTCGAACCCCATTACCTGAAGTGAGAATGTAGGAGCCCTTCTTGGTCTCGAGCTGGACACCCCGCGAGGGATGTTCAGACCACTGTCAGCTGGAGCGTCTGCATGCAGGAGCCTCAGTTAGAGGGAACCGAGACTTCCAGGCCGACACACTGACCAGAGACACTAACACTAGCAAGAGGTGCTGTATTTATACAGAAAGTGTCTAAGGTCCCTTTGTCCCTTGTTGCTTGTATTCACCATTGTTGGATGCGAGGATGACGTATGGGATGAACCGTGTACTTAGATATGGGGAGGAAGGTGGTGTAGCCCCCTGCCTGGTTTCTAAGAACCCTTATGAATATTCATTCATACAGTGTGAGTCTATTGATGGAGTTATAGGACTATGGGGCATATTAGCAAGACCGGCGATAAAATTATCGCCGTTTTAGCGGCAGGAAACTGCCGCTAAAGCGGCGATAATGGGCTTGCTAATATGCGTTATAGAATTCAATAGAAGCCCAGGTTAGATGTGCAGGACATCTAACCTGGGCTTCTATTGGAATTCTATAACGCATATTAGCAAGCCCATTATCGCCGTTTTAGCGGCAGTTTCCTGCCGCTAAAGCGGCGATAATTTTATCGCCGGTCTTGCTAATATGCCCCCATATTGTTTAGGAGAAACCCTCCTTCTGCACCCAGGACTAGAACTAGGTAAAGGTTCAATCCTAAAAGGCCTGTTACAGTGTAGTGTAGGGGGGGTAATGTAGGTGAAGGGGTATGATGTACCCGGGCCTATATTAGGGTACCTATATGAAACATAACACCCACTCCTCTTCCGAACAGTCAATAATGATAACAATGCCGGTGAACCATTTCCACTATTAGGTATTAGTAGCGTAATAAAACCATTAAAACCATCACGAAGTGTTGTAAAAACATTTGTCTTAAAATCATTTAAAAACTGCTTTAAAAGGTGAAAAAATCTAAAGATAAAAAATCTGTTTACTTCAAAAATCAGTTTTTTGGGACTGATACTTAAGACGAAGTCCTTATTGAGTTCGTTTATATAAGTTGAAGCACTACAAGCGTTCGACGGCCATGCTTTTTCAGCGAAAGTGTCAAGTTAAAGGAAATGTTCCAATTTTAGTCGAGTTTTAGAAAAAGGAAAAACTGAATTCTTTCCCAGCACTCGATGAGCCAATTATAGATTAAGTGTCCTGGCTGGGAGACGCAACATCGTCGTTGCTTGCTGCTGTAGGGGACGGTCCTTGTAACACCTCGCAAAGTACGTCAATGGAGCACAGATGATATTCAGTACTGCCAATAGCTGGTGTAGAGGCAGCCGGTGCTGTAGTCGATACCTCGGTGCTAGCGGTGGAGCTAATGCTCAACCCAGTTGTAAAAGGCACCTGCGGATTCTCGAGGAATGCAGCCATCAGGATGGGAATACGCTGGGGACATTGCCGAGCGTGGGCCCTCAGGGGTTCCAGCCGGGTATTCAAGTCCGCAGGCGTGTCCGTTGCAAGTGTCAGACAGAGGTCCAACACGCATTCTTCACCGCAAAACAGGCATTGAAGAACAGGTAAGATGCAGTCCATCCAGACTGGTCTAAACGATAGGAACCAAGAGGCGCTCAGTTCCCTTAGGCGAGGTGTGCCCAGATGTTGCACCATGCGCTCATGATATTTGCGCTCAAGGAGTGCTTTTGCCATCTTGTTGGTAATTGGGCCGTCCATTGCGGAGCAGAAAAATGACAATTAGGATTCCTGCGATAGAAAACAGGATCAGCGGAAGACCTCAAAAAACGCTTCCTAATACGGAGTGTATAAAATTTGGAATAACTCCGAGGATTGTCTGAAAGGTGCTTAGAAATCCTGACCCTATGGTCTTAAATAGGTGTACAATACCACTCATATCAGACATGTTAAAGATACGACCCACCATTTCTGCGAAATGAAAGGGGCAGTTTGTACGTATAAGTGCCTGTATCTCGGTCGAGGTCCTTGCGATTTGAAGATCAAAGGTCTCTCGGGCGGAGGTTAAGGGTACGGGTTGCTGCAAAAGCATGGCTTTCAGTCTGCTCAAAGTATCAAATTGTATAAAGGAAACATTCAACGAAGGCCATAACGGTGCCTCCCTGACTGTACTTGTTGGGGGAAACAATACTTGCATACAGCAAGTAACCCTGGAGTTCACAGTTACCAGATAGGCAACGTCTGGAATCATCCCACAGCAACCTTGATCGTTCAGCATCAAGTAACTCCCATTTGTGAGCAGCTCGAATACCGGTGTAATCACGACTGCTGGAGTCCCTTTCATGTGACAGGACAAGTTTGCTACTGAACCATTGCAAGCTCCGTGCAGTGAAATGTCCTGGCACATGAGAACCGCTCAAAGCGTTCTTGCAGTTTGTACCGCTTAGAAACACTTCTCGATCCCCACTCCGGCAACGAAATCTGTATGGTAACACCCAAGATTCCTTAATGTATTCCTTACCCATTTTTTCATATTTGCCCGCCTGCCTTTGCTCAAGGCAATATTGAAACTGAAAAGTAGTGACCGGTAGAGTGATGTGGCCATGGATAAGCCATTCTGTAGACGGAAATTCCGCTACCGTGAATGGTAACCTGTCCAGTTTTTCAATATGCAGCATTGTATATTTTGCTCCCCTTTGTGCCATTTCCATCTGTTTATCTGTTAGATTATATTCAGAAAACAGAGACGTACTGTTGATATAACGCCAAGGCACATAGCCTGCATGCAAAGATTGCAGCGTACAGCTCAATAACAGAACGTAGCTGAGATTGCCCGTGTTGTAATATGGCTAAATCTTGTTCCAGTATGTCTATCGCAGAAGATACAATGTTGCCTAAGGAATATATCCTGGAGGTCAAAAGTGTTAACCCGTTGTCTACCACTGCTAGAGATTTCTCCAAGTTAATATGGTCCATTTCCCGTATTCTCTCTGCAGCCTCTTGTTGGGATATTTTCCAGTTTTCATTATAGGCAGCATAAATGCCAGCATATATGAAACGTTTCTGACGAGGTTTCCTGGGACCTAGTAAAAATCCCTAAGATCCATGTCTTGTGAGAGTAAGGCTAAGTGTTCTTTCACTTCTGTGAGTGTTGAGGTTTCTAGCCAATCAAGGCACACTTCCCAACACTGTAGGATGTCACTACCCCTGGATGTTCTCTTTGTACATAACATGGGTCTGGCCTGTGGCTACTGTACCCTTCGGTAATACCCAAGAATCGTTTCTGACATTCGTTCGTGTCTAAGGGCCAAACCAACCAGTCTTTCCAATTAGGGTCTGATCTATTGGACTTTAAAATGACAGCCCCCCACCCCCCATCTGTGATGGTGTTGGAAATCGAGGTGTGTTCAGGTCCTTGATCTTGGCTAGGCCAAGACCGGATGTCTGTTGCACAGTGTTATTTAGAAATATCATCTGCTGTGGAATGAGGCATGCTCTAAATAGCGCTTCTGTCCCCTGGACTTGCCAGTCTCTAGAACCCCAGACTGATTTTAAGTCTATTGTGTCCTTCCATAGGTCAAAACCCTGTTCAGACAATTGGGCAATAAAGGAAGCAGAGTATATCTATTTGGTGTTAGTCAACATAATTTTCAGTGCCAATGTTGGTGTAACCTTATAATAATATGCGGTTGGATCTGTTGTGTTAAAACCTGAAAAATATGCAAATTTCTGTGCAAATGTATGCGAACTACCTTTTGGTGGTGTAGGGCAATGTTCCCACTGATGGTATTCAAAAACATTTCTAGGCGAAATAGATTTGTGTAGGAAATGATGACCATAATGTTGGTAACAGTACATAGCGTCATAGTCTGAATTACTTTCTAACATTTCAGTGTTCGGAAATGCAGCAGTTTTTTCTAGATCAGACAACATGTTATTAACAGTTTCAGAGTCCCAATCATCAGAAAATGTACTGGAGGTAACGATATCACTTAATGACATTTTAAATACATGTGAAAGTTTTAAAAGTTCAGTCGGACCGAATATATCAAAGTCAACTTTGTCCCAGACTATACCGTCTGGTATAGGAACCGCTGTGATGTTCACTGTTGACAAGTCTCTTTGTTCACGATGTGAAGATTGATGTGGTTTTAAAATCAAATTAACTTTTTGTGCTGTGGAGCTTTGTTGAAGGTATCGTCCATTAATAAGCATGCTAAAAGTTATAACTAAGCCTAGCCAGAAAAGAAAAAATAGAATCCCAGTAATTACCCATAGTTCTACCCAAGGTGGTACCAGGTAAGTCTTTTTGAGAAAGTTCACAAAGTCTTTAGCTTTCTGTTCACGTGATTTTTGGGCTGGCGTCGTTTCCGGTTCACTTGGATCCAAAGAAAACGTATCAAAGTTCATGAAGTAGCCACAAGCAGTTCGATCAATTGTAGGAATTGCATCGAGATTTGTTGAAATCGCATTTTGCTCTTGTCGAGGCATGTTGACGTAGACGTCTGTATTTGGTCTGATTGCAACTTGTGTGTTGTTCTGAATTGAATTTTGAAGTTGAACTTCTGGTTCAAGGGGAACGAGTTCCATAGCATTGTTGCTTAGTCCTTCATTCCTCACAGGAGGCTCTCCGAACGTGAGGAGTCTTTCGGTTTGAACTTCTTGGATTGTAGCTAGAGGAGGGCGTCTGCTACTGTGGAGTCCACGAGGCCTACTGTTCAGTATCGGCCACATAGTGTGGTTTGATTAAGTCGATTGAGACAAATCTTTTCTCCTTTTTCCTGGCAAGAGGCGGCAAAAGGACAGTTCTTGTTCCTTGAACTGCTAGGACAGGTACAGGCTTTCTGTATGATGGTCCAAATTCTTTTTTGTCCGCTATTTTCTCTCTGACCAGATCCCCGATCTTTGGGATCCAGACAGGTCTTGCCGTGTTTGCCTTGACTTCCCCAGTGGCGGTCTGTTTCTGGACAACGTTGCTTTGTTGTGTCCTGGATTCATTTAGATCCTGTAAAACAGCCAAACGATCATAGATATCAAATGGTTTCTCATCCGCCACTGCGCCTTCATACTCAAGATCAGCTACCCACATTCTCGTCCCAAATAGGACCTCATATGGAGTGACACCCCCTAGAGAATTTCTTGGCTGGTTATTAAGTGCTTTTTGTACCCCATAAAGGTGACTGACCCAACTACCGCCCTTGCCTAATACCCTAGCTGTTAAAGATTGCTTTAAGTCCTGGTTTTTCCTTTCCACAACCGAATTTCCCTCAGGATGGTACGGAGAGGAGTACCGCAGTGCTACGCCCATACTTTTCATGGCCTCTTTGTAAGCCCGAGAGCTAAATGCCGGGCCACGATCAGAATGTAACGTGCCAACTGCGTATGTCCCGATAAAGACTCGCAAATCTTTTATAACAGTTCGAGCGTCAGCCGAGCGCTGAGGCCAAACCAATAGGAATCTTGAGCAGGAATCCACTGCAACCATGATATACTTGTTAGCCCCATCAGATTGTAAGGGGCCGCAGTGGTCCGAATACACGCATGCGAGAGGTTTGTCAGATATTAGTAATGGTGTCTGCGCCGGGCGTGTTCTGGTGGAGCCTCTCATCTGTTGACAGATGTCGCACTTCAAGACATAGTCTTTTGTTTGCTTTGTTTGACCGGGCCACCAATAGCGCTGTTTCAACAATGAAATAGTCGCTGTTACGCCTGTATGTGCAGATCCCAAACCCTCGTGTGCTGCTAGTATTAAACCTTGCCTACGATCCATATTTGGTATTGCTCTGTCCCCCACTCCAGGAATCTGAGCATATGGAATGTTGTTTGCATCTAACTTATAGGAGTACTTGAGTGGAAATTTCGTTGGTACTTCACCGCTGTTTTTGCTTGAAGCAATAACAGCCACCATAATATCACCGTCTATCCTCGTTTTTGAACGAGTGATTGCAGCTACAGAACTTGTGCGTTCCACCCCCTGCGCGGCTTCATCAGCCAATGAATTCCCTTCAACGTGAAAGCCATCACGCTGACTCAGTGTATGGATCACGTGAGCCCTTGGTAGTTCGTTTAACAGAACTACCTGTTCCCATAGCAATTTATGCTTAATTGTGCCACCTTTTGCATCTTTAAACCCGTTTTGTTCCCAATGATACAAATATTCATTGTATGACTGCACACAGTAAAAGGAATCACACACAATTAGTGTGGGGAATTCGTGATCCGTATTTACAAGTGCCAGTATCAGTGCTTTTAACTCTGCCAACTGAGCCGTGCAGTCTCCTAGAGATTGCGTTTTAGTGCAACTCGGATGGAACTTTGCATCCCGCATGCGACCTTTAACGATTGCACATGCTGCGCTGTATTGTTGCTTACTCCCTATGGCCGGTTGAGCAGTGTAAATATTATACTCATACTGATCGAGAGGCAATATTTCATTAGATAGAGGATATTCTTGTTCTTATTGCAGAAATGCTTGTGTTTTTAGACTTGGGTCAAATCTGTATTCAACGTCCGTTGCAGTAAGAGAATTAGCCCATTGTATCCATCTTGGATGTAAGGCTTTTGTGTTTGGAATGCTTGCCTTTGTAACAGCTTCTAAAGCTGGTACTGGGGTCACGACAATTATGCGTTTCCCCTGAGCCAGTGCTCTTTCTCTTGCTACAGCGGTCTGAACAGCTGTCAGTATTTTTTCTGTTGAAGTAAAGTGCATTTCTGCGTTTGTGTACAGGTGTGATTTGTATGCGATCGGTACTGTTTCGACTTCATTGAAGGTTAAGTAAGTGTGCCCGCATTGACCCGCTATTACACGGATCACCAAGTTGTGTGCGTTTATGCATGTCTGTAAGTGTTTGAAAGCAATCATGTCTTCTTGTAATGAACGTAGGATATTTGAATGTTCCGGTGTCCAATGTCTGACTGAAAAGTCAGGTTTTATTAATTCGTAGAAAGGTTTTACTTTTTCTGCGTAATCTAAAATGTATGTTCTGCCAAAATTTAGGAATCCCAGTATTGATTGTAGATTTTTTAATGATTTTGAAGGTTGGAGCAGCGCACACTTTTCTAAAAAGTTAGCTGCCAGGCTTTTCCCTTCACTTGAAAGCTCGTACCCTAAAAACAGGACATTGAGGTGGGCTATTTTAGATTTCTTAAAATTACATTTGTAGCCCTCAGAGGCGAATCCCATAATAATGGTGCTCACCCTGGTCAAGTGCCTTTTTAAGTCATCGTCCGTCAGATAAATATCATCCACATAGGACAATGCTTCTTCATCAAAATTTTGGAGTAACTCTGTTACTCTTGCTGAGAATACCCCCGGGCTGTTCTTATACCCCTGGGGGAGACGACAAAATTGCTGGTGGGACCCCAACGCTGAGAATGCGGTCAAATACCTGCTTTCAGGAGCTATATTTTGGCAGAAAAATCCATTTGAGATATCTAGTGTGGTTTTGTATTTTTTCCGCACAATGTTATTCATTAATGCGGCACTGTGTGCGTTTTGGACAGCGAATGTCTTTGTGCATGTGTTTAAATGTCTAATCTAAAACTAGACGATATGAGTTGTCCGGTTTTGATACGGAAAACAAAGGGTTATTCATTGGTGAGATGCATGTTTCAATCACCCCTTGATATTCAAGTTGATCTAAGATCTCCCTGACCTGTTTTTTAGCTTCTTGCTTTATTGGGTATTGCCTCTGACCATTTGGTGAAACCTTTAACGGGATCACGTGGTGGGTTGAATCCTCATCCCAACCGGCATGATTTTTGTACAATGCTGGAGCTAGGGCAACCGCCCACTCCTGTGCATATGCATGTTTAAGATGTATGGGAACGAAGTCGGAGAATGATGGAAAAATGACAGTTTCTCCCCTGGGGCACTCCATAACGAATGCTGACGGCCAATCTTGTTCTGCTAATAGGATGTCATAACTAGATGACAGATTTTGCCAAAAGAGACCTTTAACTTTTCTCGGCATGTCCCCCTCCATTTGGAGTGTTATTTTGTGTAACTTATGTGGGACGCTCACCCTTGTGTCTGGTGTTTCCACTGTGATGTAATCATTCAAGTCCGCTGTCACCAGAAATTCCATCAGGTTCTGGCGAGCTATTGTTACTTCTGCCGCACTGTCTAGCATCGTCAGAGCCCATTCCCCGTTCAGAAGCTGCGTCCTCAGAATTCTGGGCATGTCTGATCTTTATGCCTGCAACTTTCTTCTTCTTAAACTGCGGTTTTGATTTTGGTTTGTCTTCTTTTTTGGAAGTATAGTCTTGAGCGTGCTGCTTGTCTCTGGACTTCGTACGCTCTTCTTTGTGTTCTGACCGTCCTTCTCTCTCTGAGTTTTTCGTCGAGCCCTGAAAGGAACGAGAGGAACGTGCATCAGTATCCTGATACCTGTCAGGTTTCCTAATATTATCCCTATTCCTGAGATTATACCTCTTTTAAGAGGGCTCCTGTGGAGGAGATCTGCCTCGGGATTGAGATCTGTTTTTAAAGTTTTGTTGTTTTTATTATCCCACTTCTTTTTAGAAGAAGCAGTGTCTGCTTGGTAGCGTCCTTTTCAGGACAGCCCATTAGTTGTGGTTTTAATGCTTTCCCACCCAAACTGTCTCTGCCTAATTCTGCATATGCAGTTTCTATTATTTTGGGCAGTTCGTGTTGTTATTCTAACAGGCTGAACTCCCTTAGGCGTTGGCGCATTGCCACTGAAGCTGCTTCCCCTTTAATATTAGCTAGTATTATGGCTGATACCTGGTCATAGTTATTTAATAACTTCATCCCTAAGTTCAGGGCAGGTTCTGCTCCGTACTCGTTTTGTATTTGTCTCAATACATCTGGTACTACTGCTAATGAAGGAATACCATGTGTCCTGGTATATATGGCAGCAAAGACTGTACCCCAAGAGGTGCAGTCCTCTACTGTGAAAGTCCTCATGACATACTGTGTCAGGTTTCTGTAGATTTTAATTAAATCCTTGTGTTGTAAGAGTAAGTCTGGCTGCGGAATTGTGTCAATATCAGGATGTGGTGTGTAGGCGGCTAATATTGGCCATGTTGCACCGTCTCCTCCGAGCGGACCTAATCTTACTCTGTTTCTCATATGGGGTATGGCGCCTTTAAACCAGTATAGGTGTTCCTGGTACGTGAGTGGAACTTCTATGTCCTCGCAAGGACCATATTCCTGTGGTGCATCTCCTTGTGTATAGAAGTGAAATGTCTGTGTTCTTGCATCTGCTGCTGGGAATGTAACCCACGAATAAAATATCTCTGTTTTGTTTGATTTGTGTGCCTCAATCACGAAAGCTACTAAGCCACTCCTAGGTGCTAAACCATATTCTAGTAGTTTCAGGGTGATAGTACGTCTGAATTTAGGTGCAATGAGAATTCCATCCACCTCTTCATCTTCTATTGAGAGGCGTCTAGCCACCACCGGGTTATCTTCCTCAGTCATTTTGAAAAGGAGAAATTTGTTCAAGGGAACTTAAGATAAGGTGTTATGCACAATTTTAGGAACAAAATGTCCTTCAAGCTTGATTAACCAACAGCCAATAAATAGGATTTCTCGCCTACTCAGCTGTGGCGGAGTTTGTACCCACCAACTCCAGACGTCTCTGGCGTTTTGTGAGTAGGGGTCTCTGAGAATAGCACGACTGAACTACTCAGATTGTACTGTTAAATAAGAGCCCAACCACGTTGGTGGCGCCATGTCGTGTAGTTCCTCTATTACCCATACAGGACCTGCGCGTTCGGATAACATAAGCTGTGGGTTTGGTGGCAGACTGATTCTGAACACCCCCACCGAAAATGTTAGCCTGTTTGCATAAGCTAGCTCATAGTGCCACTAATGTCTCCTCTTATCGGGGAGAGAATAGTTTCTGGCAACCTCAGAACATGACAACCCTGATCCCTCAGGATCGTGGAAACAATGTACTACTTTTTGCTCAGTCACTCGTGCTCACTTATCTTGTCTCAGAGATACACAGAATAAACAGCCTTGGCGTTTCAATAAAGGTTTATTGAACAGTTGTTATTCTCGTGTAGAATATATGAGCTGCAACAACCATTAGACAGTAGCAGAGATATATGATTAGCAGTACTATGAATATAAATAGATAGTACAGTTCTACCATCTTGCACTACGCATGAATAAATACATGAATATAAAATGCATTGATAAAAGAGAGCGCGTACTCCTACGATGCCTATCTAGATGTACCTAAGTTTCCCTAGCATGTGAGTAAGTGTGAAGCCAAGAATCCCTCTAGGATTTAGTCGAACCCCATTACCTGAAGTGAGAATGTAGGAGCCCTTCTTGGTCTCGAGCTGGACACCCCGCGAGGGATGTTCAGACCACTGTCAGCTGGAGCGTCTGCATGCAGGAGCCTCAGCGTCTCTGGTCAGTGTGTCGGCCTGGAAGTCTCGGTTCCCTCTAACTAACACTATCAAGAAGTGCTGTATTTATACAGAAAGTGTCTAAGGTCCCTTTGTCCCTTGTTGCTTGTATTAGCCAGTGTTGGATGTGAGGATGACGTATGGGATGAACCGTGTACGTAGATATGGGGAGGAAGGTGGTGTAGCATCCAGCCTGGTTTCAAAGAACCCTTATGAATATTCATTCATACAATGTGAGTCTATTGATGGAGTTCTAGGACTCTATTGTTTAGAAGAAACCCTCCTTCTGCACCCAGGACTAGAACTAGGTAAAGGTTCAAGCCTAAAAGGCCTGTTGTAGTGTAGGGGAGGTAATGTAGGTGAAGGGGTATGATGTTACCAGGGCCTATAGTAGGGTACCTATATGAAACATAACAGTGGCCTCCTGGTCCGCGTCTGTGGACCACTTGGCTCGCACACTTTCGGATCACGCCCCGGTGCACCTGTGTTTGCGATTCCCGCTTGCACTTCGCCACATGTTTACATGGCGCCTGCCCCCCAACTCGCTTCGTGACGCTGTGTTCCGCGAGGAAATTCGGGGCGCCATCATAGATTACTTTGAGTGCAACACCGGCTCTGTTGAGTCGCCCTCGACGCTTTGGGAGGCCTTCAAGGCCGTGATTTGGGGGGAATGCATTGCCAAACAGGCACGGGTGCTAAAGTCCATCAGAGGAACCCTAGAACGCCTAGAGAAGGACATTAAAGCCTTAGATCTTCAACACTCTCAGGATTCCAACCCCGCCACCCTCGCCTCCATCAGAACCAAACTCACTGAGTTCCATAAGGATGCGGACAGAGAGGTTGCATTCCTTGGTAGAGAGGCGCGTGCCCGCCGCTACGGAGAGGGCGATCGCCCCGGAAAGACCCTTGCAAACCTGCTACAACAACTACACGCATCCTCCTATATCACCTCTCTTAGCAACGAGGCTGCCGGGTAGGACTACCTCCCTGGGCGACATCATTGCCAGGATTTCCGCATTTTACGCCCAACTATATACTGCGGGCATGCCTGCGCCCCGGGAAATCCTGGATCAATACTTTGATTCGATCACGCTCTTATGGCTCGGTAACAGGCACCATGAATACCTGGACAAACCATTCATCCCCGAAGAAATTACTAAGGTCATAGCAGGCCTCCCAGGCGACAAAGCCCCCGGTTCAGATGGGCTCACCCACGTTTTATAAAGAGTACGCGTCTCTTCTCGTTCTGCACCTGGCTGAGATGTGCAACGATTCTCTTGCCCTGGGCAGATTTCCCCCTTCTCTTCACGAGGCCATGACGCTCCAGGGCAATTGTGCGCTATATAAATTCCAAAATCAAATCAAATGATTTCCCCTCTCCTTAAGTCGGACAAATCCCCCGAGAGCTGCGGCTCCTATCGCCCCCTATCGCTAATTAATACAGACAATAAAATTTTTGCAAAACTGTTAGCCAATCGCCTCCTCCCCTTCATGGCACTAATTGTCCGTCCCGATCAATTAGGGTTCATCCCTGGTCATGCCACCTCGCATAATTTGCGCACTATTTTTTCTGTTATTCACCAAATTAACCAACTCACAAAAGAGCCCACGGGTCCGGGATGTGAAAACTACTGAAAATGTGGAACACAAATAAACACCAGAAAGGAAAACGAATAATCAGGGGAAGATATCCCTTTTTAAGGACGGTTCCCCTCACACACCTTCGGTGTCATGCTTCATCATAGGGGTGCCTCCTCGCGTTAGGAACCTAGTCCTAGCACGGGCTACAACCCCCTCTCTACGAGGGAGGAGCTCAGGGATGTTTTTCAATTTGAGCACATGGGTTGTACTAAGAACCCTATGTGAGCGTGGCGTGTGAATGAATATAATGTGCAGTGCTAACGCGAGTGTGAAAGTGAGTTAAAACTGCCTACAGAGCTAGCTATCAAAACTTTATTTAGCTACCCTATGACAGGATTAAAAACAACAATAAGCTGAATGATGAGACTGTCAGGATTCAAGACCGCTACATCAAAGGGATCAACATGTTTCGGCCTTTTATGACCTATAAAAGTGTCTCGGCCTTCATCAGGATCAAAGAAAAACCAGCTACTGCATCAGGTGAATATGAAGAAAAATAGGTGGAAAAAGGTGGTGAATACTGAACCAGAGTATCATGTGTTCAGTGGATCCACCGCTGCAACCTGTAGTGAGACAGAAATAAAAAATACAAGTGGTGTAGATGCTAGTTTGTGCCACATTCAGAGTAAAATTGCCTTAAACACACTTGGTGTTAAGTGTAGGCTCAATTTTTACTTTTCAAAATTGGTACAGGGCGGCACTTACCTATTTAGGTCGAGATAGTTACCGCATCTGTCCGGGGCTACTTTGCCAAAGGTACGTGCGCTAACCCAACCTGGGAAGGAGAATAGGTGGTGTCAGCGAAAGAGAGAAGGATAGAAATGAGCATAATGCAAATAGTACTCGGAAGTTCATAGGTCAGAAAAAGGGGGGGGGGCTGGCAGTGTGCAATAGTCAGTGAAATGTCAGCATGGCTATAACTGTATCATGGTTACAGATTTGTATAGTAAGTGAAAACAGATGCTATATGTTAATGGTCTATACTACCCAATGTCTGTCAAGTAGTGAGACACCACAACGCCTACATCATGTGACCCGGGATCAAACTAGAGCACCCCTGGTAGGCGGACAGATGAAGACACCCTGCATTGCTGAGTCAAGAATGAGCCAAAAAACTCAGGAAAGGAGGTGAAAAGCTAACCAAACAAAGGTGGGAGCATGATGCCTAATGTCCCAATGGTGAGCACAAAAAACGCAGTCTCAGAAGCTGCTGGGTTTATGCATGCGTTAAAGTAACTGTAGCCCTGTATTGGCAAGGGCCCACGAAGGTAGACTCGCGGTGCCGCTCTAGAGGGCATATGGGGGCATAACAGTGACGAAAAGCTCGCCATGGTACGGGCTGCACTTACGATGGTGGTTTAAGCTATACGGAGCTGAAAAGAAGGTGTCACGGGGTGCGAAGCACCACCGCTGTGTCAGCGTTCAAATCAGGGCTAGGGGTCATAGCCCGAAAGCCTGGCAAGCTCGGGGCAACTCCTTGCTAATCGCGGTGAGCTAGGAAACTTACCGCTCAAATGTAGCGGGGTATCTTGAGCGTTCGTCCACCCGGAAGGAAACACAGGGAGGTTGGGCGTGCCGTATATGACGGCGCGCCAATCAACATGAAGTTGGAAAGAAAGCTTGGGAAATGTAGTGAAGGGAGGTGCCGTCTCGGGAAAAGTGGTCCCGTGACGGTGGCTAAACAAACCACATGGCAGGAGTATTCGCTGCATTGTGCGGAGCTGAAAAGAAGGTGTCACGGGGTGCAGAGCACCACCGCTGTGTCAGCGTTCAGAAAGGGGCTAGGGATCACAGCCCAAAAACGTGGCAGGCTCAGGGCAACTCCTTGCTAATCGCGGTGAGCTAGAAAACTTACCGCTCAAATGTAGCGGGGTATCTTGAGCGTCCGTCCGCCCGGAAGGAAGCACAGGGAGGTCGGACGTGCCGTATATGACGGCGCTCCAATTAATGTGAAGTTAAAAAGGAAGCTTGGGAAATGTAGTCAAGGGAGGTGCCGTCTCGGGAGATGTAGTCCCGCGACGGTAGCCAAACCACATGGCAGGAGTATTAGCTGATATTGCAGCGAGGCGAGGCATGTGAAATGAAGTGGAGAATGCCTTCATCTAGAGAAATGTAGTTCCGTGACGGCGGCTCAGTCTTAGAACGGGAACCCTCGCTCAAGTGTAAAGGGGGCAGTCGGCGTGTAGCGACAAAAGAAAAGTTATTAAAGTAGCAGTGGTCATCCGTGTAGTCAACCCACGTGGAGACACAACTACACGCTCAGTACAGATAAAAAAGAGGGGGGGGGGAAAGCATAAAGCTGCACTATCAGTGATCATAATGTACATGCCGATATTAAACTGAAAGTGCATACAACAGCATTTATTGTGAAGTCTAAACTAAAGTAATGTGACAAGGAGTCACAACAAAACACTCTGTTCGCTCAAGGGGGTGGCTCAAGGTTGGAGCAGAAAGAGTATGAGCAAGGAGCATCAACAGGCAGGCCGGGAGATGAAAAGAGATGGCAGACCGAAGTGTGGATCTTCTGAGGGGTGTTAATCAATGTTCCGGGATCGATGCAGGGGCGGGGTGGTGTACTAAGTCAATGCGAGCCACGGGATATCGTCGTTGAGTCCGACTCCAGAAGTATCTAGTCTGAAAACCCAACGTTGTTCAGCCCTTAGCAGTCGAAGGGCGAGGTCAGGTGTTCTGGTGCTCAGGTTGGGTTTGTCCAGCACTGTCCATGTTAATGAGTCTGCTGGATGATGCATCTCGAAAAAATGTCTAGTCAGTCGAGTATTTTGTTTAGAGCATCTAATGGGGCTCTTGTGTTCCTGTATGCGTATGCAGATTTTGCGTTTGGTCATTCCCACATACCTGAGCCCACAGGGGCAGGTGATGAGGTAAATGACCTGCTCGCTGTTGCAATTTGTGTGGTGCTTTAGCTCCCATGGTCTGGTTGTGCCTATATCTATGGTTTTTGTGGCAACAGTCTGAGCACAGACTGAGCATCACCCACAAGGAAAATGACCTTGTACCGGTGGTAAGTGCCATAGGGTGTTAGGTTTCTGTGTGTTCCTTAATGCCGGTCTTGTGTGCACTAGGGTATCCCTCAAGTTAGTGCTTCGTTTGAATGCAAATAAGGGTTTCTGTATCGTGTGTTGACCTTTATTAAGAATATTCCAGTTCAGCAATATTGACTTCTTCACTGTGTGTGTAAGGGAACTGAAGGTGTTGACGCACACCAACCTAGTTTGCGTGGGTGTTTTTGATGCATTGTCCAGTCAGGCATCTCTGTTGTTGTTTAATGCGCGTTTGGCTGATTTCTTGATTAAGGCTTTGGGATACTGTCTGTCAAGAAGATTATTCCTTAAGGTCTTGGCGTGTTCTCTATATTTGTCAGTGTTAGAGCAATTGCGCCGCAGCCTAAAAAATTGGCCGAAAGGAAGATTTTCACGCAGCGATTTAGGGTGGTAGCTGTCATAATGAAGTAAAGCATTCCGGGCCATGGATTTGGTGTACAATTCAGTTTCCAGTTGGCCATCTAATGGATAGATAGAGAGATCCAGGAAAGCTAGTTTCTCTTTGCTATATTCACACGTGAACCTGAGATGATCATTACAGGTATTGAGCCAATGACGGAAGGTATTGAGGGTCGTCTCATCACCTCTCCAAATCACGAGAATATCGTCAATATACCTCTTCCAGAGATGGATGTGTGTCTGAAAGGGATTATTGGATGATAGGACGACCTCTTCTTCGAACACGTGCATGAAAAGATTCGCCAGACTCGGCGCAAAGGTACTCCCCATGGACGTACCAGACACCTGGAGATAGAGTTGTGTTTCAAAGAGGAAATAATTCTCCTTCATTACCATAGTGGCACATCTCATGATGAATGGAATCGGTGTAATGGTGTCTGGTGGATGGAGATTCAAGAGATATTCGATTGTGGACAAAGTCTGGTCTTGGGGGATGCACGTGTACAGTGACTCTACATCAAAGGACACTAGATAGTCGGTGTTAGGGTCAAATTCTAACCCTCGTAGTAACCTCAAATTGTCTTTAGTGACCTGTAGGTATGTTGGCATTAATCGAACCAATGGACGTAGAAAATAGTCCACAAACTGTGATAATGGCTCTAAGGCAGATCCAATTCCTGAGATGATGGGTCTCCCAGGTGGTGGTCTTTGTGGTTTGTGGATTTTAGGTAAAACGTAAAAGTACGGAGTCACCGGTTCTTTGGTGCAAAGAAATTCAGCTTCTTTCTGCGTGATCCATTCATTGTCAAAGGCTTCTTTGGTCATTAATGTTATTGTTTCTGTGATCTTTTTTGTGGGATCCTGATATAGTGGGCAATATGCTGTGATGTTACTCAGGTGCCGTAAGCACTCAGTCCTGTAGGCTGTGGTGTCCATGAGTACAATAGCACCCCCTTTGTCTGCCGGTTTTATAGTGATAGTTTTGTCCATCTGAAGGGTACTCAAAGCTTGTTTCTCTCGTTTGGGGAGGTTCTGAAAGATCTTTTGAGGTATGGATGTCATAGATTTCAGATCTTTGAGGACGGCCTTCTCGAAGGTGGCTACTTCTACTGGTACACTGCCAATCGGTGGGTTAAAAGTAGATTTAGGTCGTAAATTGGTGTTCATGCCAATTTGGTCAATTTCTGTGGGAATCTTGTCCGCAAAAAAGAAATGGAGCCTGATCTTGCGAAAGAATTGATGCACCTCTCGTTGGAGTATAAAAGGATCTCCAAGGTTAGTAGGGACAAAACCCAAACCACGTTCAAAGGCAGTGGTTTCGTCCGGCGTAAGTGACTGTTGGCTGAGATTCACTACGAGGCTGGATTCCTGCTGGGGCCTGCCCTCTGTCCAGTCTTGCTCCTGGTGTTCGGCGGATGACGTCAGGGTGCTCCAATGCCCTTGATGTTGGGATCTTCTTCCTCGTATGCGTACGCGGCTCTGCCCTAAAAAAGGCTGAATGTAGCCTTGTTGTGGTGGAAAAGCCATTAAGGGGCCTTGTTGCCCCGGACCAAAAGTTGGAAAAGAAGGGTAACCCCATGGAGTTGGTGGCCACCATTGTGTCGGATGTGGCCCGCCTCGTTGCCCTTGCCACTGTCTATTGCCTCGGTTCTGTGTCCTCTGGCGCGATGTATCAGAGCTGCTGTCTGAGTCACTTGATCCTTCTTCTCTATCTGAGGAGGAGTAGTTCGACCCATAGCGTCTGCCACTGTTATTGAAGACCGGAGGTTTATAAGATTCGTCTGTGTACGGATAAACTTTTTCCAAATGTCATTTTCCTTGTGGGTCATGCTAAGTCTGTGCTCAGACTGTTGCCACAAAACCATAGATCTAGGCACGACCAGACCAGCGAGCGGATCATTTACCTCATCACCTGTCCCTGTGGGCTCAGGTATGTGGGAATGACCAAACGCAAAATCCGCATACGCATACAGAAACACAAGAGCACCATTAGATGCTCTAAACAAAATACTCGACTGACTAGACATTTTTTCGAGATGCACCATCCAGCAGACTCATTAACCGCTTAGCTGCTTCGAACGTTCCGCGCCAGTGCGGAACGTTCTATTAAGCGGGCGGGGCCGCGTCGGCCAACGGACGTGCGCAGCACTACCGAGGTAGTGCTCGCGACGGCCGTTGGCCGACGCACGCAGCGAAAGGGTTAACATGGACAGTGCTGGACAAACCCAACCTGAGCACCACAACACCTGACCTCGCCCTTCGACTGCTAAGGGTTGATACTTCTGGAGTCGGACTCAACGACGATATCCCGTGGCTCGCATTGACTTAGTACACCACCCCACCCCTGCATCGATCCCGGAACATTGATTAACACCCCTCAGCAGATCCACACTTTGGTCTGCCATCTCTTTTCATCTCCCGGCCTGCCTGTTGATGCTCCTTGCTCATACTCTTTCTGCTCCGACCTTGAGCCACCCCCTTGAGCGAACAGAGTGTTTTGTTGTGACTCCTTGTCACATTACTTTAGTTTATACTTCACAATAAATGCTGTTGTATGCACTTCCAGTTTAATATAGGGATGTATATTATGATCACTGATAGTGCAGCTTTATGCTCCCCCCCCCCTCTTTTTTATCTGTACTGAGCGTGTAGTTGTGTCTCCACGTGGGTTGACTACACGGATGACTACTGCTACTTTAATAACTTTTCTTTTGTCGCTACACGCCGACTGCCCCCTTTACACTTGAGCGAGGGTTCCCATTCTAAGACTGAGCCGCCATCACATAACTACATTTCTCTAGATGAAGGCATTCTCCACTTCATTTCACATGCCTCACCTCGCTGCAATATCAGCTAATACTCCTGCCATGTGGTTTGGCTACCGTCGCGGGACTACATCTCCCGAGACGGCACCTCCCTTGACAACATTTCCCAAGCTTCATTTTTAACTTCACGTTAATTGGAGCGCCGTCATATACGGCACGTCTGACCTCCCGGTGTTTCCTTCCGGGCGTACGGACGCTCAAGATACCCCACTACATTTGAGCGGTAAGTTTTCTAGCTCACCGCGATTAGCAAGGAGTTGCCCTGAGTCTGCCACGTTTTCGGGCTGTGACCTCTAGCCCCTTTCTGAACGCTGACACAGCGGTGGTGCTCTGCACCACGTGACACCTTCTTTTTAGCTCCGCACAATGCAGCGAATACTCCTGCCATGTGGTTTAGCCACCGTCACGGGACCACTTCTCCCGAGACGGCACCTCCCTTCACTATATTTCCCAAGCTTCCTTTCCAACTTCATGTTGATTGGCGCGCCGTCATATACGGCACGCCCAACCTCCCTGTGTTTCCTTCCGGGTGGACGGACGCTCAAGATACCCTGCTACATTTGAGCGGTAAGTTTCCTAGCTCACCGCGATTAGCAAGGAGTTGCCCCGAGCTTGCCAGGCTTTCGGGCTATGACCCCTAGCCCTGATTTGAACGCTGACACAGCGGTGGTGCTTCGCACCCCGTGACACCTTTTCAGCTCCGTATAGCTTAAACCACCATCGTAAGTGCAGCCCGTACCATGGCGAGCTTTTCGTCACTGTTATGCACCCATATGCCCTCTAGAGCGGCACCGCGAGTCTACCTTCGTGGGCTCTTGCCAATACAGGGCTACCGTTACTTTAACGCATGCATAAACCCAGCAGCTTCTGAGACTGCGTTTTTTGTGCTCACCATTGGGCATCATGCTCCCACCTTTGTTTGGTTAGCTTTTCACCTCCTTTCCTGAGTTTTTTGGCTCATTCTTGACTCAGCAACGCAGGGTGTCTTCATCTGTCCGGCTACCAGGGGTGCTCTAGTTTGATCCCGGGTCACATGATGTAGGCGTTGTGGTGTCTCACTACTTGACAGACATTGGGTAGTATAGACCATTAACATATAGCATCTGTTTTCACTTACTATACAAATCTGTAACCATGATACAGTTATAGCCATGCTGACATTTCACTAACTATTGCACACTGCCAGCCCCCCCTTTTCTGACCTATGAACTTCCGAGTACTGTTTGCATTATGCTCATTTCTATCCTTCTCTCTTTTGCTGACACCGCCTATTCTCCTTCCCAGGTTGGGTTAGCGCACGTACCTTTGGCAAAGTAGCCCCGGACAGATGCAGTAACTATCTCGACCTAAATAGGTAAGTGCCGCCCTGTACCAATTTTGAAAAGTCAAAATTGAGCCTGCACTTAACACCAAGTGTGTTTAAGGCAATTTTACTCTGAATGTGGCACAAACTAGCATCTACACCACTTGTATTTTTATTTCTGTCCCACTACAGGTTGCAGCAGTGGATGCACTGAACACATGATACTCTGGTTCAGTATACACCACCTTTTTCCACCTATTTTTCTTCATATTCACCTGATGCAGTAGCTGGTTAGGTCGAGCCTAGAGCAGCGCATGCGCTGCTTGCTCGACTTTTAGTAAGGGGGTTTTCAAAGTGCTACCAAGCCGGCCACCAGCTTGCTGTTACGCGCACAAGCGCGCGCGACGTGCATAGCTGCCATCTGGCGGCCACGCGGCCGTTACTTTTACGGCCGCTGTCTCCATAAGCATTGCTTCTCTCACTGCCTCTGTCCATTTTTGTCTCACTCAGCTCCTCGTCCTATTCTTCCTTCTCTGTCCATCCCCCGTTGTCTATCTGCCTCCCCTCTGTCTGTGTCTCTCTGTATGTCTGCCCATCTTCCTCTAGCCTTTCTTGCCTCCCGTTCTCTCCACTACACCCTTGCTGTCTCTGTGGCCACAGCTGTCTGACTTCATGTTTTTTTACGTCCCTGCCAACTTGCGTGCCTCACCCTGTCCATGCCACTGCCCAGGTAATTCACACCTTCCAGAATAAACGAAACCGTGTGTTTCTATTCACCCCCCTGCAATTGCCCATATTCTACGTGTCTCCGTCCGAGCCCTCAGTTCCTCCCCCGTCTTTGTGCGCTGCCTCTCTCCTTGTGTGGTAGATTTTCGTCTCAGACGCCACTCCCGTGCGCTCCATCCATCCTCCCTCTGGCTGTACAACACAATACAATCCTATGCAGCCGGCCCTTCTCCCGCTAGGTGTGTTTCTATTCTTTTTCTAAGTCTCCCCTACGAGCCCGCCTCCCTCTGCGTTTGTGTCTCGCGCCATCTGCATGCCCGTCTCCATCTCTATTGGGGGATGCTCAGTAGACAGGCGGGGGCGCCGGGGGATGACACTTCTTCACAGCACCATCACCTAGATTTGAAGAAGCCCTCCGTGGGAGTCGGGTGCAGGCTTGATGCCGGATACAAGCCTTTGGGACCTTAGGAATATTTAGCGCTGAAGCACATTATCACACTTGCGTCCTGAAATATTTATAACACCCATCAGTACCCCTAAGAAAGAAAGGACAATTGAGTGCGTAAAAACAGTTTTGAAAAATACTGATGCTGCCTTTTCAACATCATGCAGTAATAGACACCAAAGCTACAGTTGTATTTCTTCTGCAATGGCAGACTTCTTACCCTTTGTAAAGCTGCTTTGAGAGAGAGACTTACAAGCAAATGCCATTTATTAAAAATGTCTACTTTAGCTTCATTGCTTGAAGTGAAGGCTGGACTGCATGCAGCTCGACTCCTGAAAATGGAATGTGACTGCATGAAGCGCTGCACATTGCAGTCTTACCTCTCACTGCATCAGATGTGGCTATATAAAAATAATGAATCTGAGCAAATCTGAGCATGTCCCTTAATTAGGAGTCCAACATTGTTTACTTGCGGCTCAGATGAAATGCTTTGGTGTGCACAGAAACTCTCCATGCTAGGCAGACAAAAACTCAGCTTCTGACTCTGAATTTTTAACCATCTTATTAAACTGCAGCGCAGGAGAGGATTTCGAGAAGAGCTGTTCGGGGGAAAAAGAAATGTCACCGGTGCATCCCAGCTTCTCCACAGCGGCGTGATTTCTTTTGATCTGTAAAACCCTTTCTGGGGTGTCTGCTTTTAAGGCCAGCCACTTCCTGCAGTTGCAGGGGCGCACCTGGCCCACTCTGTAACGAGAAAGTACAATTAAAGCTTCCTGCAAAATGAGAAAGATGGGAAAGGGGACGCAGCAGGACCAACTGTGACGGGAAAGCTCTATTTCTAATTAATAAAAACAAGCATTGGCATAGCCAATAGGCCTCGCCTTTGGGACCTTATAAGTGTTTAGCCATGCAACAGCTGATGTTGTTGCACCAAGGATATTGTGCTGGATAACTAAACACTTATAAGGTCCCAAAGGCGAGACCTATTGGCTATGCCAATGCTTGTTTTTCTTTGATCCTGATGAAGGCCGAGACACTTTTATAGGTCATAAAAGGCCAAAACATGTTGATCCCTTTGATGTAGCTGTCTTGAATCCTGACAGTCTCATCATTCAGCTTATTGTTGTTTTTAATCCGGTCATAGGGTAGCTAAATAAAGTTTTGATAGCTAGCTCTGTAGGCAGTTTTAACTCACTTTCACACTCGCGTTAGCACTGCACATTATATTCATTCATACGCCACGCTCACATAGGGTTCTTAGTACAACCCATGTGCTCAAATTGAAAAACATCCCTGAGCTCCTCCCTCGTAGAGAGGGGGTTGTAGCCCGTGCTAGGACTAGGTTCCTAACGCGAGGAGGCACCCCTATGATGAAGCATGACACCGAAGCTGTGTGAGGGGAACCGTCCTTAAAAAGGGATATCTTCCCCTGATTATTCGTTTTCCTTTCTGGTGTTTATTTGTGTTCCACATTTTCAGTAGTTTTCACATCCCGGACCCGTGGGCTCTTTTGTGAATTGATTATATGAGCGGGGAGTGCGCCCACGCCGGTGCCTAAACCTCCTCTTGGCCCTCCCTGTGTGTGTTTAATTTTTTTTTAACCAAATTAGCCACGCTTTGCCTGCAGTGGGTGCCCTCCTGGATGCCACTAAGGCCTTTGACACACTAGAATGGCCTTTTCTTTTCTATCTTCTTCCCCGATTGGGCTTCAGTCGGGCTTTGTTAAAAAAATTCAACTTCTTTACACACTCCCAACAGCGCGCATCAGGATTAACGGGCAAGTTACAGACCCCATAGCCATTACGAGGGGCACCAGGCAGGGATGCCCCCGGTCCCCTATGTTATTAGCCATCGCGATGGAGCCTTTGGCGGTGTGCATACGCCAGCACCACACTAACCGGGGCATCGGCTTTTTGTCTCGCACCCTAGTGACTTCGATGTACGCAGACGATGTCACGATATACATCTGCAAGCCACAGGAGAACCTGGCTCCCATGACAAGGGAGGAAATCCGCTTCGGCTGCCTCTCCGGGGTACAGGTCAACTGGAGCAAATCCGTCCTCTTCCCCCTCATGGACTCTACCAAGCCGTTCCCAACCGACTATCCGTTCATTTGGGCGTCGGGCCCCACCAGATACTTGGGCGTCTGGCTGAGTAGAGATGTGGATGAGTTGTGGAGGTCCAACTTCGGTAAAGCTATGGACTGAATCCAAAATACAAACTTGGCAAAAACTACCCCTCTCACTCACGGGGCGCATCGCAATCGCTAAGATAGTCGTGCTCCTGAAATTTTTATACTTCTTTTTAAACATTCCTATCCCACTTTCATCACAATTTTTTAAAAGGCTACGTTCAGCCATTATCACACTGATGTGGGCCGGACGCCAGACTCGTATCGCCTATGAACTCTTGACTTTGCCGTTGGCCTGCGGCGGTATGGGAGCTCCCGATCTCAGGCTTTACGCGCTGTGTGCCCAAGCCAGCTTTCTCCATTTTTGGATCCATCCAACGCCCTTTCCGCCACACGTGGTGGTTGAGACAGACCTGGCCTCTCCTTGGCCATTGCAGACTGCGCTGTTTTTGCCGCACAGGGCCTCCCGTGACAAGGTCGACGCGGTGGAATGTGTGCGCTGGGCCTGGGATGGACTCCGCCGGTACACTAACACCAAAGACTTTTTTGCACCCTCAATGCAGCTCACCAACAATCCCTCATTCCCTCCGCTGCAGACCGCTGGCATGGCTCGCCGTGCCACGGACTTGGGTATCTGCACCAACGCTGACCTCTACCCCAACAATAACTTTTTCACTATTCCTGATGACGCTGCACCACTTGACAAATTGCTCTATTATCAGATCAGGGCCACATGCAAAAGAATACACCCAGCCTTTCCACTAGATACCCCAGCCTAATGCCGCGCTCGAATATCTGCACTCCTCCACTTCCCCGCGCAAGCTGGTCACAAGGTTATATGCTCTCACACTGGCGGCCTCCCCCAGAGACACGGAGCGCGCTCGTAACGCATGGGGTGTGCACCTAGTTGGTGGTCTCTCTCCCGCGCAGTGGCAATACTGCTGCAACCAAACTAAGCGCCTCTCCCCCAATTATCGACTACGACTCATTCATTTCAAATATCTTCACCGACTTTACCGCACACCCGCCTCACTACACAAGATGGGGCTGCTGGACAGTGACAGATGTGCGTGCTGCTCGTCCCCTGGTGCCGGCTTCATGCACCTGGCGTGGTTGTGCCCCAAGGTTTCCAGCTTTTGGGTGGAGGTGTGCACTGCAATTAGCGGCATCACCCTGGAGCGCATAGTCCCTGATCCCCTCCTGTGCCTTCTGGGACATGTCAAAGACATTTCAGACTCTAACCGTAAACTAACTGCTATGCTACTAGTGCTTGCCAGGGGCCGGGTGGCAATTCATTGGGGCCGCAGGCCGGCCAAACATTGGATGACCGATGCTGCCCATTGCCAGTCGCTCCTGGGTGAATTCTGGGACCTGATGCCTGCGGCGAATAGACCTCCAGATATATGGGGCCCTCTCATTTCTTACCTTTATCGTTTGGCTAACCCTGATGAACCCACTGCCAGCTCTCCCACCACTGACCTCCAGATCACGGAGAACGGCCCCGACAAGACTGACCCCTAACGCCTGACGGATTACCTGTACACAACGTTGCCACACTGGCTCTATCTCCCCTTTCTGCTATGACGAGTTGGGGGCCACACCGGTTAATATATCTCCAGCTGTGTCAACTATATTCGTGCTTGTAATGGATGCCATGATCTTTGTTGGAATTTGTAACATGTCAATGTTTAATAAAGGTTTTTGAAAACTCAAAAAAAAACAAAAAACTAGAACCGGTGGACAGATGTTGTCAGTATTAACACCAAAGGCTCGGAACATGATGCGAACCTATTAAAGACAGCGAATGGACCTCCTTAATTTAATAAAAATATTTGTTCAATATTAAAGTGTAAGGTCTGGAGAAATCTACTTTTATGCCCCTCCTTTTTGTCCCTCATAGATTTATGCGCTCAAAGCGCTAATATACCTCTTTTTGATGCTACAAAAACATAAAAATCAATACATAAAAACAATCATCCTGTCCCTGCTACAGTGGCCAGGGCTGACAATGGGAAAAATTCAGCACTGGCCACTCAAATTGAAAGTTTGCTGTGCTGCCTGCAAGGGGCACATGTGACGGTGTGTTTGGGAGATCCAAATGCCTCACTTAATGGACACTCAGAAATTCCTTTCTTGCAAACAGTCTTCAAGCTGGAACCAGACGCCTAGGTTGGAAGGCTGCTCATGAATGTCAATTTACCAACATGCCAGGGGTAGTGGAAGTGACATCACACGCCCTTTGACCTTCAGTTTCACTCACAACCACATGCTTACACATACTCACATTTACACTTAAACACAGTCTCTCATCTAAAAACTCACCCGCAAGCACACACACAACATAAATTTAAAAGCATTTTTTTTACTTACATCAGCTGCCATAGATGGTCATATTCCAGCTAATTGTACTCCATTTTTTTTATTACACTAGTCATGAGTAATGAAACATTATTCTCTATTAGTGTAATAAAAAAATTGAGAGACAACAAAGAGTGAAGCCCCAACTGACGTCTATAAGGACGACCTGCCACTGTGTTCCTGGCATTGATTTTGCTACCTATGAGGCCAGGGGTTGCAAAGGCAATGCCAGGGATCGCAAGAGGCAAGCCAGGGATTGCAGCTGCTACCCTTGGCGACCCCTAAATAACGTCAATGCTCCTGCTCATCTGCACACGATCTCACATCTTTTACAGACTCAGAAGTTCATCAGGGGCTTCACAAGTTGGTTAAAAGATAAACTGAGAGGGTTTTTTACTTTCTTAAGCATAGTATGTATGCAATGTATTTACATCTACACTTATAATTACACTGATGATTACTATTACACAATAGAAATTGGATCATTCTTGGAACTTTTTAATAAGTGCCTTTGAGAGAGTACAGTTCTGGTGCCTTTCAGCTAGGTTTGCAATACCACATACATATATGTGTTCATTCCTACACAACGGATCCCATTTTTATGAACCTTATAAGAATGAATGATTGAGTTGAAATCTGCAAAGATTCAAATGTGGGTCTTACAGATTACATGCAGCTGTTTGGAGGAGGCACATAATGCCCTGAGCTATTTTACCAGGAATAGAACTTCTACCTGCATGTTAGACAAGGCTGTCTGGGTGGCCGCATTCAAGATGGCGAACTCCAGTTACTCTTCGACCGCTCGGCACCAAAATCCGCGACTCTGCTTCCCTGGGCATCGGGGAAGAGAACCAATGTGACCCTCCAGAGACCTACCACCTGGTGAGACAATTATCCATTCACAGCGCTGTATACACCAATAGGCCTGGCAGTCCAAAGCAACCGGGATGGAGTGCAAGGATCACTGCGCTTGCCATCTGAGAAGCCCAGAGCGAGCCTTCGTACCTAACCCGGACAAAGAAATACATAGGGGCATGGGGGTGCTTGGGGTGTTACACGCCCCTAAAAAATGTATCCTGTAGTAAATAGTTGGGTATAGGTACTTTCAGTCAGGTATGGTGAGGGATCTGTTGGATTTCACCCTAGATTTTACATGCCCACACTGACAAAAACACACACACATGCTCTCTCTCGTCTCTGCCTTAAAACTTGGTTAGTTTGAAAATAGAGGGCCCTATTTATGAGAAACTAATGCAGCGCGGTGCCGCAAGTCATTTTTCTGTGCCTCCCTGCGTTAGTTTCGAAGCACATGGATGCAACATATTTACAACAATATGTCGCATCTCTGTGCTTTTCCCTGAGCTGGCGAACAAACTGCTGTCATGCACATACGCAGGCACCCTTGCACCATGGTGCAAGGATGCCTGCGTCCTGGGGAGATTGTTTTTGTGGAGGAAGGGGCACCTTCCTGCACAAAAATAATCAATTGAGGTGATTTCCTCTTCCAATGTGTGCTGTAGAATGCAGCACGCATTGAAAGAGGAAAAAAACGAGGAGAAATTAAAACATTTCTCCTCGTTGCACCTCGCTACGCCACCCCTGGGGTGACGTAGCATTCTGACGCATTTCCAGGTTTAGGATTGCTCGTAAATCTGGAAATGCATCAATGGACATGGGTGTTGTGTGGGAACACCCACAGCAACACCCATGTCACGCCCCAACACGCAAAGTTTTGCGTGAAAAGGGGCGATATTTACAAGCACATGTAAAGCCACGCAGAGTGGCTTTACGCGTGCTTGCAAGTAACACGCAGCAGGTTGCACCGCCAGTGCGTCATGCAACGTGACGCACCGGCGGCACAAGGGGCTTGTAAATAAGCCCCATTGTGTTTGGCGTATGTATAACAATCTGCACTCTCTCTTTCCACGTGTCCTGCCTTTCATAATGTATTTTAACACGATATGCCAGCATGATTGTTGGGAAATATGAAGCTTACACCCCTCCCCCCCCCCAATCTTACGGACCAAGTTACGACCCTGGAGATACATCAGCACGTGGAAACCTCCATGTGTTGATCTGCGCAGTGACAGAGCAGGTAGGGAGACTGGACCCAAGCAGGAGACAGGTAGTGGCGTTGAGGAACGCAAAGCTACCGCAGCAAAGATGCCTCAGGCTGACTGGTGAACGTGCCTGGTAGGCCCGCTTATGCAGCAACTTATTTAGCAATAGAGAACTATGCTAGGCCAATATGGTAATTAGAGATGAACAACACGAGGAGGAAGCAGGATAGCACTGGCATGCTGTACTAATAAAGGCAAGGTCTCTGTGGCTGGAAAGTGCAGAGTGGTGAGTGTGAGAGGCAGAATAAAGTCTGACCCAGTAGACGTACAGAATAACACTGAGTAATGGGCTCTCAGAGGCTGGGTAAGCATAATGGTCTTCAACATATGGACAAGGGACTGAGACTGGGACCCTTGTCATGCGTATTTGTGCCTGTTATAGAAGCCACTCATGAGAGTTTCAAGGCCCAGGGATTGTGCTGGTCAAGGTGACTGGTGGGCTGGAATGGTGGTGGGGGAAAAGCTTGCCCATACAAAGAAGTTAGTTGCCTAATTCCGTTGAACGATGGACAACACATTTGAAGTGTGAAACGTTTTTATTTTCTCTTAACATTTTTAACTTTTACATATTTCAGGACTACCTATGTTCACTTGCGGATAATCAGAGCCAGAACAGCTAGCACCACTTAGAGTATCATACACCAATGGGCACGCGCAGCACCTTAAGAACACAACTGAAAGTGGTCTCAAATGATTTAAGACAACAATCCTACATATTGCAGAGGGCCGACTAGAAACATGACACAACCCCTACCCAAGAATCTGCGTATACTCTCACTAAATTGATTAATGCCCTGTATAAAACTCTTGCATATATTGCCACAAAGCCTCCTGGCATACCATTGTTGCAGGAGACTCATCTCTCATACACAGCATCAGACAAGCTATAGAGGGTTTGGGTGGGCAAAGTGATCAGCAGCAGCTTCACCTCTGGATAAACAGCCTCCCCCCCCCATCCCATCTAGCACCTCACCCAAAAACGTGGTGTGGCAATTTTTCTCTAAAAAAACTCTCCGTTATGCCATACAGAATACGTGGATCGACCCAAGATGCAGATTAGCCTTCCTAAAACTTAAAACAGTGGACAAGACGTTGATGTAGTGGGATGTATATACGCTACTAACCGTAACAAAGCTGCCTTCTTCTCAACATTATCAAGACTCCTAACAGAATTTAGTCACACAAGGGTAATTATGGGGGGAGACTGGAATTCCTGTGTAGATGGGTCTAGTCCACTTGACAAGACCAATGCCAGAGAGCAAGCAATACTGACGGACATCATACAGGACTGGGAATTGACAGACCAATGGCACCAGCCTCACTTTCGGATGAACCTCCCTTTCCTGGTACTGTTGAAAGACTGTAAAATAGTGAAGGGATGGATTTCGTACCAAGCTCCGGTGATCCTAGCACTAGATCTAGGCCACGTGTAACCCACCTCTGAGCGATGGAGAATGAACATGTCCCATCACAAACTCCCTTCAGACAAATAATTTCACAGCCTTTTTGCCCCAGCATCTTGACGACAACGAGCATTCAGTATCTTAATCCCAAATACTGTGGGCTGCAGCATCTCAGTAGTACACTGAGTGTCCGACTTTGCAACTCTTACAGCAGCTGCAAAAAGCAAAGTACAAGTTAAACTCCTACTTTACCACACAGGCGGAATATGCTATAGTATGCCTCAAGTGTCGATCTTAGGAGTAAGAAGAAAAAAGTGGCCAGCTTTTGGTGGCCAACTATGCCAACGAAAGGCTAGTCAAGCTATACCGGCGATACAGGACCAAAATGGTAGACTGGTTGTTGGACTTGGCCCAGGGTCATCCCTGAACTTTTTGCCTTCCTCTTGTATTGTTTCTGACCTGTTTTTGTTGGTTTTAGGACTCTGGGCACTTTACTACTGCTGATTAGTGCTAAAGTGCATATGCTCCCTGTGTAAAGTGTAATGGTAATTGGTTGTCCATAATTGGCATGTTTGTCTTACTAGTAAAGTCCCTAGTAAAGTGCACTATGTGTGCCAGGGCTAGTAACACAAATGCTACTCGTGGGCCTGCAGCACTAATTGTGCCACCCACATAAGTAGCCCATAATGAGAGAACTCAGGCCTGCCACTGCAGTGCCTGCGCGCAGTTTGCTAACTTCCATGTTGTCCTGACAAGTGCACCCACTTGCCAGGCCTTACCCTTCACTTTTTATGCACATCAGACACACCTATGGTATGCCCGAGGTGCCCCCTGGGCAGAGTGCAGTGTATGTGAAAGCTAGGACATGTACTAAGGTGTGTACCATGTCCTGACAGTGAAAAACTGCCAAATTCGTTTTTCACTGTTGCAAGGCCATCTTGCCCATAGGACAGAATGGGGGAGGCTGTGTAATATGTTTCCAGCCTATCTTCCCATAGGTTTAAGGTGGAGAGGTGAAGTTTAGTGTGCCTGAGCTCACAATTTAATAACATCTTTTTGTGAAGGTGGTTTTTGAATTGTGTGTCTAGAAACCACGCTTTTAGAAGTGGCTGTTTTTTTTGTTCTAACAATTCTGTGTGTCTCTGCCTGGTTGTGGATTGACCGTCTGGATTTGAATGTGATAGGATCTGGGAAATGTCTTGACCCAGGGGAGGAGTAGGTGAGACAGCCACGGTTGACCTGCATCTGGAGTGTAAGGGGGAGGAGTAGCCCCTGGAGGTGAAGAGGCCTGGGCTGCTGCCATAAAACTAAGGCTCCATCTCCTGCTGAGTGATTGAAGATCCAGACCCCCACTATCAAAGGAAGAAGGTGTGCTGTGTCTCCCTGCTTGTGAGGACTTTGCTGTGTCCTGAAGTAGTGTGTCTCCAAGGGCCCGAGGAGAGCTTGCTCCCTGTTGTGGAAACTCAGGAACATAAAAGTTTCCAAGTGTGTCTCAGCGACGCTCTGTGCGTGTGCTTTTTGCAGCCTGAGACCTTCGTAAGAACTGCCCTGTGATCGTGTGCGCCCGGAGTCCAAGTGAGTCTCAGCGACGCTGTGTGCGTGTGCTTCGTGCAGCCTTAGACCTTTGGGAGGATTGCCCTGTGATCGTGTGCACCCGGAGCTCAAGTGAGTCTCAGCCACGCTGTGTGCGTGTGCCCTGGTGCAGCCTGAGACCTTCGTGAGAAATTGCCCCGTGACTGTGTGTCCCGGAGCAGTCTTGTTCTCTGCTTCGATCGACAGCGTGGCCAGAACTGCTGCGATCGTCATTGCCATCGGCCCGGACCGGCATCCCCAGAGGAGCTGTGAGAATTCACCGCCGCCAGCCCGAGCCTGCCTTTGCCAAGGAGAGACCTCGAACCATCACCGTCGGGGGTCCGAGTTCCACTGCCTAAGATCAACGAAATCGCACCGGAGGCCCAAGCCGTGAGGAGAGGGAGATCGCACCTCCCAGGTAACGCTCAGCGAGCGTGCGTGTGTCGCCGCCTGGGGCGGGGTGCGGGCTACGAGAGAAACGCTCTCGGCCTTTCCCATCTTTGCAGCGCGAGCCCCCGCTCAAGTCCGTATCACGGCCCGTCCTAGCCGAGGAGTGGCAGTACCGGGGCCGGAGTGTGGAGCTGCACTTTGTTTTCCATCATAACAGTGTTGGGGGCATATTTTGGCAGTAGCTGACCGCGAGTCAGTAAGAGTGGCATAGAGACCGTCCAGAGCACCGCGATCGGTGCCGAAGTACATTATTTTTGCATTACGAACTGCCTGATTGTTGCATTACGAATTGCATTATTTTTGCATTACGAACTGCCTGATTGTTGCATTACGAATTACATTATTTTTACATTACGAAGTGCCTGATTCTTGCATTACGAACTGCATAGCATTGCATTAGGACTGCATTGGATCATCGAGAATTGCTCATTAATACTGTAAGAACCTACCAGTGCGTGCTGGCCTAATAACCGGCAAGGTGAAATATTACAAATACGCATATGTTGGATTTTTATCGTGTGGTCTCATCGTATATATTTTTTTATCAAACATATAATAGTTTTTTTTAGGAAACTCGTGTGGAGTCCATTTGTGGTGTTATCACTGTGTCACTGAGAGCGTGGTTGCGAATACTTTACACATTTGCCTTGGAGATAAGCCTGGCGGCTCGTGCCAAGCTACCGAGGGGGTGAGCAGGGGCTATCTGAGAAGGTGTCCTTCCTTTCCCTGACTTAGAAGCAAGGGTCCCTATTTGGACTAAGGTACCTACCTCATCCAACTAGAGACCCCCAGTTCTAACATTGGTGGTCAGCAGGTTGGGGATTTGAACGTGTATTTGCAAATTCACTCACAGTGATTGGTGTACATCACTAGTTTAGCGCAGACCACGACGCAACCACATATTGTGTTTTGATTTTTGGTTCTATTTTTGAGCGACCTTTAAGCCACACATGTCTCAAAGGAGTCAAGAAGCCAGTGAGGCTGCAGAATTGGAATTCGACATTGAGGCATTGCTTACCTACAAAGTTGATCAATTGAGGCAATTCTGCAGAGCTTTGGGATGTCCCATGAAAAGTAGTGCCAAGAAGGAGGAGCTGCAAACGGCCTTGAGGGCTTGGTGGGAAGCCAAAGAGGCTCAGGAGACAGGTGATGCTGAGGTGGATGAGGATGACCCAGGGAATGGATTTGGGCCACAGGATTTGCCGGTGGGAGGACCAGCCTCAGGGGCTGGTAGTAACCATTCAGGGAGGAGCTTTTTGCCAGAGGAGTTGGAGGAAAACCAAAGGGTCAGAGAGCGTGAGTTGGACGTTTTGAAACTAAAGGCTCAGTGTGATGAGAAGAAGTTGCTCATTGAGAGCAAAAGGTGGGCAGAGGAGAGCAAGAACGCTCTCGCTTTGGAGGAAAAGAGATTGCTTTTGGCACATAAGTTAAGAATGAGGGAGCTTGATTTGGAGCTCGAAAGGCTCGAGGCCATGAGTGTCTCAGCAAAGCCAAAAGAGATGTGTGTAGCTCAGGAAGTGAGCTCTGCTGGGTTGGAGGTGGAGTCCAGCTCAGATGGTGGCAACTAAAATGTAGTGTCTAGTGCTGAGAGAAAAGTACATACACCCAGAGATGTGGCGCCTGACTTGAGGGAGGGGGTTAACATACACCAGGGGGTTCAGGTTTATGAGGTAGCTCCAGTGGTGTGCAGTGTCCCTGAAGTAGATTGGGAAACTGACACAGGGGATCATATTCCTAGTGGTGGGAGGGACACCCTACTGACCCTAGATGAGAGGTGCAGGGAGAGGGGTTCCCCCATGGTAGAAACCTTAGTGTGTGAGTGTGGAGACCGCCCAGAACAGTGTAGGTTGAGTGACGGAGACAGTCAGACCCTGTCTTGCCAATCTCAGGAGAGTGGTGTGGGAGTACTTGTGTGAGGCACTGGAGGGTGAGGCAAAGGATAGCTTGGTTAACCACTGGGGGGGCTGTGTGATTCATTTGTTGGAGAGCATATTTTAAGTCCCTGTTTTCCAGAGCTATGCCAACACCCGGTGGGGTGCGAGTTGTCTGATTCCAGGGAGGTTGCGCAGGAGGCAGACCTTTGGGTGGATTCCCGAGGGTCTGAGGAAGCTTTTGGGAGTGACCCAGAAGGGGGTGGTTCAGGTTTTCCCCAAACAAGTGAGGTAGGGGAGGTTTGTGTTTGCAGCGCGAGCCCCCGCTCAAGTCCGTATTGTGCGTACTTGCCGAGGAGTGGCAGTACCGGGGCCGGAGTGTGGAGCTGCACTTTGTTTTCCATCATAACCGTGTTGGGGGCATATTTTGGCAGTAGCTGACCGCGAATCAGTAAGAGTGGCATAGAGACCGTCCAGAGCACCGCGATCGGTGCCGAAGTACATTATTTTTGCATTACGAACTGCCTGATTGTTGCATTACGAATTGCATTATTTTTGCATTACTAACTGCCTGATTGTTGCATTACGACTTGCATTATTTTTGCATTACGAACTGCCTGATTGTTGCATTACGAATTGCATTATTTTTACATTACGAAGTGCCTGATTCTTGCATTACCAACTGCATAGCATTGCATTAGTACTGCATTGGATCATCAAGAATTGCTCATTAATACTGCAAGAACCTACCAGTGCGTGCTGGCCTAATAACCGGCAAGGTGAAATATTACAAATAGGCATATGTTGGATTTTTATTGTGTGGTCTCATTGTATATCTTTTTTTATAAACATATAATTGTTTTTTTATGAAACTCGTGTGGAGTCTATTTGTGGTGTTATCACTGTGTCACTGAGAGCGTGGTTGCAAATACTTTACACATTTGCCTTGGAGATAAGCCTGGCTGCTCGTGCCAAACTACCGAAGGGGGTGAGCAGGGGCTATCTGAGAAGGTGTCCTTCCTTTCCCTGACTTAGAAGCAATGGTCCCTATTTGGACTAAGGTACCTACCTCAGCCAACTAGAGACCCCCAGTTCTAACACTGGTCAAGAGCCCAACAGCAATAGCGGATGATTTTGCACATTTCCTGAGGGGGTTATATAGTTCAGAAGCATGTGCAAACCAGCAGACAGAGCAGGCCTGCAGAGCATCTGTAGATGTTGGACACTGTTAGACAGAATAACAGTAGGGATCTCACAAGCTATAGCGGACATGCCCTACAATAGCACACCTGGAGAGGATAACTTCTTCACCAGATTCTATAAACTAAATAGGCAATTCTTAATGCACAAAGTCTTTAAATATACAGAGGACAGAAAAAGGCCAGCTACACCTGGAATATAACAAAGCTATCATTAGCCTAATTCCGAAAGAGGGCAAACACCTCACTTACTGTGCCAGTTACCACTCAGCATCATTGATTAACACAGATATGAAGATCCTCGCCAAGGTCCTAAAGACCCGAGTGAAGAAAGTAATACTGAATCTAATGCACTTCTCACAGTTGGGATTATTATCAGGCAGGTCATCTTGAAACTAAATGTGACTGTTAGCAAATATATTATGGCAGATGAGGCATGACACTGATGATATTGCAGGAGCCCAAACACTCACCAAGATGGTTCAATCTTAATATACACCAACTTACAAATCTCGCCGTAGAGAATCCTTGTGGCTCCAGAGAGGACGACTGAGCTTTTCCACTGTAGGCGAGTTAGAGCTTTCCCAATTCAAAACATCAATGACATTTAGAATTTACACTTGGTCAATGATGAGAGGTTGGTAAAAGTTTGAAGTCCTTTCTCATAAGGTTAGAACATCTAAATCTCTTTATTTTGATCAGCAGGTTTACAGAAATATAAAAGAGATTTGATTCAAAGTCAGCATTGGAAAAATTCCCAGTGTTCCATAAAGAAAACCCCGTAAGCTAACTGAAGGACCTATTCTAAATCGAACCCATGAAGAGTTCCACTGAGAAGAGCAAGTAAGAGATGAATTCTCATAAAGAGTAGGTCTGGAAACTCAGCCGAGTTCTCTACAGCTGCTGTAACAACTGTAAATAAAAGTGTGATCCTTGCAGTAGCATTGATCACCAAAATCCAAAAATTTGTCACCCCTGGGGAATAGCTAAAGAAATCAACTCTTCATAAAGAAGAGTCTCAGGACAAAGAGAGGTCCAACGGAAGGACCATTGGAATGAAATAATGGGTAAGGGTAAGTCTCAGAGAGTGGTACTAACTACCTAGGAACACTCATTAATAAAGATTTCTCTCACAAGTAACAACTTTTGAAGGCATCTTCACTCAATGTCCAATGAGAACAGTTCACAAGTGTGTGTCATCAGTCATACGATGCTTCTTCTTCCGATTCCTACAATCTGTACCCTCACTGCTATTATTCGATACTATTGTTGCAGTGATTATTACATGAGGGAAGGTTCCAGTGTGAACCCTGTTACCTAAGCTAAAGGATGCTCGATCCGCTTGATGTGTGAACAATAGCTAGTCAGTAATATGAAAGCATCTGTCGATGTTATTCAGAAACATCATTCATAAAGTCTCTAAGTCAGCATTTAGCATAAACAGTTTTAGTGAACTCTTTGTTTTCGAACACATGATCTAACATGGGGTGAGAAGCTAGATGCACACGATGTTATAGTCAGCACATTTCTGTAAGATGTCACTAATGCTAAGCAGTTTTGCTTAATATCTCATTCATGCAACTGTGAGCAAGAGTCGAGTGAAAAGACTTTTGGGCCTTGTTAATATACACGCTAGAAATGGTTGCCTGGTGCAAAAAGTGTCTTTGGAACATGCATTAACCAATAAAGGATTTCTAGTGGCATCTTAAAATTCTAAGTTAGTTTCATAAAATATTTTTTCACAACTTGTTTACTAATATTCTAACAATATGCATTTATTTTTTAAATTATGAGTCGTTTTCTAAAGCGAACATTTCAACAACATTTAAAGTATTATTAAATGCAATTCTAACACAGTGAGTAAGTCGTTTCTCTAAATTTGTGCTCATTTCTCCCAATATGTTACTGCTGTCCCTGGATGCCGAAAAGGCTTTTGATTGGGTGGAGTGGGGGTACTTATTTTACACGATGAACAGATTGGAGATAGGCAAATTGTTTTGGCTAAAATAGAGTGACTTTACTTGGACCCCACAGCACAAATTGATTCCGGAGGACACATATCCCAGACTTATGCAATTCATAGAGGAACTTGTCAGGGGTGTCCATTGTGGCCCCCTTTTATTATTATTGGCCCGTGAACCATTGGCAGCTGCTGTTGATCAGAGCAAGCAAATAAGATGTATTGACACAGCAGCGGGATGCAATAAAATCATACTTTATGCTGATGCCATAGTGTTGACTCTCGGCAATCCGGAACACTCAACACTATAACTCATATCCATGATATATGCTGTCTCAGTGCTCTTTTGGTACAAAACCAACTGGAGAAAACGTTTAGCACTCCCAGTGATGCGGCTCATGGCAAGACGAGACGGCAATGACTTTGGCTTTACCTGGAAGATCTCCAATCTAAAATACCTGGGCTTACTAGTCAACAAACAACTGGTGCATATAGTCAGATAATCTACAGCCATTTGTGGCAAACATGGAGAATTATTTCCTTCGGTGGTCAGCCCTTCAAATTTCGTTATACAAGTAGTAAAGATGGCGATGGCGATGGCACCCATGATTAATTATGTTCTAGGAATGAAACCACCTCCAGTTCCTAAAGGACCATTTCGCTTCCTAAACAAGCACATGAAGACATTGATATAGGAGGAAAGGAAACCTAGACTTAAACCTAGACTTAAACTCTATAAGCTGCTTGCAGATCCAGGGGAAGAGGGGCTAAGGCTGCCAGACATGCGTATATATATTATCTTATCAACAGTCTCCAATAACCAAGATGCAAGTGCACCCGAAAAAATGTTTCAAGTTGCTTTATTAATTGAAATCCATCCCCTGTGATGCATTTCGGCAGTAAGCCTTCACGCACAGGGTGGCTGTGTAACCCACACCATATATATGGTCAGTAAACAAAAAAAATAGAAAAATAGAAAACATCAAAAGAGGACCAGTGTATACAGCTGTCAATGGTCTGCAAATTCAGCCGCTATCTTAAAATACGTCAAAGAAAACCAAATAAGTGTATATGTTACATATACTCATGAAGCAATTTCTTGTAAATCGCAATTAAAAAACAAATGAAAGCAAGTAATTCAAATGAAACGTATGCCTACGTGCTAGTAATATTTCACTCTGTAAAACAGCGAGGACGTTCCAAATACAATAATAGATACCTTGTTGCACCGACGTAAGTGGCACTCAAAGTATTGCATGAAATCTAAAATAATACATTTGCCGCATTTCACAGTGTGTTTCCTGCACCCCCAACATGAGGTAAGGCAAATTCAACAAGTATAACCATGTTAATATCAGACCCACATTGACGAGCAAGAAAATGTAACAAAGTAGAAATGCCACAAATACAAAAGTAAATGCCTGCATAAGGACCTGTCACATCGTGTTATCTACAAGGTCCGTTCAAGTTGTTAATTCTACCAATAAGGTAATGTTGCATTAGGTGACAGAGGCATGGTGCCCTCGGAAGGTAAAGTACCTGCTTAGGTACAGATACCCCTACTGTACAGACACCCGTGATTACAAGATGAAATAATCTTGTGTAGAAACAACTCAATGTACTGATGTCAATCTGGGCAAGATGCAGCAAACACCTAATGCATCGATGTAGTCATAATACTGCCACAGTAGTGCGATGGCTGCAGCACAATATATACCTATGGGAAGTCTGCCAGGCACAAAGAGGCTCAATGCAGATGTCTGGAGGCATGTCAAAAGTAAACTGATTCCTCAATGTAGTGATAGTCTCCCACCGCTGAGGGTCTGCTGCAATGTGATTGAGCTTAATGAACCTCAGTTTTTTGCTATCACTGTAGTGATGTGTCTCAAAGCGTCTTACAAATGGGTAATGTTGGTGATGATTTGTTATCCTCCTAGCATGTTCTAGATTTCTTTTGCGTACTGCGTGTATGGTACTGCCCACATACCTGAGGATAAAAGGGCATTCCAAAATTATACCACATAGGGCGCACTGCACTTGATAAACTTTGTGATAGGTTTCACCTTGTTAATACTGGGGAATCACAATTTCCTTGCAGTTAGTTGACTGTTCACAGAGTTTACAATTACCACATATGGAAAAACCTTTCAGGGGTCTACCCAGTAAATCGTGTGTTAGCACCCGTGCAGACGTCAGTTTAACCAACATGTCCCTGAGAGATCTTGTTCTATAATAGGTGATCCTGGGCCTATTCTCCGTTGTATCGCCTATCATTAGGTCAAAGCGTAGGAGATCCTAGTTCTTGGTTAGAATCTCCCGTATGCTCCCTGATATGGCATTGTATGTGGTGATGAGTCTGGTGTCACTCTCCTCACTGTCTGTACCAATCATTTCCTCCCTGCTTGGTCCATACACAATCTCATTCCTATTTCGTGTGCTAACCCTTTGGACTGCTTTGTCCAATACCCATCTGGGGTAACCTCGTTGAACAAAATGTTTGATCATAGTGGCCTTTTCTGCTTGGAAGGTGTTATCACTTGAATTCCTATTCGTGCATATCAATTCCCCAAAGGGGATGCTCCAGTTCAGCTGCCCAGGATGGTTGCTCAGAGCATGAAGTAAGCTCTTGCCTGCCTTGGATTTACGATGTTGGTTGGAAGTGACCCTGTTCTCTGCTATTACTACTTCTACGTCCAGAAGCACAATATGTTCCTTGCTAAGATTAGCAGTGACCTCAAGATTGAGATTATTCCTGTTGAGACGCTCAACAAATCTGTTGGCATCCTCCTCACTGCTCAGCCGAATTAGAAAAAGGTCATCAATAAAACATAACCAGAGCTGAACTCTCTCCATGTCATGCCTGAGCTCGGGTGTGGTGGACACATGCACCTCCCACCAGCCCATGAGAAGGTTTGCATAGCTGGGATCAAAGTCCCTTGCACCTGTCTGTATAGTGTCCTGTTAAAGGTAAAGATATTGTTGGTCAGACAAAATGTCAGCATTTCTAGCAGCATTTGTGTGTGTCAGGGGAGGATCAATGGCCTGGCTCTAAGAAAGTGTTTGCAATCTTTTTTACCATCTTGATGTCAAATGCTGTTGTACAGTGCTCTGGCATCAAGGGTCATCAGGAGGAAATAAGGCTCCCAGTGTATGCCATTAATCCTTCTGAGAAAGTCCCTAGTATCAGCAATATGTGAGGGTAGAGCACACACAAAAGGAATCTAGAAGTGATCAATGTACTTTGATGTGTTTTCCAGCAGACTACTGATTGGAGAGACGATTGGTCTCCCTGGAGGATTAATGGTGGATTTGCATACCTTAGGGCGAAGGTATAGTGTTGGTACCCTAGGGTGAGATTCTTCAAAAATTGGTGCTCTTTTCTCTCAATTAAACCCCTGTCTTTCCATACACCTAAGTTTGTCAAAGATGGTGTCTTTGTATTCACCCATAGTGATAATGCCATAGCAATTTCTGTCACTCAGTTGCCTCAGTGCTTCAGTGATGTACATATCAAGGGGCGTGATTACTACATTCCTGCCCTTTTCCGCAAATCTGATTACTATGCTGCTATCCTTCGCCAGTGATTCAATTGCTTTCCTTTGTGCCCATGTTATGTTCTTTTTTGCTCTGCTTTTACTGTTCTCCAAACTTCTAAGATCAGAGACCACTTTTTCATGAAAGGCAGCAATCATATCAAAACCCAGCATTGGAGTAAATCTAGATTTAGGCTTGAATTCTGTAGAAACACTATGATCAAATGCTATGCCCTGTTCTTCTTACATAGATTCAACAACCCTCATATCCCTGCCCTCATCCTGCATCTCCACCAAAGTAGTTAAAAAGTCAATATCACCAATGGTGCAATCATCCAATGCTGGGTGCCCAGTTCTTTGTGTCCTTTTGACTTTAGATTGTCCCCTGCTGCTTGCCCCCCACCCCCATGTTTCCATGAGGGTTGTCTCTAGTTCTTTTCTGTCTTTGTTTCCTCTTTTTCCACCTCTGCGTCTTCCTTTTGAGCCTCTTTTTGGCGGGGGATTCTCCATCCCCCCTTTGCTCAAGAGGCAGCATTGTTGTAAGAAAATTGCGGTTCTGTTCTCTCCTTCTGAGGCACTGGAGTCACCCGTGCCTGACGTGCTTGAAGTGTCAGTATCATTGGTGGTGGCTGGTTCTCTGTTGGTCATTGCTGTAGGGATGGCGGCAGCTTCATTGATGTTTCCTTTGCCAGCATTGTAGATATGATGAAATTTCTTATTAAATTTAATAATACATCCTGCTAGATAATCTGCTGTATCATGTGCAAATTTGCTTTGTTTACATAGTTTTATATCATTCTCTAATTTATTCAATCTCAATTTCATTTCTTCCATGAACTTTATAATCTGTTCTTGTTCCTTTTGAGTCGCGAGTCAGCACTCTATTTCAGATATTTCCTTGAGAGCCTTTACACAGTCAGACCATGCTTATTTGATTAATATTTTCCACCCACTCATCTATCATACAGGGATCTGGGTCCTCGTACATCGGTACTGTAAATATTCTAAGAACTCTTGGAAACAAGCCCATATCTAAATAGTTCTGTAGTGAGGTTGCTTCTCACCATTTGTTGAGTTCAAGTTTGTACAGTTTCTCCAATCTGCCCAATTGTCCTGGAAGTGTGATGCTAGTTTTGCTACTGTTTGTATTTGTGCTGGCTTTAATATCAGCGCCTAAAAAAAGGGATTTGGAAGCTAAAGTCCTTTGTGCATCCCTCTCAGATGCCATCCCTGTGGGCTTAAAAAATAACCAATTCTAATATACTGTTACTGGTTAATGTCCCCTTTCTTCCCTAAACATTACAAAGTTACAGGTCAGGTTCTCCCTGCATCCATACATCATGCGGGTTACTGTGAGGTCATGTACGATTACACCCTGTATATATGGTGTGAGCCGTAAGTAAAACCTATGCTCATCAGTACATCGGGAATTCCCAGTACCCCATGGAGGCTTACCTCAGCGTTTCCTCATCAGCACGTCTCGCGGCCTCCGACCTGTTACCGCAGGTTGTACTCAGCTGTTTCCATTTTCGGGTAAGGCCCGTTATGGAGTTCACCATCTCACATGGTGTTCCGCTGGCCCTCACTATGGTGATTGGGCCCTTGACTCGATGGTGGCTCGTGAGGGATGCAGGCTGCTTGGCTTCATATGTTTGGCACGTCCCTGTGTGATGCCAAATATGCCAAGCTGCCGCTGGGGAGTGGCCCGTACAGACCCCGGCTTCAAATTTATCAGCAGTCTCCAATAAAGAAGATGCACGCACACTCGAAGAAGTTTCAAGTTGCTTTATTAAGCGAAATTCAGACCCTGCAACGCATTTCGGGACTAAGCCTTCTTCACGCACGAGGTGGCTGTGCTACCTACACCATATATATTGTCAGTGAACAAAAAACAGAAAACATCAAAAGAGGACCAATAGATACAGCTGTCAATGGTCTGCAAATTCAGCCACTATCTTAAACTAGGTTAAAAAAAAAGTGTATATGTTACACATACTCACGAGCAATTTCTTGTAAATCGCAATAAAGTAGTGCTCAACTCTTACTCACCCACAATGAGGTGATGTGGTTGACTTGGAGAGACTCACACAAACTACTGGGTCAGGAGGAGTATTTACATAGAAGCACACCGATTTGGTCCAATGGTGACATGAAGAGAGTACAAAGTGGTGAGATGAAGCCAATGGGAAAGAAGAGAGATTGCAATCCTATACTACCTCTTTGAAGGAGATTTACTCAAGTCCTCAAGATGCTTAGCGAGGACTGCACCTTACCACAGACACAATATTGCCAACTATGGCATTGTCTGAGAGGCAAATTTAGAATGGACCCCACCACAATACCGGAATCACCACTCTTGAAGTACATATTAGTCTGGGGACAGGTCAGAGGCACCGACTCCAACTTGTACCAAATCCGCATAGATGCCATACACTCAAGCAGGATGAGAATTGAGGTAAAAACATACTGGTAGATGAGGCTAAGTGTACATTACACAGAGGAAGACTTGACGGACCTCATGGACTACCATGACTCCGCTCTGCGAGAAGCCAGGCTTAAATACTTATACTTTAAGTTACTTAATAAATTGGTACTGACCCCCATACAAATTGAAAAATGCTCACCTCATACTTTATGACAGATGTTGGAGATGTGCGATGCAGGCATGTAATCTATACCATATCCCATGGTTCTGCTCACAACTGACCACATAAGTATGGCGTAAATTGCGTAATACTGGTCTCTGACATTTTTGTGGAAACTAATAGGCTTGCCATCCTGCATGATCTGTCTGAACCAGATGACATCACCTTACATTGGAAGCGATGGATTTTGACGGCCCTCACGGTGGCAAAGATATGTGATCTGTGACAATGCTGCAACCCGGCAGTGCCAACGCATCATGAGGGGTCGACTGAACTCTTTAGACTAGCCACATATGAGAAGAGCATCGAAGGAGTTCATGACAAACTCCCTGCTTTTGAAAATGTTTGATGCCCATTCATACGGCATGTTGATCACTAGGACACGCCCCGCTGCACCCCTCACCCACTCAGCAGGCCATCACGGGGAAGACAATTCCTATTTGGAACTGCTGAGGTGTGGGGAGAGCAACAGATGCAGGGATAATGAGACCACACAAGTTGGGAAATGACGAGTACCTGCCAGGGGGGACACTAGCCCTACAGTGGGAACGTGGGACCTCACGCCACTTCTTTCCCATCCCCTGTGACAAGGGATGAATGACGTAGTGGGCACCAAAATACTTGATCATCCAACACAGCAGAATATCCCGGAGAGTTTTAAAGTAAAAGCAAAAAGTAGAATGGATCCTCTAGACACACAGTCATATACATGGTTTTAGAGCCGAAGAAGAGACAGCGGTTAGCACACAAAGCCAAGTAAAATACTGGGTAAAGCGATATTTATCATTGCAATGTATCATTCTGTTATTATATTTATCATATGTTGGAGATGTATTTCCTTTTGCAGACAATGTATTCGTTAGACCCTTGAGCTGCTGGTCATTCTACACCGCATTCCATCTCTTGTACAAATGCACAAATAATAAAGAAATTGGTTTTTTGTTTGTTTTTAAAAGACAAGGATGTCTGCAACAAATGCATTAACAGCTGAGCTAGCCTGCATAGAATGCAAACATGGGGCCTTCTGGTTACAGGCAAGGTTCGCAGCAAGCACATTAATCCGAAAAGCTATTGCATGATGATTTAAGCTTGTGAGCAAAGATTATGCACAGACTTATATACAGGTGCATTAGCTACTTGAAATATCTCTGTCGGGTGCACTGATTTTGGGAAAGGGTAGAAGACGCACTGCATTGGCTAAATTACAGGTCCCAACTGATAGGGCTGAATTGGGAGCAGAGGTCTCAAACTATATTAACTGGCATCCCAGCTTTAATTGCTTTCTCATTGGCTGGCTGGTCAGACAGACCCCTGTGGAGACTCATTACTCACTACACGCGTTACAAGAGGGCAGATTATTTAACATGTTATATCAGGGCATTACAGAGTCTTATATTTTCCCCAGATTATTGACAGTGACACTGTACTGTTGGAAAGTGGCCGGTTGTAAAACACTAAATTATGCCTAATGCACCCCTGCTGTTCCCCTAAAAGGGCTCCTGAAGGCAGGGACGTTTTTTTACTATGAAGGACCTTCAGCGTTTGAATCTATTATGAACAATTTTGGATTACACAGGAGACAATTTTTAACATATAATGTTCTCATTGTAGCACTAAAAACAGTATGGAACATTGTATATATGGAGCCAGCAACTCTTGGTTATATATTGAAAAGAAATTGATACAATGGGTCAGGGGAGGCATCTTGGGACATGGTTAAAAAGGACCCCACAGAAGTTGGTTAACAATCCCACATCTCAGATCTGGGACAAGTCGAATGCTGACCTGGGCAGATGTCTTAATGATAAAGAGTGGAATGCCATTATTGCTTATCCACATAGGGTTAGACAGAATGCTTGTTTTAAATATAACCAATTGAATATCCTACATAGTGCTTACTTATCACCTTCTATGTTTTTTTTTTTAACATTTCTTTATTTCAAAGAGAACATAGTCAATATACACGTTTCAGTATTTATCTGTTACGCTTCATTATAGTTCCAATACCACATTATATAAAGGAAAAAAGAAATCCCCTTTTTTACTTTTCTCTATAACAGGAGCAGAAAAAAATATTGTGGTTACAGTTTCTTCCTTCGGAGTTACAATCCTTGAACATAAATTACATTGACTAATAATCTTGTCAATCCATCACCTTCTATGTTACATAGTCTAAATCCTACCCTAATACCTAAGTGCGTGAGACGTTCATTTTTTTTAAATTGGAAATGAGCAGCAGCATCAATTCTCAATACTCGTAATTCAAATTTCCTATAAATTATTCGTGACAAACATTTACATTCTTACTTCTGTCATACAAAATTAGTACAAGAGTTCAAATTAATACCCCCCCCCCCGCTTTCTGCCCTGACTGATGAATCGACTGCAAGAAATCACAGGCCTGTTCTATGGAATGAAAAATTTGAGCCCGGCCCTTGAAAATAACTTTAAGCTTTGATTGTTGTATGATTCCAGCAGGTGCCCCCACCTGCTGAAAGCTACTAATAAGGCTCTTAAATTCTTTTCTGTGGCAGGCTGACACTGCAGACATATAAAACAAAAATCCTGAAAGAGAAGTCCCCTGGAATCTGAAAAGATTTTTTACTTTATAGCATTGGTAAGGATCTGCTCCTTAATCCTATAGTCCCCGAAGTTTACAATTATTGTTCGAGAATACTTCGCACCAGGTGTTTGAACGGCCGACAGGCGATGAGTCCTTGTAATAGTCAAGTCTAAATCACTAGATTCTGCTGCTGGATACACATACTTTTTACAAGATCAGAGATAAGGCTACCAATGGTTTGACCATTTTCGCGTCCTTCAGGAATTCCGGTAAACCTCAGGTTTGCACGGCATGACCTATTTTCAGCATCGTCAATTTTTATCTGCAGATCTGTTAACTCAGTTTGGAGTTTAGAAATGAAGGCATCCTGCTGTGGTCTTACGTCCTCTATATCAGAAACTCACTGTTCAACCTCAGAAAGTCTTGTTGTTAAATTCAGCATATCCTGATTAATAAGATTCAGCTGTACTTCAGTCTTTCTATTAGCCTCTGCCTGAGAAATGTTCATTGTTTTTAGCTCTTCTAAAATTTAATGTAAGAGCAAATCTGTAAAGGAGATATTCTCATCATTCATACTGTCAACCTGCATGACTGCCTGAGAGCAGCTGGCTTTTGAAGCACCTTCTTTATCTCCACATGTGCGTCCTGCACAGGTTCTCCAGTCTTAAAAATTGGTGAAAATGATGTGGAATTTATTGGGAATATACTTATATCCGGCTCTCGGGAAATAGAGTTGGTTCTACTCTGACCCTGTACAGAAACAATAAGATTAACTTTTGGTGCAGATCCATCTTTTGAGAGCTCCTTCAATCCGGCTACTGCAAATAGAGGATATGTCTGAGGCTTTATACCCACATGTATATTCTCCATAACCTTTTTCTCCCCCGTTGCAGCTGCCTGGCCCGCATCTGCAGCTTTAGTTGCTGACTCGAAGATAGAGCTAAACAGATTTGAGACCTACATATGAGGTGACTTTTCTGTGTCATTTACCTCTGCACCCTATCTGTCTCCCTTTTCCTCCTCTATCAGAGTGTGCGGAAGCGGATCTAGTGAAGGAGGAGACTGTGTGACTGAAGTCATGGCCTCATGATTGCCGTGCTGCTTACGGGTTGTCTTTGCAGGCACTTTAGAATAGCGAGGCTTACTCGTATCTCAAGTAAGCAGTTTCATTATCCACCGTTGCAAAGCAACTGCCCAACTCAGAGATTTCTCTCTGAGACCGCAAGCTGTACCCATCGCTACATGGGCCACCTCCGTGACCCCAAGAGTCCTCTCCACCCTTGCCTCCCCCCAGGGCCCTTTCACGGTGCGCCAAGATGTTTTTCCTTTCGTTTAACTTTTTTCTCCTCCCACCCACTCCCCTGTGAGTCGTGATTAAGGGCATTCCCCTATGCTCAAATTTCTTAAAATGTATCCCACTCATCCAGCCCGATAAGTGATGAGGGGGGCATTTCCAGCGGGCCGAACCGAAGTAGGCAGCCAACCAACATAGCCAGGTGTCCACTGTTACTGTCTACTGCTGCAAAAACCACCAATTCAATTCAATTCAATAGAACACAAAGTCGGCCAGTAATGCAGCTGTGGGAGTCCAAAAAAAAAAAAAAAAGGAACTTCAACCATAACTCAAAAAAGCTCAGTTCGTTCTCAATGGTACAGCGCTGGAATAAAAAACACTGCGTAAATTAATCAAACTCCTTTGGGAGCGGAGCCGCCGAAAATCGCAGCACCGCTGCGCACCATCTTGGCTGCCGGTGAGTGTCGTCAGACGTCTTCAGCCGCGGAGCATGGCAGGAGCTCCGTACGTGGCAAAAAATACATGCCCTATAATTGTAGATTATTGGAAGCACATAACAAGTACATTAACCACTATTATGTAGCAGGCACATTTATATAGTCCAGAATATTTTCTATTGGGACTGTGAACTTGCCCAGCAGCCAGAAAAGCCATCTCTAGGTTTACTGACCTCACACTTCCATTGCCGAAATATATGACTGAAATGAAGTGGAAAGCCGTAATGCCCCTCCTTTAAGGGTTAACACGTGGATCAGCAGAAATGGACAGAGGCAAAAACTATTCTACTGCACATTGAGGAAAAAAAGGCCTCAGGAAAATATTAATTTCAGACCAGTGGGAAGAGGTATTGAACAACCTGGATGACATGAACAATTCAGATTGCACACTGAATACTGGTATGTCTTATCATGCCGATATTTATTTATGCAAGCAAATATAAATGTGAAGAATAAACTAGTGCTGAGTTTGAGCAGCCAAAATTAGTGGTTGATGTAAAATGATGTAGTCCTCGTTGTCAAGTACAGTATGTGACTCGCAACTGGAATATGCAATTGTCGAACTTCTCTGAAAAATGTATTAGTCAGTTAGATATGAATCACAGCTGTAAGGTTTTCACAGTTTTTTGTTATTGTGGTTATTCATTGTACCTTATATTACAATTTCAACCTGTATGTTATATTGTATATTGGACAGTCATGTGTGGCATCATTTGCAAATTTACATAGAATCCACCACTGGAATGCGATGTGATCCGAACTAAGGAAACAATTGTATTAGATGATCTGACAAGACAAGTTAGCCTGCACTAGACGTTGCTTAAAATAGGTAATTAACACACGCACCTCTGAAGAACTCCGATAAATGTCAATAACATATTTGACACTGTAATATTGTTATTGAAAACCAATAAAAACAATAATTAAAAAAAAAACACTAGAAATATCTACTCTGTATTATACCATTCGACTCGCCGGATACAAACAGATGACTTACTTCAGATGCGATAACTCCAGAGCATATCCCAAAATTCAGCCTTCGGCCAGTAGCTGAAATCAGCTGATCATATGCTCTGTCACTGATGATCCCATCCCACTGCTTTAACCCTTTTCTGCCAAGTTCCCCCACTTAACTTCGTCTACATTCTACACATTTCCAATATTACTGATGAGCATCTCTATGCCCATCCCTCAAAACACCTGCAAAGCTTCGCCTTCTGGAGGTGATGCCAGCACAAAAGACATAGTTTGGGCACAAAGTGGATGCCAGTGTATAAACAGACTGCACTGTTAATATTCCACCAAATCGTAAAATCACAGAACTAGTAGGGTAGCTAAATGTGTGTGGGTAGGCATCAACATAGTCCTATTTGTAACTCTTTAGTAGCAAGACTAAACATATCATTAATACACAACCTGCAGATTACAAATCTAATTTCAGTGTTTATTACATACATATAAATTATCACTATTATAATGGAACTGTACATATATTTTTAACAACCTTTCAATAGAAAATTCAATAAAAATTAAAGTAGAGGTAAATTTGATCTGTCTAACAGCTGGCTTACTTCGTGGTACTACAAGGCTGTTTCTTAATTACTGTACAAAACAACATCAGAAAAAGGACTGTAATAATATTTGAGAATTTATGTAATAAACATTAAAATTAGATTTCTCTAGTCTGTATATTAATCATATATTGAGCCTTGCTTGCAGCATGTGCCATTTCTTCTCTACAATAACCAGTGCTTAATTTGAGCACGTAGTTTCTGGTGCTGGGCACTGGGACCTAAATGTCAGCACCGGCACCTATGACAGTCTGCCACATGGTGGCACTGCTGTTCTAATTTGGAGATGAGCACAAAAACAGTGTTTTATTAACCTAAAATACATTAAAAATGACTAATAGCTGCCACCTAAGCCATTCTTCTAACACTGGGGGTCTGGAATAATCTGAATTGTCACACTGTAGGGGTGTGATAGTTAGTGGTTGTGTTTATACTGTCATTGACCACACTGGCACGGGCAATGGGTGGTGCAAGCTGCAGTGGACTCCTGGCAAGGGCCCTGGCACTCATTTAAAAAATTTTTTTTTTATCACTGACAATAACTTAGAGACAACTGATTTGTAACTTCTAAAGTGATGCTAGTGAACAAATGTCAATCCATTCATTCTCTTTTGTGAGCTCGCTACCCTTCCATATTCTTAAAAAGATACTCTTTGCAATCATTAATATGTTTCATAGGAATTGTTTTGAGGGTTCCTGAGTAAATCAGTTTGATCATCATAAAAGGTAATCAGTGTTTTAGTTTTATAGATTTTTACTTCAACTCCGAGATCCTGTCGAAAGAAGTGAAGTGCTTTGCTCTTTTGCCTGTATAGATCATACATATTACCTTCCAAAGGCCATTACAGGCTATTACATGCCCAACACCTAACATTATCTGACAGACCCAATCTGCCAAAAATGTCTGTGGTGTTAAATGTTTTCTTAGAATGATTTTTGCTCCACAAAGATTTTTCCTCTATCAACAAAGTTTACCTTGTTGTTTTAGCACCTTAGCCCAAAATATCTGTTCCTCAAGATCCAATTCCCATGCATTCTTTAAAGTTCTCAAAGATTTGTCCTTGTTAGAGAGTTTCAGACATTTGTAAGTAGCTGAAGCGGATAATTTCTCCCTTTTTTGTACCTGAAAAAGTAAGGGCCGTGAGCTAAATACTCCTGTGTCAGTAATAGTTTCAATTATTAATTTCAAAATATTTTATTTTGTTTCTTCACAAGATTTCAGATTCCATTTGAATTTCAAATGGTTAAAATTCACCAGAGATCCAGTATTCAAGGCATCATCGAACAATTATCAAGCAAAAATCGAAGCTAAGGAAAAAGATAATGTGGCGATTATGTTTAAAGGGTAGGTGTCTCTCGATTGTGAATTTGTTAAAAAATATATAAACTGCTTCAGTGCTTGTTCATAACATTTATTACCTGCAAAAGTAGATTTGGTTAATTTGACTTTAGTGTGCATCTCCCCTAAATTTAAAATTGCACCATTACTGAAAGGTTTCAACGATACTAAATTCTGGTTTCATCTAATTACAAGCATTGTCCTCCCTGTTAGATAGCCACTCAGACAGCGTATACATATATAATTCAGGTGATCCCAAACCACCCCTTTTTGACTCCTTTTTAGTATTTCCACTTCTATAATGTAAAATTATGGGCATTATCTTTATTTGAGAAACATTCATCTAACCCTGTAAACTGTGTTTAATGTCAGCCCAGCTATCCTTTTCTTCCTTCTTGTTGGAAAAGGCATGTAGATTAAATGCTACAATCACGGAAGACTTCAACAATGTCTACACCCAGATACATGATAACTTTAGGAGTACTTTTAAAGACAAAACGTTCCACATGTCCTTCATAACAAGATTTAGAGATTTGGAACACTTCAGTTTTAGACAGAATGAGCAATGACTGTATGCCTCAATGTTTAAAGCTCATAGTACAGAGGTAATGGGGGCTGAGAGAATAAGTAAAACATCATCAGCATAAAACTATGCTTTACATAACAGAAGTTTTAGGAGCTATCCCTTCCAGAGTAAGCTCATTTTTCAGATGTTTAAGTAGGGACTCAAAAAACAAGGTCAAAGAAAATTGGTGGTAATGGACAGCCCTAGTGACATCCTTTATTTAGATTAAGTGTGTTGAATATAATTCCATTGGCCAGAATGTGTGTCTTAGCTCCTGCATACAAGTTTTGTATAAAAAGGACCATCTTATGCTGTCAAATGCTTTTTTTGCTATTGAGGCTTACTACAACTTTTGCGCCTTTTAATTATTATATAAATCCAATGTCTCAAATTGAGTACAGGTCTTTGTGTAGCGGAACCTACCTTTAATAAAATAGTCTGACCGTGATGCCCTAAATTTAGAAAAATCTTTACTAATTTAAATGTTACAATGTGGGTAAACATTAAAATCTACATTAAATAAGAAGAAGGGTCTATAAGTGTAACACAAAGATATATATTTTTCAGGTTTGTGAATTAGTGGTTTGATGGCTGATTCCAAAGGGGTTGGTTAATAGCCTTTTTGTAGCATTTTATTATAAAGTTTTGCAAAAAGTAGTGACAGTAACGTATAATATTTTCTATAAAATATAGTTATTCTACCATTTTTACTAAGATTTATTGCAATCTAAACTCTTTGATTAGTAAATCTGGGATTTTTTTCATTTTGTTGGGTCAAAGTCAGAAGATTAGCTCTTCAAGAAAACCATCAGGCTCAACCTCATCAGTTTTGTTTCATCTGTATATTGTAGGTTATACTATTCCACAAATACAGTGCTTGTATCTGTATTATATCAATCTGTTTTCCCCAAAGTATTAGTAATGGACACAATAGTAAGCAATTCAATTTTCTTTCTTTCAGTATGTTAGCTAAATGTTTACTAGCCCTTTCACCTCCCTACCAAGTCTTTCTTCATACATTTCTTTCTATACTCTGCTCTATTATTAATTTTGTTATTTAGTTCAAACCTAACTTTAGTAAGCCTACGTAGATAATCTTTATCATGAGGCTTTGCAAATGTTTTCTCCAAGAGTTTCAAAGAGCTCTCCAAATCTGAACAAAGGTTATTTTGTTTCCTTTTCCTTTTGATACATAAATAACTACTAATTTACACAGACAGGATTTTTAGAGAATCTCAGAATACAGAAACTGTAGACAGTGTCTATGTTGCGACTCCCACATTTCCCAATTTATCGCCGGAGAGTGCTCACCAGGTAGTATTTTAAGAGGGAATTAGTTAGGTTCCAATTCCTGGCTTTGTTTATAATTTGAAGGAAAAGTTCCAAGGCCAGAATCACTAATGCATGGTCTGAAATCAAAATATTTCTAACTTCTAGATGTTTCGTTACTGAAAGTAAAGATCTTGAGATATAAAGACAGTAGAATGACTGTTATAAACAAGTGAATAAAAGCTATATTCCCTTTACCTTGGATGCCCCACACATCACCTATTTTCAATATACATTTCAATGGTTTAAGTGTTTTGTTGCGTCTTTGGACTTGCATCAATTTACCTTTTGATCTATCTGTTCTGGTTTCCAAATTGACAGTAACGTTGTTGGCTTCTATTAGTTTGTCATACTGAAAAGATTCTATTTTAGTGTGTAAAGTACTGTAAAATGTATCTTGTGTTGTGTTGGCATGCATAAACATTTACAATGAGAAAAATATATTCCCAAATTTGGTTTTAGCTATCACAAACCTCCATGCATCAAGTTCCATGATATGTAATAGGGAACCCCTAAAGCTCTTAAGAAGCAAAATGGATACCCTTCTTGCCTTATAAGCAAATTAATGGACATTTCACTATTAAACCCTAAGATGTCGAAGCTTTTTCATCCCAGGGCTAAGCCCTTTTTGGAAGTTTTGAGGTGCTTTGTGCTTAAGGCTTCTAATCTTTTATTCCACAAATGGTATTCATGGCAAATTTGCATCCTTTTCCCCAATTCCTGGGGATTTTAAACATACTCTGGGTTTGTCCATTTCCCGGGAGGGAACTGAGAAAAAAAGCAAAAATATAGTACATTTTGGGGGTGTAATGGGAAAAAATGATGTGCAAGAAAGTGTATGATTTTTCTAAGAATGGCATTAAGGTTTACAGTGCCATGATCTCTAACTTCCTAGCTTTCACAAACAAGAAGAGTTGTAGAAAAAAAAAAAGACAATTGTTTAACCACAGTTTTTGCATTTTTCTAAGTGGTATTCCATTTTTCATTTTTTTTGTGGTTTCGGACTACTTGCAGTTTATGGTAGAAACAGGTGTGAAGGCCATGGATTAAGTTGGAACGCTATACGTTTTTGTACACTAAATAAAATTCTGAATTTAGTAGCAGGCATGATTTTTGTAGATAGATCATGGTTTAGCTGACATTGTCATCTGTAATTTTTTGCCCAGATGGCCAATTTTGAAAAGAAACACTGGGGGAGATTTTCCAAAAAGACACGCAACACAGCGCAGCCCCCCGCGAGGCTGCGCCGCGTTGCGCGACAGGGAGGGAGCAGGAGAGCGCCATATCTTCAGAGATATGGCTCTCTCCTCCCCTTTCCCTTGCGCCGGCGCTGATTTCAGCTGGAGTGCGCCATGCACACACCTTAGCGCCGCAGAGCTAGGGTGCGTGCATGAGCGTAGCATAGGTTTTGTATAGGAAGGGTACCCTTCCTGTACAAAATACTATGCAAGGCACGATGCAAAGCTTTTCCCACTTTGCATACGTGCTGCATAGTGCAGCACGCATGGAAAGTTGGTAAAGCATGGAGAAATGAAAGCATTTCTCCTGTTACCGCCTCCTTTGAAGGGGCGTTAACTTTTGGCACAAAACCATGTTCACAAATATTTGTAAATATGGTTTTGCGTCAAAAGGCATGGGTGGTTGCATGGGAACGCCCATGTACCACCCATGTAACGCCCCCTCGGTGCAAAGTAACGCAAAGCAGTGCTTGCGCTGCTTTGCGCTGCTTTGCGCTACTTAAAGAGTGCTTTCCAGTGCAAAACAAGTTTTGCGCTGGAAAGAAAGTAGCAAAAAAAAAATTTGTGCTGGTTTGCGTCACTTTTGTGATGCTAAACCAGCGCAAAAGTTTAGAAAATCTCCCCCACACTGTTCTATCTTCAGATCCTTCTGTTTGCATGGATATATAGTGTGTGTTAGTGATCCCACAATACCTGATACCCAGAACCAACAATTGAGCTGCAGCTTGTCTTGTGTATGATATCAATAGGCACCTGCCCCCTCACCCAAAAAAATGAAATAAATAAATCTGTGGTGTCTAGTGGGTTTTGCTAGGCACAAAGATTATATGCCTCTTCTGGTGTGGGGGCATGGCCTGATGTCAGGGTGGGCTACGCCAATGCCCTTTATTTTCCAACTTGTTGAATTCCCTGGTGTCTAGTGGGTTTATCTACTGCACACCCCCTGGACAGATTGACCCACAGGGGAGGCAAAAGACTACTGACCGTTGCCCAAGGGGGCGCTTCCCCGCAAACAACTACCCCCCTGGCATGTAGTGGAGTAGATTCCTGCTTGGGGCTCCACTAGGAAGCGACAGAACTGGGCAGGAGACCATGTCCCCTTTCCAGCGCTGGCTTACCTGAAGAGATCAGTGCTCTGGAGGAGTAGAGTTAGTCTCCTGGCACCTATCAAAAGGTAAAGTAGACTGCGTCATTAGCAAGCTCTACTTTCAATTAGTTTTCCTCTGCACTCTAGAGTTACAGCAAAAAAAAAAAAAAAAATCAAACTCTGAACACAAGGGAAGCTCTCCCCTCAGATCCAGACTTTTATTTTGAAAAGAGAATGCCTCCGGTGTTTTCACCAGAAGCATTCTCTATTCTTGTGCAGTCGCTGCCGACGGTCCTACTGTGATGGTAGAGTGACCATTGGGAACAGGTCGATGGCCAGACTAAAGAGGTTCCACAGCAAAACCAAGTCCTTTCTAAGCATATGGGCTTCTTTCAGAAACAATACATCAACTTTATTTTTTGTTTATCTTTTTAATAGGCATAAAATGACTTTCAATAGGTAACAGAAATCTCCCCTGGCGCTAAATTCTCAGATCACTTGTTACTTCCAGTGGCAAGGATTCATGTAACCAACAACAAGATTTAACTGATTATATGAGTCCTTGAACTGTGAGTATTTCATAGAAATTTTATTTTAATTGTCACAGATGAATGTTCAATTTGAGAAACGTCTTTTCATTGTCACAGATGAAAGTCCAATTTGACGTGATTCTTCATACAAAATATTATGTGACAAACAATTCGTCACACAGACTAATTGATAACAGCCATCACGTGCTTCACGAATAATCGCTTCTTCAGGGCTCAAATATCAAATACAGAAAAAATTTGTCACTCTGCTTAATAATTTAATCTTCCTATTGAAGATGTCTCACTTATAAATACAAATAGAAATAGCAGGTTTGCTTTCTTTACCCAATCCCACCCAAACCTAAATCTAACCCTTATGTTAAACCTGAACAGCATATCTTACCCTAACTGAAATGTCATCAATCACCATAACTCTACGCCTAACCCAAAGCATAATCAACCTCTTTACCTCAGCGTAGCTATGTTGAAAATAATGTTGAACTCAGTACTAAAACAAATTTTAGTAATCACCAAACTTAATTGTTTTCCTAAATTACTTTTCAATGTAGGAAATGGTCTGTAATTGTTTTTCTTTTCTATGGCTCTTGTTATAGCATATTCCTTAGTTATGTTCTTGAAGATGGTGCTGTGGGAAAGCAGATCATAGGTACTAGGGATGGAGTTCACAGCAAACCAAGTTTCTGCAAGATATAGAACTTGGATTTGTTCTTTCACAAATTATGGATTATGTCCCCACCTGCCACTGTCTTGTGGCTTGACAGTCAAAGTGTCATTCCCCAAACACTAAAATGCTGTGTAGCCAGCATATGGGTTTTTGCAGAACTAGCGCCTTTCTCTCCCGTTTCCTTTTGTGCCTCTTCCTTTATTACAAAGTGCTAGCTGTACTATACTTTGAGTCACCAAAGAACACTGGACAAGCATATCAGGAGGAGAGCCCAACCAAAACAGGTGTAACCCAATGGCAAAATTGAATCAATCATAAGACCAACTCTGGTGCCTAAACATATAAGACTAACCATGAGAAATACACGTTGGTGGGGGGTACTCTCACAATATTCAGAAGTTACTGAGCCCCATGTGTAACAGTGTGGGAAGTTTACCTCTAGGGTCGTGGGGCCTCCCTACTGAGAACCCTTCAGACTGGAAACTAGGTACTCCTTTTAGTACTATCATGATTGTAAGGCAGTACGATGCAAGGCTGACTCAGGGAGGTACAATTGAGAAGAACCTCAGAACCAAGCAATGCTCAACACCACCACTCAAATGAATGTCCAGCCACTGTTTTTACTTCAAAAGAAAAGGTATTTTAATACAGACATAATGAAATACTATGCACATAATCACAAACAGATTTAAAATTCGGATGGAAACATCAATTAAAACCCCTCCTAGGGGCTTCACAAGAAAGGAAATCAGCTACCAAAAAGATTATTTAGAGGGTGCAACGAACCTAGTAAAATGTGTTTGCTGTCTATGAGGTTCCACCTAACAATTTATGTGTATGATGGCAATAACGTAGTAAAGTAGCAATACAACTAAGCCTGGGCGTAGTTCGCGCATAGCGGAACTCCGAAGTGCAAAAAAACCTCTGCTGCGCTACGCGGAGCTCTGCGAGCAGCGGAGTGCATTAGATAAATGCCGTTCACTGTGGTTTTCAGTGCCAAGTGCTTGTCCGCACTGTGCAATCATCGGAACGGCACCATGCACAGCGCAAGCAGGCATTGCTTCCTTTCTGCCGCTTGAGTAGATTTTTACTCGAGCGGCAGCTTTCGCAACGCGAACGGACGGTTTCTCAACGCGAGCGGTAGCGAGTATACGCGACCACTCGCAATGAGAAATCTGACCGCCCGCGTTAAGAAATCTCACCGGGAGGTTAATTTTCCACACTCACGCTCGCCAACTTGATGTTGACGATCGCAAACAAGGAAAAATCTCGCCGGGAGGTGGATTTTCCTCGCTCGTGCTCGCCAACTTGACGTTGACGAACGCGAGCGAGGTAAAAAACTCCGCTCCGCAACGTGAAGCAGAGTTTTCCGGAACTCCGCGAGCTCCGCGTAACGCGGAGTGCGGAATACTCTGCAAACTCCGCGAGGGGAGCGGAGTTCACCGCCCAGATTTAAATACAACCTAAAATGTCAATAATTAACATATGTTAATTATAAACTGTAAGAAAGTGGGTTATTGAAGGAACAAACTTGAATGAACAAACTTGTAGAGTGCACAGCTACTTAGAGAGTATCTCTGCGCTGAGCAGACAAGTAATGATCCCAGCTCTCTTGACCAATGTAATGTAAACAAGTGTGCTTTCAGCATTTTCTGATAACACAATTCATCCTGAATGTCCCATAGCTTAAATAGAAGGCAGTCCCAGGCCTGCGCTGCCAAACACTAAAAGAGAAACTACCTCTGTTTCTAAACCTTTTTGTATTAATCTATTTTAATATTTAATGCAAATGTAGCCAGAGGGTGGAGCTAAGGTCAATGCAAACCTTCAAGCACCTCTACTAAAAGTCATCTAAAGTAATCTCTATCAGAAAAAGCACATAGAAGGCAGGGAATGGACTGATAAGCTCTAGTTACACACACCCCATCACCTGCCACCTCTCCAACACACACACACACACACACACACTCCCACACACACACAAACACTCGTGGCTGCGGCCGTCTGGAGTCTTGGTCTGCCAGCGTGAGCGACCCCCTTGCAGTGAGGAGGTCAGCCTTGGGGGCAGAACATTCCTAGGTGAAATGTGGTGGCCTGGAGGGCTGAGATTTGTACCGGAGAAGCCCGGGCGGGACTTGACTGACTTCAATATGGCGCCCAGGCAGGACTTGCCTGACCTTAACATGGCGCCCGCCGCATAGGGAGGCAGCATTGAGACTGACTGCCACACTGGGAATCTTCATACAGGACTGCTCGGAGTTGTTGACCAGCGGCAAGCGGGAGCTTTGAGATCTCCACCCCCAACGGTGGTAATGGGTGCCGGCTTTGGATTTTGCAGGTGCTGAACCTGGTCCCCAGTGTTGGGGAGGGGCACAGGATTGTTTCTTTTGAAGAAGTAGGAACACCCCCCGGGAAGTGGTGGAGCGGCATCTCTATGGAGGTGCCTGGGGTCCCCCTACACACTTTATTCTCAGCCGAAATACTCCTTACAGAGCTCTCTCAGGACAGTGCCTGATCTCAAGATGGCATCTGGATTTTGTTCGTACTGCGGTATCTCATCTCTCCAACTCCCCCGCTTTATTATGACATTCTCTGATTGCACCTGTTCATTATCCTGACAGTGGAGTCCGAGCACTTTGTCCGATGCCCGGTGGAGCTGCTCGGTTCAGCTATAGAGGAGATCGGCCCTGGTTCATCCCCTCGGCCGTCACCTACCCAGCCGGACATTGGGCACAGTTTCTCCCCGTCTCCCTGTTTATCTCCCATTCCTCCCCCTCCCCTGACGAATTTCCGTAACTTTGCTTTCTTTTTTCCTATGTTTGATTTTGCTCTTGGAACAAATGTAACTTGTAACTGTCATAGGGTTTCTGCACATACAGAGCTATGCACAGGATAATAGGACCTCGGAATATAGTGGTGAGCCAACCATAAACCTTAGCACCCAAAACCCCAACCCAACTAGCCTTAGCGTCCCATTGGCACTAATGTACCAATGCTTAGACAACCCAGAACACGGTATCTCTCTCTCAGGGCTCGCAGAGGCAAGAACACTCTTTCGTCACATTCGTACCTGTCCACAACATGCGTATGAAGAGACACTGTATAGGTTAAAATGTTTATTTCAACTTACGTGCTCTAAGATACAGTACACGTGTCAGTACTAGTAGCATAATACATAAGAACAATATAATCAGCATAGTTACTACTCCATAGAATACAAACGGGGAAAGCATCTCATAAAGCAGTGGAGATATGTCTAACTAACATTACCACCCTCCCCGTGCTGGAAGCCAGTTTATTATGATAATAGAAGACCTTTGGGCTTTGACTAGCGAACCCCCATACCTCAGTCTCTTGATGCAAAACTACATCAGCAAACAATCACAGCTCTTCTCTCTGGAAAGGTCGTCTCCAAGTGCTATCTTAGAACAAGCGATCGCATTATTAAAAGCACACTATTTTCTCAATGGCAGCTGTACAAGTGTTATGTCTAGGTGCGAGGGACGGGCCAAATCAGTAGGAACCAGGGAGTTGTTATTCGACCTTGTAACTGTTGTTCAGACTGAGCCCAAAAGGGAACAGGAGAAAAGGTGAGTAACAGAATATGCAGACTGTTGTAGAATTACTTGGCAATAACAGAGGGCGAAAGAACAACATCCAATAATAACGTGCGCAAGAGTCATCATGGCAGCCAGGCCTGCGGAACATGGCCAGACCATCCAGGAGGCCATGAGCCACAAGACACCCTCCCCTGGACAGTCCATCGGCCAAAACGAAAATGAAGACAGAGTTCCAAACACCTGAGCAGAATTGAGGCTGTCTACTGAGAACTAACGGCAAGTCAATCAATCCAAAAATGTGAAAGAGCAGAAAAACGCTATACCGTCCAACAGGACATCATTGGAATCGTCAAAAATGTAGACGCCATCCAGTCCAACAGGTCAAAGCTGCAGGAATGTTCTTCAGAGTATGGAGCATCCAAAAGCAATGCGGGACAGCTTGCGTGATATTCAATGTAACTTTGTTGTAGGAGGTCCTGAGCAGCCGCCCAGATATCCCATTGTGCCAAAATCCCCAGCGCAGCCGCACGCATCATAAAACCAGCAGCGGAACAGTCCCGTTCATGGGCCTCTAAGGGACCCACCAACCGAACAAAATCCGGTACCGACAATGACGAATTGGAGAGGCAATAATCCATGGTCCATGTAAACGGACATCGGATGCAAGACATCACAGGTTGCACGCAAGTGAAATACGCAAAGCGAAAGGAAAGGGTGTAGGACACACTGATAGTCGCCAAGGGCAGAACATCGAAGCCCACCAGAAGTCGCTCACGGAGCAGCTGGAGGCGTTCGGGATCGAGAAGGGCCCAGTGGAGTGCAGCCATTGCGCAGAAAACAGACCAACAGCAAGACACCGGCCGCCAAAGCGAGGATTAATGGGAATCCACCAAAGACGCTAGAAAAGATAGAATGAATGAATGCCGGTATCACACCGAAAATAGTTTGAAAGGTGGACACGAGGCCAGACCCCACAACCTTAAAAAAGTGCACCAGACCCTCAGTGTTTGATGCGTTAAAAATACGATGAATTAACTCCCCAAAATGTTGGGGGAGGTCAGTGTTCAAAAGGGCCTGTATTTCACTGTGGGTGCTCGCCACCTGGAGAATGAATGTCTCCCGGGCGGATGTGAGCATAACCTCCTCATTCAATAATAGGGCCTTTATTCTGCTCAACTTATTGAAATCTGCCTCCATGGTAGGAATGGAAGGCCAAATAGAGCTATCAACGATGTCGTGAGGGGGAGGAAAAAGCACATTCTTGCAGCAGACAACTCTGTGCGAGACTGTAACAATATACGGAATGCCAGCCTGCAGGCCACAACAATTCTCGTTATTTAAAAGCAAATAGCTACCGTTGGTAAGCAAAGTAAAAGTAGGAGAAATAGCAGGAGCAGGAATACCCTTCAGGACACATGCAAGATTTGGAACTGAAACGCTACAAGCCCCGTGCAATTTAATATGTTTACAAATAAGCGAATGACCCACAGTTGAATCACCCGTGAGAAAAACTTCCTTGCCATCTCTAAGGCATTTATACATGAAAGGCAAGGACCAAAGTTCATGCAGGAAAGCACCACCCAAAGGCTGGAAACGGCCCACAGGATAATGCTTCATGCACGAACTGAACTCAAATAGGGAAAAAGGTAAAGCTATAACCCCATGAACTAGCCACACCGCAGAATCTAGTTCTGCTACTGAGAACGGTAAAGGATCCACTTTTTCAATATGTAACAAAGTGTAAGATGCATCTTTCATGGACATGAACTGCTGTTTGTCAGTCAAATTAAAACGCAGAAAGAGGGCAGTGGTGTTTAACAAATTCCAAGGAACTTTACCCAATTTAAGAGTTTGCAAAGTCCATGCAAACTGCATCACTGAGCGCAACTGATTCTGACCATGATACAACATAGAGACATCATCTTGTACAATATCAACAACAGAGGATACAATATTGTCTAATGTGTAAATGCGGGAAGACAGGGTATTTATACTATTGTCAACAACAGCAAGCACCTTTTCCAAATTGGCTTGGTCTATTTCCCTAAGACGGGAAGCAGCTTCCATTTGTGACAATTTCCAGAGCTCATTATATGCCTCATAAATGAATCTCTTCGGTCGGGGACCACGAGGTCCCAAGATAAAGTCAGATAAGTCAATAGTGCCTGATAGGAGGGATAAATGGTTCTTAACAGAGTCTAAGGACGAATGTTGTAACCATTGTTTACATAATTTACCAACCGAATACGTGGTCACAGTACGAGTTTCAGTAAATCTTGGATCAGGCTTGTCCTGTATGTAGCCAGGAACTGTGCCATGAAAACGCAGTTGGCATGCATTAGATGATATGGGCCATGCCAACCAGGGTGACTGTATCAGTGCAGAAACGTTAAAGGAATTGCTCTGAAACTGAGCCTGTAACGCCATAAGGGACATATTAAAATGCAAACTATCATTTGGCAGACTCGACAAGGATGGGATGGTTGGCGCATTTAGTTGTTTAACGGTAGCCAACCCCCAACACGTGGTCTGATAAATGGAAGCATTTAGAAATAGAATTTGGGCTGGGATAAGGCAAGCACGGTGCAAGGCCTCAGTGCCTTGCACCTGCCATGGCTTCGAACCCCAAATTGATTTTAAATCCACTGTGTCTTTCCAATATTCATAACCACCCACCGCCAAGGCGCTCAAAAGGAACCCGAATATAACAATTTAGTGTGGGTCAACATTATTTTCTGAGTCAATGGAGTTTTTAATTTAAAATAATATGACCCAGGGTTCGATCGATTAAAATCAGTAAAATAGGTGAATTTATTTCGAAGAGTTTGGGAACTACCTGGTACGGGATTTGGGCAGTGTTCCCATTGGGTGTTAGTAGCAGGGCTACGTAGTGCACTTGGCTTGTGGAGAAAATGATTTCCCCAATGTTGGTAACAATACAAATCGGCATAATTCGCAGAATTCATATACAAGTCTTCAGCATTAAAAGAGGCATAATATTTTAAATCAGCAAACAATGCTTCAACTGCATGCACATCCCAATCATCAGAATGAATATTACTTTTTACTACATCACCCATCGAGACTCGAAGGACATTTGGTACATTAATAATTTCTGTCGGGCCATGTATTTGAAAGTTTACCGCATCCCATACTATGCCATCAGCAACTGGAAACGCTGAAATGTTCACAAATGTGTGGTCACGCTTCATGATGTGTGAAGAGGAATGTGGAGCCAAAGTTCCAGCAACACTGTTCACAGCAGAGCGTTCAGGTAAATAGTGACCATTGATGAGTAGAAAAACACTGTGACAAAGCCAATGGACATGAACAAAAAAACCAAGAAAAGTACCATCCAAATGTATGTCCAAGGTGGAATCAAAAAATTGTCTCTAAACCACGATACAAAAAGACTAAACTTGGACGGGACTTATGATGAATTGGATTCCGAGTCAAAAGAATAACGTGTCGGGCTCAGTGGCGTTGTTGGTTGGTGTGCCACCGACTCTGTGGCGGGATAAGTATATTCGTCCTCGTCTATGCAGGGTGTTGCAGGGGGTTCAAATATATTGTGAGGCAAATCAACCATCTCCATGGTAACGTCATTGATTGTTCGTGCAGGCGTACCTCGAACGCTTGTCCGATAAATGGCAGGACAAGAGACCGCTGGTGTGACACTATTTAAGATCGGCCAGATGTTGTAGCTTGACATTTTCCACTGAGATGTATCTGTTTTCCTTGCGACCGGGAAGCGGTGGTAGGATGACTGTACGTGTTCCCTTCAAGCCCAGTACTGGAACCGGTGCACGAAAAGAGGGGCCAAATTCTTTTTGTTCTCCACCTTCTCTCGTACCAGGTCGCCAATCTTCGGAAGCCAGCCGGCAACCGGAATCTGCAAAGCAGGGTCTGTGGCTGAAGGCAAATGTGCAATTGCTAGTTTGTCTCGGGCTTCTTGTAAGTCCTGTAACATAGTAGAATGATTATCTACATCAAACTTGGCGGATTGCGCCGCCATGTCTAGACCATCAAGGTCAGGCACAAACATTCGTATGCCAAAGAGCATTTCGTAAGGGGTCCGCCCACCCAGAGGCCTTCTAGGGAGATTATTAAGTGCACGTTGAACAGTATACAAGTGGGCCAGCCAGTTCCTGCCAGTACCTATAACTCTAGCTGTCAAGGATTGCTTTAAGTCACGGTTCATTCATTCAACGATAGAGTTGCCCTCAGGCCTATACGGAGACGAAAATTTCACCCGCACCCCTAAGGAGCCCATTGCGTCCTTGTAAGCCTTAGAGGCAAACGCCGGACCTTGGTCAGAATGGAAGGTGCCGCATGCAAAAATTCCCACAAAGACTCGCAAATCCCTAATGACATTTCGTGCGTCAGCACTCCGTTGTGGCCAGACCCAGATGAACCGTGTGCACGAGTCCACTGCCACTAAGATATATTTATAGGCAGTGTCTGAAGAAAATGGACCGCAGTGATCCAAGTAAACACACCCAAAGGGTCTGTTCGAAATTGCAAGCGAGGTCTGCGGTGGTCTTGTAACGGTTGAAGGCTTGATCTGTTGACAAACGTCACAGGAAAGCACATAAGTACGTGTATCTTTGTATAAACCACGCCACCAGTAACGCTGCTGCAAAATGGAAATTGTCGCTGACACACCAGCATGCGCCGAAGCCATGCCTTCGTGTGCTGCTGCCATCAAGGAAAGTCTGCGGTCCGCGTTGGGGATCAGCCGAACCCCAACGTTAGGTATTGTTACATAAGGAGCCTGATCGGGACCTATCTGGTAAGAATATTTAGAAGGGAAACCTCTAGGGTAATTAATGCCTTCTGTTGTTGCAGCAATTGCTGCCAAGATATCAGTGTCTATTCTAGACATGGATCTAGTAACTGCTGCTACTGAACACGTGAGTACTGCTGATCTGGCAGCTTCATCCGCCAGACTGTTACCAACAGCGTGTGCGCCCACTCGCTGATGGCCTAGGGTGTGAACCACCTGTGTGAGTGGCAGACGTCTTTGTAATTCTGCCACCCTAACCCAAAGCATTTTATGCTTGATTGTGTTGCCTTTTGCGTCTCTATAGTCGTTTTGCGACCAAAAGAACAGATTGTCATTGTATGATTGAACACAGTAGTAAGAATCGCACACGATTAAAGTGGTCACATCAGGATTTACGAACTCAAGTGCAAGCACCAAAGCACGCAACTCGGCCAATTGTGCGGTACTATCCCCGAGTGCCTGCGTATGCACCACAGTGGATTTGAACTTTCCGTTCACAAACGTACCTGCAACAATAGCACATGCGGCTGAATAAGCATGCTTGGACCCCGTGGCCGGTTGTGCCGAGCCATCGGTGTAGATCACACAGTCGTAATCCTCAAGCGGCAATAAGGACAAAGGAGGAGGATGAATAAATTCATACTGTAAAAACTCCTGAGTCTGAAGAGAAGAGTCGAAAATGAAAGTGACATCCGGAGACGTCAAAGATGTTGCCCATTGAATCCAACGGGGTGCAAAGCTTTAGAGTTCGGAACACTTGCTTTAGTCACTGCCTCTAGGGCAGGATAGGGTGTCACCACCAGAATGCGTTTTCCCTGTGCCAGTGCGCGCTCCTTCAGGATCGCCATTTGCACTGCTGTTAGCACTTTCTCCACAGATGAGAACCGCATTTCTGCAGAGGTGTATAGATGTGACTTGTATGCGATAGGTACTGTGTCACCTTCATTAAAGGTTAAATACGTGAAACCCACTGCCCATGGAATGATTCTAATCACCAAGTTTGTGTGGTTATCACGCGTCAAAAGGTATTTAGACTCAAGAAGGTCTGTCTGCAGTGATTGTAGAATGGAGGTATGCTCCGGAAGCCAGCAAGACTTCGAAAAAGTAGGCTGTATCAAGGCATACAGTGGCTTGATATGCTGGGCATATTCGGGAATGTATGTACGTCCGAAATTCAAAAACCCAGCAAAGACTGAAGCTTCTTCAGATTTGTAGGAGGGCACAGAAGTGCACATTTCTCCAGAAAATGGGGGCTAAACCCTTACCTTCATTGTTGAGCTCATAGCCCAAGAACAAAACGGTAAACTCAGCAATATGGGATTTTGCAAAGTTAATTTTGTATCCCTGAACCGCAAATTCAAGAATAATGCGGTCCACTCGGGTCAGATGCGGAAACAGTTCATCGTCAGTCAGATAAATGTCATCCACATACGAACAGGCGTCTGGATCTATGCCGTCTAATAAAGAGACAACACGAGCGGCAAACACTCCTGGACTATTTTTGTACCCCATAGGAAGACGCCTGAATTTGAACATTTTACCACCGGAAGTAAAGGCACACCATTGGCCACTCTCCGGGGCTAAGTTGTGCGTGTAGAATCCATTTGAAAGGTCAAGAGTTGTTTTGTATTTTTACGAACAAGACTGTCTACAAGCGCAGAACTATGGGTATTTTGCACCGCAAAGGTCCGACAATGAGAGTTCAAATGCCGGTAATCCAATACTAAACGGTACGATCCATCGGGTTTAGAAACCGCGAAAAGGGGATTGTTCATAGGTGATACGCAGGGTTCAATTACTCCCTGATATTCCAACTGTGTCAGAATTTCGGAAACTGGGCCTTTTGCTTCACGTTTTATGGGATATTGGGGTTGTGGCTGTGGCAACGATCGCAAAGGTATTTCATGGGGGAGATTCTTCGTCCCAACCCACGTGATTGCGGAATAACGCTGGAGCCAGGGACACAGCCCATTCTGCTGCAAGAGCCTTTGCTTTGTCCTTTGGGACATGTCTAGAAAAGCTCGGAAGGATTACCTCCTCCCCTTTACGCGCAGTAAGTACGAATGGGGGTGGCCAATCCGCCTCTGCCAATAAAATATCATATGAAGAGGTCAGATTTTCCCAAAAAATCCCTTTAATTACACGCTGTATATCACCTTCAATTTGGAGGACTATATTAAATAGTCTGTCAGGGGGTGCCACTCTGGTGTCTGCTGTTTCAACAGTAATGAATGTTTCAGTTGCTGTCGCCTCCATATGAGGACGTAGCGCCTCTCGCACTATGGTTACTTCCGCGGCGCTGTCTAGGAGGGTTACTGCCCACGTCCAATTCAGGAGTCTCGTTCTCACCGTCTGTGGCATATTTCGCTGTTACAGCGGCAACTTTTTTCTTCTGAAATTGGGGTCGAAAACGTTGAGCGTCTTCTTCTTTTCCTCTGACCTGTTGTCGAGGCTGGTCTCGTCCCTGTGGGGCCTCACGGGCCCTTCCTCTATCCTGGCGGTCTCCTCCACCGGCTTGTGACGAAGTCTGTGCCTGTAAAGAACGAGGAGAACGCGTATCAGGGATCTGAAACCTATCCGGAGACTTAATTCTCGCTCTATCGCGTAAATCATAAGTACGTTCAGAAGAAACTGAAACCGGGGATGCGCCTCGCGATCCCGGCTTTGTCTGTTGCTTACCCTGTTTTTTCAGCCTCCAGCTCTTTTTAGTGAAGACTGGTTTCTCATCCTTCTCAGATTGAGATTTGGTTTGTTGCTGTTGTGGTTGCGATTGTGTTTGCTGTTTTGCAAACGGCTTGTTACCCAGGCTATTTCTACCAATAGTTTTGTAAGGCTGGGTAATAATTTTCGGTAATTCGCGAGGCTTGTCCAATTCTGGGACCAAAGCCAAAGCGTTCGCTACTTGAAAGTTCACTGCATCGCCCTTGACATTTGCAAGAATCAGTTCAGCTACTACTTCAAACACTCCCACTAGTCTCATCCCTAATTCCACAGCCGCTTCAGGGCCGTGTTCATCCTGTACTTTTTTAATTACAGAGGGAGAACTGTCATGGAAGGCGTACCAAAACATTTAGAATATACTGCTGCGAATACCCTACCCCAGTTGTCACATGCTGTCAACTCGGGAATTAAGTCTTTTGGCAAACTAATCGTCAAAATACGATGTTTATCCACTGGAGTTGTATGTGGAAAAACTGCCTCCAACTGATCAAACTTTTCTGCAAGCCAATAAGGAAAATCATCCTTATGTTGTGGCCGTTTGCCCATCACAGAATTCACCATGACAGGACTTATGGTTACTCCGCCTGCAGCAGCTGGTTGGCCAGGCACTCCAGGAGCGGCTCCATGGATGCTGCCTGTAACATATCGCACTAACGCTCGATGCACTTGCACCAAGGCCGCATACATAGTGCGCAGTTCCACGACTGGTATTGTCATATAAAGCGGATGTGGGGTGTACCCGGCCAAAACAGGCCAAGTGGCCCCCGCTATAGATAAGGGGCCTAAACGAACCGTGGTAGTCGGTTGTGGGAGGGCGCCATTAAACCAAACACGGTGTTGCCAAGCCGTGAGCGGTACTTCAAGATTAGTATAAGGTCTATAGACAGCAGGAACAGCGGTGGGTTCATATGTATGAAACAGATTATCGTTCACATCCAACGCTGGAAAAGTGATCCAAGAGTAGAACACTTCAAAGTGGAAAGCCGGGTCGGCTTGAACCACAAAGACTAGGTCAACTCCCGCATCTGGCACTCCATATATCCGTAAGTGGTCACGGAGTGCTGTGCGGCTATGCGCCGCTATGTCTATACCCGCCATTCCGAACGGGACTTTTCAACAATCTTACACAAGGCAGCACAAAAAGGGTTTTTCTAAGAAACCTTTTTTAATAACTTCAAGCTTGAAAGAACCTACAATTACTGTAATATAGGAGGTATCACCATCACACACGCTTCCGGAAGCGTACGTGAGGGGTTTGTGGACAAGCACAAGTACTACTCAAGCGTCTCGCTAGTAAGCTGCCCCACTCGTTGGTCGCGCCATGTCATAGGGTTTCTGCACATACAGAGCTATGCACAGGATAATAGGACCTCGGAATATAGTGGTGAGCCAACCATAAACCTTAGCACCCAAAACCCCAACCCAACTAGCCTTAGCGTCCCATTGGCACTAATGTACCAATGCTTAGACAACCCAGAACACGGTATCTCTCTCTCAGGGCTCGCAGCGGCAAGAACACTCTTTCGTCACATTCGTACCTGTCCACAACATGCGTATGAAGAGACACTGTATAGGTTAAAATGTTTATTTCAACTTACGTGCTCTAAGATACAGTACACGTGTCAGTACTAGTAGCATAATACATAAGAACAATATAATCAGCATAGTTACTACTCCATAGAATACAAACGGGGAAAGCATCTCATAAAGCAGTGGAGATATGTCTAACTAACATTACCACCCTCCCCGTGCTGGAAGCCAGTTTATTATGATAATAGAAGACCTTTGGGCTTTGACTAGCGAACCCCCATACCTCAGTCTCTTGATGCAAAACTACATCAGCAAACAATCACAGCTCTTCTCTCTGGAAAGGTCGTCTCCAAGTGCTATCTTAGAACAAGCGATCGCATTATTAAAAGCACACTATTTTCTCAATGGCAGCTGTACAAGTGTTATGTCTAGGTGCGAGGGACGGGCCAAATCAGTAGGAACCAGGGAGTTGTTATTCGACCTTGTAACTGTTGTTCAGACTGAGCCCAAAAGGGAACAGGAGAAAAGGTGAGTAACAGAATATGCAGACTGTTGTAGAATTACTTGGCAATAACAGAGGGCGAAAGAACAACATCCAATAATAACGTGCGCAAGAGTCATCATGGCAGCCAGGCCTGCGGAACATGGCCAGACCATCCAGGAGGCCATGAGCCACAAGACATAACCTGTAACTCTGATCCTCATGTAAAGCGCTCTGATACCTCCGGGTCTAGCCAGCGCTATATAAAACTCAAATAAATAAATAAAAAATAAAAAAATACCTCTGCTAACCAGTTTAAAGCGTGAGACAGCCATTAGACTGGCATCAGTAGAATAAAGAGCTCTTTTCGGACAATTTGGATGCATCCCCTCAGAAGGATAACGAGGGCTCGTCTCATAAAAACCCAGATGGGCTAATACCAGAGACTGAAACAGGATTCACTTTCTCACAGGCAGCCAATGTAACTTCCCTAGGCAGTAGGAGATAGAGGCCCACCATGAGTAGTTTATATAGAAGGCATGCCACCATATTCTGCACAGCTTGCAAGCACTAGAGGAGATAATCTGGAAGGCGAAGATAAAGCACACTGTCATAATCCAGTTGACAAGTGACTAGGGCATGAACTACTGATCTCTGAGCCTCCATATGAAGTAGATAAACAATGTTTTTTTAGAGCTCGCCATATCCCAAAGCAGGATCTAACCACCAGGTACGTGAGAATTAAAGGAAAGTTGGCAATCAAATTCGAGGGCCAGGTTTCTGGACACTACTGCTTGAGGATGGGGGGGGACCTCCCTTGGATAACTACCCTCCTGACCGGGGGCAGGAGCAGTGCCAAATAGCAGAACTTCAGTTTTGTCTGGGTAATATTGCAGATTATTGGCTCTCATCCAGCTCATAACTGCTCCCGTACAGGTCGAGAAAAGCTTCCTTTGCTGTTAAAGAGCCGTAATCATATGATAAAAGAAGCTGGGTATTGTCCGCATAAGATTTGATATTAATGCCAAAAGATTCCACTAGAGCAGCAAGAGAGGACATGTAAATATTCAACAGTGCTGGACTCAAGGAGGATCCTTGAGGTACGCTCCGTTTAAGGATGTTAGTATCAGAAGCATAGGAGTCCATCCATATTGCCTGAACTCTTTGGTCCAAAAAGGAACTGATCCACTTCCAAGCCATACCTTCCACCCCAAAATCCAACATGTGTAAAGGGATGCCATGTGAAAAGTATCAAATGCCACAAAGAAATCCAATCATGTCAAAGCAGCATTACAGCTCTGATCCAAGATTAATTTAATAGAATCCTCAAATTCAGCAGTGAAATTTCTGTTCGGTGGGCGAAAACCTGAATGTGAAGGACGTATCAATTTATGTGTCTCTAGATACTCCGAAAGCTAAGCATTGACAATTTTTGATAGGATTTCCGTAGCCGCAGGCAGCAGGGAAATAGGTCTGTGGTTGGATAACACTGTCCTATCAGCTGTTGTGTTTTTCAACAGTGGAACAAATTTTGCCTGTTTTTACATAGCAGGAACTTGTCCTGTCTGCAACGAATTATTAAAATGTTTGACATATACAGGATTAATAATGCCCGCCACCTGCACCAAGGTGAAAGGAGGACATGGATCCATTGATCTACAACACAAGATAACAGTCTTTAACTCCTCATGATTTTTTTTTTTTTTTTTTTTTATTGGCATTTGTGAATTAAAAGACAACACAAATAATCATAACAATGACCATCAGCAATACAAATTTCAGCTGCAGCAACCTGGTGATGTAGCGGCATCCACAAAGTAATGGCATCCCAATACATATAACTTTCATATCACAGTGCATTGCGGGCGGCTTCACCGTCCCTCCGCCCCCAACATGCAGTGTTCACTCCCCGACCGGCTAAAAGGTCTGTTATGTTCCGGGCCTTCCCGCAAGGGCACTCCTCTCTTTCTGTGATCTCGTTAGAATTCTGCTGTTTGCACAGTGGTGAGCCAGTCAGTAAACGGGCCCCAGAAGTCCCTGGGACGGGACCTTGTTGGGATTAGTTCCCAGTAGTTTCCCAGCTGAGTTTTACAGTGAGTGACACTTATGACCCATTCTTTCACTGTAGGCGGATGTGCAGCCCTCCATTTGAGCGCCACCTGGCGTTTAGCCATGAGCAGGAGCATGGCCGTCAATTTCCGGTGTTTGGGGGGAACTGCCGTTATGTCACCCAGCACCGCCGTCAGTGGTGTACAGGGTATCTCTTGTCCCGTGATGTCATGAATTAGCTGTAGTATATGCGTCCAGAAGTTAGCCACTGGGCGGCACCGCCATGCCATGTGTAGAAAGGTTGCGCACGCGGCCCCGCACCGCCAGCAGCAATCATCTTGCATCAGTCCCATACGGCGCATCTGCACTGGAGTGCGGTAGAGACGGTGCATGTATTTAAAATGTAACAGTCTGAGTCGGTAATTAGAGGACAGCATCTGCAGTTGGCCACAGATGAACTTCCACTGGTCATCTGTTATGTCCTCCCCAGATCCTCAACCCATGCCGCCCTCGCCTTCGGTGTAATGATTGGAAAGTCGCGCTGTGTTGTGTTGTATAAACGAGTGATTAGTTTGCGACCATGTGCTACCTCCAATACGTTTTCCAATGCCGGCAATGTTGGAGGGGGGCTTGGGAACGTGTTATATTTTTTCCTGCAGGCGGCCCATAGTTGGTAATAGAGCAGCATATCTGCCGCAGTAGGGGCCGTTGACCCTCACATCTGCTGTAGCGTGAGGAATGTGTCATCGGGAAAGAGGTCTTTGCCGGCCCGGAGCTGCAAGGAGGCTGCACGCTCCCGTGCACTTCATTCCCCCATAGGGGGGATTTGTGGGTTGCTGGCCAGTGGCATAGAGGGGGCGTATAAGAGCTCTAGGTTCGCTCGCATGCGCAGCCCTGTCCACGCCCAGCGCAGCGCCTCGACCGTATCGATTTCATTCCGTGGTCTCTTATAAGGTTGGTATACTGCCGTGCCTAGCGGTAACGGCGCCGCTCTATCCGTCTCAATCGCTACGTGCGGTTGAAAGGGCGTTGGGTGTACCCAGTAGTGCAGGAACTGCGCCTGAGCGCAGTAGGCGTAAAGTGCAAAATCAGGGGCCGCCAGCCCTCCCTGAGACTGTGGGAGTGTCAATACTTCCCATGATATCCTGGGTTGTCGTCCCGCCCACACCAGCTCTATCATGAGGGACCGCAGCGTTTTAAAAAATGAGAAGTCAGGGGGATAGGCACATTCACGAAAAGGTACAGCAGTTTGGGCAGTATGATCATTTTGGCCACTGCTATACGCCCAATCAGTGACAGTGGGAGCGTCTTCCAGCGGTGTACCCTCTCCGTTATCCAGTGTACCACTTTCCCATAGTTCTCCGTCCAGATGTCGTTTACCTCAGTACTGATCCATATTCCCAAGTATCTTGTTGGCCCTGTTACCCATGCAATCGGATAGTCCGTGTCAAAGGGTTTAGTGCTCTGTGTCAGAGGAACAATTACCGACTTCCCCCAATTAATCCGTACCCCTGAAAGTTCTCCGTATCGGATCAGTTCCCTGGTCATGGGTCCCAGATTGTCCTCAGGGTTTGTCATATAGAGAGTGACATCGTCGGCATATAGAGATATCGTCAGCCCTCTAGTGGTGAACCCGATACCCCGCTGTGTGTGGTGTTGTCTGATTCGTGCCGCGAGCGGCTCTGTAGCTATCGCAAAAAGTAGCGGAGACAGGGGGCAGCCCTGTCTCGTTCCCCTCGTAATGGCTATGGGTTCGGATATCATGCCATTGACTCTTAAGCGCGCCGTAGGCATGGTATAAAGTAACTTGATCTGTTGAATGAAGATAGGGCTTAGGCCAATACGTTGAAGTAATGGAAACAGGAATCCCCACTCCAAGGAGTCGAACGCCTTGGTGGCGTCCAGTAACGCCGCCACAGCGGGGATCTGCGGTGCAAGGTGATGCATCAGGGCAAACAGTGTACGCAAATTATGCGACGTTGACCGGCCCGGTACAAAACCCGACTGGTCCGGTCTTACAATCAGGGGGAGTAGCGGTTGCATTCGAGTGGCGAGAAGTTTTGCGTATATTTTCGCGTCTAAGTTAATCAGGGAGAGAGGGCGGTAGGAGTCACAGTATTGCGGGTCCTTGTCTGGTTTCAGGACTGTGATAATTATGGCCTCGCGCATGGAGGCCGGTGAGGAGCCCGACTCCATGGCCTCCTGGTATGTCGCCAAGAGCCGCGGCGCGAGCAGGTCAGCATATTCTTTATAAAATCTGGCCGTCAGTCCATCGGCCCCAGGTGCCTTATCCGCTGGGAGCCCGCCTATGATCCGCTTGACATCCTCCACAGTGTAAGGGATCTCCATATATGCCCGGTAGGCGTTGTTAAACCACGCCAACTCAATGGAGTCGAAATAGGCGCGGAGGATGTCGTCACCAGGTTCCGAGGTTGAAGTATATAAATGTGCATAGTAACTCCGCATTGTGGCCACGATCTCCGGTGGTGAGCGAGCCACCTCCCCATTTTCGGTAGTCAACTCTGTAATACAGGTGGACCCTCTCGGGGTGCGCAATAAGTTGGCCAGTGTTTTCCCCGGTCTATCGCCCTCACCGTATCTGCGCGCCTGAGCGGATTTACGGAGGAATTTGGTTTCTCGCTCCGCTTCCTCCTGGAATGCCGTGAGCTGTGAGCGTATACGTGCTAATACCGAGGGGGACGGGGATTCAGAGTATTGGTTTTCTAGCTCACGCAGTTCTCGCTCCAGTTTATTTAGGCTGTTCCGTATAGTGCGGAGTATTCCGGACTGTCCGGCTATGCAATAGCCGCGCACCACCACCTTAAAGGCGTCCCATAAGGTGCCAGCCGATAAGACCGATCCAGTGTTATGTTCGAAATATTCTTGTATATGTGTTCTCAAACTTTCGCAGAATGCGGAGTCTAGTAAAGCGTGGGGAGGGAGTCGCCACGAAAATGGCTGCTGATATGGCTTTGGGATATCGAGATTCAGAGCCACCGGTGCGTGGTCTGAAAGAGTCCTAGCATAGTGTGTAACTGTCTGTGTCCAGCCCTGTATATCTTTAGTGAGCAGCCAGAAATCGAGTCTAGACCAGGCATGTCGGTGATGTGTGATGCAGGTTCCCTCCCTGGCCGCCGGATGTAGCACTCTCCAGGTGTCCACCAGGCCGTAGTCTTGTATTATATGTAGTAGTGCCTCTGTCGCCTGGGGATGATGAACCCGTGATGCTCCCTCCCTGTCCATGTGTGGTGCTAGCGTGATATTAAAGTCTCCGCCCCATAGGACCGATGCATCTCCTAACGATTGGACCCTGTGCCACACGTCTCGAAAGAACCCTGGGTCATCAACATTTGGGCCGTATATGTTGACTATTATAACTGCCCGGTGGAATAATGTGCCCTGTAATATTAAGTATCTGCCCTCTGGGTCCCGTATCGCCTGTTTCGTTTGCCAAGGCACTCCCCTGCGTATAAGGATCGCCACTCCACGAGAGTAGCTGGAATACCCTGCAGTGTGAATCTCACCCCATCCGGTCATGGCCAGCCGAGCACCCGCCGGTTCTCTCAAGTGTGTCTCCTGTAAGAGACCAATATCGACTGCATGCCTGTTTAAGTAAGAGTGTATAAGCCGGACTTTGCGGTGATCATTCAGGCCCCGCACGTTCCAAGTGAGGCAGGAGAGTTTAGCCATGATCTATTAGTGTGTGTCTAGGTCTGCTAGGTCGTTCTGGGTGTGGATACCTTCTGGTATTAACATTAAGAACGGTTGCTGAGGTGTATTGTATCTGGTAACAAGAAACAACAACAACATTACCCCCCACCCCCTCCCACACCAACCCCCAATCAGGTTGTGCGCCCCCTTGAAGCAAAACCCCCAGTATTGTCCCCAACTAAACATTGTGTAACAGGGAATCATCCCGTGGGGGCGTGGAGTTGCCTGCATACTCCCCTGTCACTCTTGGACAGGGTGGCAGAGCCTTTGAGGAGGGCACCCTCATCTATCCGCATCTCAAAGTTTATCCCCCTATATCGACAGGCATCTGGAGATACAGTTGAGCCACTTAATCAGCAGAGACTACTGCGTGCCATTTCCCCCTATGCGCCAAGTAGCAGACCACCCCCCCACCCCACAATTCAATCATTGTCACTCATCTGCGGATCCGAGGCGTGCGAGGGCTTAGCTTCCCGGGTGCGGTGTTCCTTCATGCGCTGCTTTGCGAACGTCAGCGCCGTGCCGGCGTCTGTGAAAAACATTGGTTTTCCCTCCGTTTGCACCCTTAGCTTCGCTGGGTACATCATGGCATATTTGGTGCCCGTTTGTTGTAGTAGTTTTTTGGCGGGGATGAATTCTCGCTGTGCAGCCTGCACCGCCTGTGTGAAGTCGGGGAAAATGGCAATCCTATTCCCTTGGTAGTGCGTATCGCCTTTCACTCTGGCCACTCTTAGCACTGTGTCCCTGTCCCTGTAGTTGAGCAGGCGCGCCAAGATGGGCCGAGGCGTCGCTCCCGCCACAGGCCTAGGACCGAGGGTACGATGCGCCCTCTCTACCAGAAACATTGGGGAAAGTTCATCTGCACATAACTCACGCAGCATGTCCTCCACGTATCTCTCCATATTTTGGATATTGGTTGTCTCAGGGACGCCAGTGATACGCACGTTGTTGCGTCGGGACCTCGCCTCCAAATCTTCACTTCGTGCTCGTATCACGTCCAGCACCCGCTCCATCTGATGCAGGTTACCCTTTGACGTTTCCTGCCGGTCTTCCGAGTCGGACACCCGCTGTTCAAGCGTGTCCAGGCGTCCGGCATGTTTATCTAGTCGTTGAGACATCTGGTCCATCCGCAATGCCATGCTGTCCAGCTTAGTGTCTATCGCCCGCAAGCTCCCTCGCACCTCACGCATCAGTGCTCTAATGTCCTCATCCTGATCCGAGTCCATTTGTGTTTCGGGGACCGTGGTGAGCTGCATAGAGGGGGGGTCCTGTTGGCGTGTTGCTCGTTTGTCAAAGGAGAGCCTGGCTTGTTTGGCGTCTGGTTTCCCCATCGCTGCTCTACGCCAATGCCGTCGTTCTCTCGCACGCTTTGGCGGTTGTATGTCTGTGTCCGCTCCGCAGTTGTGTTGCCAGCTAGATGTGCGCCTCGTGGTCATTTAATGCAGGTTGTGTGTTCCCTGTATTGGGATGTGGGGGGGGACCCTCGCATCTGGTACGCGCTATCCACTCCACTCTGGCGCCAAATCCTCTCGCCTGATCAGTCCTGAGTGCCCCGCTGCTCAAATGCAGCCGTTTTGTGTTGGTCTGAGTTCTCTGTGAGACTGGGCTGCTGCACTTGCGCGGGTCTCTCCTGGCGTCTCTCCTGCTATTTGCTCGCTACTCTGTGGTAGGGGCCCTATACAAAATCCGGATCGCCGGTATCGCCGCTCTCAGCTCCCTCACTGTCAGGTGAGAGCTCTCCCCCTGCGTTACTGGACGCACTCGCTGCTCTTGCGCTTTTTGCCCGGCCTCAACACTCACCGCATTCTCGTCGGGATCGGAATGTCCAATGGCCACCTCTGTGTCCCCAGGTAGGCCGCCGCGCCGCCCCGTTGCTGTCCCTCCAGGGGGGGGGGGGACTAGGGACCGCAGGCGTCCGACCCAGGGCCTGACCCAGACCTTCACCTCGGCTCCGCGTCTCGGTGCTCGTCGCCGTGGGCCGCAGAACTTCTTTTTCCGCCGCAGCGGGTGGGGGGGGGCCGCCAGCGCCCGACTCGACCCACCGCTTCAGCACCACGCCACCCCGCTCGTTTCTAATTGCTGTAGGTCGCGAGACCGCCGCCGCCCGTCCGGATCTCTCGCCGCTCACCACCTCCCGTGGATTTACGTGTATGCGACCCCGGGGGTTGCCGTCCACACCGGCCGTCTGTGAGTCGCAGCGTTCACTGTGTGGTTCTTGCGTCTCCCACCGGCTATGCCTCCTCCGTTTCTGTCTCTTCAGCGGTGGGGGGGAGGGGTCCGCAAATGTCTGACCCAGATCTTCACTTCAGCGCCATATCACGGCGTGGGCCGCAGATCTCCTTATTCTCCCCACCGGAGCTTCGGTCGCATCGCCTCCTCTGCTTCTCTCTTTGTGCGGCCCGACCCGGATCCCCGCTTCAGCGCAGAGCCTCGTTGCTCTTCACCGCAGACCGCAGATCACCGCCGCCTTTCGGATCTCTCGTCGCTCACCGCCTCCCGCTGCTTTCGTGGTTGCGATCTCAGGGGTTATCTCCACACTGTCCGTCTGTCAGCGGGCCACTCCCTGCAGTCTCAGCGACCCTCCGGCCTCTCTCCTCGTTGCTGTCGGGTTTCCCTGCACCTTGCCCGGCAGGCCGAAGGCCGCAGCCCGATTACCCGGCCCCGCAAACCACCAGGGCAGCCGGATGTCTCCCCTTCACTGGTACGGGGGGTTCTTGCACCCCGCCGCCTCTCTTGTGTCCTTGGATGCCACCTCAGAGCACGGATTATTGTCGGATATTTGGCTCTGCCGGCAGAGCCACCTCACAGTGCGGCCATCTTGCTGCCCGGCTTGGCCACGCCCCCTAACTCCTCATGATTAATTAACTTAAATTGCAATGGGCGCGGCCAACATGGTGGATGCACCTTGAAGCTGCCCCGCTCCACACCCATGTAATTCAACATTAATCCAGGCATGTGATTGCCATTCAGGGCACATTGGCCCCCACTCTGCACTCTACCTGTGTAGCAGAGTTTTCTTCACCCAGTCGTGGCCCTTCTCGCCATGCTGATGGACCAGTGAGGGCTGCGGGCCCGATGCTATGCCGGAGGAGAGAGAGGGCAGAGACTGTGGCATGACTGGTGGGCCTCGCCTGCCCTGGGTGTTCGACACGACTAGCGGAGATCCTCCTGGGCTGCCACGAGGCAGCCGTCTGTGGCTGCAACCTGGTCGCAGTGGCGTGGCTGCGCTTGGCCCTTGTTGCTGGTGTGGAGCTGGCGCTGAAGAGATCGGCTGCAGGCGGAGGCCTTACTGAACCACCTCTGAGGTGAGCCGCGGGGCAGGACTGGTGCTGGCACCCGGGGTGTGGCTCCCGTTTAACTGAGGGCCTCTGGCTGGTTGCAGTCTTCCCTCCCTCCTCCTCCACCTGCTGTGGCTGTGCCAGCCCCCCACTGCCGAGGTGGAGCTGGCACAGAGGAGAACGAATGCAGGTGGAGGCCCTCTACCATTCCGCTTCAGGGGTGAGCCGCGGTGCAGGACTGGTGCTGGAGCCCGGGCAGTGGCTCCCATTTTACTGAGGGCCCCGGGCTGATTGTGGCCTTTGCTCCTCCCCTGCCTGCTTCCTCGCCCCACCGGACGCCGCCCAGATACCTTCAACTGGTGACTACCACGGGCGGCCGGGCATGGATCTGCGGGGGGCGCGGGCCTTGCCTCTCCTGTCTGCTAATCTGCTGAGGCCTACAAGTGAGGCGGCGGAGGTATTACACCGGTGCCAGCGGGACTGTCATCCCTGGGCTGGGGGCATAGTCCCAGGCTGCAGCCGCCTTTGCCATCGGGGTGCTGAGTGGGGGGGCCCTGTTCTCGCTGCTCTGCCAAGCCCGCCTGGGTGCTGTGTTGGTGGCAGCTGGGGGACTGACGGCAGGGGCCCCATTGGAATATCGCTGGGGCAACCCACATTACCAGGTCAGAGCGGCTGCCTGTGGTGTAGGGCCCACCCTTTCCTCCCCCTCCTCTTTGGAAACTGCTGGATCTGTTGGTGCATCTCCCTGACCGGCCATCCTTTTGAACTGGGGACATCGAATCCGCAGGTGGGTCCCCTGCTCGGTGGTGGCTGGTGTGGGCTAGGGATGGAGGGCTGGGGCAGAACCACGGACTTGGACTCCTGCCGCCCCTCTGTAGCTGGCGTGGCTGCCCTGGGTCTGAGATGCGAGACGGTGATGACCCTGTGATGCGGCTGGGGGGGGGCAAGCTGCCTTCGAGCTGGGGCGGGAATCTCGAGAGACAGTGATTAATCGCCTTGTGTGGCGCTGCCAGAGCAGCTGTGAAGGAGACCCTGCGCTGACCTCCTGACGGCACCGCCCTTGGGAACTAAACAGGTGGTGGGCAAGGGATCCTGATTTCTTGGGGCGACCCGGATCACTTATCTCCACACTGGAGGCCGGAGCTGCCGATTCTCTCATCCGGGTGGCCCAGGCTTCGCTCCACTGAGGGGTGCATGGCGCAGGATGGGGGTGTGCTGGGCCGCGCAGCTTTTGCCCTGTGATTGTTCTGACTCCTCCTGACATTGTGCCCTGGATCCCCTGGCATGGGCCTCCATCCCCTCCCTCCGTAGCTACGAGCAGCACTCGGTCCATGGTGGTTGGGCCTGTCCCGACGCAGGCCCGAGTACTTCTACTGCAGTAGGAAGCAGGTCGGGGACTATTGTTTGCTGTCCCCCCTCTGCCAACCCACGGCCATGGGCATGGATAAACCCAGCCGGTCCAGATGGACGTGGCTCTGCTACGCCAGGATTTCCGAAATGCCACTGCCTGAATTACGGAGGTAGAATCTCGAATTTCGAATGCTGAGGACGACATCTCTACTTTGAAATATCAAGTGTCTGCATTACTCGACGACACGTCGGTGCTCCATAGGCGCGCCAAAGATGCAAAGAATCGCTCACGGCGTAATAATATTTGAGTGATTGAAGTTCCTGAGAACGCGGTAGATGCTGAACCCCAGCTGATGGCAGACTTCATGGAACGTTGGATCAAATCCTGGATGCCCAACAATCGTCTGTCCTGCTGGTTTGCCATTGAAAGGGCTCATCGGGCACTAACTCCCAAAACCACCCCCTGGCGCCTCGCCTCGGCCCTGAATAGCTCGTATTCTCAACTATAGGGACAGAGATGCAATACTCGGGGAGGCCCAGAAGCATTCTGACCTCCGATGTGGAGAGGCCAAGGTTCTCCTCTTCCCGGACTATACGCATGAGGTGCAGAAGTGCAGATGCTCGTATCTGGAGGTTAAGAAGAAGCTGCGAGCCCTGGGCCCCAATATTGACTCTTCTTTTCAGTTAGACTCTGGGTTATCCACCTTCATAAATTGCACTTCTCTGACACTCCTCAATGAGCATGGCAGTGGCTTATAAAGGACTGCCTGCTGCACAGGTCTGATACTCCCTCCTCAGGCCACAGAGGACCTGTTGCTGCTTCAGACTCGCAGCCTTTGCCAAACTCCGCAGACAGCTCACCCGGTCCCGAAGGGGACGCAAAGTGGCTCGATCTGCCTCGCTCTCACGCTCCCCGGGGACACGCCTGATGCCGCCAGCCGGGTCAACCTTGAGTCTTGCCTCCGGGATGGACTACAACAGACTGGAAGTGGTTGGATGTCCGGTCTCACCTTCCACAGATCTAGCGGCTCCACGATTGGACTACAATCTCTACTGCAGTCCAGTGATTGGATTTGACTGGAATTGTATCTCTCCCGATTATGTGTGTTCATGTACTCTGGAATGTCCTGTTTCCTACCCTAGCATTAACTAACCTATCAATAGCCTAACTGCTTTTCAGACTTTCTCTAGATGCAAAATGGTGAGTGCTGTCTCTACTATGTTCTAATGATGGGGGTTCCCAGCTGGGTGCCAATATGCCATAGACACTCCTTCTGATTTGTCTAGTTTGGGGTATTTGCTTCAGAGGGACAGATGCTTTCTGGGGTGAAGTGTCCGGTGGGGGGCGTTGGGGAATAGGAATTTGTTGGCCTGCAGGGCCTTGTTCGATGAACTAATTTTGTTTTTTTCCTTTCAGGTTGTTGGCGGTGAACAATGTTGATATTGCTTATCTGTGGTGTTTTAATGTGTGTCCTCTGCCGAAATCGCATCCTGGCTCCTGGTAGGACCCTCATGCATCTTGCATATTTTGCCATGGCCCCCCAAAGTAACTGTTCTCTCCTGGAATGTGATTGGTTTGCTGGACCGAATTAAACGCTCTGCAGTGTTACGATACGGTAAATGACACAGGCCTGCGGTTCTTCTATTGCAGGAGGCCCATCTACTGGGTACGCACTGTGCATTTCTCATCCGATTTGGGTATGACAGGGTTTTCCACTCTGGGTTTACATGCGGTTCTAGGGGGTAGCCATACTGCTGCATAAGTCCTTTCCCATAGCGGTTTCTGGGCATCACACAGACCTGCAGAGCTGGTACGTGGGGGTGGAGGGCCGGTTGGAGGCCACGCATTACAACTTTGTCTCCTGCTATATCCCTCCACCGCTGCTGCAACCTTCTCTTCAATCAATACAGTTCTTTATTCTGACCCTTCCACCCGGGTTCACTGTGATTGGTGGGGACTTTGACGCCGCTCCTGACCCCGAACTTGATGCCTTCACTGCCCCACACCAGGGTAGGCGCACCCGCTCCAGCTGCCTGTCCTCTTAGGCCGATTCCGTTGGTTTTTGCGACATTTGGCGCTCCTAGCACCCTGGCTTGTGTGCCTATACTCATCACTCGGCGGCACACGCTACTGAGTCGCGCATTGACCTCCTGTGGCTACTGGCAGTGGCCCTCCTCTCAGTCCAATCTATATGCATTCTCCCATGTGGAATCTCAGATCACACTCCTTTGTTGCCGACATGGGGGACCCGATCTCCTTCTTCTCGCATGGAGATTCAGTGCTTGGCACTTAAAGGACATTGAGTGCTCCACCTTTGTGGAAGAAGAACTCCAGGCATTCTTTAGACTTAATATAGGCTCGGTCTCCTCCACAGTGATACTGTGGGCATCCTGTAAGCCTTCTCTGAGAGGCCACCTTAAGGGCTATGTGTGCCGCTCTGAGGCTCGCCGCCTGGCGCAGGTGAGCGATTTTGAGGGTAAAATTCTGCACACTGAGGCTGACTCGCGTCATAGTGACACTGATGGCACCCACCCTCTCCTGGCTGTAGCTCGCGCTGAACTGCGACAGATCTCCCTAGACGAAGGATGGCAATGCTGGCTGGCCTCCTCCCACAGGGTGTAGGAGTCTGGGGACAAATCGGGAAAGTTGCTGTACTGGTTGGCAGCCCACAGCATCTGACAGGATGGTACCGGTAATCAGGGACTCATCTGGACTTCTGCAAGAGGATATGCAGGAGATAGCTCAAACTTTTGCTGATTTTTACAGGATGTTGTACTCCCGGCACCCGCCGCCGCTAGCGTAGGCTGAGAATACTCTTTTAGATAGCATACCGCTGCCGTTCAACACAGATTCCCTCACCCAGGAATCTGACCGAGCCCTAACCATAGAAAAAATAAACTCCACTGTGACTGCACTACAAGCTGGAAAGACAGCGGGTTCAGATGGGTACCCCATTGAATATTACACGTGCTTTCGAGCCATTCTCTGCACCCCATATTCTAAATTTCTATACCGCTGCGATACAGCAAGGGGCCTTTCCTTCAGACTTGGTTTGTGCTACTATTGTTGTCCTACCTAAGGAGGGTCTTCCCAGAGACCAATGTTCATCCTACCACCTAATCTCCCTCATTAACGTTGATATTAATATCTACGCGAAAGCTCCGACGACACGGTTAGCCAGGATGCCACCGCATTTGATTCACCCAGATCAATGTGGATTCATGCCGGGCCACGGCACACGCCACTGTATCCGGAGAGTACTCTCCGCCCTGTCCTGGACACAAGACTTGGAGGGTACACTGTCCCTCTTACTTGTAGATTTTACCAAGGCCTTTGACATGGTCTTGAAGGCTCCCAACCCAGTCCTTCAACAGACTGGGTTGGGACCCGCTTTTCATCATGTGATTGGCCTCCTCTATAGTGCCCCAACCGATCGGGTCTGTGAGTGTTCTTTCTCCCTCCTTTCCCATCCGACGGGGTACGGGCCAGGAAACCCACTCTCTCCATTGTAATTCGCACTGGCGATTGAGTCCCTGGAACGGCTTATCCGCTGCGATGTCCATGTTTGGGGCTGGCGCTGGGGGACCGGATTTGAAGACCACATTGCCTTATATGTGGATGATATTCTTCTGTTTTTGAAGGACCCACAGCTTTCCAGATCTCGGTGTCTGAAACTCCTTTGTTTGTTTGGTGACGCGTTGGGCCTCCAAATTAACGAAGGCAAGTCCTGCATGGTGGAGTTGATGGGAACACGCAGGGGTGGCTTTGGTGCCCAATATCCCCGGGTGTAATTCTTTCAAATACATTGGGAATCATGTGTCCTCTCTCCCTGATTTGGCCTGGAATCTTAACTTCCGGGGCTGACTCAGGCACTTGACCGGGACTTGAGCTGCTGGGCTAATCTCCCACTTAATCCTCTGGGGCGCACCACTCTATTTAAAATGATGTGCCTCCCACGCTTTCTAAACTACCCCTACCCGATCCTTTGTATATGGGTCTGGTCCCTAATGGCCAACCTTACCAACTTTGTATGGGTGGGAGGCAGACATAAGGTAGCCTTTCAAATACTGCGTAGAGCCCCCTTTGACGGGGGTTGGGCATATCGGACATGTATCTTTATTACCTAGCCGCACATTTAGTACCAATTAACGACTGGTTCACTGGAGGATGGGACGATCCCACTTACTGTTTGGAGATTACCTCACTGGGCCTAGATGGTCTGCTTGATTTTCTATACGGAGCACGCTTACCTCAATGATGCCTTCTTGTACGTGGATATCTGTCACCCGCTGGAGGGTGGCTCTCTGCCTCACTCATTGGAACCGTCATTTCATGGAGATGACGCCCCTGTGGTGGGGAATTTGGATCCACCATCTCTCTACTTTAGAGGGCTTTGTTTATTGGGATCCGATTGGGATCTCCTAACTGGGGGACGGCTATAAAGGGGGCACCTTGGTGTCATTTCAGGACCAGAAGGATCGCTACGCCGTGGCTAACGCGCAGTTCTTTTGTTATCTTCAATTGCACCCAATGTCTCCCAGACTACCTGCTTCCTGAATATAGTCCGCTTGAGGCAAAGACCTTCTTGGGGCATCTGAGGAAGGGTGCTACCTCCCTGATCTACCGCTCACTAGTTATCCATGCTCCTGACAACATTGAGCTCATCAAGCAGAGGTGAGACTCTTAGGTGGGGAACTTGGAGGAGGATAAGAGGCATGCATGGCACCACGGGAACTGGCAACTCTGCTTGCGACTGCGTATGGTTCAATTTCATTACCTTCATGCAACATAACTCACCCCACAGCTTTAGCGGCGCCTGTCGGCTACTAGCCAAGCGGCGTGCATGCATTGCGCTCTTCCAACAGCAGATTTCTTCCCCGCGGTGTGGGATTTCCCGGTGCTGCATCCCTTCTGGGTGCGCGTAGGGCGGGTGCTTTCAGCGGTCCTAGACTGCCCACTGGACTTAATCCCTCGTAATGTGCTGCTGGGATTGGTGGAAGAGTTTGGGGGCTTGTGGGTGGAAAGGGCCTTTCTTGGGGTGGCCTGTTTGGTCGACAAAAGAGATGTTGCACGTGCTTGGAAACAGCAGAGATCACCTACGATTCAACGTTGGCACAGGGGAGTGGATTGGTGCGCACCCCAGGGGCCTATTTTTATAGCTCGGGGTTGTCCCCAGAAAAATGTGTGAGTGGTGCGACTACTATGGCCTGTCGATGTGAACTAATGCTCCCATGCCAGGTTGATAACATGTCTCCTTGTATTGATGTACGCATGATGTTTTCCTATTGTGAAGATGTGTTATGCTGCAGAACTTTAAATAAAGTTAGTTATAAAAATAAATTGCAATAGTTCACAAGTCGGCGTCATCTGTGCCTTCAAAAACGTCAATGCAGCAGATGACATTACCTGAGAGTGAAGGTTCAGCTGAATTTTTTTCAATTTTCTCCTCAAAGAAATCCTCAAGCTTAGTGCATAGATCGGCACAGTCCCTAATAGGAGGAGAAGCTGCTTTTGGGTGCAAAAAGTTCGAAACAATCTTAAATATCTCCCTCTGTTTATTGTCAGCTTCAGAAACATTTATGATATAATAACTGCCCTGTGCTAATTATATTTCCCTAAAGTATTTCTTTAGTGCCACCTTATAACTCATCTTATAAACTATAGAATAATTTCCCTGGCATATCCTTTCCAGTTTTTTTTACAAAAATGTTTCTCCTCAGCAAACCGATGATGCTCGCCTTTGTTTGGTAAAAGCGTTTACTGGGGCAAGCTGATGAGCTGACGCCCATAACAATTGGTTGACTACTAACACATCTTTATTAGCTTCAGACTAGGCGAGGTAGCAACAAGAATATTAGTCAGCTCCAAGATCTTAACTTTATTCCAGGTCCTACACTGAGGTATCCTGCTGTTCCTGCACATCCTTTTACCCATTATGCCAGGAGAATGGGATCAAACAGTAATCTTACCTTCAGTCTCAAGAGGGTTTCCAACTGCTAAATTAGCACTGGAGACAATCGGATTGACTGTATACCCAGCTAAATGAGCAGGGCCCAAAGACAGGTTGAAGGAAGCTAACATTTCAACCAATGGACCAGCTAAGGGATCATCAGAGTCATCCACATGCAAGTTAAAATCTCCCAGTAGCATAAAATTCACATATTGCAAAATCTTATGTGCCAGCGCCTTATCCAGCGAGCTAACAATCTCACCAGAATAGCCTGCCGGATGAGAAATTAAGGCTCCCGAAAAGGAAAACCGCAATGAAGAAGAAATGCAAAAGCCAAGTGCTTCCGCCCTTTGAGATTCTCCTGCAGGAAGGGGGAGAATTCATAATTCTACTCCTGTGTGCTTGATGAGGCCAGGTGCAGCGTGAAGGGCTAATTAAAACATGCAGATTACACCCACACCTCTTCCTTTCCCAGGAACTGGGCAAAGCACTGGCAAAGGACCCTACTGTATGGTGAGGCCTTTATCCTCCTACTGACCAGCAGTGTAATTAAGTTGTCCCTGTGGCAGTGTGAGGGGCAAACACCTGGAATCTAATTATGAGCTCAGCCAGGGAAATATGACAAATCCTTAAGCACCATAGGAAGTACAGACATCACAAAAGTGGCCTTGGATCTGCACTTGGGGTACCTTTTTACCGTAGAACTGGTACCCGACCTGTATCGCTAGGCCTAAATAGGGTGGAACTGTACTTTGTTGCAGATTTTGCTCAGAATGTATAACTCAGTAGAGCACCCACTCTCTTCAGTTAAGCACTACAGATTTACACTAAGAATGCCCACTCACATTTTAAGCAGTAAAAAGAAAATTGGAACCAAGTGGAATTTGACAAAAGACATGATCAGTAGATGCTTAACAACTATAATCAATAAGTTGCAGCGGTTGTAAATGTATACAAATTCCAAACAATTACTTGATTGAAATGAATTAATTAACAAAGTGACAGGTGTGTCACCCTAAAATGTACAATATATAATTTATTATAAAAAGTGCTCAGATAGTGTAAAGAAAAAAAGAAAACAAACAAAAGTGCTTAACACAATGAACAATAAGGCAATGAACAAAGAGATTAAACTATGTACATGAACTCTGTATCAATAAAATGTGTGAGGTGATTAAATCACAAATAGTCCAAATGCTGCTGTGTCGATGGCGTATTGACTGGTCATTAGTGTAGGGTCATCATCAAGACTGAAAATATTTGAGCTATCCCAATAATCTTCGCATATGAAGAAAAAGAAAAGGAATGTAAAGAGCTCTGACAGAGCTTGCAGGCGCCAAAAGTCAGAAAGATCAAACGGGCCTTTGTAAAAGAAAACAATGAGGGAAAGAACAAAACAAAAGTCTGTTAGCTATAACATGAAAACAGAACAGGACATCCAAGTGAAAGATAAAGAATCATTACTCACAGGGGAGGGGGGTATCCAAATAATTAACCAATCCGTTTCAAGAGGCTAAGTATCAGGCGCGCAACGCCCATTGGGCTCAAAGGGCTTCAGCCCCCCTCCCCCCCGTCGTGTGTGGCAGCCCGGACTGAGACAGCTTCCCGGGCACACACACAGCCGCACTCGAGTACTTCACAGGTCTTTAAAAGACCATTTGCTTGTAAATGAGGCTCTGTTGTTTTTCACCCCTTTTTAGAGCCCCTGCATATCCCCACTCAGCCTATTGCTGGAAGAGTCAGCCCCCCCCCCCGAAATTTTTTCTTAGCCCCCCCCCCCGAAATTTGGCTCTAGTTGTGCCTCTGCTATGTATAGAAAAAACAAAGGGCAATTCAAGTAATTCGATAAGGAGTATTATAGGACCTTAAAAAAGAATGGCATATAAATAGTGGTAGTTACCTTTATCAAATGCAGCAAGCCACAAACAAATAAGGCACAGTGCCTGAAGGATCTGGAAGAATCTCTCAAATAGATTTTCAATTAGATGTAACCATGGTCAAATATCAATAAGACAATTGTGGATTACATAAGGTAACAGAAGCCTACTTAATCAATCTGGTAAGCAAGAAAAGTAATTTGTAAGCCACAGCAGCCGTCAGTGTACAATCTCAGAGGATGAATCCAGGACACTCTCAGGGTTGGGCAGCGTACATTTCCAAGATGGCCGCCACAACACCAAAATGCAGAGGTCAACCTGTGAGAAAAGGACTAGCGTGTCGCTGTCACCAGTCTACGGGAAATCAATATAAAAGGCAGGGGTTAAAAGAAAAGTAAAAGCTTAAAATGTGGAGAGAATCCCGAAAGTAAAGAAGAATTGTAAACCAGGACAAGATTAGTAGTGATGACAAGTTATACCACTACAGCAGAATCACAAAAACAGTGTACTATGAATACTATCTGTCTAACATAGCATGCTGAGCATAGGGTGTCACAAAGAATCAAACTAGTTGTACACTAAGCAGTGTAAAAATAATTGCGTGTGAAATGACAATTAATGGTTTATTTGTGGTTGTGCTCAGTTGAACTTCATGGTCCTGATGATAACCCATGGCTCGTCCAGGGAGAACTGCTGTCAACATCATAAGGCCACAAAAACTTTTTTTCTGAAGAATAGTGGACTCGCGCTATGTTTGAAGGCTTATTAATTTTACCTTCTACAAGTGTCCTTGATACTCCTATATGTATATGGTCTGTTGGTTATTCTATTTTGATCACTGTTTCGGTCTATGTGTCTCACCTTATACCAATGTATGTTCACTCTTTACACTAAGCACAAACAATAATGTTTTGTTTAGTAGAGTAGATCATTTATCTATGTCTTACAATAATTAATTACAAATAAAATAATTGTCTTTTCTCTAAAAATATAGTTCGTTTACTTGGTCTTTGTTTTCTAGAATTTTGGTTTTGTCCTTGCAACATCTATTGTTGGTTTGATATACTAATCATATAAGTTGATCTTTGAACCTTTTCAAATGAAACTCTGATGAACATTTATGTTTGCATACACTAATACCTCCGTACACCTTGGTCTACGAGTTGCTCCTGTAGTTTTTACAATGATGCTTTTATTAGGTCACTGTGCACCCACAAGGTTGTCCAAGAATGGCAATTGAAAAGTGCAATATCTCAATCCTAGTAGGACTGTAAATAGAGGGGTTCGGAGTGCTTTGTCTTCTCCCAGCCACCTGTACCATCAGCTAGAGGTCTCCTAGCCACCGAGGTGGTCAGCCTCTTGCAGTGTGACTGGGCATAAAAGCCAACATCCATAGTATCTGCATCTCTAGGCACATAAGGAGATACAATCTCTACAGGAATCCATAGTACCCGCTCCTTCATTGCACTTCAGTAAGACCATTCCCCACTATGCCTAGGAGAGAATCAGGTAGATGGTGCCATGAGCCCTGGAGAGAGATTCCAGGTCAGGAGCACTCCAAGCTGGGGTTGACAGCACCACTGGTTATTTCCCCTTCCTTTCAAGGCTCCTTCTCAGCTCTGCCTGCTTGCGCAAGGATATACAAAGGGAGCTAGACAGGAATGCAATTCCGAGATCCTCCCCACACAATCTAGAGATGCCACATCATCTTGCCACTAAACAACCTGACCCCTAGCAATCCTATTACTGTACAGCATGCTGAGAAAAATCCAAAAGGGCAGGTGCCTGGAAATTCAAAGCACGTTATTTCTCTGCCTACACAGGCCTGGCCGTTTCACTCCTCACTTCAAAGGGTGCTACTGCTTGTCACTAGAGGCATAATTGAGTTCTCATCTTATTGTTAAGACTGGGAGCTTCCCGTATGTTAATTAACTGGGAATTGCTGGAAACAGCTATGGAAATTAACAACCCCAACCATTTCTCCAGCAAGGGAATCCCTGTCTCCCTGGAAAGTGCCTATTGTTCACTGGGGTCTTTGATCTACCAGTTAGTGGGTACAGTAATTAATTCCATCGAGTTAGGCAGTTCAAGTTATGAATTTCATTAAAAGATGGCTCTGACAAAAAAAAGCTCTTACACAAATATATCAAAGAATCCATCTCTAGTAAAATAAATAACAAAATTACCTTAGATCTCGGTTTCGGACCCAGGAAACATATACAATGTTGTCACTCTGGTCCTTGTAACATGCCAATTTAAAGTAACTATTTTAATACAGTTTAAACAAAGTGTACAAAAAATGAAAACCACTAACCGCCATACACGTTAGCCGAAAAGCATGATGCTGTTCTTTTCAATATTCCATTAAATTGTAATGATTTAGACTGCGGCAGAGACCTACCAGTGCGCATATGCCAGGCTTAGTCAGACAGTCTTCCTTTTTCAGTATACACACATTGACAAATTGCACATGCATCCTGCTCAGAACCCCTTCGCCCATCTATCTACAGCAGTTGACTTTGTGTTAAAATAATGACTCTGGAAATGTTTGACTAAGCTTTCAATTAAGCCTTGGTGGAATACTGTTTGTCAATATCACAGGTTAGATGTTGCTTATGCCTCTCAATGCAATACAAATGTGAATAGAGATGTTTTTTGGTTGCCATTAATTACATATTTAAATAAGGTATCAATCAATAATGTGTCTCGTTATTGTTCTGAAAATTTCCAACCTCCATGAATTTTGCTCTTTCCTCTTTGTTCTATCCTCTACCTTTCCTATCCTTCTAAATATTTGGTGAAATTTTTACTCAACAGTTATTTGTTTCTTTCATATTTTACAACTCTTAGGAAGATAGCATTGACATCTTTTTAGTGGTTATTGTTATTAATATGCTTATGTCATACCCTTTCCCTTTCCCCTCTTTCCTTTCCCTTACTTTTCTCAAAATGAAAACGGCTTTCTACTATGATTTTTCTTGCCTATTATATTTCGTTTATAAGATTGTCTATGCATTGTTATTCCTTAGGCCTTTACTGTATGGTATTGACTTCTTTGTGAATTAATAAAGCTTATTAAACTTTAAAAAAAAAAAATGACTCTGGAGGTTGCAGCTCAGAATCAATTTATACAGATCATTACAGTGAGTGACCCTCCACTGCGGAGTCTCACCCCACAGCAGAGATGAAAAACCAGAGATCCAAAGTGAAAAAGTTGGGGTTTTCACAGGTAGAATCCAAATCTCTTTCAGTTCTACACTGCCTTTGTAAAGCTTCTCAGAGTGAAGAGCCATACCATCCTTTCTTTTGTGATATCAGGAATGGGCTGGCAGTCTTAGAGAAAGAAACTTCTCCATTTGTTGGCCCTCCGACAGCATGTGAGCTTCCAACATATAACGAGGGAAGTGATTTCAAATGGGACTTGCGTTCAAATTAGCAATGACGGGTGTCAGCATTTATTGTGTACTGAAGGCTCCCATAATCTTCTAACATTTACCCTTATGATTTCTAGTAGGCCAGACAATTAATTGTAGTACAATTAGTTATCTGTTACCCTCATTTTTATACCTCCGACTGCTGGAGCAGTCAACGAGTTCATCAATAAAATCTACTGGCATGCTAAGCACCATGACCCAAAACCAGTAGCAGACATGGCATGTGACATACCTTCCAGAGGTCAGTGCACATGAGTACAGTACTCCAAACTCACTTGTGCTGTGCCAAATTCACTCTGGGGAAGAAATTCTCAGAGTGGTCCATGAATGCCAGCACCAATTGGTGAAAGCCTTCATGTCTCTGGAGGAGGCACTATGTATCAGCACCAAAACGCAAATTACATTTTCTATGAATTTGCTGAATTCATATTAATTGGAATGCAAGTGGTCATTTTGATGTTACTCAGTATAAGTTTCCTTATGGTTCCCAGCATCCTTGAGGGGCAAATGAGATGCTTTACTGCTGCAGCCAGGACATTTTGGAAGCAAACTTTAAAAATGTAAAGTACTGATTCTCAGTTTCCTGCAAAGAAAAATAGAACCATACTCTTGTTGCACATTTTTGTATCCCCTTCACTTTAAAATAATGTTGAAATATTCACAATGCACACATTGTATTTAAGGTGTGTTAAGGGAAGTGATTAAGTGGTATAAGTGAGAGCTATATAATTTTGACAAATGTTTATTATATAGCTGCTGGTTGAAAAAACAACCTTGAATGTATGTTGGAATGAGTGAGTGTGAACTCACAAAAACAACAGATAGTTAACTTCCCAGAGAAGATAGTGAGATTGTCATTGCTTTGAATAAAAAACAATTATTACATAGTTAGAATTTATGTTTCAGTTTTTATAGATGTGACCATTCTGCTAAAAACAAGGTCTATAGTAGAGACATTCCAAACGTATAGCAAGAAAGTGATAATGATTAAAGTTTAGGAAGTGATAGATAATTCAATTTAGTGATATGATGCTAAAGATATACATCTTGTCTTTAGATATTCACTTAAACTTGTAGACATCAATGCCTAGAAGAGTGACGAGTCAGAGTGGCGATATACAGTGTTTCTATTTTCTCTCTTATCCCATTCTACTTTCTTTGGGTTTGCTGTTAACCAATGTAATGCTATTGTGTATGGAGGGCTGTGGATATGGAGACCTGTACAAACGTTTACGCTCCTGTTGGATCTAGAATTGAGGTTAGTACATTCTGATATTAGTCAAACAAACAGTCAGATGCAATGAACATTATACCAATTACAAAAAGAGGCATATAATTGAGAATAAGAAATTGTAACAGCAAAGATTTGCAGCAAACAGGGAATGGCACTTCTAAAAAGAATAAAGCTTTTGTTTATTTTATTAGGCATCAGAAGTTTCCAAACTTCAGAACTGGAATCTTCTTATAGGGAAGTAAGAGAGACAAGACATGTTATTGAATTATGTAGCTCTTTATTTAGTATTCAGAAAAATACAGTCACAAAGTAATCCACAAATCCTTTGATCTAAAAACTTACACAATATATATTTTGCCCACAAGGCAATTGAACAGTTCTATGTTCTTTAGAACAAACAGTTATTCCTTGACCCAATAACAGCATCTACCACCATACAATCTTTCCTACCAGTGTTGGTGATTTTTCTTTCATAGTACACTGCTACTATAATAAACTCCAAAATATATTCAGCATGTGAATAAATAGACTGATAACTATTTGAAACGCAGAAGTACTATAAGACTCATTTATCCAGATGTTTGTGTCTGTCCTTAATGCATGTTCATCTCATGCATTAAGATGCCAGTAAAAATAAAACATACTTAAAACGAGGAGTACTGTTTTCTACTGGAAAATTCAATAAAAAACATAATATTCTGTAACTTACTCAACTCCCAAAACAGGAGTGCTGGCCTGCACGCAAATGAACTTAAAGTAATCAGAAAATAATGGCATCCCTTAAATGCCCCAAATCATTTCTACATAGTAGAGATTTTACCCAGTTTAAATAGATTCTAAAATATTCTAAGCAAACCATACGTTTTCAAAGGTATATTCTCCCTACAAAATTTGTAGAAAGGCTTCACACAAGAAGTCGTTTATTGGAAGAACTGGACATGCCAAGTCAGAAAATGTGTTTACAAATTAATTACAAGGCTCTTGGTAAAGGCACATTTGAAAATAATAGTATTTCAATGAAGTTTCTTCTTACTCTGACAAAACAAACAATTTTTAAGTAAAGTTCAAAAATATGTTCCCTCAATCTGGGCCAAATGCATTAGCGGAACCACGAATGAGCTTGACCACTATCTCATATACTAAGAACCTATAATTGAATTTCCGCAGCTGCATCAAATGCTGGACAAATACACAATTGCTACAGAATTTAGAATTTCCGACATAATCTGCTTATTTCATCAATAAATGTGATTTAGTTTAGACAGTCAATAAAAAGAAAAATCAGTTAGCTGGCTATCTTAAGCCCAACAATAATGAAGGCACTTGGAATGCTGCTGAAGGCCACATGTGACATGCTCCACAAATTGTAAACTCTTTTGCTAATTACAGCAAAATAATTTCTACCTTTTATGGTTCAAAATCTAGACAAAGTAAATGGTTTATCTTACTTATATACTTTATCCAATAATAGCCCTTACTAGCCAACTTCCTGCATGTCAGATTTCCTTGCCATGAAAGCACTGTGTTCAACTGAAAGGCTGCCAGTGTCGTTTTATTTGTTTATTCAATAACTGCCAAGGTCTTGAGTCCAACCAGTTACCTAGTGTGGTATCTATGTAGGTGTGCCTGGAGATTGCATTGTCTCTCTTTGTGTATTTGCCCCACAGGACACTCACACTCTACATCCTGGAGATTTTTCTATTTGCATCACACCAATAGTATATAGTAGTCACAACCATTGGCATCATCACATACACAGCACAGATCCAAACTATAGAGTTGGCTAAGCACTTATCAAAACCATGTCATGCCTAGATTAAACTATAGTCACATCTAACTTTATAACAGTAGTACACATTAGACAACTCCTGGCACCATCCAGCTCGACATCATGTTATTGGCTAAGTGCTTGCCATCTCAGTGGTACTTTAATCCAAGGTAGAGCAACACCTTCATACCATCTCACCAATCTACATAGCAACAAATCCGAATAAGTTAACTTAAACTTACCATAATTTCAAACACATGGAATGGAATCAAAGCCACACAATGGGGAGAGATGCTTCAAAACATAGCAAACACCAAGTGCCGAGCAAGGGATACCATACACTCCAGAGGATCGAAATATACAGTAGTTTTTTTTGGACAGAAACATCCATGCACATAATGCTCAACATTGAATCCATTATTGGATCTAAAAGCCCACTGTCCAACATAACTCATCACAAATCATTAGCCTCCTCCAACTTGCCCGCCAATATGCAAGAACACTCGCATCTAAACAATATGAAATACAACAAAATGCAATGTCAATAGATGACTTTGGCCAGTTATAACCCCAAGACGTAAAGGACATCCAGATTCTGAAAGCGCTTCAGGACCACACAAACAGTGGGAATGCACTACCTAAATTGCCATAAGAGTCATTTCTGTGGGATGAAATTAGCATTCATTCGCATGTCTAAAGGGGTGTCACTGGACCACCCACACAATAAAAAGGTAAAAAAAGAGGCATAAATATTAACACATTTTAACCAGGACTAAATCTTTTTGTGTGAAAGAAGGGCAACCACATCCAAGTGTGTGGAACCTGTCCGCAAATGTGTGAACAGTGTGACAAACTCAAGAGAATCAGATTGCTGGTTTAGAACAAATACTTAAGAGAGAGATACTGAACAGCACTAAAGATATGCTATTGCAATTTCATTGATGCAAAACAAAAATACGGTCTAATTTGTTGTTATTACAAACCTTACAAATGTACTTGTAGTGTTTATTCGAACTTTTTCAGGGAAAGACAGCAGGGATATGTACTTGAAAACCTCCTGCATTATCGTTTTCTAAATCACACGTTTGTGATGAGAAAATTGCAAAGAGTTTTTCCATCTTCTCACAATCCATGTTTGCACTTGAATTTCATCCTTCACCATCGTGAAATTCAAAGATCCATGTCTTATATCTATTTTCAGTTGTAGAAAAAATAGGCATAGTGGAATGTTTCCTCTTACGGCCAGCGTTTCTACGCCTATCTTTGGTGAGGATTACACATTCCGGGCACCTGAATTGGACAGAGCTCTTGTATCATTCATTTTTATATACTAAACGTTAAAGTTTAGCAGAAAGCCTCTGCATTTAAGTTTGCAATCGTGATGTTTAACTCCACACTAATCGCCCGAACTAAAAAGCCATTGCTGGAAGACATCTTCTGGATTACATTCGGCCATAAACGGATGCTCTCCGTTTGCAGTAAGGCACATATTCAATGCTGTATTAAATATAAGTTGATCCTAGAAAGACAAATAGAAAAAGGCTTGGTCATAATGTGGAGTTAATTAAATATAAATCTGTTTCATGCGTATGCAAACTGCTTACTTTGTAGCCAAAATCTACTGAGATTCGTTTTTTCGCTATGGCTATAGTAAATCGCAATTCCACCACTGAGATTTACTGCAATTAAGGACATAAGCCACTTACTGACAAACTGTAATGTGAAAACGTTTTGCGACCATGCCAACTGTAGTAAAGCAGTTAAAAGGCTCCTGCCTGATCAAGCAGTAAGCATCTATGGGAAAAGTGAAAAAGACCATGGCAAACAACTTGATATTGCAGGAACCTGCCCATGTTTACAAGCTTCTTCCCAATGTCATAACAATCCCTCTGAGTTAAGAGGACAATCAACTCTGCTCAGAGGCAACCTGTCACATGCAGGCCACCGTCCTTGGTCCTAACCAGGTAATCAAATGCCTGTGTCTGGCTCCTGATTATTTTTGATCCAGGTGCTACTGTATTGCTCTGTGCAGAAGACAATGGCTAGCACTGATTGCATACATATTGTATTAGCAAAAGATGTCCAATGCACTGCCCACTGCATTGCGTATATAGCCTTATAAAATCAATGTAAGCGCTTCCAAACAATAAGGAACATTTTTGGCTTTGGCATGTTTGGTCAGCTATTCAACACAGTCAAAACTCCAGAGAAGGCGGATAAAAGTGGGTTACTTTCAGGCAGCTAGTGCTTTAGAGAGGGTGGTGATCACTTCTTCTTTATGAACATTTTCACACATCCCTTGCAGTCAATCAGCACTGCTCTTCTCTCCCCCATCTTCCTACTGTATTTCTCTCCTTCCTTCTTCCCCCAAGAGAGGCTAGTGACTTCCTCTCTTCCAAACTCACTTCGTTTGTTCATCTGTGGAGAATTACAGGGTACGTTTTGCAGCTTATGCATGAAGTGATTTCAAATGAAATTGTGTTTTGCTTTTGCAAAATGACTTGGTGTCAAATATATTATTACTATAATCTTCAAAAATCGAGGTGTAACTAAGCAGAGACACTACTGGAGGACTAAAACATTGTATTTTTCGGCCTGACCTTTCAGACAGCTTTAGGTGTCTCACCAGACTATTGTTTTTAAGAAAAGAAATATTATATGTTGTACATACATATAAGAGCTTTTTGTCAGACATCATCTTCTATTGGTCTGTGCAACTGTCATTCACTATTTGCTCACGCCCACCACACCATACAGTGTAGGGCAGTGGCACGACCTACTTTTTCGATTGGCTCTTCTGAGTGTGACTAACCTCATTTTGCTTGTACACAATGTGCACGTTCTCCCTAAAAGTAGCACCCTTCATTTCCTGGGCTGGTGGGCTATTAACCTTTAAAAAAAAAGTTTTTGCTTTTATACATGTATTTTTTGTTGTTGTTACTCTTATGATGGCCCAGCGCCTCGATGCAGGCAGCTACCAGGCGCTAGTTGCCTTTACTTGTCCAAAGCAACACTAAACATGGCAGGCTCTTCCATGAAACGCATAACAAGCATACGTTTCAATGGTGAATTCTCATGCATATGAAGCAGAAAATTGGCAGTAGAATGTTTTTTCTCAAAATGCTGATTTATAATAAAATAACGACATCTGTATTTTTGATGAAAACACAACATATTGCCATGTTCAGCCCTACCAAGTGTCACACATCTGGTGTTGTATAAAAGTATTTTAGGGTATTTCCCGCATTAGCGCAAGTGCACAAAGTTATCAAACATTATTAATTTAAGTCGCATCATGTCTCCCTTTACCTCGCTGCCAGATCATTCATTTCCAGTAGCTGGAAAGTGGCTTGCTCCACTGACCAGTGACAGATGAAGCTGAGGATCCCAGCAGCCAATAAGATTACAGCTAATGTCTACAAACTTCATTGGCCTGAGCTGTTGAGTACCACGAGGCTGAAGGGCTCCTGATTGGATAATCTTTAGTGACATGTTCACATTGGAACACGGCTCGCCCTCCTCGGGATTTGTGGCCCTCATTTGACATGATGACTGTAAACATTGGAGCAGTGCTGGTGCAGGGAGAGACCCAGACCAACATTCCAACACAAAGTAAGGAGAGGTTCAAGACCTAGTAGTATGCCTCTGTGAGTGTAACCTGGTCACTTTAAACCTTGAAAGTGACCTAGCGGCTCCATCCGTGACTCGGTGGAGAAAGACCCGCTGAACTTTAGGGTGCTGGAGTGCACATGACAATGACCCCCTCCCTTCTCCCTCCTCCCCCAAGACAGGCTGCAAGCAATGAAAGGAGATCCAAGAGAAACCATACTTTTCTCACATTGCACCTCACTACGCGCAGGTTTCCTTCCCATCCAGCCTCCGTATCACGAACATGCAGCCAAAGTAGGAGGAGAGGGTACAGGGCGAGACAGAGATTAAACAAGCATTGGCATAGCCAATAGGTCTCGCCTTTGGGACCTTATAAGTGTTTAGCCATGCAACACTTGATGTTGTTGCACCAAGGATATTGTGCTGGATAACTAAACACTTATAAGGTCCCAAAGGCGAGACCTATTGGCTATGCCAATGCTTGTTTCTATATGAAAACAATCAACAATATTCATAGCAGGAGGGTGTCTATGGTCTTTCTTCCCTTTCATTAAAACAAGCAAAGTAATGTAGTCTCTTTTCAGTTGCTGCAGCAGGAATATACCCAGAGGTCTGTCCTTCCTTAGCCTGCACAGGTTGTGAGTGATGTATGTACTCCGGGAACTCATCATTTGAGATATCGTTGCATGTATATACATGGTGCGATAGTGTAGCGTTAACCTAGCTGGAGCACGACCGAGTACTGAATAGCATCTGTGAGCCCCAGGATACGATTCATGGTCGCTACCTTCTACTTCCCTGAGATTTTTGCTGCGATAAAACTCTGATATTGAACTAAGCCATGTAAAATATGTTGGTGGGTTATTTCTGGTTTATTGCCAGCGGGTTCCCCTCCCTGTCCAAGTCTCCATGTAATAAAAATAGAGGAATGACACTGAAGGCATGGAGTTGGCGGTGTAATGACCCCTTCCTTGGCTTGGCCTGGTTATGTGAGCTGGAGCCAGAGAGTAGGGTGCACTGACTGCCAGCAGCAGAGACGAGGACAGTCCAGCTGTCGGTTGCTCCCTTGCCTCCCCAACAGCGGATTCTGTCTGGACACTGACGGAACCTCCACCCGACGTCTGCTGCTATGGAGACCCCGGGCCAGAAGTGCGGCACCCGGAAAGGAGGTACCCCGCTGCTGTCTCCCACCCGCATCACCCGGCTACAGGAGAAGGAGGAACTGCAGGACCTCAATGACAGACTTGCGATCTACATTGACAAGGTGCGCTCGCTCGAGTCAGAGAACGCTGGACTGCGACTGCGCATCCCTGAATGCGAAGAGACACTGAACCGTGAGGTGACGGGCATCAAGTCGGCTTATGAGGTGGAGCTTGGGGATGTGCGCAAGACCCTGGATTCTGTGGCTAAGGAGCGCGCGCGCCTGCAGCTCGAGCCCACAAAGTGCGCGAGGACTACAAGGAGTTAAAGGCTAGGTAAGGCGACTGTGAAGCTAGCAGGGTAGGACAGGGTGCTAATACTACTGTGCTTTTCCCTGGTGGCCTGGAGACCTTGGAACTGGTTTTCAAAGCACAGGACCACTCCTAGTATATCTGCCACTTTCCTCAGCTCAGCAGGGTTAATTGCAGCAGCCATATGGAGGCTGCAAGAGAGAGAGGGAAAGAGAGAAAGGCAGAGAGAAAGAGAGAAGAGACAGAGGAAAGAAGGATAGAGGGAATGGGTGGCTGGAAAGAGAGAGCTTGGGCGGGGAAACCAAGAGAGAGGGGCAGGTCTGAGTCTCTTTGCCAAGACTGATTTTTGTTCCCTTGTCTGGGGCTAGCAACATCTTCTGTTGTTTTATGGCTCTTTGCACTGCACATGTTGCATATTGCTAGTGCAATAATTAATTTATTACCACCCACACATACTCATTTTATCAATCTCAATGAAGGAACGGCTGGGTCAATTGTGCCAGGATTCAGGCGTGTGACCTTGAGCTCTCACAGACAGTTTTGAAGAGACATTAATCTGCGGACTCACTTTGCAGTTACTACTACTACTAATAATTATTATTATTGCTGTTATTAATATTTAAATATTAATAACATATCCAATAATATTCGCTGTAATATTGGTTAAATAATTACTAGTATCAAATAATCATTTATGTGCACAAATAGTTTTGAAGAGACATTAAACTGCTGAGTCATTTTGAAGTTATTATTATGAGAATATTAATAACTCCAATATTAGTAGTAGCAAAAATCATGATAATATAATTAGCAGTATTAATGTAATCATTTATGTGCCAGATATTGTCGAAGAAACTAAAATGTCAGTGTGTTAACCGGGTCTGACAGCTGCCAGTCACCGTCAAATTGTTCTTGCAATCATGACATGCTGAGTCATCTCTAGGGGTTGCAAGTTTCGGGCATGTGTTAGTTTGCGTAGTTCGGGTGTGTAAAAGACGCATGCATGGATTAGGTCGGTGAGTACAATACTGAAACTTCAAAATATTTGAAATATAAAGTGGATTTTCTACAAAACTTGAAATAAGCAATAAAAAACACGAGTTTGACAATACTATAATTCACCAGGGTGGAAGGAACTCATTCTAAAACTCCTGTGATTTGAATGCGAGCCTAAACAGAACCTAAAGATTGCTAGTGGATTTTGGATTTTGCCTTTCGAGGTCCTACCCTATGCTATTCTCTCCCTATAAATATTCGTAATTGTACTTCCTTTTTCGAGTTTTGTAAGCTGTTGACTATTTTAACATCACTGCTGCCACTTCCTTTCATGTAGCGCTGGGAAATCCCGTTGGGGTAGCCATGCGCTTTACACATTTATTTATCATTATCATTTCCCAAAAACCGTGACTTGATAGGGTATGTCCCAAAAACATGTCTTGACCTTGAGGGGTCCAGAAATTTACAGCAGGCGCGTCAACCAACTGAGCAAGCTAGCCATCGCCCATTTCTTTCATTTAGTTCACAGTAAAAGCTTGCTTTCTGAAAAGAGATCACCTGATAAGTGTAGAACAAGAAGCGCGAGCAAAAAGGAGACGGAGAGGCGGAGCGAGTGAGTGGCCGGGACGTGTGGGCGAGGAGAGAGGCGCGCGTGCTTGGGAGAGCAGTCTGCTCATTTTCAAGCACTGCACTCGTGCTTGTGGCGCGCCCCTGCTCGCTCCCGCAAGGTGGATGCCGCCACAAGCACAAGTGTGTGCTTGAAAATGAGCAGAGCGACGGCTAAAGGCCCTCCTATGCAGCGCATGCGCGACCTAAAAAACAGGAGGAGAAGAAAGGAGAAACGAGAATGAAACAGATGGAATGAAATTAGAAGAAAGAGAAAAAGAAGAGGGAGAAATAAGAGACAAGTCATTAAAAAAGGAGGAGAGATAAACTACTGCAGGAGGACAGGGCGAGAGAGCTAAAGAGAGAAGAGAATGGGAAGAGAGAAGTATAGATACAGAGAGGAGGGGAGTGAGAGAGGAGCAGAGAGAGGATGGGCAGGGAGAATGATAGGAAGAAAAGAGCTAGAAATGTACAAAGAAAGGAGATTTATTAAAAGAGGGGGGCATGATAAAACAAATAAAAAGGGAACAAAATACTAAATCTAGTAACCTGCTGCTCGAACCATACGGGCATTACTCACAGGCTTTTCTGCTACAAGGAAGGGTAGGTGGAGCTAAAAAGACAAGATGGGGAGGGCGACATACAGATAAATAGGAAAGAGGCAGCAAAAAGAGTGATAGGGAAGGAGAGATAGAGAGGCATATGAGTGAGAGAAAGAGGTAAATAGGACTGAGCGAGAGATAAAAGGAGGGCGGATGCAACAAGAGCGCTAGAGAGAGAATACATTCTGGAGACTGGTATTGTTGTGATGTGAGCCATCAGTTTGAATTTGACTACGACTAACAACTGCTGCTCTGCCCCCTGGAACAGGGCTGGTAGAGACAGCACCACTAACAGTGTGTCTGGTGCTGATATATATCAGTTTCTGACCATCACTTGTGTTAAATGATTCCACTTCAGCTTCTGCCATCTCATAATAGGTCAGTATTCAACACAGGGCCTTTTTCTAAGTCACGGTTATCTTTGGGACCCATCATCTGTATTTTCTCCCACTGACCCCCCCCCCCAAACACCTTTGCTATTACTTAAAATGTAATTCTATACAAACATTGGTGCCAAGAAGGGCCTTCTAAATTTAATAGTAGCAAAAACTGAGGTTAATTATTGCTTGATTCTGGTTGGGGGGACTGCAATAGTTCTATGGTTGTTTTTTTAAAAGTTTGTTTGGAATAGCAGTCACATGGTCACTCAGTGGCGCATGCTCACCTGTTGCCCCCCACCCGGGATATACTATGACCACGCAAGTCTATGGCCCCATTGAGTGAACGTAGATTCCCCGCAGGCGGGTTGGAGACGGTCCCCTATAAGATACTCACATGGAATGTGAATGGCCTAGGGGATAAAAATTAAGAGAGGGCTGGTGTCCGCATACATAAAACGAGTACATCCAGATGTAATCCTATTGCAGGAGACACACCTCAAGGGGACAAAATGTGGGTTTCTGGCAAGGGGAGCATACACAGTATTAGCACATGCGGGGTACACAGCGGGCTCCCGGGGGGTGGCTATCCTACTTAAAAAATCCCCCCCTTTCAAGATGACTCGGACATGGACAGACCCCCAAGGTACGTACGTGGGAGTGACGGGGACGTGGGGGTCACAATAGTTTCGGTCTATGCCCCCCGAAGTTACAAGCCAGGACTCTGCATGGACTGACTGATATCCTGTTGGATACACCAGATACACTGCACATTATAGGGGTGACTTTAACGACGTCATGTCCATCCCTATGGACCGCTCAGGGAACCGTATCGACCACTCCCCGACCACGCCGCTGGCTAGGGTAATGGACACATTGGGTCTGATGGACGTGTGGCGGCACCTCCACCCAGACGCCAGAAGTTATTCATACTATTCTGGCGCACATAAGGTGCACTCTCGACTGGACTATGTCTTTCTCCCGCGGCGGGCCGCGGGGACTGTCTGTGAGGCGGAATACCTGGCGAGGGGGATCTCTGACCACTCCCCACTTTTGGTTAGGACAGGAGGGAGGCCCAGGGCGCAAAGTGGAAACTGGAGGTTGACGGCTTGGGACCTGCAGAACACTGAGATATTGCGGGGTCTCCGGGCTGACACGACAGTGTATTTTGCCGAAAATGTAGGCTCGGTGCAGTCGGGCGTTATAGTGTGGGAAGCCTACAAGACAGTGCTCCGTGATAGGGCCCAAAACCGAATAACTTGGGCGAGGCGGAAAGCACAAGAGGAGCTCACTAGTTTGGAAACCCAAATTTTGGAGCTAGAACAACGTTATCTGGTGGGACGTGACGCACAGGTCCTCCGGTGCCTGACGGACACACAACAGCGGTATAAAGCCCTAGTAACGGAAGAGGCTAAAACGCAGGCAACCCTCCATAGGTTGTATGATGTTGGGGATAAATCTGGTAAGCTCCTAGCCTGGCTCAGTCGTAAGGAAATGGACGCCAGATGGATAGAAACCATAGTGGACCAACAGGGGCAGACGCAAAAGGGGGACGCACAAATAGTACAGACATTTGCCTCCTATTTTAAGGATTTCTATGAGGCCAGGGACCTGGGTGGCTCGGAGGAGATCCTAGCATATTTGGCCACCATTCAAACCCCAAGCTTAGCGGATGAGGATAGGGAGGAATTTGAAGCAGACATATCGGTGACCGAAATTAAAGAGGCAATAACTAAACTACGCCCTGGGAAGTCCCCAGGCCCGAATGGACTCCCAGCGGAATTTTATAAAAAAGGGGCAGACCTCCTGGCGGTGCACTTGTTAGCACTGTTTAAGGACGCGGCTCAAGAGGGTACCCTTCCGTTAGATCGTAGGTTGGCCACGATCATCCCTATCCATAAACCGGGAAAGCCTCCCGAGGACTGTGCGTCCTATCGCCCAATCTCCCTCCTCAATATAGAGGTTAAACTACTGGCGACTACACTGGCCCTCCGTTTGCACCAGGTAATCTCAGGCCTGGTGCATCGAGATCAGACGGGCTTCCTACCAGACCGGGCGACCAGACTGAACCTACGGCGGACCCACAATTGGCTTATGGAGGTACAGGGAAGGGAGGACCCACATATGTTCCTTTCCTTAGACGCCGAAAAAGCGTTCAACGCTGTCCACTGGCCCTTCTTAGAGGCGGCTTTGGTTAAGTTCGGTATCGGCCCCAAATTCAGACAATAGGTGGGACTCCTATATGCGGACCCCAGAGCCCGGGTTAAAGTAAATGGGCTACTGTCTGAGGACTTCCCATTCAAAGGGGAACCCGACAGGGGTGTCCTCTGTCCCCCCTACTATTCGCTCTCACCATTGAAATAGTGGCATGTGAGGTCAGACAGACAAAAGAGATACAGGGTTCCAAATTACACAGAATTACACAGAATGATTTAGAGGAAGAAAAGATTTCGCTTTATGCGGACGATATCCTGTTATATGTTACCCAACCGGCTGCTACGGTCCCCGCACTGTTCAGGCTCCTGGGCAGGTATGGCTCCTTTTCGGGCTATGCGATAAACTGGCATAAATCGGTCCTGTATAGCCCACGACCTGAGGAGACGTGGCCCCCTCTCCCTGGGGCTCTCCAGGTGACGCAGACGGGATTCACGTATTTGGGGATCTACCTAACCACAGATAGAAATCTCTCCTACCAAAAAAACATTCAGCGAGTCACGATACGATACTTGGCCGGGCCGCAATGTTTAAAATGATCACATTGCCCCGCTTCTTGTATGCCCTCCAAAATGAATATTTCCCTCTTCCCAGACAGACGTTTAGGGTGATAGACGCAGAAATGCGCTCCCTGTTGTGGTTGGGGAAGCAACCAAGGATAGCCCTGAGTACGTTGCAGCGAAACCAGTATAATGGAGGGATATCCCTGCCAGACATCGAGGCATACTATTGGGCGGAGCATTTGGTGCCGGTAAATGAATGGCTCCATGCCCCGGCTGATCACCCCACCTACAGATTGGAACGGGATACAATGGCACACCGCTCTTGCCTATTCTACTTATATGGAGGTCCAGGTAGGAGACGCCTACTTCCGGCCACGCAATAACCATAGAGGTATGGGATAGGGCGACTAAGACACTGGGATGGACACGTAAACCGACAAAGCAGACACCGATATGGAGCTGTACCTGGTTGAGGGAACTTTGCAAACTTAAGGGCTTTGGAGGTTGGGATGACATCGGAATTTCTACGTTGGGGGATGTGGTGGCGAAGGGGGACCTTAAATCCTTTAGGACTCTGGCAACGGAGTTTGGGTTGCACCCCACCCAAATGTTTAAATATGCGCAACCGCGTCACGCATGGAGAGCTGAGAGCTTGCTCTCCTCTCCCCTGCCAGAATATGCCCCGCTGGAGGGTCGCCTATTGCAAGAGCAGATATCCAACAAGACAGTCTCTCTAACGTATAGGACCTTGAACAATAACATGCCAGATAGACTAGGGAAACAGAGAAACATGGGAGCAGAACCTGGGTACGATGGACACAGTAGATTGGGAGGCTGCCCTGATGCACCATAGGGAAGTGGCGATTAAATCCCGCCTCCGACTCATCCAATACAAGATACTACACAGGGTATATTTCGACAGGGTTCGACTCCACCGCATGGGCCGGGCCAGTGATCCAAATTGTTTGCGCTGTAGACAACCGAAGGGGGACTTCTACCACATTATCTGGGACTGCCCCGCCATCCATGTATATTGGACACAAGTATTGGGAGAGATGAGTAAGGTGCTAGAGGCCACACTTCCTCTGGACCCTAAATTCGTACCACTGGGGATATCTAACGATATTGACTTGAGCCGCCCACAACTGATTTTCGCACTATTGGCCTTAGTGGTGGCGAAGAGAGAAGTGGCACGTGCATGGGGGGCACCAATTCCCCCTCAATTAGGAGAATGGAGGAGAGGAATGGACATGTATATGGTGGCAGAAAGGGTCACATATAAAGCGAGAGGATGTCCCCGGAAGTTCCGTAGAATATGGGGGAAATAGAGAAGGTATCATGGTCTGGATGGAGGTCTGGGAGCTGATTAACAGAATATGGATCCTTTTGAATTTTGATGCGCGCCGGGATGGGGTGTGGGTGGACATGTGCCTCAGACCCTGGGGGAGTTTCAGTGGAGTGGGGGAAGGATTACCAAAAGTGTCACCTACGACAGAGCCGGACTTCGTTTGTGTGCATGGCATGGAAGTGATATTGTGGGTGGTGGGTGGGGGAGTATTTGGGTGCGAGGATGACTACTTGTGACATGCTAGTTGTTTTTGTGTTGGTTGAAAATGCAAATAAAAATATTTAAAAAAATAAAAAATTATTGCTTGATTCTGTTCTCATGGAAGGCTCTGTAAACTTGCAATGTGAAGGGAAACTATGTCTCATCGGGAGAGTTCCCATTCGCATACTAGGACTGTTCGCAACAATTTTGTTACTCTGGGAACATCTGCCTTGAGAAACTGTCCTCTTGAGCTCACTCATGTGCTTTTGCAAAGGGGCTATTGTTTGAGAATCAAATACTCTGGATGGTTTGACAGCTTTCATGATAATCACCACCTTTTCTCTAGAATGTGTCTTCTTTATACTGCATGACAATCACCCTATACGAACTGACTAATGGACTGAGTGGTCTGACCAGATGAGGTGACCCAGGAGGTGTCACCTCGGAACTTGAGGATATTATACTTTGATGTAACGGGAAGACTGTTTTATTTTATTTGGACCAACTTCTTCTCTTCCCTTGTTCTCTCTTGCGGACTGAAAGATACATTATTCGCTTTTTGGAACTTACTTGCGTACTCTACTGGCCTTTCCTTTGGCTGACACATACGCTGTGTGCGCTACTCCTGGACATTTTCCCTCTCATGGGAGAATACTTTTGAGCTGTTGTGTTTCCAATCCCTTTCCTGAACTTTTCCAGAGCTTTGGTAATTAATGGCAATCATAGAGATTCATTTGGTTATCCTGCACTCTTCAATCTTAAATGCTTGATATTGATTTATTCACTCCTCTAAATTTACTGTTAATAATCTAACTTTAACTAAATCATGTTTCTGTCTCTCCACGATTTGTCTACAATAATTTGTTGTGCATTCCAATTGAGTTATTAATGAGGGATGGGAATTCAAAGAGATCTCTGGACAGTAGATACTAAAGTTATTATTCTGCATAGCTTTAACCGAAATTTTGGTTTGCATGATCTTAGTTCGACTGAATTTCTTCAGGAGATTTGGTCTAGCCGTGATAATATTATACTTGTATAGCTTAGTTCTGAGAGTTATATACATGAATCTAATTACAAGTTTGTAGGTCAGTTAGTCAATTCCTGGTCCTCATTGGATAACTGGATTGGATCCCCTATGTCCAACCCCTCTCGGCACAGAAAAGATCCATCGGAGGACCAAATTGAATGAACCCAAGTTAATGTTAGGAAGTAAAGGAATACTAAAGAAAATTGGCCCAGTGGTGCTACAACACCTGTGTGAAGATCATCAGGCCATTGAAAGATTCTTTTGTTTGAATATATTGTTTTTGTAGCTGTTCCTGTGCGGCTATCATTTTCAGGCGTGCAAGAGGGATCATATCAATCGCTGAGGACATGATGCCCAGATGCTAATTCAACAGACACACAGAATTCATTTTTTTTTAAGTTCTAGAGCCAGTTCATAGAGTCTTTGTTGCTTGTCGTGGGATAGAAAGTCTTTGTCTTGGACAATGTCTAGTGTTGCAGCCCAGGAACAGTATCTTCTTGGATAGAGGAGTTGATGATCTTTGATAATTCACAAGGAGACCTAGTTTGTAAAAAAAACCTTAGGTAAGCCTCTGTGGCTGTGGATGCTGGAAATGCCATTGGTGCTTTTATCAACCAGTTGTTGAAGTAGGGGAATACCTGATGACCTTCCTTCCTGAAAAAAGCTGCCACCGGGCTAGGCAGCAGGTAAAAATGAAGGAAGCTGATTTGAAGTCAAAGGGGAGAACTGTGATGCGTGGGTGGGAATGTGAAAGTATGAATCCTGTAAATTCAGAGATGTCATATGGTGTCGGAGAGGGTGACCACGTAACAGTATTTTTTCTGAAAATACTTGTTTAATTTCCAGAGGTCTATGATGGATCGCCACTCCTCTGTTTACGTGTCTATGAAGAGAAAAACGAGAATAGAAGCCCGTTCCTTGCGGAGAACGTGGGCCTTTCTCTATTGAACCTTTGGTTAGCGTAGCTAGCACTCCCTTCCGAAGCAGACTCAGATGAGGTGGGTGCTCTAGGTGAACTCTAACATCTGACCATAGGTGATGAGATCCACGATTTATTTGTCCGATGCTGTTTTCTGCCATAGATGACAACAGTAAGCTAACCGAAGGGCTACTGAGAGGGTTGCCAAGTGTGATACCTCTGGTATCCTCCTTTATACATATGTGTCTCTTTTACGGGTCCCTCTAAAGGGTGCTTCTTTCAAAATTGTAATGTACCAGAGTCAGCCTTGACTGCTTGCTAGGTGTCGTTGACGTGCTTGCAAAACAGAGCGTCACCATAGTAAGGTAAAAATATTAGATATATTTGCACCTCAGGTTCTAAATGTTGTTGCCCTGAACCAACCTTGGCATCTAAGGACCACTGACCCTGCCAGTTGTGGGAAACTTATTGACTCTATAGCGCAATCTATGTTTTCTGATGAGGATGTTTCGCCCCCCCTGCAGAATCTTTTTTGTTTCTGCCCCTTCTATCTTCCGGCAGAAATTCTATGTATGTTGCAATGTCTGACTACATCTGATGGTTATACCTGCCCCCTATTGCCAGTGAATTGGCAGCCTGTTGAATAGCACAGGGCATAGTTGAGAACATCTCCTAGCTGGTTAGGCGGGGCTATGAGTGACAGGGTTTTCCACGATTGTAATTCCTCGAAGATTGAACAACAATTGGAATAGGTCTCACAGCTTTTCTATTTAAAATCGTAAAAGGAACAAACCAATTGCTTATTTCCTATTGGAAGTTGAAAGCGTTTGGCCGCTCATTTCCTAAGGTTATGGAAACCATCAAAAATCATCTGGTGGGAAATCAACCTGTTGTGGGCCTTCTCTCTATCATCACCAGATGTGAATGGGTAGTTCCAGAGAAGCATGGTAATTTTTGACACTGGGATCATTCTTTTAGTGTCAGGAGCATCTGAGGATGCTGACATATCGGGCATGATGTTACCTTGCAGGCTCGGGAAATGTATGTAGTAATCCTGTAACATGCCCTGTAGGTCTAGTACTAGAGCTACATGGACCTAACCCAAACTCTGAAGTTGGAGGTGGAGTGAAGTGGTGAAATTGCTCCACATATTGCCTTTCCATATATTGCTGACTGTTGTAGACATACTCATATTAGTCCCCTAATTCTTGACATTAAGTTATTCTGGATTATGGGTCTTTTGTTCTTGTTGATGACTACAGTGCTTTTGTCGTTGATTGTATTGTCATTGAGATCGCAGTCGACGAGCCGGACGTAGGCGAGTAGGCTGACTTTGAGAATGTTTGTCGTCGACGAGGCATTCGTCCTAGATGAGGCCGTTGTAGAGGATGCAGTTATAGATGAGGCTGCCACTGACAAGGCCGTCATAGACTAGGCAGTCATAGACGAGGCCGCCATAGATGTGGTTTTCGTAGACAAGGTTATCATAAACAAGGCCGTTGTCGTAGATGACCGTCACAGATGGGGCCGTCGTAGATGAGGCTGTCGTAGATGAGGCCACCATAGATGACAGTCATTGCCAATGCCATTCGTAGATGAGGCTGTCGGAGACGACCATTGTAGATGGCCGTCATAAATGACCATTGTAGATTAGGCTGTCTTAGACGACTGTTCTAGATGACCGCCGTAGACGACCACCGTATATATGGCTGTCGTCAACAACCGTCGTCTAAGACCATCTTCGCTGAGGCCATTGTTGAGGCCATTGTTGTAGAGGCTGTCGTAGACGACTGTCCTAGATGAGGCCGTCGCAGATGAGGCTGTCATAGACGATGCCTGTTGTATGTGAGGTCATCGTAGACGAGGCCATCGTAGGTGAGGCAGTAATAGTTGACATGGTTGTGGTCGTCGACGTGGTCATCGTAATTGTTGTTAACGATGATTTTGATTGCAGTTTTGCCGTAATACCTGATGTAGTGTCAGGGCTGAAGAGGGAGTTGTAGGGTCTGCCTCTGAGAAAGTTTTTTCCAATTTTCTCTCTCTGTGAGAAGTGCCTTATCAAGACTCATGGTAAGTGTATTTTATGGCTTTTCTGCACGGCTTCTGGAGACACTTGGTGCAACCTATCATTTGACCTCTCCTGTGAGGTGAAGGAATCCTCACTGTCCTCATCAGAAGTGACAGAGTTAAGTTTCAGTAGTTCCAATAATAGCCTCATCTCTCTGTACGTGAGAGTTTTTGAGGAAAAGGTTAGACACATTTTGTAGTCCATTACCTTGCTTTCGGCTACTTTGACATATCAGTGCCAGGGTCAGAGAAATTAAACATGAAATATAATCTTGGATGACCCAAAAAGAAGTAATAGCTGAACAAACTGAGCAGAGCTCATGGAGACTCCCTTCACACAGTGTGCAGTAGAAAATCTGAGGTACTCAGCCTCTGTTGGGCGTGTACTAGCGGGTGCTGTCACCTGACTTTTTCATTTCCATTTATAGCCTATGATAGTGATACATACTGCTTTATTGTGGTACCGTGGGTCTCCCACTTTGACGACGGCGAATGATTCAAGCATGTGAATCTATGAAAGATCCAATACTGGAGAACACTAATTCAAATACTAACCTTGGGTTCTGGAGCAATGTATTTCTTGGTGTAATGTACTTCACCCCCCATCAGGGGTAGTGTCATATAAATGCAATTACAATACAATTTATTTCCACATAGAAAATGATTGCCTTCATCATCTCTCCGTTTCACCATATATTCTATTGTGTGCAACCCACTATCTCTATAGAAATGTATTTAAAGCCTGTTGCTTTTTTCTTCAATTTGACTAATTCTTAAACTAAACAATTCAGGCGCATAGTTTTAGATTCAAACCTGCCTGTGTTGATGAAATAAGACTCAGGCTGGTGCATTACTCTTCCCAGCATGCAGGTACTCTCACAGTAATGGGCAGTGACTGAGTGATCAGCCTTGGTGTTCATCAGGCCTTGTCCTCTTGTTTAGTAGATACCATTCAGTTTTTCTTGGAATGATTTAAAAAAAGCCCAATTACTTTTCTTGGCCAGCAGTCATGATGCAGTCAAAACACAACGATTCATAAATATTATAGAGAACACACAGTGTTTAAACACAAGTCAAGGCTAATAGAACTTAAGTGCAATAAAAATGCTCGGTGTGTGCTGAATTACTAGGCCATTGAGGGAGGTCAGTCGAGTGCCAGTTTTTAAATATAGCCCCTCAGGAATTAGTGCTCAGACTCCCCAATGCCTTTACCAAGTCAGTGCACCATAAAGGGATGAGGGAGGGGGACATATTGTTAGGTCTTCTCCAGCTACACTTCATATGGAGTTTTTATTACATGAAAAATTATAAAGTTAGTTATGTTTTGGGTTCTGAGAGGCCACTGCTAAATTTGACCCATTATATAAGAAAATTATTTTAAACTGTGATACTGTGCTTATCCTCTAGCTGTCTCATTATTTCCATTGTACAAAACATAATACTTGTAACTCAGCACGTGCATTGGACTATAATAATGACACTATTTAATGATGCTTGCTAAAATAGACCAAGTCACCACATAGCAGTTAAGCCAGGAGAATGCAAAACTAAGACAAAGGACTGCAACTTATATAGTGTGCAGGAAGCATACAGTGGCTGCTACTAATCTGGTTTCAGGCGGCTTTGTTGTGTTCTTTGTAGGTCACACAAATCCTACTGCAGCAGCAGGCTTTTTAGTTTTAACCTGTGCCCTGCTTGCAGTTTTCAAATTAGTCAGATTATGAATATAGTGCATCAGAGTTATGGCCTGGTCGTCTGGGAAATAGTTTTTTTTCAACTAATACCATTTGTGTAGGTGGTACACTTCAGATTTCGGTTATTTCATCTTTACTTGTTTTTAGGTCTGACCTAAAGAATCTTAATTTCTACTGCACGATAGGGAAAGAAAGGAAAAAGGCATTGCCTCCTCGTTCATCTTCTGGCCACAGTCCTTACTGAGTAAGAAGAGGAACTGCTCACTTGGTAAGGACTGCGACAGGAACACCTGGACTCAGAGTAATGAAGATTACCGGTAAGTAACCGGGTCATTCTACGATTGTCAAGGCTGGACCAATTGGCTATGCTAATGCTTGTTCCTGCATGCATTCAAACCGAGGCACAGTTAATTGTCCAACATGTTTCAATAGTAATAATCGGAACTATAAACTTAAGGAAGACTACCAAATATTTCATTGTTTGTACAACACTTTTTACACCACTTTCCTCCCGTTATTTCAAAGAATAAAGGTAAAAATTGACAAATGTAACTAGAGATTCAAGGCACATGCATCTTGACTTAGAGAACGAGCCATGGAACCTGTATATAAAACCTAAATTAGCAAGGTTACAGAAAACAAACCCGAATATTGTCTTTGCCTTCAAAAACGTTCCCTTCTTTATACAAGTATTGCAAAACATTGCACTTACCCGAGTAGTACAACGCTGTTAAATTTATAGGGAACAGTACATCACTTCCCGTTAGCACTTTTGCACAGGCAGTTCATATTCACCCCTATTTCGGGTACTTCCTAGTCTTCCCCATACTAGTGCAAAGATATAAGAGGATAAATAAAGAAAAAGATAGGATGAAATGTGCAAATAAGGTCAGCACTGTTTGGAAGCCTTGCTGCACGACATGGCTTTATGACCACTTTTATGTCAAAAATATGAGGGGGAAAAAGTGAGAAAATGTGAAAAAGGTGAGGAAAAATAATTTGGAAAAAACAGAAAGGAGAGAGGTTAGCGACGTGATTGGGGAAATAAATTGAAGATTAGGAATAGAGACAAAGTGATTATCAATATAAATGACATGTATGACGACTGCCTACATTTTGAGATGTATTAAAAAGAAGTTTAAGTCAAGTTCTCGGGACACATTTTTATTAGTTGCAAATCAAACTATTACGACCTCAATTGAGACCTCGTTGGTAAACTAGAGTAAATGTGAGTACTTGATGAACAAAAGTTGTTGCTATTTTAAGGATCGAAAATGAGTGTTTTTAACTATACATGAAGAGCAGTTATTTGAGGACCTAAATCAAGCGCATTCCGAAAATTGCTAGGTTATAAAAACATAATGGCTGGTATTTGAGGGCAAAATTAATGTACTCTGGGGAGAGGCAAATTGCGAAAAACAGCGAGTCGCAATTTGTGAGTTACAATTCCAAATGTACAACAGTGTTAGTGACACCGTTAGCGATTCCCGATGGGGTCGCAAAATGCGAGGCTCTTCAATATTCATGAGGCACTCACATTTTGCGACCGCATTGAGAATGGCTGGCCCTCCCAGGGATGGTGGCCCTCTGGGCTCAGCAGACCACCATGTCTGGAACTGCTTTTAAATAAAGCAGCTTTTTTTTTTTTTTTTAAATGCAGCACGTTTTCCTTAAAGGAAAACGGGATGCATTTAAAAAAAAAAGAAACATTTTCGTTTCATTTTTTAAGGGCAGGCAGTGGTCCCTGGGACCACTGTCTGCCCTTAAAAAATATTTTCGCATGCATTTGCAAAGGGGAAGGGGTCCCCTGGGGACCCCTTTCCATTTGCGACTGCATTACCACCTACTTGAAGTAGGTGGTAAATTGCGACTGTTTTGCAACCGCAATTGCGGTCGCAAAACAGTCATACATAGGGCTCAGAGTCACAATTAGGAAGGGATGCCCTTGTAACTCCCCTTCCTAATTGCGAGTCGCAAACGCTATTTAGCGAGTCGCAAATAAATTGCGACTCGCTAAATAGCGTTTGTACATGGCCCTGTAGGGTTTTTGCATGCGCAAACGGGTCGCAGACCCGTTTGCACATGCAAAAAGGGGTCATACATCTGGCCCTTAATCTCCCCGTGCCTATAAAAAATGAATGTGCCCTTGTGTAATGTAACTGGTGCTCATGTAAATTGCTCCAATACCTTCAAGTCGAGTTCACACTATATAAAAAAAAAAAAAAAAAATCTGCAATGTATTCTTCAATAATAATTAAAAAAAGAAATCAAGCTGAAGTTTAGAGCCAAATTTCATGGCTTTGCAAAGTGCATTTCCAGGTGATATTTTATTGTTGCAATAAAGATAAAGTTACTTACCTTTGGCAATGCTCTTTCTGGGGGATACTCTAACTACAGAATATCCCCATGCGCCAGACTAGATGCAGAAGATTTAAATAGCATTGCTCCTGCACGTCTGTCTGTGGCATTGTGCGGCTCTGCATTCACTTCGCACCCCCCTACCGAAGTGGCAAGCTGAGCCATAAGTGCCACCCTGCGCAACTATGTCTAATTCTTTCTTTACTGTCTGCACCCTACGATGCGGAGCTCAACAACAATCAGAGGTACTAGTGTTTGGGAACCTTTTTCGATGACAAAAGAAACTATTCCACCAAACTGGGAGATGTGAGGGCAGTGAGGAATCTGCAGCTAGATTATCCAGCAAAATGGGCATTACTGAAGGTAAGTAACTTGTTCTTCGGATGGATACTTCCACCACAGATTCCTCACCTGTAGTTTTTTTTTTTATATATATATATATAGAGCCAACTTGACCCGAAGGTATCAGGTATCAGAGCATTTACATGAGCAACAGTTTCGTTACAGACAGACACATTCATTTTTTGTTAGGCACAGGGAGATTAAGTGATTTGCCCAGAATCACAGGATGGTGAGCGTCGTTGCCAAGACTCGTACCCGGTTTCCTAGATTTGAGGTCGACCGCCCTAGCTGTTAGGCTATATCCTCTCCCCTCGCCCTGTGGAATAGATACCACACAATACCACTCCCATGTTGGAGGTACTGGTTATTGGCTCAGAACAAAAAGTCCTGCAGGACCAAATAGGTGTAATGACCCTCCTATCAGACCTGTCTGTCAATGCAGTAGTGCTTTATGAACGTGGGAACTGAGACCCACTTCACTTCAGTCGGACAGATGATTAAAACAGGCACTCAATGTGACAATACAGTGGTAGCAGCATTTGCTCTGGTAGTATGAGCCCTCAGTCCTTCTGGAGGTTATTTCTTGGCCAATGTGTAACAGATCTTAATGCAGGGGACTGTTCACCTTGACAAAGTCCTTTTCTGCACCTTTGTTTGTCCCAGAGAACCCTAGAAAAAGCAGATTGTCCACCCAATGGCCTTTGGTGTAATTGATGTAATTGGTTTTGGGGTCCAGCTGATGGAGTCTCTCCTCCTCTTTTGAGGGGGGAGGCGGAGCAAAGAACATTGGATGGGTGATAGATTACCCCTTGTGAAAAGGGGTCACAACTTATTGCTAAAAGGCTGCCTTGGTCTCCAACACCAGTTTGTCTGGAAAAATGGTGGTGTAGGGCGGTTGCACCAAGAGAGCGTGAAGCTCACTCATGCCACAAGTTGAAGTGATCACGACAAGGAAAACAGTCTTCACAGTCAGAAGACACAACAAGCAGCTGTGCATCGACTTAAAGGAATTACGCATGAGGAAAGGACCAAATTGAGATCTCACTGAGGAATCACAAAGTGTTTGGGTGGAACATATGCATCAAGACATTAAAAAACATCATCATCACAGGTGATTTACACAAGTACAGCTAGTCTGTTAAACACAAAAAGGCCTAAAGGGACAGCAAGTATCCCTTAATGATGCCCACTGCAAGTCTTTGTACTGGACCGGAGAGAACACAAATAATAAAAGATCCGACAGTTTGGCTCCAAATAAGGCCACAAATTTGTCCCAGCACTCGGCGCTGATGGACTTTGTAGAGAAACGCCAAGCAGCAAGGATGACCTCCACAACTTCAGTTGGTAGATCGAATGCAGTTAACTGCTGACATTAAAGCTCCACGCATTGAGGTGTAGATTGTGCAGGCCAGGGTGCAGGACCCTGCCCTGCTGCTGTGACAGAAGATCCTCCCGAAGGGGTAGCCTGATCGGAGGACAGAGGCTCATGCCCCGAAGTTATGGGTACCACACTGCCCTTGACAAATCCAAAGCCACTAGGATGACTTGGGCTCAGTCAAGACTGATCTTCAAAGCTTGGGTCATAAGAGGCAGAGGCAGAAAGGCTTACAGGAGTGCCTTGCTCCACTCTAACCAGAATGCATCTCACAAAGAGTCTTCTTGGGAACTCCAGGGCACCAAAGCTTTAAATTGATCATTCTAGATGATGACAAAAATATCTACCTAGGGATCTCCCCACTGCTGAAAGATACCCTGTGCCATCTTGGGGTGTAACTGCCATTCATTATCTGCCAGACAACTCCAGCTGAGCTAGTCTGCCATGGCATTAAAGATCCCACCAGGTGGTTTATGATCAGGGAGATGCCCTAACACTACAGCTAACTCCAGGAGGTGTATAGCCTCTTGGCATAGGACCATAGACCCCACTTCATTCTGCTTGTTGCAGTACCACATGGCGGTGTTGTCCGTGAGAACTTGTATCAGCCTTCCTTTGATGGACTGGAGTAAGGCCTTCAATGCCAGGGAAATGGCCTGCAACTCCAACAGATTGATGTATTGATGTGGAACCACGTTTCCAGAGCCTTTGGATCTCCACCTCTCCCTGATGACCTCTCCAAACCAGCAATGATGCATCAGTCACAACTATTAGCTATGGTTTGGGTAGTGAGAGGGATCTGCTGCTAGTTCAGTTGTGGTTGAGCAGCTACCACTACAGGTCTTTTGCAGTCACCTTCAAAACCTGGATGGAATCCTACAGGATCCCTTGGTGCTGGGCCCACTGAGACTACAGATCGCACTGCAGGGCCTGCATATGCAACATTTCCGTCTGTATCTATCCATATTTATTTTTTGCTCATTTTTTCTGTATTTATCCATTTTTTATTTTATGTTTTCTATATAAATTAAGCTGCAATGGGTATTTTTCCACATTTATTTGACTGATAAATGTATACTTGCACATGAATGTCCAAAAGGTTTCAGTAGTATACAGTGTAATAGCGTTATCTGAAAACACTTGCATTGTAGAATAGCATCAATAACTGTAGATTTGCACTTAACTTGGAAATGCATTGTCATTTATTTTTATCTCCCCTACCTCTAAATCTGTACTCCTACTGACCTATCACTCATGATTGACTGTAGAAAAAATCATCCAAAGAAGACCTATTTTCCAAATTTTTCTGTATTTAAAAATAAATACAGACAGGAAAATAAATAGTTTTCTGTCTGCATTTATCTGTAAAAATCAGTAAAAACGGAAAACAGGGAGCCTTAATTATGATGCAATATTGTTAAATGTATGGATTAATTGTATCACCATTTATGAAAAACAATTAATTAATCAGAGTGGTTTTAGTCATGCATGTACACAACAGTAAAATAAATGTGTATTGGTTTATTTTCTCACCATACTCCAAAACTTGCATGCCACCACATTCCACAAGTAAAAGGCCCAAAAGAGACTTATTTTTAGTATTTGTAAGCTTTCACAAAATATGAACAAACAGCTATGAGCTGCGTGAAAAGAAGCTGAATTAGAAGGCCTCATTTGTTTGATTCTCTTTAACTGCCACCAGGTGTGTTTCATTATTGATTGTTTATTTTTGAAAACGTTCAGACAGAATCCACAAGTTACTAACTTGTGTAACGATATATCTGTAAGAGACAGTAGTTAGTGACAGATTCCTTACCTTAGAACATCCCCAGGCGTCAGGCTGGATCCGGAAAGCCCCGCGCAGCAGCACCCCTGCGCGTCGGCAGGCGGCGTCGTGCGGCTCCGCGTCCGGCGTCGGGACAGCCGGGACGACGCCGCGGCCAGCACCCAGACGCCGCCCATGTGTGCTGACGCCAGCTCTGTACACGACTTTCTGCGCCAGGAACGCAGAGCCATGCAAGAAGCTGACATTGGTGTCTGAAAAATACTAGGGCCCTGAAAGGGATGTCCTTAACCCTAGAAATCAGTTGGCAGAACGGGGAGGATGGGTGGGGCGGTAAGGAATCTGTCACTAACTACTGTCTCTTACAGATATATTGTTACACAAGTTAGTAACTTGTGCATCTGAAAGAGACACGTTAGTGACAGATTCCTTACCTTAGAATAGATACCCCAGCAATACCAACCCCGGTGGTGGGTCTGCTAACAGATTCAGACAAGGAAGTCCCGGAGGACAGAGCGGCCAAAGAAGCCGTCCCTCCGGACCTGGCTGTCAAGGCAGTAATGCGTGGTAAACGTGTGCAGCGAGGCCCACGTAGCTGCCTGACATATATCCTGTAGCGGAACACCGCGGCCTAAAGCCGTGGTAGCAGCTGTTGCCCTGGTAGAATGGGCACGTACCCCAACAGGGGGCTCCTTCTTAGCCAAAGAATAGCAGGCTTTGATACACAAGATTACCCAGCGGGAGATGGTCCTCTTGTGTACCGCCAGACCTTTTTTGGCGCCCACGTAGCCAACAAAGAGCTGGTCATCCACCCGGAACTGTTGTGTGCGGTTGAGGTAAAAGGAAAGCGCACGTTTTGGGTCCAGACGGTGGAGCCTCTCTTCCTCTCTGGAAGGATGCGGAGGCGGAAAGAAGGTGGGCAAAGTGATGGTCTGCCCAATGTGGAAGGCAGTAACCACCTTTGGCAAGAAGGACGGATGCGTCCTAAGAACAACCTTGTCTGGATGGACAGACAGAAAGGGGGTTTGCACGAAAGAGCCTGGAGCTCACTCACCCGCCGAGCGGAGGTGATGGCCACCAGAAAGGATGTCTTCAGAGTGAGAAGACGAAGAGGACAGTTATGTAGAGGCTCAAAGGGAGCGCACATTAAAACGGTAAGAACCAAGTTCAAGTCCCACTGAGTCATCACAAATGGAACAGGAGGGAAGAGGTGTGTAATGCCTTTAAGAAACCTGTTAACAACAGGGGACTTGAAAAGGGAGGGCTGATCAGGAATCCTGAGGAAGGCCGAGATTGCACAAAGATAGCCCTTGATGGTACCCAGGGCAGAACCCTGTTGGGCCAGAGAAAGAAGGAACAGGAGAACCTCAGAAAGAGGGGCAGAAAGGGGATTCACAGCCTTTGATGTGCACCATGCCACAAACTTGTTCCACCTGCAGGCGTATACCACCTTAGTGGAGGGACGCCTGGCTGCCAGAATCACATCACAAACTTCGGGAGGCAAGTCGAAAGGAATCAACTGCCGCAGCTCAATCTCCATGCAAGGAGGTGGAGACTGGACAGGTTCGGGTGGAGGACCGTCCCCTGCTGCTGCGACAGAAGATCCTCCCGAAGAGGCAAACGGATCGGGGGATCGATGCTCATACTGAGTAGCTCAGGATACCAAACTCTTCGAGCCCAGTCCGGAGCCACAAGAATGACTTGGGCCTGGTCGCGCCAAATCTTCTTCCGCACTCTGGGTAGAAGTGGTATAGGCGGAAAGGCGTACAACAGACCACAACTCCACTCGCGACAAAAAGCGTCGCCGAGCGAGTGCCGCCTTGGAAATTCCAATGCGCAGAACTGCTGACATTGCGAGTTCTCTTCGGTGGCGAATAGATCTAACCAAGGCTCTCCCCACTGTAGAAAGAGTCCTTGCGCCACCTCCGAGTGAAGACGCCATTCGTGATCCATCATGCACCTGCGGCTGAGTTTGTCCGCCCTGGCGTTCAGGGAACCTGCCAGGTGTTGAACCATCAGGAATATGCCCTGATGTTCCAGCCATGTCCAGAGACGCAGAGCCTCCTGACATAGGGTCCACGACCCCACCCCGCCTTGTTTGTTGCAGTACCACATGGCGGTGGTGTTGTCTGTGAACACCTGCACTACCTTCCCTTTGACAGAGGGAAGGAATGCCTTGAGTGCAAGTCGGATCGCCCGGAGCTCCAGAAGGTTGATATGGAGCCGGGACTCCGCCGGAGACCAGAGGCCTCTGATCTCCGCCTCTCCCATGTGACCGCCCCATCCCAGAAGGGACGCGTCCGTCACAACTGTGTGCTCCAGCTGGGGAAGGGAGAGGGATCTGCCCATGACCCATTGCCGGTTCGAGAGCCACCACTGCAACTGTCTTGCAGTCCCCTCCGAGATCTGGACGTAATCGGACAGGTTCCCCTGATGCTGCGCCCACTGGAACTTCAGGTCCCACTGCAGAGCCCGCATATGCCATCTGGCATGATCGACCAGCAGGATGCAGGAGGCCATGAGGCCCAGCAGCCTCAGGGTCATCCATACCGAAACCCAGGATAGAGGCTGAAAGATCGGAATCATAGCCTGAATATCCCGGACTCGCCGTTCGGGAGGATAGGCCCGAAACTGCGTTGTGTCCAGAACTGCTCCGATGAAAAGGAGCTGTGGAGAAGGAATCAGGTGCGACTTCGGCACATTGATGGAGAACCCCAGCGAGTGCAGGAGTTCGGCCGTAGTCTGGAGGTAGGAGACGACTGCCTGGGACGAGCCCGCCTTCAGCAACCAGTCGTTGAGGTAGGGGAAGACTGGAACCCCTGCGACCAGCACCATCACTTTCATGAACACCCGAGGGGCGCTGGTAAGGCCAAAGGGGAGCACGGTGAACTGAAAATGCTCGAGGCCTACCGTGAACCGCAGGTAACGCCGGTGGGCCGGCAGGACGGGGATATGAAAATATGCGTCCTGCAAGTCCAACGCTACCATCCAGTCTCCGGGGTCGAGGGCAGTCAAGACCTGAGCTAGGGTGAGCATCTTGAACTTCTCCTTCCGGAGGAAGCGATTGACGTTCCGGAGGTCCAAGATAGGACGCATGTCCTCCTTGTCCTTTTTGGGCACCAGAAAGTAGTGGGAGTAACAACCACGCCCTACTTCTGGGGTCGGAACGCGCTCGATTGCCCCCTTGGCCAAGAGGGCCGTAACTTCCTTTTGAAGAAGCACCAAATGATCCCCCGACATGCGGTGGCATTGAGGTGGCATGGCTGGGGGGGTAGTCTCGAAGGGGAGGGAGTAGCCCCTTCGGACAATGTCCAAGACCCACTTGTCCGAGGTGATGGCACGCCAGTGGTGAAGGTGATGGCGGACCCTGCCCCCTACTGGCGTGCTGTGGACCTGAAAGGATGGACTAGGAGGGCTTGGAGGCCGCGGACGGGGCGGCGGTGGTGGCCTGACCCGCACGCTGGTTACCCGACCCGCCTCGGCGGGAGCCACGCCCACGCGAAGACGCTTGCTGCGCGGGCCGGTGGCTGGGCAGCGGACGTGACTGGGCGCCCCTTCCGTGGCAACGAAAGGGGCGAAAAGCAGACTGTTGCGGAGGGCGCACAGCAGAAAGGCCCAGGGACTTGGCTGTAGCCCGCGAGTCCTTAAAGCGCTCCAGCGCATGGTCTGCCTTGTTGCCGAAAAGGTCGACACCATCAAAGGGCATGTCCTTCAGTGTGTTCTGGACATCGCCCGAGAAACCAGTGGTCCTCAGCCAGGCGTGATGGCGCAGCGCCACTGTCGTCGCAAGCGATCTGCCTAGCGAGTCGGCGGTATCTAGGCCACACCGGATAGTATACTTTGCCGCATCTCTTCCTTCCGCAATGGCGCGGGAAAGCAGTGCCTGGGCCTCCTCAGGACACTGGGGCAAGACCTGCGCCACCGAATCCCACAAGGAGTGGGTATATCGGCCCAAAAGGCAAGCGGTGTTGACGGACCGCAAGCCAGCACTGGTGGAAGAAAAAACCTTCTTCCCAAATTGGTCCAGTTTTTTGGATTCCCTATCCGGAGGAGCGGTAGGGAAGGCGCTCTGAGAGGCGGAGGCTTGGACAACCAAGCTCTCAGGGGTGGGGTGTTGGGAAAGGAACAGGGGGTCGCCCGGAGCAGGGCGATGGCGTCGGGCTACGTTCCTGTCCACAGGAGCCCCTGTGGTGGGCTTGGACCAGGTGCCCAAAAGAACGTCCGAAAGTGCCTCGTTGAACGGCAGCAGTGGCTCCGCAGAGGTAGCCGCCGGCTGAAGCACTTCCGTCAGGAGGTTAGTCCTGAAAGCCACTGTAGGTAACTGGAGGTGCAGGACCTCAGCTGCCCTACGCAACACCGTAGCAAAGTTTGCTCCCTCCTTCGTTGCCACGGAAGGAGGAGACAGCATGCCAATGTCTGGAGAGGTGCCCAGACCACTGGCCTCCCCAAGTTCCTCAGCCCAGTCCTGATCATACTCACATTGGGCAGTGAGAGGGTCCTCAGACCCCTCCCAGTTCTCTTCGTCCTCCAATCAGGATCAATGTAAGGAGGAGGGACATGTGGGACCCAAGGTCTCAGCGGTGCCGGAGCCGATCGACGTCGGTCCGGCGCTGAGTCCGGGTCCAGAGAGAACCGGGGAACGACGTCGCCCGGAGCCCCGGGCGGCGTCGTGAACGGCACCGGTGAAGTCGACGCCGGTGGAGGTGTCGTGAGGTCAACCGGCGTCGACCGGGGTTGTGGCAGCACCGGAGCCGGGGCTGGTGTCGCTGGCGGCGCCGGGACCGGAGTCGCCGGCGGCGCCGTAGGAACCCCACTAGGGCCCGCGGGCCCGAAGGCACACCGGGGGGACCTTGAGGCCCGAAGAGGCGGGCCATGGCCGACAGGAACTTCTGTATTTTGGCCGGAGTCACCGCCGAACCCGGGAAGGGCGGGTAATGCGGCGGCGGCTCCGCAGGCACTCCCGGCGCCGCGGGGACAGTGCCGACGGGACCCTGCGCCAAGTCGCGCGACCGGCGAGGGGAAGTCGGCGAGCGATGACGCTTTTTCGACTTCTTGTGCTTCGACTTACCGGAGGAGTGCGAAGACTGTGACCCCGAAGAACGATGAGGACTCCGCGACCGGCCCCTCGACCTCTCTCTCGACCGGGGCTTGGATTGGCGCGGAGCCGACTGCCGGACCTCGAGGAGCTTTCGAGACCGCTCTCGCAAAGCCTTCGGATGCAAGGCCCGACAGTCAGGGCACGACTTGGAGTCGTGGTCGCGCCCGAGGCAGTAGAGACAATCCTGATGCGGGTCTGTGATCGACATCATTCGACCACAGGCGTCACATGGCTTGAAGCCAGGCATCCCTACCGACACCGTAGGAGTTGAACGACTCGAGAAAACAGTGACAAAAAGTCACAAAAAATTTCAGTCAAAAATTGACTGGGGCACTGCTCTCTCCGGATCTGCGCTTACTGGCACGGAAAAAGAAAGAACTGGCGTCAGCACGCATGGGCGGCGTCTGGGTGCTGGCCGCGGCGTCGTCCCGGCGGTCCCGACGCTGACGACGGACGCGGAGCCGCACGACGCCGCCTGCCGACGCGCAGGGGTGCTGCTGCGCGGGGCTTTCCGGATCCAGCCTGACGCCGGGGATGTTCTAAGGTAAGGAATCTGTCACTAACGTGTCTCTTTCAGATATATAAACTGGAATAAAGCTTTATTAGATAGAGAGGAACTTCTATCCAGGAATTTCAGACTTAGAGTCCTTGCTGAATGCTACAGAAAAGGCAAGTCGGGTCCTCTAACAAGCTTATCTGCCTGTTCGAGGACAATATAGACACAGACAAGGACAACAGCTACTGTCTCTTTATTGAACACTGCTTCCATTGTGTAACGAGCATTTGCAATGCAATAGGTCTCGCATTTTGAGAGTTCTAGCTATGGCGTAGTAAATAACAATGTGTTTTACCTTGCATTTTCCCCCAGTATTGGCAATGCCAGTAGGTTTGGCTCTCATGTAACAAACATTTGTGCATACAACACATGCAAACAGCATTTTTTGAATGCTTGTGTTCACATGCTTTGGCACAAAGGTAGACCTGTTGGGTTTGCCAATACTTGTTCGAGTCTGTCTGAGGGATAGGTGATCTATGGTTGGGAGCAGTGGTGGCGACCAGTGGATGGAGTTCTATAGGTCAGCATCGAGGACAGGGAAGAGGGAGCCTCGAGTGAGGTGTTAGTGTGATGGTACAGAGTATGTGGTTGGGCTTGTGCTTCATCTTAAGTGCATGTGTGCAGTACCTGGCCTCGGTGCGCATATACCATGAATGAGAGCACATAATGAGTCTGTGCCACAGATTACTTCGATAATGCGAGTGCTTTAACATAGTCACTCCAAAACAAAGAACACCACAGATCCAACTGCAGTGTTAAAAATTTATTTTACTGTCCCGCTGATAACCTGCAAAAGCATCCCCAAAAACAGTTTGCTGGGACTGGAGTGCACAGCAAGGGCCTCTGCCCTACAGCGCTGGACACTAGCAGAGGTGACGAATTAATGAAAAGAACCGCCTCAGCCCAGTGTGTGTGGTCAAGTTGCTACTGCACTCCAGAGCGCCCAATTTGAGAGCCTTGGTATAGAGGAGGCCTCTGCAGTAGGTGCGGTGAAACAGCTTGGGGTTAGCAGCTGACTCACATCAGCCTAGCTCTGACAAGAAGGAGCAGAGGAGAACAGCAAGAGAGAGAGCGAGAGAGAACCATGAGCGAGCCCGCTGCCTCTGGTCTTCCCGTTGTGTATGGCTCATGCTATATAACACTGGAGTGTGAGGTGTTGAAGGCACTGAGGGTTGCGAGCAGTGCCTGTTGAACACGCCTCAGAAGCCCCAGACAAGGTGATCAATAAGTGAGCGAGGTAGTTTCTCATGACTGTCTCCAAAGCGTATAAAAATACAGGCTTTCGGTGTAAAGTCCACGACGGCGGAAAGCAATAATTTTAACAAGACCCCGAGCTGAGCCAGCGAATTAACGTGCATACATACGAAAGGGTGCTACAATTCCTTGAATTATGGCATGCCCCTAAACCACTGGTATAAGAGGACTTCAGCACTCACCGTCTGATGATACGAACTGTCCCACGGCTGAGGAGCCACCCACAGTCTCCACGACGGGGGAGGGAGGGAAAGCGCAAGCGTGCCATGCCCGCGTTGTGCTGAAACGCCGCGACCCGTAATCGTACGCGTGCACATCTCCTGTCCCCCTTCGCAAGAAAAATCGACGACAATAGATCTCGCCAAGCGAGCAGCGCATGCGCTGCGTCGCTAGGCGAGACCTAAAAAGCCTGTCTCCTGATACAGCCAAGTTCCCGCCCAGCTCCACCACTACAACACTGCATTTCAAAATCTTTACATTTCCAAGGAAACAAAAAACTGAGTTGCAATAGGGCTGCACACGTCTACATCCCTACTGATGGATGGCTGTATAATGGGAAATGCATTCAAACAGCAACACAACCAGGAAACATCAGCGCTAGTAAGATAAGTCACAGGTTTAAAAAAATTCATAAAGATCTAACAATTCCGCACATGAGAAAGCAACTTGATTTTAAGGTATAAATTTTGTAAAAGCGGAGCATCTTGGTTTCACAAATCCAGGGCAACTACTTTTAACTGTCACAAAAAAATAAAAAATACAACACCACCTTACTAAATAGACAGTAAACCAGACAGTTAAATGACCCGCGTGAATTATTTACTGAGCAGGTTTAGGTACACTGAATACACACACAAAAAGCAATACCTTGATCTGGAGCCGACGAGGGAAGGGAGGGAAAGTGAAAGCGCGCCATGCGCGCGTTGTGCTCAAACGCCGCGAGCCGATCACGTGCACATCTCTTGTCCGGGCACGTGCTCATCTCCTGTCCCCCTTCGGAAGCTAAATTGACAACAATAGATCTCGGAAGCGAGCAGCGCATGTGCTGCGTCACTAGGCGAGACCTAAAAACGGTATGTGGGTGTTAATCTATAACAATCCAGTAGGCCCCTTTTTGGTGCTATTTTAGCTTAGCTAGCCGAGGTAAAAGAGCGCTTGGGGATACGGATGTAAAAAAAGCCCTAAAATACTGTCATAATGTTACAATATTTCTGTTATTTTGCCTTTTTACAAATATCATTGCCCCATATTATTTTAGGAGTAGCTACTATTCATATTGTGCGCACTAGAATAGGATTTTAATTTTCATAAATCTTGAAAATATATTCCTAGCTTACTTGTGTTCTTAGGTGTGTCTATTCTATTTTGAGTTCTAAGTTGTGAAGTCTAACAGGACAGATAGTTACCTAAAATGCACCTTACTCAAATAATGCTGAGTGGATTGCAGGAGGCTGCTGCCCACCAGGTTCTCGATCTCATGTTGGTATACAGACTAAGTCCTTCTAAGCAGAGTCTAGAAAATAAATTTCCTGGCGATGATCTGGAGAAGAATCCAGAAAACATCACCATTAAATATTTTAGAAAATGTAGGATTAGGAATGGAATTACCATAATATGAGATGCATTTTTCAATGCTTGTGTATCTTACATAGAATCCATATTTTTATGAACAAGTACTGCAAACAAATGAAATCTTAATACTGAGGTAGGTTAGCAAACACTATCTGGAGTCAAAGAATCTAGAAATGCAACATCTCTTACTCCATTTATTATAGTGTTCAAAATTTGTGAGCTGAGTTATACCTCTTAATTCATCGATTAGTTTCATGCAAAACTATTGATCTTTCCTCAATCACGTATTTGGTTGCTGTAGATTATTAGACAGAATTTGTTTTAGAGGTGCTCACTCAAACACTGTATTTCAGTTGATGGAATTCTTAAACAATGGATTAATACATGTTCTTTCAAACATATACTTTAAAAAATACCTTTCTAAGTTCCCACACTTCTTCTACAGAGACAGCGGTCCCTACTCCTTTGTAGTTGCACTGCTTAAGACACACTGGTCCTTTAACGGCATACAAACACAATTCCTTTTCTGTGTTATGCCGAATTTCACGTTGCGTAGTGTACTCGAAATACTAAAAAACAAACAAAAAAAACCAATACGATAAAACAGGTATTATATACACAAGTATTACATACACATAGCAGATACTTTAAATCATACAAAGTATTGACATCAGGTGTATTTTATGAACACAGTTTGACATTTGAGCTACTCTTGACATGCGGGATAAACAAGCATTGGCAAAGGCAATAGGTACTGCCATGAAACGTATTGACATTGCCAGTGCTTTTTTCCACTAACTTTTGCTGTGCATGTGCGAGGCCTGGGGGCAAGCTGGTGTTTGGGAGTTGAGGAATATCTTTTAATATAGAGAGTGATGTTAAATGAGGGGACTTATAGTCACACGCTGTATGCAAGGACCATCAACAACAATGGAAGGATGCATGTCATCCATTCAAATCAGGGAGAGACTTATATGCTCCCTTGGTGTGGAAAACACAAGAATAGGCAAGGAAGCCTTCAATTCAAGAGCAGGGAAGTGCGAGAGACAAGGCAGCCATCCAGTCATAAGCAAGGGGCTGACCAAAACCCCACTATATGTAATGTATTGTTCACAAAAGGACTTGAATAGCAGACAGCTAATGCAGTCTTCATGCAAAACCTTAAAAAAGCAGGTGGGATACATAGGGGCCTACCCCATAAACAAATAAATCCATAAACAAATAAAAGAAAATTGGTCTGGCATTGGCTGCTAGTTTTTTGGCTTTGTCAATGCTTGTTTTGTTATGGTATTTGTAAAACTTTGTTGTTGGGGGATCTGATGAGCATCAACAACATTAACAAAAATATTGGATAAAACCAAAAATATTTTTGGGTCTCAAAAAGCGCATATTGCTATAATAGTCCCTGGCACTGAAAGGAACTGTTATGTGTATGGATGGTCTCCTAGTGAAAGGGCACAACGCTGTCACTCAGTCAAGTTATCTAATGGCTTAAGTGGACAGATTCCTTGCCCCATGCTGTATGTTGCAGTGGGTAGAAGAAAAATGTGACCGACAAAACCAGACCAATGGAAGTGGTCTGGCTGAAAGCCCCTATAAGTAACTTATTATATGTCTAATTTGGTAAAATTAAAAGGTCTTGGGTAACACTAGATCCAAAAACAAAACAATAACGTAAAAAAAAATTGGAAGCAAACCTCATTAGGAATATTGTAATAGTACCTTTATAAGTGAAAAAATGTATATATTGCATTAAACTGAGTAGATTAATGCAAATATAGGATGACAAATAACACCCAAACATTATCAATCTGCGAGATTAATCACCTAGTTACCACTTAATAAAAAAGAAAATCACTTGAAACATTAACTAGATACTGCTACAGCCGCAAAATAGGATCTTGAGCTCACAATCTAACTGCAGGGCTCACTACAGATCTAAGACTCACAAGCACACACATGCGAAGAATAGGAATACTGCCAGTACTGCTGATGACTTGTTATGAGTGATCTCTGGCCCATAAATCAACATTGCGGAGTCTCCAACTTTATACTAGACCATGCCAACCCCTATATGATCTCTAGCTGCCACACATACACCACAGAGCACTCAGTTCTAAATCAAGTATCACTTACTTACCATCTGATGGTCAACTGTAAACCTGACCGAGCTGAATGCCTGGCTCTAAACAAGACACACCTTGGCTCACAGGTTTGCCCCAGACACTACTGAGTTTCCAGTTCCAAACCCCTATTAGCAAGCACCGAGCTCCTGGTCAAACAAGACACACCCCTCAGCTTCACACCAGACACTGCTCATTTTACAGCTTCAAACTAGATACTGCTCTGCTCCAAACTAAACAGTACTGTGGTTCTTGACTTCAAACCACACACTACTCAGCTTTCGGCTCCAAACCAGACACTGGTAAGCTCTTAGATCCAAACCGGACACTTCTGAGGCTCCCAGCTCCAAAACAGGAATTGAAGAGCTTCCATCTCCAAACTATACACTGCTCAGCATTCAACTCCCAATTAGGTGCTGCTGCTGAACTTTCAGCTCTGACTACACACCATTGAGCTCCTCACATCTCACTAGGAGGAGCAGATCGCAAACCTTAAAATGTTAAACTGCCTCTATGAATCATTTTAAAACTAGGCATACTGAACTATGGGATCTGTTGTGTAGTGTCAGGAAGGAAGCTAGAATAGTGACTGTGCGGAAAAGGTTAAGCTACTGCAGCAATTTTCCTCACTTCCTGGCTGCCATCTTGTGAGGTCAGTGCTCATTCCCCGGGGCCTATTTTAAGGGCGTGCCAGCACGGACGTGCCACCAGCGCGCCAAAGGCAAGCCCCTTCACGCCTGTATGGCACCATGGGCCAGGACCCATGGTGGTTTGGAGTCAGCCCCTATACAATAACCTAAACAGGTACTATTGGGTCTTGCAAGGTCCCTGCCTAAAGTCTGGCACCATGTCCTCGACCTGGCAAAGGGAGAGCCTCAGTGCAAAAACTGTGGGTATCTACTCAGGGCTCAGCCAAAGACTAACCCAGAAGGCAATTCAACCTTTGTACCTCAGTCCATGGAAAAGTTTTTTCTCTAGTAATTGTAGGTCATTAGTCAAACATAAATTGGAAATACAGGATTTCCTGAAAGAGCATCAGTCAGATGCTGTCTTTCTTACAGAGATGTGGCTCACGCAGGACGCTTCGCCTGAACTTCAAGCCATCACTAAAGGTTTTGCCATTTTGAGAATGGATAGGCAAGGACAGAGAGGAGGGGGGATCGTGATAATCTTTAAGCAAGAGATACTGTGTTCCCTCTCTGAGTTGTGCATTGGAGGTAGTGAAGTCGCTCTCTTCTCATTGGCGTTGACCAGTAAATGCACAATATCAGGCAGTTTGATCTGTCATCCACCAGGTCCTGCCTCCAAGTTTGTCTCGCAGATAGCAGAGGTGGTAACTCCCCTGGTTCTTCGGTACTCTAACTTTACAGTTGTGGGAGACCTTATTCTGCCTTTTGAGGAGGTCACTTGTCTGGCAGCAACATCAGTGACTGCAGACTTCCAGGGGTTCCAGCTGGTCCAGTGTGCGACTTCGCCCACACATAGATTGGGGCATATTCTTGACCCTATCTTTTCTAATCTGACTGGTATAGCCACTGATCAGCCTATCCCTCTTACTTGGTCTGACCATATGGCCTTTCCTTTCTCAGCTCCTTATGAGAAGGCACCTATTATTCTTGCCTCAACCTCGCCAACAAGGGTGAGGAGGTGGGCTAAAGTTACTATCCCTAAATTTTGTGATGCTCTGGTCACTAGTCGGTCTATTCTGGATAGTTGTATAGATAGAGCGGATACACAAGTGGATAACAGGATTAATGGAGCGTTAGATAAAATACCTCCACTAGAGAACCAGATCTTCCGCAGATTAGATCCATCACCTGACTGGTGTAATGAGGATTTGGTGGTATTAAAAAAAGTGTAAGCATCTGTGGCCCTGGCAGCACAGATGATCCCACCTGTAAGAGGGACTATGTGACTGCACAAAAGATGTCATCGTTATATCATGAAAGCTCGCCTTGACTTCTATATGAATAAAATTCAGTCAGCCCAATGCTCACTCTGCAACATTTTCACAGTGGTCAGGTCACTGTTATTTCTATCTCAGCATCAATTGCACCTTCTGAAGAGGGGTGCAAATCTTGGCCCACTTCTTTATGCAAAAGGTGGCCAAAATATACAAGTCTTTTCCTGAAAAAGCAAGAGATGCCTGTGCTTGAGCTCATGGTTCAACTGCCCAGACGATAGCTCTAAGCTACTTAACTTCAGGCCGATTGAGCATGAGGAGCTGACATTGCTATGTGCTGTGGTGAAGTTAGAGTCACCGTTGGACCCAGCCTCCCCATCCATATTAGAAAGAGGGGTGGAGTTGACTAACTGTAGTTGGCGAACGGATCAACAGAGCCCTGGCTTCTGGTCCATTTCCTTGGTGATAGAAGCATGCTATGGTGGTGCCACTATTAAAAAGAACCGTTGCTGGATCCCGCTAAGTCGGATAATTTCTGTTTGTTTTTGCTACTACCTTTATTCTCTAAAATCACAGAGAAGTTTGCTAAAAGACAGCTCTTGGGCTTTGTAGAGTCACAACTTACTACATGTGATGCAATCAGGGTTTAGTCCATCACAAAGTACTGAGTCTGCCTTGTTGCTGGCAACAGAGTCGATCCGTAAGGTCCTGGACGCAGGCGATTTGGCAGCACTGTTATTATCAGATCTTAGTGCCGCATTCGCCACCATGTCCCATAGCATCCTGTTGGAGAGACTCTGGAACTGTGGAGTGGGCGATAAAGCATTGAACTGCGTCGCTTCTATCTTGCAGGGGCGTTAGTTTCAGGTATCACAAAAGCCTTACCAGTCAAAAGTGCTTCCAGTGAATCCAGGAGTGCTGCAGGGCTTGTCTTTGAGTCCAGCATTGTTCAATGTGTACATGCAACCGCTTGGGGAGGTTATTGAATGCTATGGGTTTACCATCATCTCATATGTGGATGATACGCAGCTTATCACGCGGTCACAGAACTATTGCCTTGTCCTTGTGTCTCTGCCTTGCAGAAGTTGCCAGGTGGATCGACTGGAACTGTCTTAAGCTCAATGCTGGAAAGACTGAGGTGCTGACCTTGTGCATTGAATCAAACATCTACTCCACTGCTTGGTGGCCCATGGAGCTGGATCTGCTACCTGAACCAAAACCCAAGGTTAAGAACCTGGGTATTTAGCTGGACAGAAAGCTGTCTTTTGACAGCCAAGTTACTGCTGTGGCAGGAAAATGTTTTGGAATTCTTAAGATGTTGAGAAAAATTCTCCGCCTTCTGCCAGAGCCAGCTAGAAAAACAGTAGTTCAGGCTCTTACTGTGTCAAGGCTTGATTACTGCAATGTGCAGTATCTTGGGGTTGCACAGGGCCGGATCAAGAGACTCCAAAGAGAGCAGAACGCTACTGCATGTCTTCTCTTGAACCTCCCACGGTGCGCGTGAATGGGGGGGGGGGGGGAGGGAGACACTTAAGAAGCTGCACTGGTTGCCTGTGAGGCATAGGGCTTCTTTTAAACCCTTGTATTGTCACAAGGCACTTGCAAAAAAAGGACTACGGTAATTTCAATCTTTGGTCAAACCATATATACCAGTGAAAAACCCATGATCGGCTGGGGAGAAGTTGGTGTTGGTTCCCAAAATAAAAAGAGCACGCTCAGGTGGTAGTTCTTTCAGGTACCTGGCACTGAAGATGTGATTCAGACGGACTGTGTTTTTTGTGAAAAATGTAAAACTTTATTCTTTAGTGTGAGAGGTAGGGGAGTTTAATTGCTGCATTTGGGGTTGCAGACACCTGTACCTAGCACTGGGACACCTCTTTCGAGGTACCTACGCGCTTTATAAAATGTGTTATTATTACTGGCAGAACACAGCATTTTGGGACATAGGTTCAAATTTAGAAAGGAACTTCGAAAGCCCATCAGGAATCATTGGAGATATCTGTAGCAGAGAAGGTCTTGGAGGACCTTCAAAGAAGGCCGCCCCTTTGCTGATATAGACACTGTAGACATAAAATGGTGTCTCACAAGATTTGCGATGGCTATCCAAGCCAACAAGCCAACCATAGGGCACTTCAACTAACCTGATTAATAAAGAAAGCAGTGTCTTGCATTCCTGCCAAATCTGATCACTGCTTGACGTTTATTCACTGCAACCCGTCAGGTTATTTCTCATTTTATCTTCTATTAGACTCTGTCAGCCTTACGGTGTGGAAGCCTAATTGAAATAATAGCAATCAGCACATATGATAGAGAAAATGTATTATAGAAGACAAGATAACACAAATACGTGCAGCACGGAGACAGTCAGCATAGCTGCTGAGTGTCCAACAAGGAGGAGTCTTCCAAAGCTATTTATTGGTGAAAACCACAAGAGGAAAATAGTCACTATTCATGCAAATATGTTCAGTAAAAGTACAGGATTATGACACTTCTTAAGAAATTAAGCAAAGGGGGCGGCTACTGCCCATCAGTAGCCTCACCAAGTTACACAAGTATAGAACACTAGGCCAATCAGAAGAGGCCAACACTGCATGATACCTGCCTGGTCTGAGGTGCTGTGACTTGTTGCTACCCACGTGATCTTTGTTCGTGACGTTTTGGGACTGTCTGAGCTAATGCAACATACCAGTAACAGTAATTTCTACAGAAGTGACTTTGCAACATCTGGTCAAGCTAATGCAACGTACCAGTAACAGTAGTTTCTACAGAAGTGACTTTGCAACATCTGGTCTAGTGAAGTGCACGTAGACTGTGCTATTTCCACATATTGTGTGCCCAAGCTTTTGTGGCTAAGCTTGTATCATGTACTGTCTGAATGTGGTTCTTGAGCAAGCCTTGCGTTACAAAAGCAGCTTCACTTTGAGCCATGGAAAAGTACAAGCAATTGTCTGGTGATTTTATGTCAACTTTGCGAGGGCCTGAAAAGAAAGACATTTGGTATCAACCCAAAAAGATGGTTTCCACATTATCCCATCTGATACCAAATCACTAATTTGTATCATGTCTCATCATCATCTCTCTCTGTGTCTTCATAACTCCAGTCAGCCCTGGGCTTATGGTGTTCGTGTACCTTGTATTTTGGCACACAGCATGCACAACTGGATGCCAAAGCTGAAATTGATGCTGGGCAAACTTTGATCTTTATATACAGCGTTAGTGTTGCTATCACTATTACAATCACCAATATCCATTATCCCCATCTTCCCAACATTGCCATTAATGAACGGTATTTCAATGTCTCTTGCAAACATTATAATGACTGCAGGTACTGTTATTCCTGGAACCGGGGACAATATTGCTGTCAGCATCGCTGGCCACTTTCTCTCCACCCTCCTTGTTTTTGGCATTGTCCTAGCCGTTGTCAAAAGTTCTTGGAGTTGGAAAACCTTGAACTTTGTGGCCGAAGCAGTTAGTCTTTGTATCTAACTAGCATGTCCTGCGCTCCTATTGAGGCAGGGGCCAGCAATACTTTCAAAGGAAATCGTTGGTGCTTTTATTGTGTAGCGTCAGTGGTTTACCAGCACATGACGTCACTTAGCAGTTGAAGAAAACGTAGGGATCCTTGGAAATATTATTTCCAAAGGCCTGGCCTGCTGTGCGCAGCAGGGATCTACCTCTGTCAAATTGAGCTTGCTGTTGGAGGCCTGGCCTGCTTTGAGCAGGGACCTGCCTCTTCACACTTTACGTACATGTTGCTATTGTGGTTAGTTGGAACAATGCCTTATCTTCTGTTGCATTTTGACACTTTTCTAAAGTCTGCTGAGGAAGGATGCAGAGCCTCAGTGATGACACCTGTGAACAGAAAAGTAACCGTTGGTGCCTGTCTTCAAGTAATTTGAGAGGTTAGCAAGCACTTCTATTACTTAGGCACTTTCAATATGTAGAAAACAAAGTGATGAGGAAGGTAAAGATGTCTTGTTGTCACAGCTTGTAGACTGAGGGGTTGGGGCGTTGATGTTCCAGATGTCTTTAGTTGATGTATCATTGGGGCCTGCTTGCACACTCTTCCTTTCTCTGGTGTGTGCAGCACGCGCAACCCTTCAGGATGAACTGTGGGTACCTTTCTCACTTGGAACCTTTCGTGGAACGCACGTTGTAACGAGGCTGTCCTTGATGTGATGCAGGGGATGGCACTGGAGACTCCTGTGGTGGTGGCAGAGTTACTGCTTTCTTTGTATGAGAGCCATGGATCCAGGAAGTCAGGCCCTCACACTTGGCTGCTGTTGTCAAAAGGACCGGATATGGCACCTTCCACCGATGTTGGAGACAGTGCCGTCTGGTGTGGGCTTTTAGTCAAACCCAATCCCGTGGCTGGAGGCCATGGGCTGCTGGTGTCTCTGCTTCAGGAAGGGCCTACAGCACCTGACGATGTTAGTCTTTTGTAGTATTGAAGAAGCAGATCATTAGATATGGACAGAGGGACAATAGACATGTGGCCTGGAATGTTCAATGGCCATCCAATCACTATTTCATGTGGGCTGAGCTCTCTCACTCTGTCTAAGGTGCTCCTCATGGACAACAGAGCAAGTGGTAGTGCATCAATCCAGGTCAGTTTAGTGGATGCACAAATCTTCCCTATCTTATTTTCCAACACTCAGTTCTTTCTCTCAACATCGCCCGCTGCAGGTGGATGATAGGCACAATGTAGTTTCTGTGTAGCTCCTATCCCCTGGTACAACCCCTCAATCATGTGTGAGATGAACGTCGGTCCATTGTTATAACTCAAAAGCATATGTACTTAAAAGCACAGAATGAACTCTTTCAGGAGGCATTTGGCAACAGTCTGTGCATCGCAGTTCTTGGATGGGTATGCCTCAGTCCATTTGCTGACATCCACACTATTACCAACACATACTTCTACTTCTTAGTGGGGGCATGTCCATCTGGAGACTCTCAGAGGGTCCGTGGGGTGGTGGAAAGTGGCCAGGTGCAGTTGGTGTACCCTTCCCAGTGTTGTATTGTGCGCCTGTGTTATTGTGTCATGAACCATGAACAGCTATATCCTCATCTGCATCAGGGAAATGTGTGTCCCTTAAATCAGGTCGAACATTTGTATACCTATCTGTGGCTAGCATACATGGAGTATTCTTTACCAAACACTCCCTGTCTATGACCCATTGCTAGGTGTGAAATCAGTAGTGACGCAATGTGTGGGCAAAATTGTCAGTAATATAGAACACATTTGCACCAGTGGAGCTTCCTAACCAGATATGAGAAGGTGAAAAAAGTATCATTAAGCACATGCAGACAAACATTTTCGAAAACAGGAAGCTTCTCTGTCACGGTAACACTTTTGGGAATCAAAATACTCATCAAAATATTTGCAATCACCCCTAAAGACTGCACCTGTAAACTAAAAGACATTTTAAATCTGTACACATTGTATCCTGAAAACATAATTATAATACGAAACACAGTTATTCAATGCACACTATCCTTCTGCATTTGCATATACTCATTACTAAACATCAATATATAAACATAATATTACTACTTATTATCCATTCTTGGTAGTCCCTGGCAAATGCACTGCATCAAAATGTATTATACATACACATTATTTTACTTAGATACATACATTAAATAATACTTCTCCTCGCACCGCTAATTAGGCAAAACCCTGCAAGAACTCAATTTACCCAGTGCTATTCCATCTGTGCTCGTGGCGATGGCCAATTACCTAACCTGACAGAATTGTGTGATCCTGGGCATTTCATTTATATATATATATATATATATATATATATATATATATATATATATATATATATATATGTATATATATATATTTTTTTATTATCACATTCAAGAAAATATAGGACTTAGTAACTTAGCAACTTACAACATCGTTCTGTATAATTGGAACCCAGGCCACCCACATCATTCATCTCTTAGTTCAATACTTGCATTGTTGTCATGGTGGGGAGAGAGTTAATATGTTCAAATGCATACTTTAACAAGCATTTGCAATGCAATAGGTCTCGCAACTGCGAGTTTTGGAGCTATTGGTATTGTAAATGGTATTGTAAATGACAATGCCTTTAATTTATGTTGTACAAACCAAAACATAAATAAAAGGCATTGTCATTTACAATGCCAATAGTTTAAACTTGCGTAAATGCGAGACCTATTGCTTTGCAAATGCTTGTTTCAGGAGGATTCCTCCTCGCAGGCCCCCAAATCCTGTTTCGTTTCTTCACTGTGCCAGTTTGTTTTCCCGCTCCCACATGCACTCCTGACGCTTTATTCGCACCCTCCCAACTGTGAAGCATTGTTCGCTTCCTGTCCAAAAAGTGCTTGCAAAGGTGCAACATTGTCACAGTGACTGGTGGGTTTGAGAGGGGTACTAGGTATGTCCAGGAGGGGTAGCATCTTTGCAAGATTTTCTCTGTAAGTGCTGATCCCATAAATGCACTTTAACTTACTGTGTGTACATTTATCTTATGTAGCTATCCCCAAAATGTGACAGGGTGGGCCAGTGCTCAATTTGTAAAGAAATAATTGCCAGGGCTTCTCGCCAGGAGGCTACTGCAGCTTGCACCACCCATTGCCCCTGTCAAAATTGCCATTACATTACCTGCACAACTATTAATCATCAGACTGCTACCAGTGTGACAATTCAGACTGTTAGAGGCCTCCACAGCTATAAGAATGGTTTGGGCTGCAGGTATCTGTTGTTTTTAATGTATAATGAAATAATAAAACTATTGTTCTGCTTATGTCTAAATCACACAAACAGCGCCACCATGTGGCAGACTGTGATAAGTGCCGATGTTGACAATTAATTTCTGGTGTCGAGCACCGTAAACTACTGCCTCAAATTAAGCACTGGGTGGGGCCCTCCTGGGTCTATGTTAGACATCCTCGCTGAGGAGTTTGACATTCTGAAGTTATCTGTAGGGGCCAGCAGAGCCTGTGAGCCCCGATAAAATGCAGGGAGTATTACTGCCCCAGAGTGCACCTTGTGGGGCAGCTACTGAGTGTTCCTGAATGGAGAGACCAGCTGATGTACCAGGAGAGGATGTACCAGGAGGCGGGAGCTGTACCTCCTGCAATGGAAGCCACCCCCCTTCCAGATTCTTCTAGCCAGCGAGGTAGGGCAGGGAGCCTAGGAAGAGCACTCTAAGCTCGCTCCCCCACTTGGTGATGGTGTGTCAGAACACATAGTGACTTGAGAAGTCTGGGTGTAGTACATCCCACTGGTAGTTTGTGTTACTGACTTATTCCTAGACATTTAAACTCACATTTAACCCTGAAGTATAAGACACCCTGCATTGGAGAGTTTCAGTGAGGAGCAGTTGGCAAAGTGGTGACACTTAATAATAAAAAAGTCCCTTGTATTGTAAAGCAATAAGCAAATATAATGCACCAACTTGACACTTGTACGGTGTTCCAACAGTGCACATGTAACACCTTAAGCACATTTTATGAATGTGATATATCGCCCTTATAAATCATCTGTGCTTCAGGAGTCATTATATGTGTATAAGGATCAAAACTGCCACAGGCACACACATCACACACTCACACAGTTATCTACAAGCATCAGACATCCACAAGCATCAGGCATCAGACATCCACAAGCATCAGGCATCAGACATCCACAAGCATCAGGCATCAGACATCCACAAGCATCAGGCATCCACAGGCATCAGACATCAGGAATCAGACATCCACAAGCATCAGACATCAAGCATCAGACTTCCACAAGCATCAGGCATCAGACATCAAGCATCAGACATCCACAAGCATCAGGCATCAGACATCCACAAGCATCAGACATCCACAAGCATCAGACATCATGCATCAGACATCTACCAGCATCAGGCATCAGACATCCACCAGCATGAGGCATCAGGCATCAGACATCCACCAGCATCAGGCATCAGACATCCACAATCATCAGACATCAGGCATCAGACATCCACAATCATCAGGCATCAGACATCCACCAGCATCAGGCATCAGGCATTAGACATCCACCAGCATCAGGCATCAGACATCTACCAGCATCAGACATCAGGCATCCACCAGCATCAGGCATCAGGCATCAGACATCCACCAGCATCAGACATCAGGCATCAGACATCATCAGACATCCACAGGCATCAGACATCCACAGGCATCAGGCATCAGACATCCACCAGCATCAGACATCAGGCATCAGACATCCACCAGCATCAGGCATCAGGCATCTACCAGCATCAGGCATCAGACATCAAGCATCAGACATCCACCAGCATCAGACATCAGGCATCCACCAGCATGAGGCATCAGACATCCACCTGCATCAGACATCTACCAGCATCAGACATCCACCAGCATCAGACATCAGGCATCAGACATCCACCAGCATCAGACATCAGGCATCAGACATCCACCAGCATCAGACATCAGGCATCAGACATCCACCAGCATCAGACATCAGGCATCCACCAGCATGAGGCATCAGACATCCACAATCATCAGGCATCAGACATCCACAATCATCAGACATCAGGCATCAGACATCCACCAGCATTCGGCATCAGACATCAGACATCCACAATCATCAGGCATCAGACATCTACCAGCATCAGGCATCAGACATCAGGCATCCACCAGCATCAGGCATCAGACATCCACCAGCATCTGGCATCAGGCATCAGACATCCACAAGCATCAGACATCCACAGGCATTAGACATCAGACATCCACAATTATCAGACATCCGCAGGCATCAGACATCCACAGGCATCAGACATCCACAGGCATCAGACATCCACAGGCATCAGACATCCACAGGCATCAGACATCCACAGGCATCCACAGGCATCAGGCATCCACAGGCATCAGGCATCCACAGGCATCCACAGGTATCAGGCATCCACAGGCATCAGGCATCCACAGGCATCAGACATCCACAGGCATCAGACATCCACAGGCATCAGACATCCTCAGACATCCACCAGCATCAGACATCAGGCATCAGACATCCACAGGTATCAGACATCCACAGGCATCAGACACCCACAAGCATCAGGCATCAGACATCTACCAGCATCAGGCATCAGACATCAAGCATCAGACATCCACCAGCATCAGACATCAGGCATCCACCAGCATGAGGCATCAGACATCCACAATCATCAGGCATCAGACATCCACAATCATCAGACATCAGGCATCAGACATCCACCAGCATCAGGCATCAGACATCTACCAGCATCAGGCATCAGACATCAGGCATCAGACATCCACCAGCATCAGGCATCAGACATCAGACATCCACCAGCATCAGGCATCAGACATCCACAGGCATCAGACATCCACAGGCATCAGACATCCACAATTATCAGACATCCACAGGTATCAGACATCCACAGGCATCAGACATCCACAGGCATCAGACATCCACAGGCATCAGACATCCACAGGCATCAGACATCCACAGGCATCAGACATCCACAGGCATCAGGCATCCACAACTATCAGGCATCCACAACTATCAGGCATCCACAACTATCAGGCATCCACAACTATCAGGCATCCACAACTATCAGGCATCCACAACTATCAGGCATCCACAACTATCAGGCATCCACAATTATCAGGCATCCACAATTATCAGGCATCCACAATTATCAGGCATCCACAATTATCAGGCATCCACAGGCATCAGGCATCCACAGGCATCAGGCATCCACAGGCATCAGGCATCCACAGGCATCAGACATCCACAGGCATCAGGCATCCACAGGTATCAGGCATCCACAGGCATCAGACATCCACAGGCATCAGACATCCACCAGCATCAGACATCAGGCATCAGGCATCCACAGGTATCATACATCCACAGGCATCCACAGGCATCAGGCATCCACAGGCATCCACAGGCATCAGGCATCCACAGGCATCAGGCATCCACAGGCATCAGGCATCCACAGGCATCAGACATCCACAGGCATCAGACATCCACAGGCATCAGACATCCACAGGCATCAGACATCCATCAGGCATCCACAAGCATCAGGCATCAGACATCCACAGGCATCAGGCATCCACCAGCATCAGGCATCAGGCATCCACAGGTATCAGACATCCACAGGCATCATACATCCACAGGCATCAGGCATCCACAGGCATCAGGCATCCACAGGCATCAGACATCCACAGGCATCAGACATCCACAGGCATCAGACATCCACAGGCATCAGACATGCATCAGGCATCCACAAGCATCAGGCATCAGACATCCACAGGCATCAGGCATCCACAAGCATCAGGCATCAGACATCCACAAGCATCAGGCATCTGACATCCACAAGCATCAGGCATCAGGCATCCACAAGCATCAGGCATCCACAAGCATCAGGCATCAGACATCCACAAGCATCAGACATCCACAAGCATCAGGCATCAGGCATCATACATCCACAAGCATCAGACATCAGGCATCATACATCCACAAGCATCAGGCATCAGACATCTTACATCATCCAGCATCAGACATCAGACATCCACCAGCATCAGACATCCACCAGCATCAGACATCCACAAGCATCAGACATCCACAAGCATCAGACATCCACAAGCATCAGACATCCACAGGCATCAGACATCCACAGGCATCAGACATCCACAATTATCAGACATCCACAGGCATCAGGCATCCACAGGCATCAGGCATCCACAGGCATCAGGCATCCACAGGCATCAGGCATCCACAGGCATCAGGCATCCACAATTATCAGGCATCCACAATTATCAGACATCCACAATTATCAGACATCCACAGGCATCAGACATCCACAGGCATCAGACATCCACAAGCATCAGACATCCACAAGCATCAGACATCCACAAGCATCAGGCATCAGGCATCCACAAGCATCAGGCATCCAACATCCACAAGCATCAGACATCCACAAGCATCAGGCATCATACATCCACAAGCATCAGACATCAGGCATCATACATCCACAAGCATCAGCCATCAGACATCATACATCCACCAGCATCAGACATCATACATCCACCAGCATCAGGCATCCACCAGCATCAGACATCCACAAGCATCAGACATCCACAAGCATCAGACATCAGACATCCACAAGCATCAGACATCAGACATCCACAGGCACCAGACATCCACAGGCATCAGACATCCACAGGCATCAGACATCCACAGGCATCAGACATCCATCAGGCATCAGACATCCATCAGGCATCAGACATCCATCAGGCATCAGACATCAGACATGAGGCATCAGACATCCACAAGCATCAGAGATCAGGCATCCACAAGCATCAGGCATCAGACATCCACAATCATCAGGCATCAGACATCCACAAGCATCAGACATCAGGCATCAGACATCCACAAGCATCAGGCATCAGACATCCACAAGCATCAGACATCAGACATCCACAAGCATCAGACATCCATCAGACATCCACAGGCATCAGACATCCACACGCATCAGACATCAGGCATCCACAAGCATCAGGCATCCACAAGCATCAGACATCAGACATCCACAAGCATCAGGCATCAGACATCCACACGCATCAGGCATCCACAATCATCAGGCATCAGACAGGCATCAGACATCCACAAGCATCAGGCATCAGATATCAGACATCAGGCATCAGACATCCACAATCATCAGGCATCAGACATCCACAATCATCAGGCATCAGGCATCCACAATCATCAGGCATCAGACATCCACAATCATCAGACATCAGACATCCACAATCATCAGACATCCACAAGCATCAGACATCAGACATCCACAAGCATCAGACATCCACAAGCATCAGGCATCCACAAGCATCAGGCATCAGACATCAGGCATCCACAAGCAACAGGCATCAGACATCCACAAGCATCAGACATCCACAGACATCAGGCATCAGACATCAATCATCATACATCAGGCATCAGACATCCACCAGCCACGTGTGCACTCATTACTGTCACAGAGTACACGGCGTGCACGACATCGCAGCCGAAGAGGGAAACGTGTTGCAGGACATGTTCAAATACCATCAGCGCGTCTTAAAGCGTCTAAACCGTTTCACTCAAATCTATTGTTCTTCAGAATGCAGGAAAACACCGATATATGTTTTGGCGGGATATATATACTCTTATCTACAATGATGAAAATACTGAGTCCCTTTTACATTCCCACACACACACGGCATGTCTGCCTTCACACACAGCACAGACTTCCTGGATAAAAGCATGGGTAATTATAAACTTGGCTTGTCATTTAAAAAGGCGGGCGAGGGCTTTTGGAGCGTGCAGCAGCAGTCCTTATGTTGATGTGAACTCCGGTGACAGACCTGGCCGCGAGGACGAGTCGCTGGCAGACGGAGCCGTGAATCACCGGAAACCGGGCTGCCTCGGGGGCGGGTGACACGAAGCAGCTCTGGGGGCTATTCCGCAGGGGCGCGGGGGAGTGGGGGCACATGAGGCTTTACAGGTACTGAGTGGCCCCCATCCTTTCTCTCCACGCACACGTGCTTCCTGTCTCAGGGAGACAGTGGAACATGTAAAACCCTCGCCCACAGCGAACAAGTAGCCTGAGCATAATATTCACCTTCCAGAGCTCCCTGCGGCACCTCCAATGCTGTACTGCTGAATTTGGCCAAAGAGAATGGCAGCAGGGGTGCTCCCTGTCAGCTGCAAGATAAAGCAACGAGGAAGCACAGAAGTGGATGCCTGCTTGTGCCTCGCGGGGACTATTGAGTGCACGCTCGAGCCCGATAAAGCAACGAGGAAGCACAGAAGTGGATGCCTGCTTGTGCCCCGGGGGACTACTGAGTGCACGCCGAGCCCGAGCGTATGAATGCTTTTACCGAGGCAAGTTAATCGCACTTAGCCCAGCATCCATAAACGGTGTGAGAAATACTGAATGCCTCCAAATGAACTCCAGTAGAGTGAATGCTTAGAGGAAACAAAGTGAACAGAGGCAGAAACACTACAACAGACACCGAGCCAAATTAACAAGCCCTGTCAAGTGCGCCGTGAGCAAGAGACGCTGCGCGCTGGCACATCGGCTGTCCGGGCAGCTGAAATCATTTGAGCGACGTCAGTTGCGTGGCGCATGGAGCGCGCATGGAGCGCGCGGCCGGAGGTGTCCGGGGCTCCCGTGAGCTGAGGGAGCCCCGTGTGTTGGAGAAGTGAGGCGGGAGCCCACCCCGCAGAGGGAACCCGGCAGGAGCCCACCCCGCTTCGTGAATGGCCGCATGGTGCGGCCAGAGCAAGATTCAGCGCTGAGTCCCCACAAGAGCCGGTGAGTGGTGTTGAGCGGGAGGCATGCTGGACGCCGCGCCTGGACAGGACATGGTGCACGCGTATGGTGCGAGCAGGAGTTGTAAAAGACGCGAGCCGCACGCGTGCACATCTCCTGTCTGTTGCTTGAGCACAGACAGTCTATGTGCACGCGTACGGCTTGCGGCATTATTACAACTTTTGCTCGCACCATACGCGTGCACATCTCCTGTCCAGGACTTGCCGTACGCGTGCACCTGTCCTGTCCCGCATCGGAGCAAAAGTCGGCAACAATAGATCTCGCATAGCGAGCAGCGCTTTGCGCTGCATCGCTAGGCGAGACCTAAAAACTAGCTCTTGAAATAGGGATGATACTTATCAATGCACTGAAATAACCTGATGTACAGAAATGAAACAGTTCTGCATGTTCATGAAATACACTATGAACCTGGAGAACATTACAACACTGTCTTTAACACTTCTGCTGTAGACTGTTATCCTGAAAGAAATGCTGTGTAGGGCACTCTGGCTACCTCCCTTCAAATGCGTAACTTGACCTTTAAGCAAATGTTTGCCTTATTAACTTATCTCTTATTCCAGCACTTAGTCGTCAGAGTAAACACCACCCTTCTGTTCAGGGCCTGGATGTCACCGGCAGGAGGGCCGTATGTGGCTACCGGGCCGCACTTTCACTATGAAGGCAGTTGGCTTTCACACATGTTTGCATGTATATTTCCTATAAGCGTACCCTCTACTTTTTAAGTAAGTAGCTATTTAGCGCAATGTAATGCAATCTCTTGTTCTTTAAAACAACTATTGTCTACTGTTGTACAGTACTGTGGGACAGAGGACTGGCGTTGATGGGGGCTTTGGATTACTCTGGCCCTTACAATGTCAATTTACAACAGACATATCATAAACAATACATAAACACACGTACGAGAAAAAGCGAACATCCCTTCACTGACGTTCTGCATCTGAAAATGAAAATGTTAGGAAACAAACCGTTGCACTAAACTTATTAAAGCGCATATATAGAAAATAACACTTTTCTTTGTCTATCGTTAAATGAGCTTTAAACAAACTATAAGTTGTAACAGTATTCAGTCCTATTTTATTAATATACATTTAAGTATTTGCATTCCTTTCCAGTCTCCGCTGCGAACAATAATTTAAAATAATTTTTTTTTTTAACCCGACTGTGTGTTCCTGTTCTGTTCATACTCACAGAAAACTGTTGTAGTGTGTGGTTTGGTTTTGGCGCAATGCCCGGAGCCAGTGGCCGGGCAGGATCGTTATTTCAAAGGCGGCCCAGAATATTCTCTTTTAATCCTTCAATATATCATGATATTAAAAGCCTTGCTGGACAGAACATTTCTCAGTGCATCCATATCCTAAAGCCTTAATAACTTCATTGGTCTGCCAATCATGTTCCTCCATCCCAATTAGGATCGAGCCTGTTTAACCTTTCCTGTGTTGTGCTTCATACGTATTCTTTTCTAACATGCTAACCTCAGACACTGTGCCTGATCTTCTGCAGTATTGCTCATAGAGGCCAAAAAATAAACGTGTGTCTTTTTCCATACCATCATATGCGAGGTTTAGTATTTCAATCAACTGCTCTTTTGAACAGACATGTAGGGGCCATTCACTCCCTTTAATTTTGGGGTCAGTCAATTTGTAAAACAACATTGAGCAAACAATGACATCGGTGCTGGTGAGTAACTGTTGCTGTTCACTTACTCTATACTTGTCTTCTCTCCCTTTAATTTTCCTCTTTTCACTTATTACTCTTGTCAAACCATACTTATATATTTCCCATTTTCGTACTTTAGTTGCGATCAGCATAATGAGGCTATTAAGAGCGGACACAGTTAATGTGGGCAGGATGTGTTGGTTATCAAATTTTTTTAAGCCAGGAAATACTTATTATTACCCATGGTGGTACCTTAATCTCTTCTTGTGAACAGTGGCAGATGATGATATGTAGTGCTTGTCCTGTATCGACCAGGCATAAGTGTGCAAACTTTTTTTTTTTTTTTTTTTTACATCTTCCTCAACTGCCAGAGCCCCTGAGTTGCTCTCTGTGCCCCTGTCTTCCTGTAGCTCAGTGTGGAATGCTCCGGTGGCGGAGAGTGTGACATCGTTCAGTACTCCTCATGTTTGCCATGTGAACACCTGTTGTTGTATCCGGTCCCCTTCCTGTCTGTCCCCTTTCAGTTGTACGCTGCGCACTGGAGGACGAAGGGAAATACCAATTTCAGCACTTTCTAACCTGCCCTCAAAGTGCTCCCTTTCTTTGTTCATAATCTCATATGATAACTGAGTTATGCTAATTAAGTCTTTCAACAGTGATACTTTGTTACCCTCTACAGAATTACTGAGTTTCTGCTACCATCCCCTTCACACAGATGTGGGAATCGCCTATTTAACCATTGTTCTAGGAACTCCTCACTTTCCCTATCCATGCCTCCACCTTGTGCATGTGTTATACTAAGTACCCCTTGCTCCGCCTGCTGAACATAAGGTGGAGGTGGTCCACTGAAGTGGTGTCTCTGCCAACGTGGATGGGGACAGGTGTCAATTCGATGGCCTTGTTGGTAGCAATTGAAACATATTACACCACTCTTGGCCCTACCCCTCGTTCTTTCCACTGTAGGCCGGTCCCTTCTTCTTGTTTTACCCTGTCTATAGTTATATGCAATGCTATTCATCCCTGACCATCCTCCTCCCACCTTTTGGCTGTAACTGTCGTGACCTTGTCTATTATTTGCTTGCAGGTATTCTTGCCAGCGGGCCAATAGTGGCGTCACCTTAGCATAGAGTCCATGTGCAAAACTGATGGTGTCCTGTATGAGAGATGGTATTATACTGTCGTTATAATCATATATACGTTCCTCTGATAAGCCTTTTGATCTAGCATCTATGGGATGCATCTGTGATGTAGCATCTCCACTTTCATCCTCGCCTCCCTGGCAGTGTGGGCCTACTGGTCTAAGTACTGGCCGATGGATGGACCATGGTGTATCTACTGATCCTCCCTCGCATATTTTTAGCCCGTTGTCACAGCCCATGGCCGTGTTCTGTTCTTGGCCTATCAGTCCCTCCTTCATCTGCTGCAGGGACAGTGTGTTCTTTTCTTTTTCTGTAGCTATTACTAATGTCAAGCACTGGCCATCCTCAGGCGAGGAGGCATGTATTGGTGCTCTGTCCATTGTATCTTCCATGGTGTATTGCACGGTGCAGTGTTACCTCCCCTTTCACTGCGGTGCCCTTCTTTAAACAATGTCCTCAGTCCTAAACTTATTTTTTCAATACCTCTAAGAAAATAATAACGGTCACAGTAAAGATATGTAAAGCATTAAATGTACTATTCAGTCCTTTGTCCTCTTTTCATCCACAATCCTTAAAGTAGATAAAACAGTAATGTAGTCTGTTACTTTTAAGGCACATGTACCCAATTATTACTCTTTGTAAGTCATTGTGGGAAGGAGTCAGCTGTCCCTTCCCTTCTGTGTCCTGTTGACTGTGTGTGCAAAAGCGCTGACCCTACATGCGTTACCACCAGTTCAGTTATACTGGACAAGGAGACACAATAGGAAGGACAAACGGTACCACACACTTTCGACCAGCCTGCATCCTTTGCAAAAGCAGAGGAAGCCATCCGTCATTCAACGTACAATGCAATTGCTACTAGTTCACCAAAGCATTCACAAGTTGGAAGGGAAAGAAACGTCCTGGGTACTGGCGTTCCTTAGACAGTATAAAAGGTGACAGGTTTACACATGAAATACAGAAGCAGGAATTAAGTCCCTGTTCAGCGGCTCTGTGTTGTACTGTGCACTATGGCTTAGTGATGTATTCCCAACCTAGTCCCAAAATAATAATAATATAACAGGAAGAGGATAATGGGGACCTCAAGTGTGATAAGAAATATCACACAGGCAAAGGGTAATCCGTCCAAAACAAAGTAAACGTCAGGAGGTCTGTTAGTCAAATCGACAGTCTGTATCAACATAACATAGCATCAATCATAGCATTGTGACATTTCAAAGAAACATTTGTAGTAATGCGGCTGGTAATCGGCCATTTGACATCTAATCAGCATATGAAAGGTCAGTCGCAAAATACTAAGAATTTCAATGAATCACAATACATTATGTGACAATCAAAGACAGCATATCAAAAAACAAAAGCACTTCAAATAAATGCATACAATACAATAACAGTACTTCAAATCAATGCATATAATGCAATACCAACCCCCTCCTTGTTGTGAGTAGGTGAACACCTATTCACATCTGGAGACCACCCTTGGTGTCCAGCAGGAGGCAGTGCACCCGAGCCGACCGCTCTCTGGCTACACTATAGTGTGGCTACCAGCTCCAACACCAGGGCTGTCACAAAAACCGGCGCCAAAGTACTTGTTGCAACAAACAGGGGGAAGCACCCCTACGATATCGTCCTGCACCCAATACCAGTGCCAAACCAGGGAGCAATTCCTGCATCAACATTAAACCTGGGGAGCATTACCTGCTATCGCTACAACGCGAAGCAATACCTGCCACCACCCAAAATCTGAGGAGGGCAAACCTCCTCCAGCACTCACCCAGTGACGTCCTGTCGGGGAATGCCCACCAGCCTCTTGTGCAACTCACGGCTGAAGCTTTCGGCCCCTGGCTGGGGAGTCTCTGCTGGCAAGACAGGGAACTGCAGTACTTCACCCTCTCTGACCCACCATCAGTCAAAGGGCTGCTTAGAATCAGAGAGTCACTGCTGGCAAAGAACAAATTGCAGAATATTTGCCCTCTCCAGTGCCCTGGGGTGAAGGCGACAGCTCAGTAACTAAAATCCAAATTTAAACGCACCTGAGTAAATATGGAAATACATGGTCAGGCAGCATAGACGGAGAGAACTGTACCAGTAGTGCAAAATCAATGGGGCCTGTGACCCAATGGTCACCCAGCGGCCACAACAGCAGACGGAAAAAGAGAGGGGATAAAACAGAGGACAGCACAATCAGATGATATACATGGGAAGAAACCCAAAATCGAGACCAAAACAAATGCTCCTCCCCTTTGTAACTGGCCCACCGCCAGGGACAACCGAAAGGAAACGGCAACAGTGTCTGCCAGAGGCAACAAGATGGTGCAGCACTGGCCCAGCGCCAGAAGTGCACACCAGAGAGAGACACAGCCACCAACATAGCCATCATAGCGTGGACAAAATCAAAGAAACAATCAGGCAAAGAAAAGAAAGGGAGGGGCCAACACTCCCACCAGCAGGGCAACCACAGAGATCACACAATGCCAAAAAACCCAACCACGAGGAGAAAGGTGAGGCAGAAGGAGAAAGAGCACACAACAATAGGCACAACAGCCATCAAAGCGGGCTCACAAAGGCCATCACTATGTGCTGAGAAAACCTGGGGAAACATGGAGCAAGAGCAGCCCAGAGATGTGACAACTACTCACGGCTAGTGGCAGCTTCCAGCTCAGAGCGGAAGGAGAGAGAGAGACCTCGAAGGCAGGAAAGAGTCGTGGTCTGACCTCAGACCTCCGCTCGAAGGGGAAGGCAACAGCCCGCCACAGAAGATGCCATGCATTCCGGAGTCGCTGTACAAACGTGGAGAGGTGCACCACCCAAAGTGTCTTTTCCAATAAGTAGGACTGACCACTTCCTTTATGTAAGGCAATCCTTTAATTTAAGCGTCATCAAACAACATGAGCTCCAGCTAACGTGTTTTGTTCATTAAGTAATGAACTTCATCAGGGCTAAACAATTACAATATAAAAACCATAAACATACACATACATAAAGATTGACACAATGTTATACGTAATACAACGTGAATTCATGGTTGGGAAAAACGACATGAACGATTAAAGACAAGAAACAAATATCCAGACATCGGGGTAGGTATATCACAAATGACAAATGACAACCTCCACTGGACTAAACTTAACTGAACAAACTCACTTGACAAACATATACTAGCATCCATGGTAGTGCCCTAGTGTTGTCCACTCTATGTCATGCTCAAAGTTATGTGGTTTCCTAGGACCTAATTCAAGTGCATATTGCATGGAGTGTACTGGGCAAAGGTCTCAGTGAAAACAAACATGTATATAAAAATGTATATAAAAACCCACTGACCAGTGTTAAGCGTTTCCTTGAAAAACCTAAGTGAAAGAATCGACACTGGGTAAATTAAAAATCTCACTGGGATCGGAAGGGCGTTAGGTTAAGAGACCGGGATGGAAGGTTAACTGATTGATATGTGGTATATCTGTATAACGAGTGGCGGAAAAAGCATCACAGTGAATCCAAAATGTGAGATGAGCTGATAAGCTAGGAGAGTTTCTACAACCAGATAGATAAAGTGCACTGTGTTCAGCGTTACGACAAATACATACCAAAAATAGCTGAAATCAGGTGGAGATCCGTGATTCCTGGTTCCCCAAAAGATATGAATATAGTTGAAGAGCGTAGTGTGTCGTTGCTCTATAGTTTCATCGGCAAGGAAGCGTGGTGGTAAGGTGCATTACGATGCGTCCTATATAGGCCTCCTTAATAAGGGCCTGGATTAGGTAAGCCTGTATTGGGCAGAAATATCGTACGGGAAGATGTTAGTAAAAGGGACAAGGAATCCATATAGTAGAAAAACTAATTAAATACATAATGTGATGGAGACTGTCAAGGTGACCAGAAACGAAGTGAGAAACCAGGCTGTGCGCCTAAGGTGCGAAAATGATAATAATATGAATGGCCTGGCTGGTTGGATAGCAGTGTTGATGGCGCACAGGATCACGGTGGAAGCCAGTGGCCGCCAACCACATTAGTAGACCATGGTGAAAGGGTAATAATATTTGGCACGGGAGTTGGCAGGGGAAACAGGTGGGAGGTGCCCCCACCCTGTGATAGACGCCAAAGCAAAATAACGCCCCTACGACTAATAAATGGAATACCAAAACTTCCGGCCGGCTTGCGCTCTGCGGAAAAAAGGGCTGCCTCAAAGGCGAGTTTGGATTTGCGTGAATCTAAAATAGTGCACAGTGAGTCTCTGTCCTGGCTTGTGCTGGGGGTGAGCAAGAGTGAAATAAAGTTCCAGGAATCGGAATATAATGAGCGCAAAGAGAGTGACAAGCCGGAATGATGTTTACCTCAAATGCCGCGTGTCAATATTGCTCCTTCACGGGTCCGCAGTGTAGATTGGAATGACCGCCCGCTACGCCTTCTATAAGTGCCCAGAAAACCGCGGGAAAGAAGGAGAAAGAGGGATGAAGAGAAACTTGTGAGGACAAGATGTGGCTGGCGGAAAGCCAGATATTTCCGCTTACCGCCCTGCATGATTGACACGTAGTAGTGTCAGCATATATGGTTGCAAACGCGGCACGTATGGTTGTCACGGCAACCAGGATAAATAATGTCACTGAATAAAGACTGAATGTTACAAATGTAAGTACTGCAATGATTAGAAGGCATGCAAGATACATGCATGGAAACATGGTCCCAGCATGTCCTTAGGAGAAGAAAGTGGCAAAATGGTTCGGGTTTGGCCGGACTGGGATTGAAGCGAAAACACCAAGAAAAATACATAAAAAATTGGTGGCAAGTTGGAGACAGCCACACCGGGTGCGGGTAACGCGACAGAATACGTGCTAGGCGATACTCTGTGGTCGGACCCCAGTTTGATGAGCCTAGCATGCTGCGATGTGGGTGAGACGTACGAGAAAGTGAGAACGCAGACAGCACGTATGGCAACCAGGATAAATAATGTCACCGAAGAAAGACTGAATGATGAAAATGTAAGTCCTGCAGTGATTCGTAGCCATGCGAAATGCATGCCTGAAAACATGGTCCCAGCCTGTCCTTAGGAGAAGGAAGTGGTAAATATGGTGCGGGTTGGGCCGAACCGGGATTGAAATGAAGAAAAGTTTTTATATTATGGCAAGTTGGAGACAGCCACACCGGGTTCGGGTAACGGGACAGAGTATGTGCTTGACGATACTCCGTAATCGAACCACAGTTTGCTGCGCTAAGCATGCTGCGATGTGGGTAAGATATCTGAAAACGTGAGAACGCAGACGGCAGTAATAAGTATGCCCCATCGGATCTAAACACAGATATGCTCACGCTGGAAAAGCCTGATAAAGGGTCTCATATTGGAGGGCCCTGAAACTGGGAAAAGGCTACTCAGTGGTCCAGTGTTGACAGAAAAAAGCTGTCTATCAACAATGTGTTTGTAAGAGTGACTCGTATTTCAAATGCAAGGTCATGCTGCAGAATCAAAAAGGGGATGGGTCCCAAAAAAGAAAATGAATATCAGTCACCTCCCCTGGGTGGAGTCCCGGTGTGCGGTGGGCATTAGGAAAAAGCATAGGAAGTGGGCCACGTTTTCACAAGAGAAGTTCAATCTGGCCCTCCAACAGGGTGGGCCACCTGGAGGCACAAACATTGATTTGGCCTGTGAAGCCCTGGACAAACGTATCATGGAGGCATTAGACAGTAACGCCCCGTGGTCCTTGAGAGCACCTGGTAGACAATGTAAATCTGCACCCTGGTTTGGCAGTGAGCTTAGAATAGCCAAATCAGCTTGTAAACGCCTGGAGAGAGCATGGAGGAGAGATTTCTCAGCTCTTAGGAAAGGGGAATATAAAGCCAGCCTGAAGTTCTATCACTCTCTTATAAGGAAGGCTCGGGCTGCTTACTACAGGGAGAGGATTGAAACAGCGGAGAACTCCTCAAAGGAACTCTTTACTATTTTCAAGGAGATCTCGTCACTTGCCAGAACCACAGCCTTGACCACCAGCTCTATGGACTCTTGCAATCTGGTGGCCGACTTCTTTGCAGAGAAAGTGGGGAAGATTTACTCGACCTTCCCTGTTGCAGCACGTAATGGGAGGGTGAGGCGACGCCCAATTTAGGGGAGGCAGAATGTCTTCGCGAATTTGCGGTTCCCCCTTGTGATTCTCTCACTAGCGTAGCCCTAAGCATCAAGTCTGGCTCACCCAGAGACCCTGCGACCCCTAAGGTGCTAAGAGGGAGCCTTGAGATACTTGAGCCTTATATCAGGCACCTTCTTGAGCTCTCCTTTACCACAGGAACGGTCCCGACAAGATGGAAAGAGGCGATCGGCATCCCATTAAAAAAGAAGCTAGATGTTAGCATGAGCCAACTGGAGAACCTACGTCCGATTTCTCTGCTTCCATATTTCGCCAAAATTGCAGAGAAGGTGGTTAATACCCAATTGACAGCTCACATTAGTAAACACAGCTTACTTCACCCCACTCAATCGGGGTTCCGAACATCTTATTCCACCGAATCAGCGCTGCTTCTCTCCACCGAAATTATCCGCAAATATGTAGATGCGGGACAAACGGTGGCCTTAGTCCTACTCGACCTCAGCGCCGCATTTGACACGGTGGCTCATCCAATCTTAATTAAGCGCATGAGGAAAGGAGGTTTGGCGGACCGAGCCATGGAATGGCTTGAGTCCTTTCTACACGAGCGTAGTTTAACATGACCCGCCGGTATGTCCATACCGAGTAGTCAAACAATGTATACACGAAGGCCGATAACCTGATGCCGGGCCTAGGTGGAATGGGCCGGGGCGACCGTCAGTTGCCAGCCAGCGTACAGAACCTTAGTCCGTAAGCTCATGTCAGGAAGTAATGAAACTTATGGTCGGTGTTATGTCCCTTGAGAACCGACTGTAATCTGCAAATCCATTTGGCTTCTGTCCGTCGTAATGTCAGTTCCCTATCTCCACCTCGGTTGTTGGGTGGAATGTGGTCGATACCACAAAAACTGAACGTGACCTCACCTAAATGTGTCGTGCGATAATGCTCAGTCATGGGATACCGGTCATCACCGTTGATTAGAGCCCGGCGATGCTCCTGTATTCTCATTTTCAAATTGCGCACGGTGCTGCCCACGTATATCATCCCACACGGGCATTCCAGAATATACACCACATACTGTGTGTTGCAATTTATGAAATGTTTGATTCTGTGTGCAGATTCCGAATTAAAACAAAATTATTTTCTTTTGTTCTGGCCAAAGCAGCAAATGTCCACAGCACACTGTTTAGGAAATCAATGGCATGTAACAGCGTACTTCACGCACCCAGTGCCCTTGCCAACTCCGTCATCTCCAATATCCCATATGGCGTAATGGTACGGGCACGACGCATCCGCAGTGAGGAGGATGGCTTTAAGGAGAAAATCTCTATCATCAAAGAACGTTTCCAGCAGAGGGGCTTTGATCGGAAAATCCTGGACAGAGCAGAACAAAGGGCAATGAGCCTATCCAGGTCTGACACACTAAGGGACAATACGTCCAGGAAGACAAAGAAACTTCATGCCAAGGACCAGCCTAGAGAAAAGGTAGCATTTTTTACTAATTACACGGCACATAGTGATAGAATTTTTAAGGCTTTTCGGAAACATTGGTACCTACTGTTGGATATTCCCACATTGCGCCCCTTCATCAATGACAATCCCTCCTTAGTGTTTAGGAGGGGACGAACTTTGAGGAGATCCCTATGTCCCAGTTACATCACAACCCAGAAAGCAACCACCACCACCTGGTTGCCGCCTGCCCCTGAGGGTTTTTACACCTGCACTAACTAACATTTGCCGCTTTGGCCAGAACAAAAGGAAAGAATTTTGTTTTAATTCGGAATCTGCACACAGCATCAAACATTTCATAAATTGCAACACGCAGTATGTGGTGTATATTCTGGAATGCCCGTGTGGGATGATATGCGTGGGCAGCACCGTGCGCAATTTGAAAATGAGAATACAGGAGCATTGCCGGGCTCTAAACGGTGATGACAGGTATCCCATGACAGAGCATTATCGCACGACACATTAGGTGAGGTCACGTTCAGTTTTTGTGGTATCGACCACATTCCACCCAATAACCGAGGTGGAGATAGGGAACTGACATTACGACGGACAGAAGCCAAATGGATTTGCAGATTACAGTCGGTTCTCAAGGGACATAACACCGACCATGAGTTTCATTACTTCCTGACATGAGCTTACTGACTAAAGTTCTGTACGCTGGCTGGCAGCTGACGGTCGCCCCGGCCCATTCCACCTAGGCCCGGCATCAGGTTATCGGCCTTCGGGTATACATTGTCTGACTACTCGGTATGGACATACCGGCGGGTCATGTTATCTCGTGGTCCATATACCGCACACCGGGACTCTACCCAGGTGAGGTGACTGATATTCATTTTCTTTTTTGAGACCCCTCCCCTTTTTGATTCTGCAGCATGACCTTGCATTTGAAATATGAGTCACTCTTACAAACGCAGTGTTGATAGACAGCTTTTTTCTGTCAACACTGGACCACTGAGTAGCCTTTTCCCAGTTTCAGGGCCCTCCAATATGAGGCCCTTTATCAGGCTTTTCCAGCGTGAGCATATCTGTGTTTAGATCCAATGGGGCATACTTATTACTGCCGTCTGCGTTCTCACGTTTTCAGACATCTTACCCACATCGCAGCATGCTTAGCGCACCAAACTGTGGTACGATTACGGAGTATCGTCAAGCACATACTCTGTCCCGTTACCCGCACCCGGTGTGGCTGTCTCCAACTTGCCATAATATAAAAAAAATCTTCATTTCAATCCCGGTTCGGCCCAACCCGTACCATATTTACCACTTCCTTCTCCTAAGGACAGGCTGGGACCATGTTTTCAGGCATGCATTTCGCATGGCTACAAATCACTGCAGGACTTACATTTTTATCATTCAGTCTTTCTTCTGTGACATTATTTATCCTGGTTGCCATACATGCTGTCTGCATTCTCACTTTCTCGTACGTCTCACCCACATCGCAGCATGCAAGGTTTATCAAACTGGGGTCCGACCACAGAGTATCGCCTAGCACGTATTCGGTCGCGTTACCTGCACCCGGTGTGGCTGTCTCCAACTTGCCACCAATTTTTTATGTATTTTTCTTGGTGTTTTCGCTTCAATCCCAGTCCGGCCAAACCCGAACCATTTTACCACTTTCTTCTCCTAAGGACACGCTCGGACCATGTTTCCATGCATGTATCTTGCATGGCTTCTAATCATTGCAGTACTTACATTTGTAACATTCATTCTTTCTTCTGTGACATTATTTATCCTGGTTGCCGTGACAACCATACGTGCCGCGTTTGCAACCATATATGCTGACACTACTACGTGTCAATCACGCAGGACGGTAAGTGGAAATATCTGGCTTTCCGCCAGCCACATCTTGTCCTCACAAGTTTCTCTTCATCCCTCTTTCTCCCTCTTTCCCGCGGTTTTCTGGGCACTTATAGAAGGCGTAGCGGGCGGTCATTCCAATCTACACTGCGGACCCATGAAGGAGCAATATCGACGCGCGGCATTTGAGGTAAACATCATTCCGGCTTGTCACTCTCTTTGCGCTCATTATATTCTGATTCCTGGAACTTTATTTCACTCTTGCTCACCCCTCAGCAAAAGCCAGGACAGAGACTCACTGTGCACTATTTTAGATTCCCGCACATCCAACCTCGCCTTTGAGGCAGCCCTTTTTTCCGCAGAGCGCAAGCCAGCCGGAAGTTTTGGTATTCCATTTATTAGTCGTAGGGGAGTTATTTTGCTTTGGCGTCGATCACGGGGTGGGGGCACCTCCCACCTGTTTTCCCTGCCAACTCCTGTGCCAAATATTATTACCATTTCACCACGGTCTACTTATGTGGTTGGCGGCCACTGGCTTCCACCGTGATCCTGTGCGCCATCAACACTGCTATCCAATTAACCAGGCCATTCATATTATTATCATTTTCGCACCTTAGGCGCACAGCCTGGTTTCTCACTCCGTTTCTGGTCACCTTGACAGTCTCCATCACACTATGTATTTAATTAGTTTTTCTACTGTATGGATTCCTTGTCCCTTTTACTAACATCTTCCCGTACGATATTTCTGCCCAATACAGATTTACCTAATCGAGGCGCTTATTAAGGATGCCTATATAGGACGCATCGTAATGCACCTTACCACCACGTTTCCTTGCCGAGGAAACTATAGAGGAACAACACACTACGCTCTTCACCTATATTCATATCTTTTGGGGAACCAGGAATCACGGATCTCCACCTGATTTCAGCTATTTTTGGTACGTATTTGTCGTAACGCTGATCACAGTGCACTTTATCTATCTGGTTGTAGAAACTCTCCTAGCTTATCAGCTCATCTCACATTTTGGATACACTGTGATGCTTTTTCGGCCCCTCGTTATACAGATATACCACATATCAATCAGTTAACCTTCCATCCCGTTCTCTTAACCCAACGCCCTTCCGAACCCAGTTCGAGATTTTTAATTTACCCAGTGTCGATTCTTTCACTTAGGTTTTTCAAGGAAACGCTTAGCACTTGTCAGTGGGTTTTTATATACAATTTTATATACATGTTTGTTTTCACGGAGACCTTTGCCCAGTACACTCCATGCAGTATGCGCTTGAATTAGGTCCTAGGAAACCACATAACTTTGAGCACGACAGAGTGGACAACACTAGGGCACCACCATGGATGCTAGTATATGTTTGTCAAGTGAGTTTGTTCAGTTAAGTTTAGTCCAGTGGAGGTTGTCATTTGTGATATACCTACCCCGATGTCCGGATATTTTTTTCTTGTCTTTAATCGTTCATGTCGTTTTTTCCAACCATGAATTCACGTTGTATTACTGTATAACATTGTGTCAATCTTTATGTATGTTTATGGTTTTTATATTGTAATTTTTCAGCCCTGATGAAGTTCATTCCTTAATGAACGAAACGCGTTGGCTGGAGCTCATGTTGTTTGATGACGCTTAAAATAAAGGATTGCCTTACATAAAGGAAGTGGTCAGTCCTACTTATTGGAAAAGACACTTTGGGTGGTGCACCTCTCCACGTTTGTACAGTTTCTACTCTGCTGGGCAGTTTGCACCTGATAGCAGCAGGTGCAGGAGTTGTATGTGCACACCATCTTGCATTACCTTCGGATTATTACAAGAGGAACATAGCAGTGAGGTGCGACTATTGCGGTCCGCCGTTGTTTGCTGCTTACTGTTCATTCTCTCACCAAATGTGGAAGCCTAATTGAAATAATAGCAATCAGCACATATGATAGAGAACATTTATTATAGAAGACAAGATAACACAAATACGTGCAACACGGAGACAGTCAGCATAGCCGCTGAGTGTCCAACAAGGAGGAGTCTTCCAAAGCTATTTATTGGTGAAAACCACAAGAGGAAAATAGTCACTATTCATGCAAATATGTTCAGTAAAAGTACAGGATTATGACACTTCTTAAGAAATTAAGCAAAGGGGGCGGCTCCTGCCCATCAGTAGCCTCACCAAGTTACACAAGTATAGAACACTAGGCCAATCAGAAGAGGCCAACACTGAATGATACCTGCCTGGTCTGAGGTTCTGTGACTTGTTGCTACCCACGTGATCTTGTTCGTGACGTTTTGGGACTGTCTGAGCTAATGCAATGTACCAGTAACAGCAATTTCTACAGAAGTGACTTTGCAACATCTGGTCTAGTGAAGTGCACGTAGACTGTGCTATTTCCACATATTGTGAGCCCAAGCTTTTGTGGCTAAGCTAGCATCATGTACTCTCTGAATGTGGTTCTTGAGCAAGCCTTGCGTTACAAAAGCAGCTTCACTTTGAGCCATGGAAAAGTACAAGCATTTGTCTGGTGATTTTATGTCAACTTTGCGAGGGCCTGAAAAGAAAGACATTTGGTATCAACCCAAAAAGATGGTTTCCACAACGGTAGTCTTCCCTCAAATGTTTTGCCTTCACCCCTCCCATTTTTTCTGAATTTGTTTTTGTTAGCCTCAGGACTCTGTGCACTTTACCACTGTTAACCAATGCTAAAGTGCTTGTGCTCACTCCCTTAAACATGGTAAAATTGGCTTACACTCAAATGAAACATTTAATTTACCAATAAGTCCCTAGAAAAGTGGTACTATGTGTACCTAGGGCCTGTAAATAGGTGCTACTAGTGTGCCTGCAGCACTTATTGTGCCACCCACTTAAGTAGTGTTTTTAAACATGTCTCAGGACAGCCATTGCAGCCCATTGGAAGTTTTAACCTGCCAATTCGACTTGGCAAAACAATCCCATTACCAAGTCTGAAACACACTTCTTTTTATATATAAGTCACCCATAAGGTAGGCCCTAGACAGCCCGTAGGGGAGGATGTAATTAAAATGTTAGACATGTACTTTTAAGATTGATATGTTCTGGTAGTGAAAAACGTTATTCACTACTGTGAGGCCTACCTCTCCCATATGATAACATTGAATTACCTTATTACATTTGATAAGTGATACCTTTTGGTTGGGAGTAGGAAGGAAAGTCATATTTGGTGTCTGATGAATTGTAATTTAAACCCCTCCTTAATGGTAAAGTCGGATTTTCAATCACAATTCTGAAAATGCCACTTTTAGAAAATTGGCATTTTTTGTTTCCTAACCATTTGGTGCCTGCAACCAGTTCCTGGGTCACATGACTGAGTGCAATTGGCAGCTGGCCTTTGTATATTTCTCCCAGACAGAATCACAATAGAAGGTCTGGGTATTGGCAGGATGGGCCATCTCTGGCAGGATTGGGGTGGGCAGAGCGGTCACCTAACACCAGCTGCTCTGCAGCCCTGCCAACTAGAAGGACTGCTCCGCTGCCCTGCTACCTGAGGAAGAAGGAATGGAGCTGCACCTTGAACCCAGGACCATCAGAGTGACTTCAACGGCTAGTTGGATAGCCTCCTGTCCTGAGCTACAGGGACACAACAAGCTCCAACACCCTTGACCTGGACTCTGCCTGTTGTGAGTCCTGAACCCCTAAGTAGTGCATACCCAGTCCTGGAACCTTGGAGGTGGGGATAAAGGTGCTCTGCCAGCTCAGCTCTGATCCTCATCAGAACCAATGCAGCCCTCGTAGCTCGTCATTGGAAAGACGCAGTGCAATGTAACTTGACGCAGACCTCGCATCACAGCTCCTCATCGGAACTGAATAAGAGCGACGTATCTCAACGCAGACCTCGCAATGCAGCCCTCTCAGCTCCTCATCAGAACCAACGCAGCCCAACGCAACTAGACGCAGGGCCCCACATCGCTCATTGTAAGAACCGCAGATCTCTTTTATTCATGTTTTTACCTTCATTTCAGATCTGCTTTTTAGGATACATTGTACAAAGGTACACCAGATTAAGGTTTATTTGTGTTTGGAATACCTTGATATCAACCTAGGTTCCAGCCACTATGTAGATGAGAAATTTACGGTCCTGACGAATTTCCGTTTGATCATTACTGACTCCTATTATGGCAAGAAACATGTTGACCCCTTCACTTTTCTGAGCTACCAGAGACCATTGCCTCTACTGTTAGCCACCATTTTTTAATTAGACAAGTGGACTCACTGATTAAAACTTGATTTAGAGTACTGCTTGGCCTATTATAATACACTACCCCAAGTACACACACTTCACTATATCTATCTCCACCAACGGCTCTATTTCCACACTTCACATACAGCAGTGGACAAAAGATCTCCAATAAAGAGCCCCTTTGCGGGTGCCCGTCGGGCATTGCAGCACCAGCCCCATGAGGCGCATGCCCTCTGAGGAAGCATGACACCCATCTGGGTGTGTGAGTGCACCAGTTGCTAATGGAACGGACCCTCCCTGTCGGTTTCCTTTAAACTAGCCAACCACATATTCCCTTTTCCCTCTCTAAGCAACTGCATACCTTTGTTGATAGTCACTTTATTACTGTTTGTGTGCTACATAAATACTTTACACATTGCCTCTAAGTTAAGCTCGACTGCTTTTGTGCCAAGCTACCAGAGGGCTAAGCGCATATTAGTCAGTGACTTTTTGTGATTCACCTTGTCAAGGATTATGGCAGTTATTTGAGTAGGGTTTCACCCCACTCAACCCACAACACAATTTCTCACATTGGTGGCAGTGGTGGGGTACTTGTGTTTGTGCAGTGCCATACAGTGATTTTGTGTAGCTCTAAAATCCCTTATAAATAATTTGATACCATATTTGACCTCTTTTCAAATTTTCCCTGATAGGCTATATTTCCTTTTTCCCAACTCACTCCCATTCTACCCGACTGTCTGCGCCTGTGACCCTATGTGCAAGAATGGAGCTGGAGCGCAGCAACCTGGAGAGCTACACTGCAGCTGAACTCAGGAAATTCTGCAAGGAGAGGGGGCTTCCAGCCAAAAGGTGCTCCAAGAAGGAGGAGTTACAGAAGGTTCTCAGGGTCTATGAGGAGGCCCACCAGATGCTGGGCACATCAGAGGACGTGGAAGAGAGGAGGCTATGAAGGAGCAAGGGGAGAAACTGGCCACAGGCATTGAGCTGAAACACCCAGAGAAGGAGGGCAACTCACACCCCCAGGAGAGGAGCCCATTGTCAGGGCAGAGAACAGTGGACTTCCTGTGGGACAGTACCACAGACGGGCTGGCAGAGAAACTTCAGGCCCACTTCCAAGCAGCCAGGACTGGGGCGGCACCACTGAGTCCAGGTGCTGGGTTCAAGATAGTAGGAGCCTTTTCTGTCCCTGAGGCTCTGATCAGGAGGCCGCCAGCTAGCCCTTGGAGTCACTCAGGTGGTCCTGGTTTCAATATACAGGTCCATACTTTTCACTCAGGCAGCAGATTAGCAGTCCTTCTTGCACAGCAGCACAACAGTCCTTCTGAGTCTTCCACAGGTCCAGAGGTGAAGAGTTGGGTCTGAGGGTCCATTATTTATACCTGTTGCCCAATTTTAAGTAACAGAAAGTTCTGGAGGTGGTCCCCCCAGTGGGGCTTACAATTCCCTGCTTCCCTGACCACAGGTTGTCTGGGGTCAGAAAGGCCTAGTGCCAAACCCTTTGTGAGTGTGCTCAGGCAGAGCTTTTGTGATGTGCAAGTGTGGTAGGTGACAGCATCTCCCACTCATCAAGTCAGAGATTGCCTATCCTGCCAACACCTATTCTCCTTTGTCTCACTGTCTGGGAGCAATACATAGAGACCAACTGCCAGCTATCCCTAGTCATGTGACCCAGGTTGCCGGCACCAAATGGTTGGGGGGAAAAAATGCCAACTTTCTAAAAGTAGCATTTTCAGAATTGGGACTTAAAATCTGACTATCATTAAATAGGGTTTTATATTGCAATCCTTTAGAAACTAAAGTTGACATTCCGGCCTGCTCCCAATTGAAAGTTATCACTTATTAAATGTTATAAGAGAAACCAATGTTATCCTATGAGAGAGGTAGGTCTTGCAATAGTGAAAAATAAATGTAAGATTTCTTCACTACCAGGACATGTACAAGTTAAAAGTACATGTCCAACTTTCTAAATACATTGCACCCTTCCCTATGGATTATTTAGGGCCTTCACTAAAGGTGACATATGCATTAAAAAGGAAGGTTTAGGCCTGGCAAAAAGTTTATGCTGTTATATCGGAATCGCAGTTTAAAACTGCACCTACAGGCTACAATGCCAGGCCGGAAACATGTTTATAGGGCTACGTAAGAGGGTGGCACAATCAGTGCTGCAGACCCACTAGTAGCATTCAATTTACTGGCCCTGGATACATTTTGTACCACTTTACTAGGGATGTACAAGCAAATTAAATGTGCCAATTGAGTGTAAGCCAAGGAGAGAGCACAAGCACTTGAGCACTGGTTAGCAGTGGTAAAGTCTGCAGAGTCTTAAAGTCTGCAAAATCAGGAGGATTGAGGGGAAAACCACAGCAAGGATATTAGGTCCAACAAGAAACATTTAGGAAAACCTACTTTCATGTATACTTATAATACGGCATACATAGAAAATGAAGCAATGTGACATTTATACAACCAGTGAAAATAATACACAATACGACTTTTTAGAGCAGACTCGGGCAAACAGCCTTGAATATGCTGTAAACACAGGAGCACTCTGCGCATAGCTTCCTTCTCGAGGGACACAAATGAATACATTTCAGCTCAGAAAAAATAAATATCACCATGGAATTAATGATATTTTGCTGATTTTCTAAAATGGAAAAACAAAAGAAAACAACACATTGGAAACTCATTCATGTGCGTTTAAAATCCACATTTTTTCGGTCACTTCGAAACGAATGTCATTGCAGGCTGACTTTGGACTAGGCAGGTCAACTGACACCTAGTTATGCTAACTAAAACACATTTAAATTGAGCATTATTTTCTATTTATTAAAAATGTGCCGACAAGGGTGAGGGAAGAGATTTAACATTTTAGAGTTTAATGAGCAGCCCCAACTGCTGCCTGTAGTCTTTTGCCTCTTTCATATTAGCAAGCTCCCACGTGCACCTCCACTATCTCAAATTCACTTCATGAAGGTTCACCCACATGAGGCACTATATTGGAAGTCAGAGGTATATAGAGTAGACAGTTTGATAGTATTCGATACGACCAACCTAAAATCAAAAATAATTTATTTTCATAGTATTTGATATTTCTTAAGAAATCGGGCCAGTCAACACATGCTTCGCCCCTTATGCACCGCACAAGCCTGGGGCTTTTTTTTTTTTTTAAACTTATGAGAAAAGTTGTCTATGGATAACATCATGTTTTTAGAAAATGTAAGGGATATACAGTCACATTTGCTGAAGCAGTTTGTCTGTTTTAAATAATATTAAGTATATCATTCAGGCATCCATGTAAAATGGTGAGGATACCGAGCGAGTACAAAAAAGGGAAAAAAATCCCTTGTTTTGGTAGAGTCAGCAATGCGATTGACTCGATCTTCGTAGTTTACGGGCAATATGTCCCACTGGTGAAGTGGATGAAAGGGCGGGGTAGGGGATGAAACAAGTCTCTGTGGTCCGGCATGAGAAAGTCAATACTGTCATACAGGGTGGTCCATTGTGACATGCTGCATGAACGCTACTTGGCCGCATTGACCTTCTCACAACCTTCAGAGAGAGAGAGAGGCAACATGTAAAGAGGAAGTGAGGGAGTTATAGTTCAGGAAGAACAAAGTTTGAAAATGTTAGAGGCAAAGAAAGGTAGCAAAGTTTGAGGCTTTCAGAGTAAACAAAGAAGCATTGTCAGCAGTGCGAGATGAAATAAGCAAATATAGTAGAGAGAAATGTTGCCGAGGATGGAGAGAGAAGTAATCATGTGCTGGAAATACAGATGCTTAGTTTGGAAGAGCGAAGAGGAGGAATGGAAGCCAAATGGAGCACAGAGATATTTGTGTAAGCAGGACATTTTTCTACATACACGCAGCCTTTTTGACAGTGGTCCAAGTATGGTGGAAAGCAGGTGTACGTAGGGGTTGGTGTAAGGTGCCGGAAGGCGGGTGCCGGAACAGATGAGCCGGAGGGTTGAAGTTGAAGAAGTAAGTTTATTGCACATTACAGCATGACCACGGGAGTGCGTTCATCCTCAACGAAGCACAAACTGCCAATGGCTGTTGTTGGCATTCGTACTTCGTTGGTGAAGAACGGCACGAGGAATGCACTTTCAAACATACACGTTTGAGGAAGCGCACGCCAATGTGGAATACAGAACAAAGAATGAAACGACAAGTAAGCATAAACAAAGAAAAGACTGGTAAAAGAAGTCAACACCAACATCATTACATCATCTCCCTCCCATAAAGAAAATGAAAAAAAAAGTCCTGAGAAATATAGTATAAGTAAAGTAAACTTAGCACGTATAAAAATCTCTAAACCTAGAGGGAACAGAACAATTGCGAAATGGTCTATAAACAGCAGATGCAGATTTGGTAGCTCTACCCAATTCCCTTTGCTGATGAAACTCAGCTTCTTGAGAACTAGATTCAATGGGATGTGAACAATTGAGTGAACTGACAAGAGGGGAAACATTATGAGCAACTTGACTGTTTGCAGAACTGTTTGAAACTTCATCAGAAGAGGTTCCTAAAGGGAAATGTAAAAAATTCATGTTATCCTCAATAATGGTATTCTTAGAATTGAGAATTTTAGATGCCTGTTCAGGAGACAACTTGACCACAACCCTCTTGTTCCACCAACCCTTTTTGTCTAAAAAGAGTGAACCTTTGGCAGTTTTGAGAATTTGTACTGGCAAGGAGAATTTTGAGGCACCTTTTTTAATTCAGTTTGGGTTTTTCACCATGACCCAATCACCAATTTGAAAATCATGTGAAACGTTACCATATACTGAGCCAAAATGCTTTTTCTGTATATTTTGTTGAGTTAAAACATTTTTTTGCATGTTACGTTTGTCTTGACAAGCCAAACATGACTCCTTGTTAGAAATGGGGGTCTCTAGTTGGCAGAGGTAGGTACCTTTGTCCAAATGGGGACCCTTGCTTCTAGTCAGGGTAAGGGGGATACACACTTTAGATAACCTCTGCTCACCCTCTTGGCAGCTTGGCACGAGCAGACAGGCTTATCCCAAAGAAAATGTGTAAAGTATTTGTACCAACACTCACAGTAACACAGTGAAAACACCACAAATGGACACCACACCAGTTTAGAAAAATAAAATATCTTTATCTAAACTAAACAAGACCAAAACGACAACAATCCAACATACACAGTTAAAAATATGACTTTCAAAAGGTTTCAAGAACTTGTACCATAGAAAACTATGGATGCGTGACTTTTACACAAAGTACCTCAAGATGCGTCAAAATTCACAAGGCCAAACAGCCGCAGAAAAAGGAAGCGTTGGAAAACACAGCGATGCGCCAGTTCCTGAGTCCTTGGGGAGGCGAGGCGTCAGTTCTGCTGCAGAAGACGGTTCTGGTCTGCGGGTGATGCGTGGAAAACTTGGTGCTCAGGTACGATGCGTGACACACCGGAGGTGATGCGTCGCTTTGCGAGGCTTCGCGCTGTCCGGCATCGGTGCTGGGGGCTGTGCGGCGAGATTTGGCCATATTAGAACACGGGCAATCTCAGTTACGTTCTATTATGTTGTTAAGCTGGACACTGCAATCTTTGCGTGAAGGCTATGTGCCTTGGCGTTTTATCAACAGTACGTCTCTGTTTTCTGAATATAATCTAACAGATAAACAGGTAGAAATGGCACAAAGGGGAGCAAAATATGCAATGCTGCGTATTGAAAAACTGGATAGATTACCATTTGCGGTTTACGGTAACGGTTTCTGAGCGGAATCACCATCCACAGAATGGCTAAACCATGGCCACATCACTCTACCGGTCACGACCTTTCAGTTTCAGTATTGCCTTGAACAAAAACAGGCAGGCAAATATGAAAAATTACTTAAGGAATACAGTAAGGAATCTTGGGAATTACCGTACAGATTTCGATGCCGGAGTGGGGATTGAGAAGTGTTTCTAAGCGGTACAAACTGCAAGAGCGCTTTGAGTGGTTCTCTCATGTGCCAGGATATTTTACTACACGGAGCTTGTAATGGTTCAGTAGCGAACTTGTCCTGCCACCTGCAAGGGACTCCAGCAGCCGTGATTACACCGGTATTCGAGCTGCTCTCAAATGGGAGTTACTTAATGCTGAATGATCAAGGTTATTGTGGGATGCTTCCGGGGATTGCCTATCTGGTCACGGTGAACTCCAGGGTTACTTGCTGTATGCAAGTATTGTTTCCCCCAACAAGTACAGTCAGGGAGGCGCCACTGTGGCCTTCGCTAAATGTTTCTTTTATACAGTTTGATACTTTGAGCAGAATGAAAGCCATGCTTTTACAGCAAACTGTGCCCTTAACCTCCGCCCGGGAGACCCTTGATCTTCAAATCGCAAGGACCTCGGCTGAGATACAGGCAGCCATACGTACAAACTGCTCCTCTCATTTCACAGAAATGGTGGGACGTATCTTTAATATGTCTGATACGAGTGGTATTGTACACCTATTTAAGACCATTGGGTCAGGATTTCTGAGCACCTTTCAGACTGTTCTCGGAGTTATTCCAAACTTTATACACTCCGTATTGGGAAGTATTTTTGGAGGTCTTCCGCTCATTAGCAGGTATCCTGATTGGTTTTTTTCTGCTACGCAATGGACGGGCCAATCACCAACGAGATGGCAAAAGCACTCCTGGAGCGTAAATACCGTGAACGCATGGTACAACATCTGGGCACACCTCGCCTGCGGGAACTGAGCGCCTCTTGGTTCCTAACGTTTAGACCAGTCTGGGTGGACTGCATCTTACCTGTTCTTCGAAGCCTGTTTTGCGGAGAAGAATGCGTGTTAGATCTCTGTCTGACACTTCCATTGGCAATGCCACCGGACATGAATACCATGCTGGAACCGGTGAGGGTCCATGCTCGGCAGTGTCCCCAATCATATTCCTATCTTGATGGCTGCATTCCTTCTAGAACCCGCAGGTGCCTTTTGCTACAACTGGGTTGAGCATCAGCTCTTCCACAGGCACTCAGGTATCGACTACAGCACCGGCTGCCTCTGCACCAGCTATTGGCAGTTCTGAGTATCATCTGTGCTCAATTGACGTGCTCTGCAACGTCTCCCAGCCAGGACACTTAATCTATAATTGGCTCATCGTGTGCTGGGAAAGAATTCAGTTTTTCCTTTTTCTTTGAAAACTCAACTAAATTTGGAACATTTCCTTTAATTGACACTTTCGCTGGGAAAGCATGGCCTTCTGTCGCTTGTAGTGGTTCGAATTATATAAACAAACTCAGCTTAGGACTTTGGCTTCGAGTGACATTTCCATATGCTAAACTTTCGAGAATAATTTTTCTTCCCCCCTATTAGAATATTTTTAAATGGTTTTAAGGACTTTATTTTATAAAACTCACTGATGTTTTATGCACCACTACCTAGTACATAGAGTGGTTTATTTGCATTTTTATCATTATTGAATGTTCGGAAGAGGAGTGGATGTTATGTTTCATATAGGTAGGTGAGCTAAAGAACGATGATGGATTCAACCCAGATCTGTGACTGGGGGTGAGTGTCTGAAAAGTTTCAGGCTCCGTCCATCATCTCCTTGTGTTTGCTTTGTTCGCCCTAAGTTGGCAGGGTATGCCCAGATGTGGTCCCTTGCTCACTTTGCCACTGGATTCAAGCTAGCCTGGCTGATGAGGGCTGTTAGCCCGAAACCGGTCCCAGGATGCTTGTTTCCCGTCCAGGGAAGACATGGCTTGGCAGTTCGGGCTGGACTGCTCCCCTGAGGCACAGGGTCAAGACTGATTTGCATATAGCTGTGTCTGAACTGGGGTGGCGAAGTGAGCTAAAGAATGATGATGAATTCAACACAGATCTGTGACTGGGGGTGAGTGTCTGAAAAGTTTCAGCGCTCCGTCCATCATCTCCTTGTGTTTCCTTTACACACCCAATACTTTGTCAGTGATTAATTTTTTGAGCTGAGTTTTTAATTCCGAAGGTTTTTTGAAAGAAATAATCACTGACAACGCCACACATTTTACCTCTTTGTTAATGCAAGATTTTTTTAAATCTCATGATATAAAGCACCTAAAAGTTGCTTTGTATTCCCCTTCTTCCAACGGCCTTGTTGAAAGAATGAATAGGTTCATAAAAGAGGGAATACAAGCTGCTTTGGCCTGCAATCTTCCAGTAGATGATTTTCTTAAAAAGAAGATTTGGTCCTATATCATCACTCCTCATTCAACAACAGGGATCTCTCCCTTTAGACTTCTTAAGAAAAGAGATCCAAATGGTAATTTGTGTCCTAATTGGATAAAAACATTGAAAAAGAATGAGGAGTGTTGGAAATGGCCCTTTTTGCAGGGTTATCCCAAAGCTTTTTGCTTCTTCCTCCTATTTTTTCCTGACCTGTTGTTGGCTTTAGGACTCTGGGCACTTTACCACTGCTGATCAGTGCTAAAGTGCATATGCTCTCTATGTAAATTGGTATTGTGATTGGTTCTCCAAGATTAGCATATTTGTTTTACCAGTAGGTCCCTAGTGAAGTGCACGGAGTGTGCCAGGGCTGGTAAATCAAATGCTACTAGTGGGCTTGCAGCACTTATTGTGCCACCCACATGAGTAGCCCTGAAAAGAGGTCTCAAGCCTGCCACCGCAGTGCCTGTGCGCAGTTTGTTAACTGCCATGTCGACTTGGCAAGTGCACCCACTTGCCAGGCCTTACCCTTCCCTTTTCTTACATATAGGACACCCCTATGGTAGGCCGAAGGTACCCCCCTGGGCAGGGTGCAGTGTATGTAAAAGGTAGGACATGTACTGGTGTGTGTAACATGTCCCGATAGTGAAATACTGCCAATTTTGTTTTTCACTATTGAAAGGCTATCTTGCCCATAGGACAGAACGGGGAATGCTTTATAACCTTTTACAAGCATATCTTCCCATAGGGATAAGATAGAAAAAAGGAGTTTAGTACCCCTGAACTCAGAATTTAATAACACATCTTTTAGTAAAGATGGGTTTTAAATTGTGTGTTTGAAAATACCACTTTTAGAAAGTAGCTATTTTCTTGTTCAACCTTCCTGTGTGCCTCTGCCTGTTTGTGGATTGACTATCTGGCTTTGGAGTGACAGGGGCTGGGGAGGGTGCAGTGGCTCCAGGATCTGCATTTGGAGTGGTTGGAGGAGTAACACCTGTACCTGAATAGGGCTGTGCCTGCCTTCCACAATGCTGGCTCTGCCCCACTGTGGTGTGTCTGGAGCCAAGGTTCATACTGACAAAGGATGTTGTTGTGCACTGGCAGAGTGCCCCCAGAACTGGTTTGAACTGGGCTCAGAGCCCCTTGCACAAAGAGAACAAAGACATTTTGGGGTATATGTATTAGACCTAAAACCCCTGAACTTTAGATCATTCCTGGAATTCAAGAGGAACCTATGCCAAGGAGAAGAGCTGGAGAGACTGAGGAGAAGTACTGCCCTTGCTGTGTGTCTGGGGTTGGCCTGCAGTTGCAGTTTCTGCCAACGAAAGGAGAAGGACTTTGCTGTGTGCTGTGTCCCCTGCTTGAAGGCGATCTCCAAGGGCCTGAAGTGTGCTGGCCTCCTGTTCTGAAGTCTCAGGGACACAAAAGACTTCCTGCAAATCTGCTGGTGCTGCTGGACTCTGCCATCTGTGAGTCCTACCCTTGCTTGAGGTGCCTCTTTCCAGTTACAGGACCTCATAGGTGGGCTTTGCAGCTAATCTCTGCAAGAACCGGTGCAAAGCATCGCAAAGCCGTGCAAAGTCTCTCGAACGGGCGCCGGACGACGCAAAGCCTCGCCGAGCGACCTTCGCGTTGCTCGGCGAGGCTTCGCGTCATGCTCAGAAATCCTCAGAAGGTGCTCAGAAATCCTGACCCTATGTTCTTAAATAGGTGTACAATACCACTTGTATCAGACATATTAAAGATACGTCCCACCATTTCTGTGAAATGAGAGGGGCAGTTTGTATGTATGAGTGCCTGTATCTCAGCCGAGGTCCTTGCGATTTGAAGATCAAGGGTCTCCCGGGCGGAGGTTAGGTTAAGGGCACAGTTTGCTGTAAAAGCATGGCTTTCATTTTGCTCAAAGTATCAAACTGTATAAAAGAAACATTTAGCGAAGGCCACAGTGGCGCCTCCCTGACTGTACTTGTTGGGGCAAACAATACTTGCATGCAGCAAGTAACCCTGGAGTTCACCGTGACCAGATAGGCAATCCCCTGAAGCATCCCACAATAACCTTGATCATTCAGCATCAAGTAACTCCCATTCGAGAGCAGCTCGAATACCAGTGTAATCACGGCTGCTGGAGTCCCTTGCAGGTGGCAGGACAAGTTCGCTACTGAACCATTACAAGCTCCGTGTAGTAAAATATCCTGGCACATGAGAGAACCACTCAAAGCGCTCTTGCAGTTTGTACCACCTAGAAACACTTCTCAATCCCCACTCCGGCATCGAAATCTGTACGGTAATTCCCAAGATTCCTTAATGTATTCCTTACCTAATTTTTCATATTTGCCTGCCTGTTTTTGTTCAAGGCAATACTGAAACTGAAAGGTCGTGACCGGTAGAGTGATGTGGACATGGATTAGCCATTCTGTGGTGGTGATTCTGCTCAGAAACCGCTACCGTAAACCGCTACCGTAAATGGTAATCTATCCAGTTTTTCAATACGCAGCATTGCATATTTTGCTCCCCTTTGTGCCATTTCTACCTGTTTATCTGTTAGATTATATTCAGAAAACAGACGTACTGTTGATAAAACGCCAAGGCACATAGCCTTCACGCAAATATTGCAGTGTCCAGCTTAACAACATAATAGAACGTAACTGAGATTGCCCGTGTTCTAATATGGCCAAATCTTGTTCCAGTATGTCTATCGCAGAAGATACAATGTTACCTAAGGAATAAATCCTGGAGGTCAAAGTTCTTAACCCATTATCCACTACTGCTAATGCCTTCTCCAAGTTAATACGGTCTATTTCCCGCATTCTCTCTGCGGCCTCTTGTTGGAATATTTATCAATTTTCATTGTAGGCAGCATAAATGCCAGCATATATGAAACGTTTCTGATGTGATTTCCTGGGACCTAGTAAAAAAATCCCTAAGATCCATGTCATGTGTTAGTAAGGATAGGTGATGTTTCACTTCTGTGAGTGTTGAGGTTTCTAGCCAATCAAGGCACAACTTCCCAACGCTGTAGGATGTTACTACCCCTGGATGTTCTCCTTGTACATAGGGTGGGTCTGACCTATGGATACTGAACCCTTCGGTGGTACCCCAGAATCTTTGCTGACATCTGTTCGTGTCTATGGGCCAAACCAACCATCCTTTCCAATTAGTATCTGATCTATTGTACCGAAAAATGTCATCTACTTCTACCCCTTCTTGTGAAGTTGTATTTTGCCACCCCTCCATCTGTAATGGTGTTGGAAACCGAGGTGTGTTCAGGTCCTTGTTCTTGGCTAGTCCAAGACAGGATGTCTGTTGCACGGTGTCATTTAGGAATATCATCTGCTGTGGAATAAGGCTTCTGTTCCCTGGACTTGCCAGTCTCTAGAACCTCAGACTGATTTTAAGTCTATTGTGTCCTTCCATAGGTCAAAACCCTGTTCAGACAATTGGGCGATAAAGGAAGCAGAGTAAATCTGTTTGGTGTTAGTCAACATAATTTTCTGTGCCGATGTGAGCGTGACTTTATAATAAAATGACTTCGGGTCAGAAATGTTAAACCCTGAAAAATATGAGAATTTCTGTGCAAATGTTTGCGAACTACCTTTCGGTGGTGTAGGGCAATGTTCCCACTGGTGGAACTCAAAAACATTTCTAGGTGTTATAGATTTGTGTAGGAAATGATGACCATAATGTTGGTAACAGTACAAAGTGTCATAGTCTGAAGTACGTTCGAGCATTTCAGTATGTGGAAATGCAGCAGTTTTCTCTAAATCAGACAGCATGTTATTAACAGTTTCAGTGTCCCAATCATCAGAAAATGTACTGGAGGTAATGATATCACTCAATGAAATTTTAAATACATGAGAAATTTTTAAAAGTTCAGTTGGACCGAATATATTGAAATCAACCTTGTCCCAGACTATACCATCCGGTATAGGAACTGCTGTAATGTTCAATGATGACAAGTCTCTTTGTTCACGATGAGAAGAATGATGTGGTTTCAGAATCAAATTCACTTTTTCGGCTTCAGGTCTTTGTTGAAGGTATCGTCCATTAAGAAGCATGCTAAAAGTTATAACTAAGCCTAGCCAGAAAAGAAAGAACAGTATCCCAGTAATTACCCAGAGTTGTACCCAAGGTGATACCAGGTAAGTCTTTTTGAGAAAGTTCAGAAAGTCTGTAATCTGCTGCTTGCGTGTTTGTTGGGCTGGCGTCGTTTCCGGTTCACTTGGATCCAAGGAAAACGTATCAAAGTTCATGAAGTAGCCAGAAGCGGTTCGATCAATTGTTGGAATTGCATCAGGATTTGTTGAAATCGTAATTTACTCTCGTCGAGGCATGTTGACGTAGACATCTGTATTAGGTCTTATTGCAACTTGTGTGTTATTTTGAGTTTGATTCTGAAGTTGAACTTCGGGATAAAGGGGAACGAGTTCCATAGCATCGTTGCTTAGTCCTTCATTCCGTGTTGGAGGCTCTTCGAACGTGATGAGTCTTTCCGTTTGAACTTCTTGGATTGTAGCTAGAGGAGGGCGTCTGCTACAGCGGAGTCCACGAGGCCTACTACTCAGTATCGGCCACATAGTGTGGTTTGATTAAGTCGATTGAGACAAATCTTTTCTTTTTCCCGGCAAGAGGCGGTAGAAGTACAGTTCTTGTTCCTTGAATTGCTAGGACCGGTACAGGTTTTCTGTAGGATGGCCCAAATTCTTTTTTACCCGCTATTTTCTCTCTGACCAGATCCCAGACTTTTGGGATCCAGACAGGTCTTGCTGTGACTGTCTTGACTTCCCCAGTGGTGGTCTGTTTCAGGTGGACGTTACTTTGTTGTGTCCTGGATTCATTTAGATCCTGTAAAACAGCCTAACGATCATGGATATCAAATGGTTTCTCATCCACCACTGCGCCTTCACAATCAAGATCAGGTACCCATATTCTTGTCCCAAACCGGACCTCGTAAGGAGTGACACCCCCTAGAGAGCTTCTTGGCTGGTTATTGAGAGCTCGTTGTACCCCATATATATGATTGACCCAACTACCGCCCTTGCCTAATAGCCTAGCTGTTAAAGATTGCTTTAGGTCCCGGTTTTTCCTTTCCACAACCGAATTTCCCTCAGGATGGTACGGAGAGGAGTACCGCAATGCTACGCCCATACTTTCCATGGCCTCTTTGTAAGCCCGAGAGCTAAACGCCGGGCCACGGTCAGAATGTAACGTGCCAACTGCCTGTGTCCCGATAAAGACTCGCAAATCTTTGATAACAGTTCGAGCGTCAGCCGAGCGCTGAGGCCAAACCCATAGGAATCTTGAGCATGAATCCATTGCAACCATGATATACTTGTAAGCCCCATCTGATTGTAAGGGGCTGCAGTGGTCCAGATATACACAAGCAAGAGGTCTGTCTGATTTCAATAACGGTGTCTTTGCCGGGCGTGCTATGGTGGAGCCTTTCATCTGCTGGCAGATGTCACATTTCAAGACATAGTCTTTAGTTTGTTTTGTCACACCTGGCCACCAATAGCGCTGTTTCAACAATGAAATAGTCGCTGTAACGCCTGTATGCGCAGAGCCCAAACCCTTGTGTGCTGCCATAATCAAACCTTGCCTACGATCCATATTTGCTATTACACTGTCCCCCACTCCAGGAATCTGAGCATATGGAATGTTGTTTGCATCTAACTTGTAGGAGTACTTCAGTGGAAATTTCTTTGGTACTGCTGCCTTTGCGTGAAGCAATGACAGCAACCATAATCTCACCGTCTATCCTTGTTTTTGAACGAGTGATTGCAGCTACGGAAGCTATGCGTACAGCCCCCTTCGCGGCTTCATCAGCCAATGAATTCCCTTCAACGTGAACGCCATCACGTTGATGACTTAATGTATGAATCACGTGAGCCCGTCGTGCATTAGAGTTCCCTAAAAAAGTGTCCCGCAATTATCGTTTCAAAAGCATACAACTTCACGTATTACATCGCGCCTACCTGACGCCCGAGAAGCTCCAACAATATTACCCGGACACGCCCTTCACATGCCCCAGATGCCCAATGCATCCTTTCTACACATGTTCTGGGATTGTCCGACGCTCCGCGCTTATTGGACCGGTGTCCACGCTGCCCTCCTTGCAGTCACGGGGCTTACTGACATACACACATGGGAGGCCTGCGCACTGGGCATACACAAGCGCCGTAAAACTCAGAAAATAGAGACACGTTTCGTGTCTCTGGCGCTGCTTCTAGCTAAACGGTGCATAGCAATGCACTGGAGGATGCCGGGGGGACCCCCACTGGCAGCTTGGCAGGGGGCAGTCAACAAATGGGGCGCTGCAGAAGAGGAGGTGCTTCGTTCTGAAGAAATTAAGGGTATCCGCAAACATCCCATATCCATGCCGTGGGCTATCCTACTACATTCCTTCAAACAGGAAACGGCGGAGGAGCCATCGTCCCAAAGCACCCGCTCCCCCACAGCAACTGCACACACCGAGGTTGCCCACTGCAGTCCCCTCGCAGAATAGGCACCTAATGGGTCGTGGATAGAAGCCGAGGGCATACGGTACATATACCACTTCCAGTCTGGCGCCTCTGTTCCTCTCCTCAGCGCCGCACACTCCGCAGCTCAGTCAGGATGCATTAGCCCGCCGGTCCCTATTATGCGTCATCACTTTAGACACAGTGTACCCCAGTTATATTCCCCCAGTTTGAAGAGCTCAGATCGTTATTCTCAGCATAGCAACGAGTCAACTACAGGGCTAGTGTTGAGAGCTAACGCCTGGCTTCCAGTACAGGCCATAGACTACCTCTCATGGACACATGCACTAGACCCATGTCTCTTCCCACATCAGTGATGCTACTTAATGAAATGATGGATGGGTCATACACTGCGACACGGCTATACATAACGCCATGATGTTCAATTGGTATGATGTCTGTTCCTAAGGTCATTGATAAATATGTACTGTACTATACAATGAAATGCTAATAAAAATGATTTTACAACAACAAAGAAAAGAATCACGTGAGCCTGTGGTAGTTCGTTTCTCAACTCAACTACCTGTTTCCATAGCATTTTATGCTTAATTGTGCCACCTTTCGCGTCTTTGCACCCGTTTAGTTCCCAATGATGTAAATATTCATTGTATGATTGCACACAGTAAAATGAATCACACACTATCAGTGTGGGGAATTTGTGATCCGTATTCACCGGTGCCATTATCAGTGCTTTTAACTCTGCCAACTGGGCCGTGCAGTCTCCTAGAGATTGCGTTTTGGTGCAACTGGGATGGAACTTTCCATCTCGCATGCAACCTTTAATGATAGCACATGCTGCGGTGTATTGTTGCTTACTTCCTATGGCCGGTTGAGGAGATCCGTAAGTGTAAATAATATATTCATACTGATCTAGAGGCAAGATTTCATTCGGCAGAGGATATTCTTGTTCGTATTGCAGAAATGCTTGTGCTTTTAGACTTGGATCAAATCTGTATTAAACATCCGTTGCAGTAAGAGAATTAGCCCATTGTATCCATCTCGGATGTAAGGCTTTTGCATTCGGAATGCTAGCCTTTGTAACGGCTTCTAAAGCCGGTACCGGTGTTACGACAATAATGCGCTTTCCCTGAGCCAGTGCTCTTTCTCTTGCTACAGCGGTCTGAACTACTGTCAGGATTTTTTCTGTTGAAGTGAAACGCATTTCTGCGTTTGTGTATAGGTGTGATTTGTAATCGATTGGTACTGTTTCGCCTTCATAGAAGGTTAAGTAGGTGTACCCGCATTGACCCGCTATTACACGGATCACTAAGTTGAGTACGTTTATCCGTGTCTGTAAGTGTTTTGAAGCTATCATGTCTTCTTGTAGTGAACGTAGGATGTTTGTGTGTTCCTGTGTCCATTGTCTAACTGAAAAGTCAGGTTTTATTAAGTCGTAGAAAGGTTTTACTCTTTCCGCGTAATCCAAAATGTATGTTCTGCCGAAATTTAGGAATCCCAGTATTGATTGTAAATTTTTTAATGATTTTGGAGGTTGGAGCAGCGCACACTTTTCTAAAAGTTGGCTGCCAGACTTTTCCCTTCACTTGAAAGCTCATATCCTAAAATCAGGACAATGAGATGGGCGATTTTTGATTTTTTCAAATTAAATTTGTAGCCCTCAGAGGCGAATCCCATAATTATGGTGCTCACCCTGGTCAAGTGCCTTTATAAGTCATCGTCCGTCAGATAAATATCCACATAGGACAATGCTTCCTCATCAAAATTTTGGAGTAATTTGGTTACTCTTGCTGAAAATAATCCCAGGCTTTTCTTATACCCTTGGGGGAGATGACAAAATTGTCACTGGGACCCCAACGCTGAGAATGCGGTCAAATACCTGCTTTCAGGCACTATATTTTGGCAGAAAAATCCATTTGAGATATCAAGTGTTGTTTTATATTTTTTCCGCACAATGTTATTCATTAATGCGGCACTGTGCGCATTTTGAACTGCAAATGTCTTAGTGCAAGTGTTTAAATGTCTGTAATCTAAAACTAGATATGTATTGTCAGGTTTCATGACAGGAAACAAAGGATTGTTCATTGGTGAGGTGCAATTTTTGATCACCCCTTGGTATTCAAGTTGATCTAAGATCTCCCTGACCTGTTTTTTAGCGTCTTGCTTTATTGGATATTGTCTCTGTGCATTTGGTGAAACTTTTAACGGGATCACGTGGTGGGTTGAATCCTCATCCCATCCAGCATGATTTTTGTACAATGCCGGAGCTAGGGCAACTGCCCACTCCCGTGCATATGTGTGTTTTAAATGAATGGGAACGAGGTCGGTGAAGGCTGGAAAAGGTACTGTTTCACCCCTATGGCCCTCCATAACGAATGCTGGCGGCCAATCTTGTTCAGCTAATAAGATGTCATAACCAGATGACAGATTCTTCCAATAGAGACCTTTAACATTCCTGGGCTTGTCCCCCTCCATTTGGAGTGTTATTTCATATAACTTATGTGGGACGCTTACCCTCTTATCTGGTGTTTCCACTGTGATGTAATCATTCAAGTTCGCTGTCACCAGAAATTCCATCAGGTTCTGGCGATCTATGATTACTTCTGCCGCACTGTCTAGCATCGTCTGAGCCCATTCCCCGTTCAGAAGTTGTGTCCTCAGAATTCTGGGCATGTCTGATCTTTAGACCTGCAACTTTCTTCTTCTTAAACTGAGGTGTTGACTTTGGTTTTTCTTCTTTTTTGGAAGTATAGTCTTGAGCATGCTGTTTGTCTCTGGACTTTGTACGCTCTTCCTTGTGTTCTGACCGTCCTTCTCTCTTGGAGTTTTTCGTCGAACCCTGAAAGGAACGAGCGGAACGTGCATCAGTATCCTGATACCTGTCAGGTTTCCTAATATTATCCCTAGTCCTGAGATTATACCTCTTTTCAGAGGGCTCCTGTGGAGGAGATCTACCTCGGGATTGAGATCTATTTCCTTTAAAGTTTTGTTGTTTTTTATTATCCCACTTCTTTTTAGAAGAAGCAGGTGTCTGCTTGGAAATGTCCTTTTCAGGACTGCCGATCAGTTGTGGTTTTAAAGCTTTCCCACCCAAACTGTCTCTGCCTAATTCTGCATATGCAGTTTCAATTATTTTGGGTAGTTCGTGTTGTTGATCTATAGGACTGAACTCCCGTAGGCGTTGGCAGATTGCCACTGAAGCTGCTTCCCCTTTATTATTAGCTGGTATTATGGCTGATACCTGATCATAGTTACCTTGCAACTTCATCCCTAAGTTTAGGGCAGGTTCTGCTCTGTACTCATTTTGTATCGGTCTTAATACATCAGGTACTACTGCTAATGACGGGATACCATGTGTTCTGGTATAAATGGCAGCAAAGACTGTACCCCAAGTGGTACAATCCTCTAATTGTGGTGTTATCCCCATGGGCAAGCAGATTGTTAGCATTCTGTGTTTTTCATACAGGGTTGTATTCGGGAATACTGCCTCTAGCTGCGTTATTGTCTGAGCTACCCAGAATGGTATTTGTTCACATTTCGTGGGCATTTTGCCCATTACCTCGTGTAATGTTTGTGGTGTAATTTTAGTTGCTGTACCCTGAATTTGAGTTCCATTTGTTGCAACTATTGCTGGTTGGACTGTAAGTGTCCTCATGACGAATTGCGTCAAGTTTCTGTAGATTTTAATTAAATCCTTGTGTTGTATGAGTAAGTCTGCCTGTGGCATTGTGTCAATGTCAGGATGTGGTGTGTAGGCCGCTAGTATCGGCCATGTTGCCCCTTCTCTTCCGAGCGGGCCGAGTCTTACTCTTCTTCTTCTTATGTGGGGTAGGGCGCCTTTAAACCAGGCAGCTCAGTAGTTCCTCAACCCTCATTATTTTAATTTTATTTTAACTCCCGGAGTTTAAAATAATGAGGTTTGAGGAACTACAAATCCCATAAATCCCTGGGGTAAGACGTCATCACCCTTGCGCGTTAAGTAAAAATCGCTTCCGGAATCCGGCAACCGACCTGCTGTGAACACGGAGAACAACTGAGCTGCCTGCTAAATACGAGTAAAGGTAAGATGAACTACAGGCACACAGGATCGGTACACACCGGCCCATCGTTTTGAAACGAAGATTAATTTCATAACAACCCGCAACTGAGCTAGTGTTCCAATTTTTCTTTTAGAAAAACGAAGGAAACGTTTGTTTGCAGTCCACCGCCGATTCGTTGAAATCAAACATATGATTTACACCAATCAAGGTAATGCACTACCCTGGCCCTAATTAATTTTGAGATATAAGCCATGAACACAACATTATGGCCAATGTATACCTCATTTGTTCATTCTACAGACATGTAGCAGCCACAGAACTTTACGTGTGGCCCCAATACACCCCAGTCAGCAAAAAGTAAGAATACTCATCCATTTGTCATCTTTTGACTGATATTGCAATGCTCCGTCCTTTCAAATCACAAGACTAAGACTGTATGTATGTTATTCCAGATGGAACAGTTTGGAGAAAGTTGAAATGGTCTAATACCAGCTGAATATTTATAGTGATTAAGGTAAGAAGTAGTGCACCATGGAGGCATTTTGAATTAAGGGTCAGGTTTTGGGTCAATAATTAAGACAAAGATATTTTTTTGTCTTTTTCAGCTATTCTGGTCCTGATGAGAACCCCCGAACTGGCAGGGGTTCGAAACGCGTAGACCGACAATTTAAGGCCAATCATAGATAGAATCATAATTCATTTTTTGATTCATTCAGTTAGTCCGATTGATGGCCTTTTGGTTTATTGTCTTTTCTTAAAAATGTCTGTGTCAACATTGAAAAATAATACGCGGTTTTGTATGTTTGTTTGAATGGGAAAAAGAGTATGTGAGAGGTTGAGTGAATGGGGTGTAAGAAGTGGTATAGATGATGTTGATTTGTACATATATGTAAATGTTTTTGTATATTGAATCTTTGCTTTGTAAATGCTTCTTCATAAATTGTAGAATTTTTGTACTATGTTGGTGGTGAAATTTTTGATAAAAAAAGAAAAGAAAGTTTTTTGATTAAATCTAACGGAAAAAGTGGTTATTGTGGGCATTGTTTTGTTTCAATGTTCAATGATTATTGATTGGAGTGAATAAGCAGCATGGGCATCTCTTTTGTTTTTTGAATATTTGTGGCTTAGCCTTGCTGCAGTGTTAGCCAAAACCCTTTCTAGGTTCTTGTTGCTCCGTATGAAAGGCGGTTGGAATAAACTGTTGCTCCGGGTGGAGATCGATCGGATGAAGTAATAAGTTGCTCCGTGTGAAGCTTTGGAATATTTTAAAGATGGCCACCTTTGCGTAGTATACGCAATGATGTCATTGAGGAATGAAGGAAATAAAAGACGGTGAAGCAATTTGAACCTCACTTAAGATGGCCGCTGAGCTTTAGATGCGTGATGATGTCATCACGTACGATCCAGACGAAGTTGCAGGCTCAAGCACGGAAGCACGTGAAGAAGGGTTGCAGATTTGGATTTCTGCCGAAATGCCTGAAAATACCTTCTTGAGGACGGAGACGAAATGGAGCAGGATATGAGGACGGAGGCTGGTTAAGAAGGACGTCTCGGCGGGGTGATTGAAGAGAGAGTAGAACCAGCAAAAGTGCACAAAATTGGTGATAAGTTGCTGTAAAATCGCTCGTCGCCAAATGTAAGGTGCCGGAAGGCGGGTGCAGACACAGATGAGCCGGAGGGTTGAAGTTGAAGTAAGTTAGTTTATAGTACATTACAGCATGACCACTGGAGTGCGTCCATCCTCAACAAAGCACAGACTGCCAGTGGTTGTTGTTGGCATTCGTACTTCGTTGGTGAAGAACGGCACGAGGAATGCACTTTCAAACATACACATGTTTGAGGAAGCACACGCCAATGTGGAATACAGTACAAAGAATGAAATGACAAGTAAGCATAAACAAAGAAAAGACTGGTAAAAGAAGTCAACACCAGCATCATTACAGTTGGAGGATGGCAGATTAGCAAAGCAAATTTATTATACAGTATCTCTTCCATTATATCAAATATCATCGATCATAGAAAAATGTTGATTGCTAAGGGTAAAATTCAACATTTACATATCAGTTCTTCAATAATCAAACCTAACAAAACCAAACATGAAAATTACATCGTAACAGTTGTGGTTTGAGCTATCAATTAATCATTACCACCAATCTTCAAGTAATGGACCAGCGCATTTGTAGTGGAGTTATATCACTGGGAAAGATGTAAGGCTTCATTCTCATATTACTATCTCCAGCTGTCAGCCCACTCGTTACAGACAATCACTTATTTACATCGGTGTAGTAGAGGAAAAGGGAAGGTAATCTTGTAACCACCCACATACTGACTAACGCTTCGGTATTCCTATACCATATAAAAAAAAACAGTATGCACATCTGTGGCAATTTAACAAGGCTGCCATGTATATCAGTAGATTTGTTGAGGATTAAGTACATCCTGTGTAAATAAATAAATTGAGTATTTGTGAAGCAGGTTTTTTAGACACTCTCCCAGCGTTTTCAAGGACTTGCGTCCAATTTCTGTCATATAGCTTCTTCCTCAGATCAGTTTCTCACTTGACCTCCAAGTATTCGAGTCAATTTAAGTCATGTTAAGAAGGCCTTTGAAGATTTAAGCCACCAGTATCCTGTTCTCGCCTATCAGATATAAGACCTCGTGTCTGGGGTTTGTACGCTTTCTGTTCCCATTCATTTTAAAAGGTTTTCTTTAGTACCCCATTTACTGGAAACTTCCCCTCTAGCAGTCAATGTACCCAAAAAGTTACTGTTGTTATCTCCACTTCAGTCCATTTTACAGTGGCTTAGCCATGAAATGGCCTCAAGATTTTGGAAGACCTATTATGGACAGAACTGGGGTAGGTTCTTTGTATTGCACTCTTCAAACTCCCCATGGAAGCACGTAAGAAGCAAGGATGTTCTTTGCCAATGATTACTCACCCCCAAGAACAAGTTGTTGAAGGTGCCCTCCTACAGTTTTCACTATAGATTCCAGTGTCACCCTACTCCGTCTCATTTAATCATCTCGAAACCCACTGCAGCTGGGCAGCTCAGAAATAGAGTTCAACATCAGGCAAGCCCAGGCCACCCTTTGCTACTGAGAGTTTTAATTTATTCTGGGCTGTTCTACATCTACTAGGGCTACAATTTGTTAATATTGAGTGCAAATCCTTAAAGAAAGGTGTAGGCACCTGGTCATCTAGCTTGCCACTTGCCTGTGGCCTCTAGTTCCTGCTTGTTACATCCAGACCAATGCCACCGCCGCTGCCTGAGTTTTCCTGCTCACCATTCTTCCCACCAACAGAAGCCCCGCCCACCCCAGGACCTACTTAATGCAGGCCGAAGGTCCGCCAAAGGCAAGCCTGTCTGCGCCCGTCCGCACATTGATGGCGCCCAGCGCCACGACCCCTGGACCTCTCGCCCCGGCAGATACACCATCACCTAGGTCCACACCCTGGATGCTGCAACAAACACTGCCACCACAAAGACTTAAGCTCCACAGCAGGACCTTTCCCCTGCAGCCACCATCACTTCACCTATAAAAGCACACACCAGCCCACCTACCATTTCAAGCCCAAACACACCCCAGACACAACATGGAAAAAAACACCGACTGGCATGTGCCCTTCTCAGCACATGCTCACTATACAAACACAACAATGAGATTTGGGACCTCATCTACACCCTCACATCAGACGTTCTCTTGCTCACAGAGCACTGGCTCAACCCCACTTCCGCACCAGACATCGCAATACCCAAAGGATACAAGATCACCCACCACAACCGCATCAACAAACCTGGCGGAGAAATCGGCATCATACACAAGGAATCCATCCAAGGCACCACCACAAATGACGACATATCTCCAGCCATGGAACACCTCAATCCCGACTCCAAACAGACAGCAAAACCACTATCAGGGGCACCCTCGCCTACCATCCTCCAGGACCATGCCCAGCCATCTGCAACTTCATCGCCGACTTCTTCACATCCCTCGCCATAGACTCCAACAACTACATTTTGCTCTGCGACCTCAACTTCCATCTCAATGACCACAATGACATCAACACTTCCAACCTCCTCGACAGAATGAACAACATCGGACTCACCCAACTCATCCATGACCCCACGCACACCGCAGGCCACACACTAGACCCCATCTTCACCTCCAGCGACCGCATCAGGTATAGCCACATCACGGAACTCATCTGGACCGACCACTCCATCGTCCTCTTCAACATCACCAGCTCATGGACCTCCGTCCCCAGGTCTGCCCAACACCCCCACCGCAGCTGGATCAAAGTCTCAAAGGACACATGGATCAACACCCTTAAAACCAACCACCCCATCTACTCCAACAACCTAGACAGAAACATCATAAACGTCAACAATTGGATCACCAACTGCACTGAGAGCGTCGCTCCAATCGGCAACAACACCCACAGAAGTTCCACAAAGCAGGCTAGCTGGTACACTAAAGCCCTCAGAACCGCTAGATGACAGTGTAACCAACTGGAAAGGAGATGGAGCACCAGCAAGGACACGACCAACAAGACAGCCCTCAACCTCTACCAGAGACAGTTGAGAGAATCGAAGAAAAAGGCCTAAGCCTCATGCAGTGAATCAAGCTCCAATAACAGCAAAGAACTCTTCAACATTGTCAAAGAATTCTCCAACCCCTCAGCTGCAACAAACATTACCCCCTCACAGAAACTCTGCTACAACCTTGCAAAAATCTTACATGACAAGATTGCCAACATCTACAGAAAAGTCGAACTCCAGCCCAAGGCCACAGACTTCTTCAAGCAACACAACGACCCCGCTACCACCACAGACATCTGACTAACCGAATGGAGCCAGCTCACCCCACAGGACACCGCCCCCATCATGAACTCTGTCCACTCAGGGGCACCAACCTACCCATGCCCTCACCACATCTTCAACCTAGGTGAAGCCAGAATCAGCCACATACTCCCCCCGTTCAACACCTCAGTTGCCACGACCACCTTTCCCGAGGACTGGAAACATGCAGAAGTCAACGTCCGACTAAACAAGGTTCACTGATAGAATATCGATGCCCAAAATATCCCCATTCACAAATATCGATGCAAAAATATCGATGTCAAAAATATCGACATACTATATTTAAAATTGTAAGTACAAAAATATTGATGTAAAAAATATAGATGTACAAAATATCAATTTTTTTTATTTAAATAAAAATGAATTTTAAATATTAAATAATAAAAATAACTTAAAAACATTATTTAGATTTAATATACATTTTAACAAATATAATAAAATAAATGTAATTTAAAAATATTTAAACATACATATATAAAATTTATTTTATAATTTTATAAATATATTAATATGTACAAATATATATATATTTACATACACAACAAAATCTAATTAAAAAACATGATATTATAAATTAAAACATTAAAATATTTAATAGTCTTTCAAATTAAATGTTGCACTCTATTGAGGTTGGAGAAGAGTTTCCCCAACCTCCTGAGGCCAATTTGCATTTTCATTGCAATGCGATCGCGTGAATGGCGCGCTGACGTCATTGCAATGAAAATGAAACTTAGTTTCAGGTTCATTGTTTTGGTGCTCGTGGGTCTATCTCAGCCCCCCCGAGCACCGAAACACTTGGGAGAGGTATCATTGGAAAGGGGAGAATCTCCCCTTTCAAATGGTACCCTTCCCTAGTGGATTCCTGCTTGGCGATCGCCCCAGGAGGGCGAGCCCCAAGCAGGGATCCTCCCACTAGCCACCAGGGAGGGGGGAGTGGCCCCTTGGGCAAGGGCCTTTGCTCCCCCCATATAATGTGGGTACAAACAGTCTTTCTGCCCCCCCGGGGGGGGGGGCAGAAAGCCCCCTAGACGCCAGGGATTTATTTTATAGGCAAGGGGTGGGGGCTGCCCAGAATGGCCATGCAAATGCCCCCACCCTACCCCCAAAGAAAACAAAAGACTTTCTGCCCCCCCAGAAGGCAGGTGGGGCAATAGCCCCTGATCTGCCCCCGGGGGGGCAGAAAGCCCACTAAGCACAAGGGATTATTTTTTTTATAGACCAGGGGTGGTGGCAGCCCAGAATGGGCATCCCAATGCGCCCCCTACCCCCCCCCCCAAAGAAGGCAAAAGACTTTCTGCCCCCCCCCCCAAGGAGGTAGATGGGGCAATAGCCCCTGATCTGCCCCCGGGGGGGCAGAAAGCCCACTAGGCACCAGGTTTTTTGGGGGGTTTTCCATACGTAGGGGTGGGGGCTGCCCAGGATGGGCATGCCTATGGCCCCACCCAAAAAAAATGGTACAGTCTTTCTGCCTCCCCTGGGAGGCAGATGGGGCAATAGCCCCTTATCTGCCCCCGTGGGGGGCAGAAAGCCCACTAGGCACCAGGGAATTTTTTCCCCAAAGATCGGGGTGGGGGCTGCCCAGAATGGGCATGCCAATGTCCCCACCCCCCTCCCCCCCAAAAAATGCCACAGTCTTTCTGCCCCCCCAGGAGGCAGACAGGGGGGGCAGAAAGCCCACAAGGCACCAGGGATTTTTTTTTTATATATACGTTGGGCTGAGGGCTGCCCAGAATGGGCATGCCACTGCCCCCTCCCCCCAAAAAATTGCCACAGTCTTTCTGCCCCCCCTACCGGAGGCAGATAGGGGCAAAAGCCCCTAATCTGCCTCCCGGGGGGTGCAGTAGGCATCAGGGAATATTTTTGTTTTTTAATTCATGGGTGTGGGCTGCCCAGAATGGGCCTACCAATGCCCCCACCCCCCCAAAAAAATGCCAGCCTTTCTGCCCCCGCAGGAGACAGATGGGGGCAGTAGCCCCTGATCTGCCCCCCAGGGGGCGTCAGAGACCACTAGGTGCCAGCGATTACGCTGGCTTTTTTTAATGCGTGGGGGTGGGGGCATTGGTGGCATACCAATGCCTCCACCCCCAAACAAATAGCCACAGTCTTTCTGCCCCCCTTGGGGGCATATCAGGGCAACCCCCCACAATTCCCCTCCCCCAGGGCGGCAGAAAGCCCACTAGGCACGGACTTGTTTTTAGCAATGTGCCTACCTGTGGATTTTTGGCCCTAGCGCAGTCGGCACATAGGGAAACCTAGCAAACCTGTACATTTTTGAAAACTAGACACCAAGGGGAATCCAGGATGGAGTGACTTGTTGTCCTCTCACTAGGTTCTGTTACCCAGAATCCCTTGCAAACCTCAAACTTAGTTTTAAAAAAACATATTTTCCTCGCATTTCTGTGATGGAAAGTTTTGGAATCTGCGTGGATCCACAAAATTCCACCCACCCCGCATTTCCCAAAGTCTTACGATAAAAATGGTACCTCAGTTGTGTGGGTAGGCCTAGTGCCCGCAACCGGAAACGGCCCAAAACGCAACATGGACACCACATTTTTGCAGTGAAAACTGACCCTTTTTTTGCAAAGTGCCTACTGTGGATTTTGAACCCTAGCTCTGCCGGCACCTAGGGAAACCTAGCAAACCTATCCATTTTTGAAAACTAGACACCCATGGGAATCCAGGATGGGGTGACTTGTCTGACTCTCACCAGGTTCTGTTACCCAGAATCCCATGCAAACCTCAAACTTTGTAAAGAAAAAATAAACACATTTTCCTCACATTTCTGTGATGGAAAGTTTTGGAATCTGTGTGAATCCACAAAATTCCACCCACCCCGCATTCCCCAAAGTCTTCCAAGAAAAATGGTACCTCACTTGTGTGGGTAGGCCTAGTGCCGGCGACAGGCAAGGACCCTAAACGTATTGTGGAGACTTCAAAATTACCTATCACAAAACTACCTGGTTTTGCAAGGTGCGTCACCTGGGTTTTTGTCCCCGGGCTCAGCAGTCATTTAGGGAACCCTACCAAACCCACACATTTCTGAAAACTAGACACCGTGGGGAGTCCAGTGAGGTATGGCTTGCGTGGATCCCCCAAAGATTCCCTACCTAGAATCCCGCTGACTGGTAGCAAATTTGTGTCAGCCCGGTAATCCCACAACTTTCCCACACAGAAATTTGAGAAAAATTTGATTTTTTTCAGCAAAATTTGAGGTTTGCAGGGGATTCTGGGTAGGGAAACGTTGGGGGATCCACGTAAGCCATACCTCACTGGACTCCCCCGGCTCTCTAGTTTCCAGAAATGTGTGGGTTAAGTAGGTTTCTCTAGATGGCCCCAAGCCGGGGACCAAAAGCTCATGTGACCCCCCTTGCAAAAGCAGATCGTTTTCTGATAGGTAATTTTGATGTCTCCACAATACGTTTTGGGCCCTTGCCTGTCGCGGGTACTTGACCCACCTACACGAGTGAGGTACCATTTGTATCGGGACACCTGGGGGAATGCTGGGTGGTAGGAAATTTGTGTCAGCCCAGTGATCCTACAACTTTCTCACACAGAAATTTGAGAAACATTGGATTTTTTCAACAAAATTTGAGGTTTGCAGGGGATTCTGGGTAGGTAAACATTGGGGGATCCATGCAAGCTATACCTCCCTGGACTCCCCCGGGTCTCTAGTTTTCAGAAATGTGTGAGTTTGGTAGGTTTCCCTAGATGGCCGCCAAGCCTGGGACCAAAAACTCATGTGACCCCCCTTGCAAAACCTGGTCGTTTTCGGATACATAGGGGGCATCTGTGTTTTTGGTCCAGCGGTCGGCAGCCATCTAGGGAAACATACCAAACCACACATTTCTGAAAACTAGACACCCGGGGGAGTCCAGCGAGGTATGGCTTGCGTGGACCCCCCAACGTTTTCCTACCCAGAATCCCCTGCAAACCTCAAATTTTGATGAAAAAAATCAAATGTTTCCCAAATTTCTGTGTGAGAAAGTTGTAGGATGACTGGGCTGACACAAATTTCCTACCACCCAGCGTTCCCCTAGGTGTCCCAATAAAAATGGTACCTCACTCGCGTGGGTGGGTCAAGTACCCACAACAGGCAAGGGCTCTAAACGTATTGAGGAGACATCAAAATTACCTATCACAAAACAACTGGGTTTTACAAGGGGGTCACCTGGGTTTTTGGCCCCGGGCTCGGCGGCCATCTAGGGAAACCAACCAAACCCACACATTTCAGAAAACTAGACACCCGGTGTAGTCCAGCGAGGTATGGCTTGCATGGGCCCCCCAACGTTTTCCTACCCAGAATCCCCTGCAAACCTCAAATTTAGCTGAAAAAAATCACTTTTTTTCTCAAATGTCTGTGTGGGAAAGTTCTGGAATCTGCATGGATCCACAAATCTCCTACCACCCAGCGTTTCCCCAGGTCTCCCGATAAAAAGGGTACCTCACTCGCGTGGGTGGGTCAAGTACCCGCGACAGGCAAGGGCTCTAAACGTATTGAGGAGACATCAAAATTACCTATCACAAAACAACTGGATTTTGCAAGGGGGGTCACCTGGGTTTTTGGCCCCGGGCTCGGCGGGAAACTACCAATCCCACACATTTCTGAAAACTAGACACCCGGGGGAGTCCAGTGAGGTATGACCTGTGTGGATCCCCCAACGTTTTCCTACCCAGAATCCCCTACAAACCTCAAATTTAGCTGAGAAAACCACATTTTCCACATATTTTTGAGTGGAATCACCATTCCGGCTCAAATGTCCTACCCCACAGCGTTCCTCTCAGTCTCCCGAGTAAAATGATACCCCACTTGTGTGGGTGGGGCAAGGGCCTGTGACTTGGAAGAGCCAAAAACATAGGGATTAAGGGTATAGCACCGAGAATTCTAAGTGCTACATTTTTTTTTAAATACGTTTTTAGCCAATTCTGTATTGGACACCCACACAAGTGAGGTATCATTTTACTGGGGAGACTGATGGGAACGCTGTAGGGTAGGACATTTGTGCCGGCACGGTGATTCCACACCAAAAAATGTGGAAAAAAAAATTTCCAGCTAAATTTGAGGTTTGCAGGGGATTCTGGGTAGGAAAAAGTTGGGGGATCCACGCAAGCCATACCTCGCTAAACTCCCCCGGGTGTCTAGTTTTCAGAAATGTGTGGGTTTGGCATTTTCCCAAGATGGCTGCCGAGCCCGGGGCCAAAAACCCAGATGAGTCCCCTTGCAAAACCAGGTTGTTTTGTGATAGGTAATTTTGATGTCTCCTCAATACGTTTTGGGCCCTTGCCTGTCACGGGTACTTGACCCACCCATGTGAGTGAGGTACTATTTTTATCGGGAGACCTGGGGGAACGCTGGGTGGTAGGATATTTGTGGATCCATGCAGATTCCAGAACTTTCCCACACAGACATTTGAGAAAAAAAGTGATTTTTTTTCAGCTAAATTTGAGGTTTGCAGGGGATTCTGGGTAGGAAAACGTTGGGGGGCCCACGCAAGCCATACCTTGCTGGACTACACCGGGTGTCTAGTTTTCTGAAATGTGTGGGTTTGGCATTTTCCCGAGATGGCCGCCGAGCCCAGGGCCAAAAACCCAGGTGACCCCCCCTTGCAAAACCAGGTTGTTTTGTGATAGGTAATTTTGATGTCTCCTCAATAGGTTTTGGGCCCTTGCCTGTCGCGAGTGCTTGATCCACCCACGCGATTGAGGTACCATTTTTATCGAGAGACCGGGGGGAATGCTGGGTGGTAGGAAATTTGTGTCAGCCCGGTGATCCCACAACTTTCCCACACAGAAATCTGAGAAAAAAGTGATTTTTTCAGCTAAATTTGAGGTTTGCAGGGGATTCTGGGTAGGAAAATGTTGATTTATCCCATGCAAGCCATACCTCGCTGGACTCCCCCGGGTGTCTAGTTTTCAGAAATGTGTGGGTTTGGTAGGTTTCCCAAGATGACCGCCGAGCCCGGGGCCAAAAACCGAGGTGACCCCCCTTCCAAAACCAGGTTGTTTTGTGATAGGTCATTTTGATGTCTCCTCAATACGTTTTGGGCCCTTGCCTGTCGCGGGTACTTGACCCACCCACGCGATTGAGGTACCATTTTTATCGGGAGACCTGGGGGAACGCTTGGTGGTAGGAAATTTGGGGATCCACGCAGATTCCAGAATTTCCAATCACAGAAATGTGAGGACATTTTTTTTTTTTACAAAGTTTGAGCTTTGCAAGGGATACTGGGTAACAGAACCTGGTGAGAACGAGACAAGTCACCCCATCCAGGATTCCCCTGGGTGTCTAGTTTAATTTTTTTTATAGGTTTGCTAGGTTGTCCTAGGTGCTGGCAACGCTAGGGTTCAAAATCTACAGCTAGGCACTTTGCAAAAAAAGGGTCAGTTTTCACTGTGAAAATGTGGTGTGTCCACGTTGCGTTTTGGGCCATTTCCTGTCGCGGGCACTAAGCCTACCCACACAAGTGAGGTACTATTTTTCTCTGAAGATTTTGGGGAATGTGGGGTGGGTGGAATTTTGTGGATCCACGCAGATTCCAGAACTTTCCACTACAGAAATGTGAGGATTTTTTTTTTTTTTTTTTTTAACAAAGTTTGAGGTTTGCAAGGGATTCTGGGTAACAGAACCTGGTTAGAGCCAGACAAGTCACCCCATCCTGGATTTCCCTGGGGGTCTAGTTTTCAAAAATGTATAGGTTTGCTAGGTTTCTCTAGGTGCCGGCAGAGCTAGGGTTCAAAATCCACAGCTAGGCACTTTGCAAAAAAAGGGACAGTTTTCACTGTAAAAATGTGGTGTGTCCACGTTGCGTTTTGGGCCGTTTCGGGTCGTGGGCACTAAGCCTACCCACACAAGTGAAATACCATTTTTCTCGGAAGACTTTGGGGAACACAGAATTGTAGAGCAACTGTTATTACCTATTGACTTTCAATGTATTTCTGCCTTCCAAATGTAAGACCATGTGTAAAAAAGAAGTCACTTTGAAAAATGTCCTATAATTCACATGCTGGTATGGGTACCCACAATTTCGGAGATGTGCAAATAGCTACTGTTTCTAAACTCTATATTTTGTTCCCATTTCAGAAATGCATAGGTGTCTTTCATACCGATTTTTCCCTGTTTATATGTTTCCAAATTAATTGCTATATACCCGGTACACAATAAAAACCATTGCAAGACGCTGCTCAGTTATTGGCTCTGGGTTCCTCGGGTTCTTGGTGAACCTACAAGTCCTATATATCCCCACAACCAGAAGGGTCCAGCGGATGCAACGATATATTGCTGTCAAAAATCTATCATACTTAGAAGAAGTTACAGGTGAAAACGTTGGCACAAATGGCTGTTTTTTTTTTTTAACTCATTTTCAATTTTTCCTATTTTCAACTGTTAGGTTTTATAAGAAAACCTTGAAGGATCTACACAAATGACCCCTTGCTGAATTCAGAATGTTGTCTACTTTACAGAAATGTATAGCTTTCCAGGATCCATCAGTGCTTTCATACCCATTTTTACCAGTAACTGGAAGGAGGTTGAAAGCACAAAAAATAGCAAAAATAGGCTATGTCCCAGTAAAATGGCAAAACTATATAAAAAAAAATTGGTTTTCTGACAAAAGTCTGTCAGTCCCTGACAGCTGTGAAGACGGTGATTTCAGCACCACAAACCCTTTGTTGATACTATTTGCAGGGAAAAAACCAAGAAAAAGCCTAGCAGCGAAGGGGTTAAAAAACAAACAAAATAAAACATATATAAAAGTTTTAAATATTACAAAAGATAGAAACAGATTAGAATGTTAAAGAGATCTAACAAATACTTAGAAAGATTATTTAAAAAAATTCAAAAATAATTTAAAAACAAAAAACTTTTTAATAGAACATTTTTATAAACAAAAACATGAATTACATAAATGTCATATTTTTTTATTTCCTACCCTATAACACCACACAATTCACAACCCACGTTAAAATGTTTTAAAAAATGTACCTCTATAATTAACATAATTATCAATTAAACAAATATTACATTTAAAAATGTAAAACAAATAAAAATGTATTTACTCCCAAACGTTACCCCTATAAAACCAAAACAAACACAAAATAACAATAAACACTTACCATACATATTTATCAATTGATAAAATATTAATAATCAACTAATTATTAATTAATTAAACAAATTACTTTCCACCCTCTATCCCAATAAACACCACAACCCACACCTAAAAATCATTACACAATTTCCTTTTTTTTTTTTTAATAATCTTTATTGTTTTTCTTAAGACAAATACATACCTCCCGCTTCATCTCCCTCCCCTCCCTTTCTCAGATACATACAAAGAATTAAAAATCCTATAGGAACTTTCTATTTGTTGCACATTTCATTATTATCATGAAACAAATCTCAATTCTTTTATTACTAAATAATTCATAACAATTAATTCCCACAATCTGTTACTAATCCTTACCCTCTATCCTCCTGACCGCATAGTATCTATATTCAGCTTATCCACTCACAGCCTGTCTTTGCATCCATTGAATAAGCGAATTCCATATAGCTAACCCTCGTTTACGTTTATTCCTTCCCTTCCTTTTATATATGGCTACCTCTAGACTGCATGTCGCCAGCAGTCTCGATCTCCATTGATGAAATACCGGTGGATTTGGGTCTAGCCAAGCTGAAGCGACACACATCCTTAGGACCGCCATTGATACAAAAATCAGCCCTTGCATATATTTTGGACGTTTTATACAGCCTACACCGAGAATTATTTCATCTATTGTAATTGTGACTCTAACTTTGAAAATCTCTGACAAAAAACACGATATATCATCAATCAACTTCATTAAAACTTCACATGTAGCAAAAATGTGTACACTATCAGCTTCAAATAGATTACACCTAGGACATGACGTTCCTTTTCCCGTCCCCCATTTAGCTATTTTATTTGGGGTATAGTACAATGAAAAGAAGGTTTTATAGTACTGAGCTTGTAATTTTGTGGACATTATATGGGACTGAAATAGTTCATAAGAATGGAGAAGTATATCAGTAGGTACACCTAATTTAGTCTGCCATTTAGCTATACATTTGTCCATATCATCTGGATAATGTGTATTCATCTGTTCATATATAGCCCCTATCCTTATTGTTGTTTTTTTGGCCATATTCTCCATAGTTGGAATTACTTGAAATTTTATCCCACCTCCCCTTTTTACATAAAAATCCCTAACCTGTAAAAATTTAAAGAAATCCCTATGGCCTAATTTATAGTCCATCTGTAATTCCCTAAAAGACTTAAGCCCCACAGTGGTATAAAAGCATCCTAATTGTGTAATCCCTCCCTGTATCCATCTATCCATACAGGCATCCCTGAATATCTCTGGAAGATTATTATTTTTATGAATTGGGGTGTAATGAGATAACCGACCAATACTCATTAGTTTACGTATATTATTCCAGACCTTATGAATACCAAAAATAGTCTTGAACTTAACTTTTTTAAAGTAGCTATCGTTTAGGTGACGCCATAAGTATCCTTTGGTTTCTTCACCCAGTAAAAGTTCTTGTGGTGTTGGGATACTACTATTTATTCTATTATCGATCCTACTTGATAGTAATTTGTCACAAAATTTCAGTGTAGTAGCCCAATAGTACAATTTAAAATTAGGTAGCGCCAATCCCCCTCTATCCTTGGGTAGGGTGATAAATCTCATAGCCCGACGTGATCTCTTGTATCCCCATAAAAACCTGGAGAATATGTTATCTATAGATTTAAACAATTGTGGTGGAAATTCCAAACAAATAGATCTGAAAAAATATAAAAATCTAGGCAAAAAGCATTTTAATCAGGTTGCATCTCCCCCGATAGACAACTGTAGATTGTTTAACCTGATCATGTCTTTTTTATACGAAGTATTAAGGGTTCGAGGTTGTTATTGACTAAGCTCTGTAGATTTGCCGTTATACTAACCCCCAAATAGATAGCTTTCTCCATTACCCGATCATCGCTCATCGTAATTTTACTATTGAGTATAATCTGTGTTTTGTCTTGATTCAGTTTGTACCCGGATGCTCTTCCAAACGCTTCGGCCTCCTCTTCTATGACTCTAATTGCATTGATAGGGTCACTAGTAACGAGAGCGATGTCATCCGCATATGCCAGTGTTTTAGTAGGCTGATCTCGTACCCATATTGGCGATATTAATATACTGTTTTCGAGTTTACAAATGAAAGGGTCTATATACATCGCAAATAAGAGGGGAGAGCACGGACACCCCTGCCTTGTCCCTCTACTGATAACTACCTTATCGGACACTGCTCCATTAACCATTATAACAGCTGCTGGATCAACATACAACATTTGTACTGCTTTGATAAATGGTTCCCCCAGACCACTTCTAGACATTATCGTCCAGAGATATTTCCAGGAGACCCTATCGAAGGCCTTCTCGGCATCTAATAATATGAGTGCCATAGGGTCCCCTGTAACATCTGTCCAGTCAAACAAAGAGATTACCCTTTGAACATGATCGGTTGTAGATCTCCCTGGTATGAATCCATGCTGACGTACCGATACAATTTTATGTATAATTGGTGCCATACGGGTCGCTAATAATTTAGAGTAGATTTTTGAATCTCCATTTATCAGGGTAATAGGACGATATGACCCAAGTTCTGTAGGATCTTTGTGTTTTTTTAAAAATACTACGATCTTAGCTAATGACCATGATCCTGGCGGTCGTCCCCTGAAAAATATGTGTGAATAGATCACACAATATTGTTTTTAACTGTGTAGAAAATTTAACATAAAACTCTGAGGGAATCCCATCCATACCCGCCGCTTTGCCTGTAGCTAAACTATTTATAGAAAGAAGAATTTCCCCCACTGTGGTATATCATTCAATATTTCCTGATCCTCTACCCCCAGTCTTAGGGGTGGATTCTGATCCATATATTCTTCAATTACACCCTGTTGTGTACTTGATTCCCCATATAGTTTTTGATAAAATTGTTGAAACGCAGTTCTTATTTCATTAAGGTCGGTCTTTAGCCCATATACTGGATCTCTAATTGCCCTTATTAAATTGGCTGTGTTTTGTTCTCTGGCACGCACTGCTAACTGATGTCCTACCTGTTCACTAAGTTCATAAAAATTTTCCTTGTGCATTGTTGCTTTAGCTATTGCTTTTTCCGTTAGGATATTAATAATGTCATTTTTAGCTATCGCAATACCCCTCACTTCATTCTCAACTTCCCGTCCCTCTCGTGCAGCCATTATCAATACTTCCTCGGCAATCTTTAATTTTTCTTGTAGAACAGTCATTTTTTGTTTGGCTTTTTATTGGCATTTAGTGAAAATCGCAACGTCTCCCCTCTGATCCCCAGCCTTTAGGGTATCCCACACTATGTCTATTGATGCACTATTTACATTATCTTCCAGAAACCCCGGTATCCAAGTCGTCATGTGTCTACAATATTCCTCATTTACCAATAGATCCCTTTGAAATGTCCAAGTTTTCACATTGGGATTTATTTCTCCATGTTCTATATTTACAACAAGAGGGTTGTGATCAGATAAAACTCTTGGTAATTTCTCTATTGTGCAATTAGAGATTAACGTGTTAGAAACCAAAACATAATCCAATCTAGCATGTCTAGCATGTGGATGGGAATAATAGGTAAACCCAGGATCACCTGTATGTTCTATTTGCCAGCAATCAATCAAGCCATGTCTCTCACATAGATTTTTAAAAGCTTGAAACATTCTTGGCTTCCTGCCCCGGTATTGAAACCCTGGATCCACTGACCAGTCGCGTGGGAGGTTTAGGTTAAAATCGCCACAAATTATTACTGGGAGAGGCCAGTGAGCGAGCTCATTAGAAATATATTCCAACACCTCCGGGTCATCACAAATATTGCCATATATTGTACATAGGGTCATTTGTCTGCCATCACTATGTCGACATTCTGTAATTGACCAACGTCCATATTTATCAGATGCTGATCGGGTAAATTGCGTCTCTCCCTCTTTCGCAAGTATTGCCACCCCCTCATCCTTACTCCTTGTGTTGAGGCCGTAATCATTCTGTACCCTAATGTATTAAGCAAATGCCTTTGTGATCCCTCAATGTGTGTCTCCTGTATACAAATAATATTTGCTCCTATTGATTGCAATCCGATAGCTACTCTCTGTCTTTTTTTAATGTCATTAAGGCCACAAATATTGACGGTAAGAATTTTTAACCTAACCATATTGTTTCTTATCCATCCTAACACACAATATAAACCTTTCTGTTTTTTCTTTAATTATACAATTTGTATTCTTATTTCTCATATCACTATCTATATCTCTTTTAGATCGGTTCCTATTTACATCATTTCTACTCATCCCTGATCTGAGAATCCCCCTTCCCCCCCCACCCTCCCCCACCCCCCACCCTCCACCAATTATTAGGCAGCCAGGCTCAGGCATGAGCCTGTGTGAGGACATCAGAAGTTATCCACCTTTCTAACCGCTCTCATACAGTTACCCTTACAGTACATCATACCTATGTCACATATATTATATTATTTTTTTTTTCCCCTCCTCTTTTTTTTTTTTTTTTTTTCCCTTTCCCTAGAGGATGAAAACCAACTTTTCATTTTTTAGATCCACCAGATTCCAACACAATATCATCCAACATTTTCTGGGCTTGAATTTCTGAAGTGAAATTAAAATTTTGCCCTTATAAACCACTTTGAGTCTAGCCGGATTTTGCAGAAATACTAGTGCACCCGCTTTTGAAATGGTGTCATTAATTGTCTAAGTCGCCATCTACGCTCCACTGTTGTATGAGCAAAATCTGGTTTTGCAAAGTAAGCAAACCCCTCGCACTGCTTCCTGGCGTTGGGTCGAGCTAAATCGTACACCGCCTGTCTTAGTATGAAATTACCGAAGAAAACCAAAATAGCTCGAGGTAATGACTTTGATTCGGTGGCATGTTTAGCTTGAGAGAATGGGAATCGGTGAGCCCTCTGCACTTCTTTGTCCCAGTCCCAAGATGATAATTCAGGCAGTGATTCTTTGAGCATCTTCACCACAAATTTCCTCGTATCATTTCCTTCGAGATTCTCCGGGACTCCAAGCAGCCGCAGGTTATTCCGGCGTTGCCGATTTTCATAATCCTCCAGCTTCCACATCACGTCTTTTATGGTTTTGTCCTGAGAGGTAGCCTGTACCTGGAGGTTTTCGACTGACTTCTCCAATACTTCCGTCCGCGACTCCACCGTACTCATTCGTTCTGCAATGTCCGAGCAGATTTTCCCGACTTTTCGTACAGACCCTTGCAATTTTTTTGTGGCCTGTCTTGCTTGTCGGTTATCTGCCTTAACCTCGTCTTGAAAAGATCTCAGGGATTGTAAAATAAGAGCAAGTGACGGGTCAAGGGAAGTATCCTTCTTGTTTTGCTCTGGCTCGCCTCCTATAGCTCCTAAGGGTTCTTTATCTACCTCTAGAGTCTCCTGAGACATCATTGATGAGGCTGAATAGTCCCATCTCAACTCGTCACTTCTCTCCTGATCTTTAGAGGTATTCCGACGCATCCTCGAGACTCTCTTGAGTCTCTTTTTAGCAGTTGTTGGTTTTTCCACTGAGCTACTATTTTCTGAATGCGAGAAATCACCATCTTCCCCACTATCAACAGTACTAATGTCTGATTGCTCGGACTCATCGGTAAGGGAGAAAACTTTTCCCCAGTTACATCTAATGTTAGTGCGCATTGTTCAATAAGCCCTCGCACTACTACCGGCTGGGGAGGTAATAAATTACCATGAGGGTCTGAAACATCTGGGAGTGTGTCTTTATCGACAAGATTACTAAGTTGAATTGGCTCTTGCTCAATTGATAAGTGCTTCGTTATCTCATCTTGATAATTAGCCCCTTCCTCCGCTTGTAATCCCTCTGTCAACCGTATCTTTCCCACCAATGACAGATTCAACCCAGGTTGTTCAATGTCATTTGGTATTTGCTCAGACTCCTCAGTTTGCTCATTTCCCAAACCTGGGCTCTCTATGGGTATTTTTTCCCCCTGTGACCTACATCTTTCAAGTCACTCTTGGGTAAAAATAAGCTGGTAATAGCCGGTTGAGTTTTCGCTATTTCGCCGGGGGGTTTATTTTTCCGACCTGTTGCCTTGACTGTAAAGTCATATTTCTTTTTTTCTCCAGATACAGGCATTACCTTGTTTTGTTTATCCATTCGAGAAAGGCGATCACCTCTCTGTGTATCCATTTTTACCTCCAACCCATTTGATCGCTCCGTGGCAGCCACCGTTCCTCGCTTCCTCTGACTCGCGTTGCCATTGACACTGGCAACTCTTCCGGAGACGCGCTGGGTTTCCACGGAGACCACGTTGCAGCGTATGCGCGCCCGCCTCCAGCGACCGCCGTCAGTAACAGCCGCGCCAGACGCTCCCAGCTCCGGAGCTCCCGCCAGGCGTTCCCGCTACACGAGCCACGTCCGCCACAGATCGCCGCCGCCTCTACACACCCCAGGGCATCGTGAGTCCTGCCACCACATACGGTTCCTCGCATGCCGCGCCTGTCGTGGGTTGATTTCGGGAGTATATGTGAAGCCCAGGTAAGAGAGCGGTTTCACAGGCTTCTTACTCCGACGCCATCTTGCCTCATCATTACACAATTTCCATAACTAATTTTACATTAATAAATTAATAATTAACAACAACTTATTAAGTTACAAGAATTTACTTTCCACCCTTTACCACTGTAAACCCCACAACTTACATCAAAAATTAATTACACAATTGCATATTTTAATTCTAATCATTAATTAACAAACAATTATTAATTAATTATAAATAAATTACTTCCCACCCTATTCTCCTATAAACTCCACCACCCACTCCTAAAAAATGACACAATTAACATAATTAATTACAAACTAATTAATTAATAATTAACAACCAATTAATAAATATTTAATAATAAAATAACTCCCACAATTAACACAATAAAATCTTAATTAAATATTAATAAATAAAACAATACATTTATTATAATTAAATTACTTCCCACCCTATTCCCCTATAAACCCACAAACGCTCCTAAAATGACAATTAACATAATTGCCAATTAACAGCCAATTAATTAATAATTAATTCCCACAATTAACACTATAAAATCTAAATTAAATAAGTACTAATACATAAAAAATTATAATTAAATTATAATTAAATTACTTCCCACCCTATTCCCCTATAAACCCACAAACAGCTCCTAAAAAATGACACAATAAACATAATTGCCAATTAATTAATTAAAAATAATTAACAACCAATTAATATATAATTAATAATAAATTAATTCCCAATATTAACACTATAAAATCTAAATTAAATAAATACTAATACATAAAAAATAATCATTAATTTATTATAATTAAATTACTTCCCACCCTATTCCCTATAAACACACATCCCGCTACAGAACTTAAAAACGCAAAATTTAATTAGGATAAAATTCATAACTACTAAAAATGTAATACATATATTAAAAACAAAACAAATTCTTATACCAAAAATAGATCACATACTTTTAAAATACATACTAAAATACATAACACTAATTAAAACATCGATATTTTAAACAACTACATTTTTGCAAACGATAGTAACAACTTCAATATTTCCAAAAACGATATTTCTTACCTGCAAGTCAATATTCTTGACCACGATATTCTTCCTGTCGATATTTCTGTATCACGACATTTTAAACTCGATATTCTGTCTGTGCACCACTAAACAAACCATTAGCAGACCCCAGCGAACTCAACAACTACCAACCAATTTCCCAGCTCCCGTTCCCAGCCAAAGTATTAGAAAAAGCCTTCACCTAACAACTCTCCTCACATCTGGAACTGAACCTTCTACTCAACTCCTCCCTATCCGGATTCAGCAGCATCTACAGCACTGAGACAGCCCTCATTGCGTATGCTGACAACATCCAAGACCTACTCGACTGAGGAGATACTGCAGCTCTGATCCTCCTAGACCTCTCGGCAGCCTTTGATATGGTCTTCCACCACACACACTCACCACAAGGCTTGACTACGGCAACTTTCTCTATGCAGGGATCGCAGTCACCTCCTCCGACTACAGACCATACAGACCGCTGCAGCCAGTCTCGTCCTGGATCTCCCTAGACGAACCCACATCACCCCCTCCCGCAGGGAACCCCACTGGCTCCCTGTATAGAAACTATGCCAGTTCAAGCTCCTGACCTATACATACAAGGCCCTACACAACTGCGGACCCTCCTATTTGAACCACTGCCTGAAATTCCATCAGCCCACCAGACACCCCCGCTCCAAGTCCCTTTCTCTAACCCCCACCACCCGCATCCAACGTAGCAGTGCGCAGGTTGCTCCTTTTACCTAACATCAAAGACATGGAATGAGCTACCCTTTCATCTACTGACCTCTCCATCTCTTTCAGAGTTCTAAAAGTCCCTGAAGACCTGGCTATTTTGCTAATCAACTGGACCCTTCCAGTGCCTGGATACCCTCACTGGTGACAAGACGAGCTCTGCAAATCTACTGATTGATTGCTTGAAAGAACCATTTAGAGATCTTCAGTGGCAAGTTAACAGAAAATAAACATGGGAGCATAAACATCTGGCCAGTGCTATCTAGTCTACAGCTAACAACTAACATTTCCAAAAACCCTACACCCTTCCTAAGCTCTGCTAGCATTGCACACAAATATTCATCCATTAAGTAATCCTCTAAGTAATATAGTTACACCCTAAATATCTAAAGGTGTGTGGTTCCCATGTTATTACTTATTTGTGTACCACTATTATGTCATAATATTCATTTGAGCAAATCTCAAACATGCGAATAGTCGTCCAGTTTTCTCCAAGTCTCGATACCTATCAAATTCTTCCAAGGTATCAATCATGCCCCCAACCCATATTCGCCTTTACACAGTAATATTAATATGTCATCAATATATAGTGAGATGACATGCGTACCATTTGGCAATGGTATTCCCCGGTCCTTGCCTTCAGCTCTCAAAACACAAGCAAAAGTCTCCACTACCAGATCAAAGACCATGGGAAATAGCAGGTATCCCTGCCATATTCCCTACCCTACGTCATATGAGGAAGACATTTTACCAGTTCGAACCCTAGTTGTTGGTCCAGAACATAAGAGAAAACACCAACTGATTAGCTCCTCCCAAATTCAATGCATCTATTACTGCAAAGTGATTTTGCCAGCACAAAGTATAAAACGCCTTTAAATGGACATATCCATTGGGTGGTCAAGTACTTACAGAGTTTCCTTAAGAGCCTTAAAAGTTGTCTATTAAGAGAAGTACTGCACCTAGGGAGAAATCCATTTTCATCTGGGTGTGCTTAGTCTGAGAACTAAGAACTACAATGGGTTACAGTAGGGAATTGGGTTATTAATTAAGAGGGTGAGAACCCAACTCAAATAATCACAATCCTTGTCAGGGTGAAACATAAAAGTCACAGAATAAACCTGTGTTTAACCCTCTTGTAGCTTGGTACTAAAGCAGTCAGGCATAACTTGGAGGCAAAGTGTAAAGTATTTATGCAGTACTTGAACAGTAATAAAGTGGAAACACATTGCAAAAAAAATCCCAAACTGATTTAGAATAAGAGTACATTTTAATAAATAACAATTACACCAAAATGGCAAACTTCAGTCAGTAGAACCAGAGTTATGAGTTGTTAGAAATGGGGGTCTATAGTTGGCAGTGGTTTGCACTCTGTCCAAATAGGAACCCTTATTCTCGTGAGGGTAAGGGGATAACAAGGCTAAGATAACCCCTGCTCACCCCCTTGATAGCTTGGCATGAGCAGTCAAGCCTATCTCAGAGGCAATGTGTAAAGCATTTGTATATACACACACAGTAACAGTGAAAACACTACAAATGGAGATCACACCAGTTTAGAAAAATAACCAATATTTATCAGAATGCAAGAAGACCAAAATGACAAAAATCCAATATACACAGGTTAAGATATCCCTTTTAAAAGGTTCAAAACAGTTCAGTCCATACAAAACTATGGATGCGTAACTTATCACAAAATACCTGGGATGCGTCAAAATCAGGGTCAAAAGCAGGGGAGGTGAGGCACCAGAAAAGCAAACCGATGCATCGGTTTCTTACTCCCAGGGGAGGTGATGCACCAGTTTCTTACTGCGCGGGGGAGTTGATGTGTTGGTACCTTACTGCAGCGCAGGGGAGGTGATGCGTCGGTTCCTTACTCTGAGGACAGGTGATGCGTCTATCTCTGGACACGCAGCCTTGGTTACTTACTGCTAGGCAACGTCGATGAAGAACTTGGCACACAGGGATGATGCGTCGAAAATCCTGCCGCACTGTGTCAATGCGGTGGAACAGGCGCTGCGTCAATTTCCCAGCTGCGAGGCAGGCGATGCATCAATTTCTTCCGACGCACAGCAGAGCCTGCGTTGGAGTCGGAGCACATGCCACGGACGTCAGTGACACAGGACTCTGGCTGCGGCGATCTTTCAGCTGCACCGCAGGCACTGCCCCGATTCTTCAGCCGCACATCGGTGGTGCGCTGGTTTTTCAACCACATGATGGTGCTGCGTCAGAAAAACAGGCGCTGAGAGTCGATGCATGGATTTTCTTGGTTCTTAGGAGGCCCAGAACTGGAATTGCACCACTTGGCAGGTCAAAAGTCCCAGCAGAGGAGGTCAGGGGCTGCAGATGAAGTCTTTGAAGGCCCTGAGACTTCTTAACAGGAGGCAAGCACACACAAGCCCGTGGAGAACCTTGGAAGCAGGATGTAGAAAGCAAAGTCCAGTCCTTTCACTCCCAGGACAGAAGCAGCAAGCAGCAGGCCAGCTCAACAAAGCAACAAGCAGAGTTGTGGTTCCCCTCCTATAGTATCCAGCCCTTCTTCTTGTCAGAATGTCCCCTTAGTCCAGAAGTGTTCTGAAGTTATGATGTCACAGCTCCAGCACTTATACCAGTTTCTGCCTTTAAAGTAGGCAAACTTCAGAGGAAAGTCTTTGTAGTGCACAAGACCCTGCCTTTCCCTGACCTGGCTCCAGACACACTACGGGGGGCAGAGACATCTTTGCGTGAGGACAGGAATGGCCCTATTCAGGTGTCAGTAGCAACTACTCCCACCATTATAGCTCAGAAAGCTATATCAGCCTGGTGATGGGCCATCAGGATGTGCAGGACACACCTCAGCTCACTTTGTGTGACTGTCTAGGATTAATGCACAAACAGCCCGACTGCCACCCTCCCTCAGACGTGGATTCCACACGCAGGCTGAGGAACTGAATGGTAAAGCAAGAAAATGCCTACTGTCTAAAAGTGACATTTTCAAAACACGCAATTTAAAAACCAACTTCATTAAAAGATGTCTTTTTAAATTGTGAGTTCAGGGACCCCAAACTCCAAATCTATTACTCTTCCCAATTGGAAGTTACACTTGTAAGAGGTTACAAGGCAGCTCCAATGATAACCTATGGGAGAGAGAGTCCTTCCAATAGTGAAAAACAGAACTAGCAGTATTTCACTATCAGGACATGTAAAACACACCAGCACATGTCCTACCCTTTAAATTCACTGTACCCCGCCCATGGGGCTAACTTGGGCCTACCTCAGCAGTGGCTTACATGTAGTAAAAGGGAAGGTTTGTCCCTGGCTGGTGCCAGGTCGACATGGCACTTCAAAACTGCAAACACAGACACTGCAGTGGCAGGTCTGAGACATGGTGGCACAATCAGTGCTGCACACCTACTAGTAGCACTTGAATTACAGCCCCTGGGCATACGCAGTGCACTTTACTAAGGACTTACCAGTAAATCAAATATGCCAATCATGGATAAACCAATCACCAATACATTTTAGTCAGAGAACATATGCACTTGCACTTTAGCACTGGTTAGCAGTGGTAAAGTGCCCAGAGTCCTAAAGCCAACAAAAACAGGTCAGAAAACATAGGAGGAAGAAGGCAAAACGTTTGGGGATAATCCTGCAAAAAAGGGCAAGGTCCAAAATGAGTTTTTAAAGTTTTAGGTAAAAACAGTGCCAAAAGTGTGAAGCGCCAATTACGGTATCTGGTCATGCCAGAAATGGACAAAGTTAGAAGTTCGAGCTGACCACGACGTCAGATACTGCACCAAATTCATTTTTACCTTCTGACTTTGATGCGAAGATGTTGTGGCGGGGCTCTGCATTGTCCTGCGTCATGCTGTATTGGATCAGGTGAGGCTTTCAGTCGATAGCTGTGCAGCTCTACGGGGCTCTCTTGCCGTTAGGGCCTTTGGTGAGGAGCTGTATGGTACAGCTGTGCAGGATCTGAGGGGCGTGGCTCTGCAGGCATTTGTGCTGGATCCGGTGAAGCCTTCTAGTACTAGCTGCGCAGCTCTGAGAGGCTCTAAATCAGATCTGATGGAACCTTCCGTTAGTCAGGGAGAAGTGCATTCTGACTCTAACCAAGGGATCAGGACTATGTGAACAGCAGTTGCATGGTCAGGACTCCTACAGAGGCCAGCACAGGTGACCCGGTCAGGTCCAGTAGGTACTGCTAACTGGAAAGGAGGAAAGGGCTCTGGAACCTTATGTCCTTGTATCTCAAACAGAAGACCTGCCATCCTACTCTTGGAGTCACTTCTGAGGTCCTGGGTTCAAGGCAAGCAGGTCCAGTCTTCCTTCTTTAGAAAGATGGTCCGTCCTTCTTCTGAAACTTCTCATGTCAAGGTGTCTTCTGATTGGAGGTTCTGGGGATGCACTTTAATACTCAGTACCAGTGTGTGGGTAGGGGGCAGCCCTTTGTCTAACCCTAAAACTAGTTCTTCTCTTTCCCTTGGGTTTGGCTCTAGCCTGTCCCTCGCTCCACTCAAGGCTGAAACTGTCTCCAAGATAGAGCTGTTTCAGCAACTCCAATGCTCAAAAGTGTTGACATTGCATGCTTTTGACAGTGGTGAAATGATTGAGCCACAGTTCTCCCCATTTCTCGAGCATGCCCTGTGCTACCTCTTGTTTCAACTACCATTAGTGATCCACTAAACGTCGGTGGCTGAATTCGTCCACCGTGGTGTTTAAAGATCCAACAAAGAAATTCCTTGGCATTCCAGCCACTTTCAGAGGCACAGAGACTCCTGGCACACAGACCAAGAATCGACCATGCACTACTGGTTGCAGTACCACATGGTGGTGGTCTTGTCTGTCAGGACCTGCACCAGCCTTCATCTGATGGTGGACAGGAAGGCCTTTAATGCCAAGCAAATCAACTTCAACTCTTACAAATTGGTGTAGAGTGGAGTCTCCACCAAAGACTACAGGCCTCTGTTCTCCACCTCTCCTAGATGGTCTCCCAAACCCAGTAATGATGCATCCATGACCACTGTCAGATACAGGTAGGGTAAGGAGGGGGTCTTTAACTGAGCCAACTGTGTTTCAGAAGCCACAACTGCAGATCATTTGGTGGTGGCGTTGGTCTGGCATTAGCAAAATAGAAAACCCTGACTGTAACCATAGAAAGAGATAAATTGCTGGTGGAACTGCCTTCTGAGAGTGGAAAGACCCAAGGACCATGCTGTGGCACTGCCCTCCTTAAACAGTTCCAGGAAAGAGTCCACTTTTTTGCCAAAGGGGGCCAGAGCTGTCAAACTGCATGTCCATTAAGGTTGCCTGGACATCCCAGAGACCTCATCCAGGTGTGGCACCTAAGAGCCACACTAGTGCCCATCGCTCGATGATCTAAGCAGTTAGTTGAGTCTAAGCCAGAATGTAGGACAAATTTTGCATCATCGCAACCATGTTGAATAGCCTGTGTAAGGGACACTAAAAGGTCATCTGAACAGCCATAAGACGTGTACCACTGTACCCCAAAGGGCTATAAGATTAGCGGCCTAGAAGGCAGCTGGATTTCTCTGGCCTCAGGGCAGGGCTCGTAGAGGAGAAAATCAGTTTCCCAAATGTCTCTATTCCTTTAACTTCACAACCAGATAGAGTGGATGGAAAATCATTAGCATGTGCTTTGCTGTGGACACCTGTGCCACCAAACTTTCAGGCGTCGTATGTTGTGATAAAAAAAAAAAAGGCAAAGTGTCCTGGTGCAGGTCAATGACTACGAGCTACCTGCGGACCTGAACATAGTTTCGACCACCTGCCCAAAAGAGTGTCTGTGAATGTCTCATTAAATGGTAACAAGGGCCTGTCCTGGATGAAATACCTTAGTTAACACATTAGTGTTCATAATCACAGTCACAGAATCACAGAACATGAAAAACAAAATAGCCCATAGTCAAAAGGATGGTAACTGTGCTGTAGCTGTAAGTGGAATAGCAGAATTTTCTTGTTGTCTATACTCGATGCGTTTGTTTCTTAGAATATTGGAAGGCAATCACACCTACATTTGCATAATGCTTTCTCCTAAATAAACCAACATTTAAATTGCATTTCATAAAAATAGATTATGGTTTAAAAATCAGTGCTTGTCCAACAGCCTACAATTGGCTGGGTCCCCGTTCCCCGTTTTAGGAACGGAGCAGGTGCAGCATAGACAGTAGCAGCGCTGAGAGACCACTCACAATCCGTTGCCGGGACATCGTTTTCATTACTTTTAAATCAATTTATTTAAAGTTGTGTTCATTTTACCATCTCACCACCTGCCTATTCATTAGTTGAAATATGGTATTGCAGGCGCACGTTAGAGTGGTTCAACCTCCAAGCCAGTACTTAATTTGAAAAAACATAAGTGCCAGGGCCCTTGTCAGGGGGCTACTTCAGCTTGTACAGGCCATTGTCGCAGTCAGTGCTGCCAATTACAGTAACAACACAACTACTAACCATCACACTCCTACAAGCTATAAAAATGGCTTTGGCAGCGCGTATTAGTCATTTTTAATGTATAATGAATAAATATACAGCTGTTGTTGTGATCATCTCTAAATTAGATAAACAGCGCCACCATGTGGCAGACTGTGATGTGTGCCGGTGTTGACAATTAAGTGCCGGTGCCGCGCACCGGAAATCACTGGCTCAAATTAAGCACTGCTCCTAGCAGTATTTACATGGAGTAACAAGCATTTGAAAAGACAACATTGTTGCCGCTGGCTAGCAGGTTTCGTTAGAGCAGATTTTGTCATGTATTTTGCAAAACAGGCCAGAAGAAAAAAAAAATTGTCATCCCTCAGCTGCCACAAACTAGGCATGCTCACACACAGACAATGCTTTAGCCAACATTGCACTTGACTCTCAATCCCAAATGCACCCACAAGTTGCTCATTTATTAATCCATGCATTCACTAACCTGTTCATCCACCTCTCCTAGCGCTCCCTCATCTATCCGTCATCTTACTCTTACATTCACCCACTCACTCATCCAAATAAAACTGCCAAATATTAAAGAAGCACTTTCACTAATAAAAAAGCTACACCTTTTGGCTTTGCTAATCCATATTAATGTTTGAGTGTGTATTATTTTAAAAAGCTTTCTAAACTGGATTTATGCACTGGAACACATCTGTATTAGTTAAGCCGTTCTGTATGGTTTTCTGGTCAAAACTGTTTTATTTGATAGACTGAGGGAGTGAGGGGCATAGGCAGGAACAGCAAACGAGGACATAGGAGCCTACATGTGGAAAAATAGAAGGAAGTTACAGTTTGAAAAGTAAGAAAAGGGCAAATTTCGCTAATGTTAACAATTAATAACAGCATGTGGGAGCAATTAGGAAGGTAATAGTATTGATCAAAGACCATGGGTGAGTGGAGAAGGGGTAACGGGATAAAAGTAGAAGAAAGGCCAAAGAACGGAATCTTAATTTGATCAGGTTAAGGAGAAGAGAGTAAAGGCACCATCCAATATTGGACACCAGAAAGGTCAGAGGGAACAGCTGAGGTAAGACGGAGAGATAAGAAAGAAACGTATGTATATCAGTATAATAATGTTTAGACAATAAAAATCAAGAGTATGTAAAGAAGTGGTACAGATGGGAAACCCAAAATGGCCAAGCACTGAGCCTGGGAATACACCTTATTAGAGGGTGAGAAAAGGAGATTAGCCAATGAAACTGAGCAAGTGTGGTGGGAGAGAGGACAACAGCAATACAAAACTTGTGGCTTAAGTTCTACGGGAATAAAAGTGAAGACAAAAACACAGTGGTAACTGTATCAAATCAGTTAATGGGTCAAAAAGACGGTGGTGAAAAGAAAATGTGAATGATTACCAGAGGTAAGAATTAGTGACAGAAATGACAGCAGTTTTTGTGGACTGTCACGAGCAAAAGCAAGACTGGACAGAAGAGAGAAAAAAAGGTTGTAGTTAGCTGTATACCATTCATTCAAGGATTTAGAAAGGACAGGGAAATGGGAGGCATGGTGGAAGTTAGCATGTAAGGAAGGATCAAGAGATGGCTGCTTGAGGATAAGAAGAACAGCACGCTTTAAAATTTGGAAAGTTTGCAAGAGTGAGAGAATAAATAAACTGCTCTGAAAGAATAAGTAGCAGATGATGTTAGACCAATGTCAAAATATGTGCACACAAATGTAGGATTAGAGCACAAAGGCAAAAAATATGTTCCACTTTGGAAACAGTAGTGTAAGAAGTACACCGCAGTTAGTTCTCAACTGGACATATTTCGTCAAAAACAGTTCCTCATTCTCAACAATTTGATTAATGTTTCACTATACTGCATTTTTCACATTTCTCATTCCGAAAACAGAACACATTTGCCCATCACTTCATGTTTGCTTGTACCATTTGGTAATCATAAGATAAACACAATGAAAATAAATTTACCTCCGCAAATACAACTTCTCCGGTTGGGCGTGGACTGTCAAGTCAGTGTACTTACTCATAATAAAATATTACTAATAGGGTAAATCACAAGGTGCAAAATACTTCATGTTTTGTTTCTAACCTTGTTAAACATTCAATTTTCCTCATCAGGACATGGTGCACAGATATGTCATTCATTCACTCCCACCACTCATCACAAACTGCTTATAGCACTTTGAAACAGACTGGAATATAGATTTCGTGGTGGTGGATCGTTATACAAACGCGTCCTTCAGACTGCATGGGATACCCTTTTTAGCATTCCTTTCTTCCTGTTTCAACAAAATTTGTTAAGGTGAGATTTAGATATAGAAGCCCACATCCTGAATAGCTTTAATATTCGATTTAGCCAACAATGACTATAAAGGATTATACAAATATGTTCGATACAATGATAATCTGGACCACTATTGCTTCAGCATTATCAGTGGAACACTTCAGATCCTTCATCTTATTGCTCACTGTACAGTTCTAACCATACAATGCAATTAGCAGGCACACAAGTAAAGCCTTCCTCTGACTATTTTTTGATGACGTCATCTTACCCCTGATAACTTAATTCAAATATTTTGCATTTGTCCTACCCATAACCTGGTCAGGAATAAGTTGCTAAAATCTTTGGTATATCGACACATGCATTAAGGCAGTCCATTTCATGCTAAACGGCCAAGATTTGATTATAACCAGCAAAGTTGTAGATACTGTTTTAAAACGTAATGGTGGCATTTTATTTATTGCATTTTTTTTAATGATTTTACTGTTGTGATATTTTTTAAATGTTCTTTAATATTGTCAACTATATCTGTTTGCTTCCATAGTCTCCTCAGTGACTACCAGACTTTCAATTTCTGTATTGTAGGATGGCTGTTAACATCTAATATGGTTTTATTAACCAGGTCACTGCATTTTTATTAATTCATACAGAACTGCAAGGAATACCTGGCAAGGGAGAGATGAAAATTACAAATTTTCATTACTTAAAGTAATTCATCTGTTTATCAACAGATCTTATTCCAACCAAAAACCCAAGTTATAAACAGAAGGGCGCGTTGCTGACTATGTTCTATCTAACAGCAGGAACAGCCATAGAGTTAACACTCATGGTGATGCTGTAACCCTATCAATCTTCCCTTTAAGGTGTGTCTTGATGTATCCCACAGAGCTCGTCCTCATGACCCCTCTTTTTCAATTAATCTCGTAAAGTGAATTAATTTTTGATGAGTACTATATTAAGACTCATATGACGCATCTTGTTGAAATTTCTTCTGTACTCTCCAGCAGAGCACAGACCACTTTCCAAGCATTACCTTGGCACTAATTAATTGATGTACTGTAATTGCTTAAATACGAACTCTCCAAAGACAGAGAATGTGTTGGTGGATGGTTCAGCATCACACAAGACACCGATAGACCGCTCTTGCAGTTTCATGCAACAGTATATCCATCTCTAAATTCGAAAAACTATGACTGATTATGCATTGTTGTTTTAGGTTACTAAACATTGTCTGTTCTTATTTTCGCTCTTTCTTTTTATTAACTAGAAAGGCGTGTAATATTTCTATAAGAATATATTTCTTGGAAATAAAGTATTTTGATTGATTGAGTGACCATAGATGCCCACCTGAAAATGGCGACAAGTCTTAAAAATTATAAACTGGATTCTATAATCTAAAAATCATGAATGAATCTTTGCATTTTTTAAAATCTTTTTCACTCATGAAGGCGCTTTTATTGACTTGAAATGGTTCGGGCTCAATTATGTAAAAAGCATGCACCTGAACACTCTGAAGTATCCAATACAGAGACACCTACACACACTGCAAATCCCTGTAGCTCGGCACCACCCTGTGAATTTAAAAAAGACCACGCAAAACCAGCAAAAGTGTCTCTACATTGGCTCTTTTTACACTCCTTTAGATGACTGTGAAAGACCCAACTGCTCCTGTACATTTTAGAGCCTCCTCTCACTTTACAATCTTGCCGTAACTTTCCTAACTTCTAAAAGACTACAGTATGTCTAGAGTGCACGTTCATAGCCAGGACTCAGACAGTACAAAAGAGAACTTTTAGTGATGTTGTACCTATATAATGTGCCATTTGCAGGCAAGATTAATTTTATTGATCCCCTTAAATTTTGATGGAAAAACGTACTCAGATTTTCCACCAGCTGAAGAGAGGCATGAGGGTGATCGAGCTTTCTGACGCATCGAGGGCAGTGTTAATCCCCTAAGGATTTTGTTACTCCTCAACTGGATCTGTCCAACAAATTTCGATGCAAATTACAATGTAAATATTAAAACATATTCTGCTTTACAATGCAAACGAGACAAATATCAAAATGAAACCATGAAGGTTCTATTAAGGGATTTAAATCATTACAGAAGGCACAATTGAATGGTAAGATTCACTCAATTAGCCAATTTAAATCAAAGGATAGCATCTAGCTCAGACTAAAATGCAAAATAGCAGAACAAATTATAGTTTAGCTGAAATAATATAAACCATAGATCAGATCGACAGTGATGCCTTCTAAATATCAGGAAGAGTGAACCCAACATCCTCAGGGAAGGGCTCCTTTTATAATTCAAAATACAATGAAACCCATACACAAATTCAATTATTTTCAAATCACACGATCTGGACCAGTATAGTTAATGAATGTTACATTTCCTAAAATCAAGATGTTCAGCACTATCACACAGATTCACATAGAGCAGTTCCCATCCCTGTTGCTCTTCAAGCACCTCAATAGTTAATAGAATGTTGCTACATACTTATACAAGTTCTCATGCGAAACCAGTCTGGCCCCAATAGGTGAGGCCTTGAAACAATTCATTCTCAGCTGAACAGTGTACTACAGAACTCTAAAGAAAGGAAACCTCATTCTGTACATGGGAAAGTGACTTAACATCTCAAAGCAGTGTTTACAAAGTTGCTTGTACATGAATCATCTGTGCGTGCAAAGCAGAACAGATATAGAAAGAGGAATATACTGAAAGATGGCTGCATGCAGTGTTAGCCCTTTTGAAATCTAGGTCTACATTAACTAATGTTAGCATCAATGACATTTGTGAAAGATATAGGGGCCGATTCCGATTCGGGCCGGAAATCTCTCCGACCGAGCCGGACCCGGAGAGATTTCCGACCGAATCGGACCCTAGCAGTCCGACCGAACGAGTACGATGCGCACGCATGCTATCGGACTCGATTCGGTCGGACTCCCATTGAAGTCAATGGGAGCCTGTCGTACGACGCGTACACGGGCTCCCATTGACTCAATGGGCACGACGCGAACAAGGGCGCCGCCTACAGCGTGTTCGCGTCGATGCGGGTCGCACCGTGCATGCACGTGTAGGGGGGACCCATGTGTCCCCCCTGTGTGCGACTCGCACGCCTACGCTTCCAGGGGGGTCCGACACGGACCCCCAAAGTGCGGCTCCGACAGCTCCTTGGAGCCGGGCTGCGCGAGTCGGTCGGAGCGGTCGAGGTGTGCATCGTACTTACCCGGCCGGGAAACGTCTCCATTGCGAGGTGCGCGTCGTCCCCGTGCGAGTCGGTCGGAGCGGTCGGGTCCTGCGAACGAGTCGGTCGGAGATTTCGCGAGCGCACGCATCGTACTCGCTCGCCCGGACGCACGTACGACTCGGTCGGGAAATAGGGCTCCGAATCGGATCCGGTTAAGCCGAATCCGATTCGGTGCCCTACCGGCCGAGATCGGAATCGGCCCCATAGTCTTGAGCACACTCAAAAATTACTTCTCAAACTATATCAACATGGAGCCCCGAAATGTTAGATGTGGACATTGAGGTTCTCTTTATTGCATGATGTGATATGGACGTTGTTTCTATGGTGACTTCACATAGGTGATATCACAATCTTCACATACAGACATGAGTATCATCATATTTACATGATGCAAAGTACTTCAATCCTTATTAACAGAAAAACCAGCATTATCAGTTCACAGCAAAATACTGATGTGCATATCCAGAAAAGCCATAGTAAATGAACAAACAGCCAATGGATAAAGTCTTTTAGTCCTTGTGGCAAAAAGAACAGCAGTATCAGCTGTTAATATGGATTGAAGCACTTTACACCTTGTGAATACGATGATACTTATGTCAACATAGGACAGCGTGCAATAAAAAGGACCTCAATGTCCACGTCTAAAACTTCTGGACTCTATGTTGATATATTTTCCTGAATGTTATTATATTTTTTGGTGCCAAAACCACTATACTTCGTATTGAGATGTGTGGTTAACTTTACCCACTGCTACTGTTGTAAAATCGATAAACGAAATTTGCTTAACCTGCGTGTTACTTATCAAGTTAATACTACTGTGCATAAAAACCCTATAGCAACCAGTCAACTGCGTAGAAGTCAAGATGGGGAGCTCTTCACAGATCTTTAAAATTGTTTCCATGATGTTTTCGCCTTCTCAAGAATCATTGGGTACAAAACCTTCTGGGTCAAAAAAATATTTTCTGAAAGCTTCTCTTCTTGTTTCTGCCCGCTGGCTTTGACTTTGCCTACAACTGTTTTCTGTTACAGTTTCCTAAACTGACCACACTACAGCTATCTGAAAACCAATTACTTTTCCTAGCAGCTGATGTTTCATGCAGTCAGAGTGGGCATTGTAATGACAAATATTTTCTTCGCAAAGGAATTAAAACAAGTAACTACATTTCAAATCAATCCTAACAAAGCACTGATCATATCCGGTTTCAAAAATGGACAAAAGACTTTGGGAAATGCATCAGAGTACCTCGGCACAGTGACACACACTCCATTTCCTCTACATTGTTCCAGAATACGCAGGGCGAACAAGCCATATGGTGATAGTTCTAGCAAACTCCAAGATTTTAGTAGATGTTTCATCGCTCACCATTTATAGAAGGTCCAACTAATGCCAAGCAGATTATGGTAGTTTTGAAGATCGGTCTTGCATTCTGGGCCAAGGGTGTCATATTAATTGACCACATTAGGGCCGGGTGGAGTGCCACTTGTATGCCTTGATATTTAAAACTTAGCCTACATTTTGGGATAGTAGACTACCAGGCCACACAACCTCGTGAGGGCTACAGCGGCACTAATATTGACTTACTGGGATTAATGTTCAGGCCAGATGCTCCAGCAAAATGCTGAAGTATCCAAAGACAGCGGGCGGTGTCCCATGCCCATCCGCTAATTTGAGTATTGCATCTAATATGTCAAGCTAACGGCTTGATTGCCAGTCAAGAGAAGCGGAGACAGGGGACAACCTTGCCTGTTCACCTGGCGGATGAAGAAGATGTCGGACACTATCCCATTGACTTGTACTCGTGCTGTGGGGTTGGAGTAGAGTACCTGAACAAGTCGCTGGAACTGGGACTCAATCCCTGCTCATCTCACGACCTGGGCGAGGTAGTCCCAATCCACGGTATCAAAAGCTTTCTCAAAATCGATGAGTAGGTATAAAGAAAACACTAGCAATGGATTGTGCACCCAGACTCTGGGGGAAAGTTATGGCATTCATGCACATGCTGAGGAGTGCAGGACCATGAACAGAGCAAAGAATTTGAATCCCTTTACCCTTTTTTGTAATTTATGAAATAAATGTATTTTTGAATGCACCTCAGATGAGTTTTGGAGCATGATCACAGAGCCAATGACCTTGGATATACTTCAAGTTGCCTTCATTAAAAGATGTAAGCACACCTACTCACTTTGTGTCTCTTGTGGCCCAATAAACACCAACTACTGCAATATGCAATATCAGAAGTGGATGCTCACTTCCAAAACACTCTAAGATTGAGTGCGCTCGGTGGAAAGTGAACCAAATTATTACAGGACATTTCGGCAACTTCAATTTATGCAGTTCCTATCATGATAGCCTGCATTTGGCCATGCCTCCGCCAAAGTAAAGGTGTTTTTTTCAACAGGTGAAGGAAACCCCACAGTACTGGTTAGTGGCAAAAAGAGCAATCGTTGGTCAATGCAGGCACGTGCCACGCAGCACTACTCTGTACCCTAACGCATATATTCCACAGCAAGAATATCCAACTAAAAAATGTAATAATATCAAATTCACTGAACTTGAACCCATGCAGAAGTGGCATGTTCCTCAGAGGTGCCCGCCAGTAACACTCCCGAGTCTGACAGTGGAATACTCAGGTCCTCACTCACATAACATAATTAAGGTGACCCCCCACATGCTTACGCCACCTTTCTCTGGTATTCCTTCCAGTGTTGGCCGAGCTTCAGATGGATACAGTGTGAAATTCTGCTGTAATGCAAAGTTTGTACGTCAGATCATAGTAATTCTCTCAGATCAAAGTGCAGTTTGCTGCATTTCAGAACATTGCCCCATTGTATAGAGCTCACTCCCTCTGCAGCTTTCCATTCTGAAACATCCAGAGATCCACGTTTTGCATGCAACACTTTTTGCTCTGGTCTCCGTCTTCACATACTTTGGTGGTCTTCAACTGTGGCATGAGCTCCCAGAGGGGCTGGAGCGAATATCAGTGGGTGTTGCAAGTCTCTGGACAAGAGGCGCACCTAGTTTGTCCATTTGGGGAAAGCAGTGCTGTGATATGGTGATAAAACAGCAGCATTGAACCTCTGTGATGGACAATCAGCAACATCTTGTCAGTCATGTACTGTCTGATGGTTTTAAGGGGGCCTATATAATAATTTCAACCTGCCTCGGTCCATCAATATTGATAAAGGATTTCACATTCAACATTTCTGGAGTAAGAAGCCTGCCAACAGCATGTTCGCAATCATGTATTTCAGGGTGCTTTACAAAAAGGTCCCTTAAATAACGTCAGTGCTCAAAATGTTAACTATATGCATAATTGCAAAGTGGCCTCATGTCTCATGCAACACCACCAGCCAGTGCTTGCGTTTCAGCCAAGATCAAATTGCATTTTGGGACTAGTAGTTTTGCTTTTAGCGTGCAAAGTGCTTCTGGCTAAGAACCAGAACTCATGGAACGTGCTACACATGAGAAAGGGAATTCGCCAGCTGGTATGATGTGAAAAATGAAAAGCAAAAAACTTTTAGGAGTAACTGTAAGAACAAAGTAACCACGATCTTTGATTTTGGTCTATTTTAAAATGTATTTCTGTCCTGCGATCTTCCTTTCAATGTTTGGTTTGTTTGCACTGCATATATTTATTATAATATAGTGCAGGGGTCTCCAATCTCTTCTGTAATAAGAGCTACTTATGCTTAATGAAACTCATTAAGGGCATTGTAATAGTGATAACATCAGACAAGATTACATTAGTGGCCACCATATGCAAGATTACTACCAGCGATCACCTCAGTGCATCAGGCATGGTTGCAAGCAGAAAAATATAAAACCTTTGTCAATATGGAATACCTCTGCATGGGCAATACATAACAGCCATAGTTGCAATGCCTCTGGCACCAAGGTAATAACATTTGCAAAATGTTTTCCCAATGCCACATGATTTAGCACTCAAATATCAATCAGCCTTAAATATATTTAGGAAATTCAGCTATTTTTCTCCATATATCAGTTTATGAGTTCTGAAAATAAACACATTTTTATCTCAACTATACACTCTAAAAGTTGGTTTAGCATTTCATAATTCAACAAGTAAAAGCTACTAATTTGGTAGTCTGGGCTGCACACAGGTGAGCTACTTACAGGTACCTGGAGAGCTACCAGTAGCTCACGAGGTACTCGTTTAAGAAACCTGATGTAGTAAAAAACAACTTTGCATATCACTTATGTCTATATTTGATTGAGGGTGCGCCCTCACGCCCCACTAAAGTGAATTAGCTTGCAGCAAGATTTTGAATTTTATAAAATATTCATGAGAAAATATATTTGCCATTTTTAGGGAAATGGCTTTAAAAGGTTTGAAGACCGTTAACCTGCAATGTCATGCTGTACTTGAAGAGCTGGTTCGATAAGCTGTGAATCAGAGGCCAAGTAGAGGTGAGCGTAGCCACTGAAAGCTCGAGCCTGACGCCTGGCTCTAGCTCAGCTCAAAGTCTTGTGGGAACTTCGAGCCCATAACGAGCCGAGCGAGGTAAAAACTAAACATTAACATTTGAGGTAACAAGTATTAGCAATGCTAATAGGTCTGGCTGAAAAGGAATGTATAGTAATATTAAGCATTACAAGTAAATAGCATGCAAATAGATATGTATTTGTCTGGAAGCAAAGAACTGTAGAATAATATTGCTAGAAGTTAAAAGGTCAGGTGAAAGTTGCACTGTCAGGACAGATCTAAAAATGTTAATGGCTGCCCTCCGCCCAACTGTGCTGCTGCCAGAGAAAAACAAAATAAATGATCTAGTTATATAAGGTATTTAATAGCATTCCAATGTCCTGTGTGTGTGTCCCTGAAAGTTTAAGCTTAGGCAGGTCCATAAATTAACAAAATGATCACAGCTGCTGGAGGGCAAGCACTTTTTTTTGTGGAAGCACACAACTTCTGCCCAATCAAAAGAGGTACTCCTTGCTCCCAACATGTGGGCGGAGCCAAAGCCCCTCTGTAGTGATGCTCACTTAATTGAATGGTGACAGCTGCGCTGTCAACCCAGACCATAAAAACGAGAGACAAACAGACACCCATTTAGAGGGTTCTATGCTTAACAAATTGTGTGATCTTAGGCTAATAATTTATTTTGCCTTTCTTCATTTTTCTTCATTATAGCATGTGAAAGTACTTCCACATGCGAGTTCAGAATACCAGCTGTACAAAAACATATTGTATTTAATTTAATAGGTTATGTCAATGTTGCTCTATCTATAAAAATGTGGACCACATAGATGGTTCACTTGACATCAGTCTTGCCTCTTATCTCTTTAATAGCACTGTTGCTATGGTGGGGTGGGGGCAGGAACGGTTCTAAGTTCATGTTTACAAACTTTCACTTTTAATAAGTACTTCTCAGGGCAGTATTATAATGTAACGTATTAATGTCAAAGCTTCTACATGTTAAAAAAATATACTTTTTTGAATTTTGAAGAGACCTCATATTTATGTTGTTTGTTGTATGATTTACATGGCAACATTTCCAGGACTCGGCTCGTCCACGGGTTCTAAGAGCTAAGCCAGACCCTTGGCTCGGCTCACCCTGTTAATTAGTTGGCTGCCTCACCTCTAAGACCAAGGGTGGGACACCTTTTCCGAAAACCTATTTCCCTCGAGTCTGTCGTGCATGCTCTCTGGTGGATTAGTCATGGTTTTTAAATGTACTCAAAATTAGCTGTCTACAGAGAACGTGGCTATATGTTTTGTATGAGCTGCAACCAATCACAAACAATATCAATCTTTCAGCTACATCTTCCGATTTCAATTATGGCCTCGGCTCTTGACCACAAATATAAACTGATATAATTTTAGGCAAACGACTTATCACCGAGGTCTGTGTGCATGGTAAATGATGTAAAGTGAATACAGTTGGTAAAGACTTCAGAAGCAAACATGGCAATGTCTTTTATATCACGATGTATAAAATGTAAAATCAAAAAACAAATCTAAATCACAATTACGAATGAATGAGCATCCTAAACCATAGCATCAATTAACGCTGCTGGCCTTAATACTATTCGGTCAGAATTTTTTTTGCAAGAAGAAAATTCAACAAATACAACAAACAAGTGACACTGAAAGTATGCAGCAGGGGAGGATCACATTAGCCAGTAGGGATGAATAAATTGCGCTGCAAGAAAAACCAAATTATGTAGCGTAATGGGACATATTTAGTGGCAATATTACATCACTGTTTTGTCTTTTTCACACACGTTAACACTATCTAGGCAAAGGTTTGACATCATTTGTATAAGTTTAGCACGAATCAGCAACTGAAAGGTGACTTGCACCTGGGCAACAAAGGGTTTATCACTACGCTGCAATTTATTTTGCAGCATTCTTTTAGTAGTTTTAGGGCCATTTGAGCTAGAAACAAAACATTTGGTTAAAATTTGCAAATGATGCAGAGGATGATGGATTTTGAGGCAAGAGCAACAAATTCATAATTATTTGGAAAACACTGTAGCAACATAATTACATAACTGCTGTGGCCCCCTACATGATAGCCAAACACCAGTTTCTTGGCACCACACAATCAGGATTCAGACCTAATCACAGCATCAAAACCGCTGTTATAGCAGCAATAGATGACATCCGGATGATCCTCACCCGGGGGAAATCATAGCCCTCATCTTTCTAAACCTATCACCAGCCTTCAACACCGTCTCCCACCCCATCATAATCCCACAATTCAACGAGCAGGCATCAAGGGCCTTGACCTCGAATGGATCTGCTCCTTCTTCAATGGAAGAAACCTAGGCTGTCAACATGCTCTACTACGCCTCTGAGGTACGCAATCTTATTTGCGGAGTCTTGCAGGGCCCTTTGCTCAGCCCAATGCTCTTCAACATTCATATGACCCTGCTCACTGATGTCGTACGAGCTCACAACATAAACATCTTCACTTACATTGACAACACACAACTGACACTGTCCCTTTTGGACAGAACATCCAACACGAGGAACAAGTTCACCACATGCATGACAGAAGTAGCCACCCGGATGAAATTAGAGTGCATCAAATTCAACTCTGAGATTGCCAAGTTGGTAGTCTTCGGGAAGAACGCCTCTGGTGGCCCACAGACCTTGGGTCTACCCCCAGACGATGCTTGCAAGCAAAAAACCTCAGAATCATCATAGACCACAAACTGGATATAACCGCCAAAGTCAACGCAGTGATCTCAGCCTGCTTTAACATACTAAAGATGCTGAAGAAAATCTTCAAGAGGCAACCAGACAACACCAGGAAAACAATCAACCAAGCCTTCATCACCAGCAGCCTAGACTATGAAAACAACCTGCAGGAATTATCAACGAGCTCACATGAAGACTGCAACCCATTCAAAATGCAGCAGAAAGACCAGGTCTCAACTTTCCACACCGAGCCCACATCACGCTACTCCTTATCGAACTCCACTGGCTTCCAACACACAAGTGCACACACCTTAAACTCGTCACCCACACCTATAAAGCTCTCCACAACACTGGCCCTGCCGACCTAAACAGCCACATTCACTTCCACCAACCTTCCAGACATCTCCACTCCGCTGATCACTCACTAGCATGCATATACAAAAGCAGAGCAGTGCCTTCTCATACCGGTCGCCTACAGCCTGGAATGACTTCCCATAGCACATCAGAGCCTCTTCCTCTCTCCTTGACTTTCGCAAGAAGCTAAAGACCTGGCTTTTCAAGTAAGCCCCCAGAGCTGGCCTCACCTACCTGCTATAGAGCGCCAGGATGCCCTCAATGGTGATTAGCGCACTATAAATGTGATTAGAGCGATATGTGGCCCAGACTATAAGAAACCACCAACATCAGAAACGCTACATTTATTACTCACCCTTGGCAATGACAGAAGAGCTGTAACCCTGCTATATAGCAACTTACTGGGAACCCATGCATCAAACTATCCAACACTCAGGAAACGATGGACCCACAAAACATAGGCGAACTTACACGGGGGGGGAGGACACACTATAGTGAGTCAAGACACAGACGGGGAACCTGCACACCAAGGTAGGTAAGAGGATGCACCCCAGATTCCTGCCATATACACTTGACTGCAGAACAAACATTCCCCCTGGAGGACAACCCACCCCTACTTAAGAGCAGACCTCCAGGTACTATAGGAAACACCAGAAGTCGGACCAGACAAACAAAACCTAGCATGCTCAGCACCACTTAATTTTACACACAAGGTTGGGCCCAGTTGGCCAGTGGTGGCTGGTGGCCATTTTAAAGTGGTGGGAAGTAATCCTTGGCTTGAATTCCAGTGAGCCTAACTGACTCACTTACTTGGAGGGTTCAGGAGGGGTGTGCTCACACAGTCTTAATCTCTTACTCATTTTCATTCAGTCTTAGACATTTACTATCATTCGCACTTGAAGTCACGTTTGCTTACTATAACTCAGTTTTAATCATTCTCTCTCTGATCCACTAAGTCTCACTCATTCTCATTTACTCTCACTAAATCCCAATCATTCTGATTCACTCAATCTCAGTCTGACTCACTTAGTCTCATTCAGTTTCAATTAGACTCACTTTGACTCACTCCTTTCCACGGAGTCTCACTCATTCTTACCTAGTTTCCCTTAGTCTCCCTCATTTTCCCTGATTCACTAAGTCGCACTCATTCAGATTCACTCACTCAGTCCCACTCATTCGCACTCTGACCCACTCAGTCTCACTCATTCTCAGTTACTCTCACTAACTTTGAATCATTCTCAGTCCTTCTGATTGGCTCAGTCTCACTAAGTCTCACTCCTTTCCACGCAGTTTTATTCATCCTCACCTAGTATCCCCGAGTCTCCCCGTGACTAACTCGTTCTCCCTGATTCACTCAGTCCGATTCACTCAATGTCAGTGTGACTCCCATATAGTCAATCAGTCCGACTCATTCTCACTTAGTCTCACTCATTCTGACTCGTACAATCTCACTCTGTCTCACTTAGTCTCATTTATTCTCACCTAGTTTCCCTGAGTCTCCCCATAACTCACTTGTCCTCCCTGATTCATTGAGTCCTACTCATTCTGGAACAATTTCACTGTGACTCGGTCATGCTCAATCAATCTCTCTCATTAACACTCAAGCCCACTCATTCGTACTCATTCAATCTCACTCATTCGGACTCATCTCATTTACTCATTTCCAATCAGCCTCAGTCAGTTTTACACATTCTCACCGATTCCCTCAGTCATACTGTTGGAAAGTCGATTATTGGTAGGGGCAAATGTAGGTCTGCCACTGGTAATAAGGCCACTAACCATTGGTAGGACTCAGCATAGGTCTTAGAAAATTATTCCTATGCTCAACTCTTGGTAACGTGGCTGCGAGCAGACAGGCTTAACTTCAAAGACAGGTATGTAAAGCATTTAAAAACACCAATTCAGTAAATAATTAAGACACAACACATAATAAAAGTCCAACACCAATTTATACCATTAGGAAATATTTTTATCTATAAAATGACACCAAAACGACAAAAATCCAATGTAGGGAACCGGAGATATGAATTTTCAAAGATTTAGCAAAATATAGCACTTAGAAGCTTATAGCACCATATTGGGATACAGGCTTGCGATAAACCGACCCAAAGTCAAAGTTTCAGGCCGACCGCGATGGAGCCCTGAGCGGGTACCCCACGCGGAAGGTCCCAGTCACAGTTTTTACCTTCGGACTTAGAAACTTTTCTGGAGCTTTTCTCCCCGAGGTCCCTCGAAGCTCTCAGCCAGTCTGGATTCGGTGAGGGTTCGCCGGCTTGCCTTGCGATGTGCTCCCGGTCACCTTCCTACGTTCGGACTTAGAAACTTTTGCGGTTCGACCTCTGGAGCGTTCCAGCGGGGCAAACCCAGGATCCAGGCCGACACGCGGTTGAAGGCAGGCGGCTTGGCTTTCGGGTTGCTCCCGGTCACCTTTTCTACGAGCGGATCTTAGAAACTTTTCTGGAGCTTTTTCTCGCGGGGTCCCTCGATGCTCTTCACCAGGCCGGATTCGGTGAGGGTTCGCCGGCCTCGGATTTCTTCTACTCCCGGTCAAACTCTGGAAGTTGGACCGACGGAGCTTTTAGCGGGACGAACATGGATGGCTTGGCCGGCTCGTGGTGGAAGGCAGGCGGCTTGGCTGACCAGGTTGAGTCGGTCCCTCTATGGAGCTTCTTTTTCAAAGTTTCTCCAAACTTCTTGAACTTCTTCCTGAAGTTCCTCAAAGGGTCCCAAAGTGTCCCAAAGTGTCTCAAACTCACTCCAAGGGTCTGGAAGCTCCAAGATGGTCCTTGAAAGTTGAGGACTTCAGTTCCCACAATCCACTTGGACGTCACCCTTACAAATCTACTGGTAGTTCCCCAGGTTGATGATCCTTGGTGGTGAGGGTCCAGGTGAGCTCTGTTAACCTGTAGCTTGCAGGGAGTCCACTCTTTACTTCTTTTTCAGCAAGGTAGTCCACAGGGCTGTAGTTTCTGATGGTGCAGGCTTCAGAGGTCTGGCCTTAGAATTTGCACAGCAAAACTTCTCAGCTTGGCACAATGTCTTGCTTTCTTCAGTTTCCAGGAGCAGATCTGGAGGGCTCTGCCCCTCTCAGATACTTATTCCAAGTTCTCTGGGTCAAGCAGGAGGTCACTTCCTGACCAATGGGAGCAGGGTAACTCCACAAAGATATGACCACATCCTGTAGAGTGTGGCATTATTTTGTCCCAGAGTGCATCAAATCTTCCAAATCCATAATGCTGATTTTCCAGCAAGGAGGTAAGAGCTGGCTAAACACACCCCTAGGATGGATAATTTACTTAGACTCTCCCCTGCATCTGCTCATACCTTCCTTAATCCTACCATCTGCCTAAGGTGGAAAGTTCAGAGTTGTAAATGACACTGTTCTCTGCTCTCCTCTTTGAAGAACATAGTTTACGACTCCTCCCCCTGGCCTGGCATTCCTATGGAACAGCACACTGCCCTGCCAGCAGAGCTGGTTGACCCCAGGGGCTCTTTATCACCTCTTCAAGGCAGCCTGGCGAATCCACTTAACTCTGACCAATCAGGGCAGACCACTGGAAGGCTGAAGCTGGACTTACAAACAAGAAAGTCTTCTAACTTCTTGTATGTACACTTTAGGACAATTTCAACAATATCATATTGTTGAATTTATTAATACCATTCAGGGAAGTCTTTGAATGGCACTTCTAGCCCTCTCCTATCAAGAGTTATTAGTTAATAACTTTCTAGCATGTTAACCTATGTAACAGGGGATTTGCAATGGGAAAAATGACTTGGGCAATTTTTCCAGCACCAGGACTTACAAAAATATATTTTATAAGTACTTTGCTTACATTTACAGGAACCCCACCCCATGGGACAACTAGGGGAGACTTTAGGGGTTCTGAATCTGTACAAATATTGCAGATCCTCACTTCACAGTGCTCCTAGCATCAAAGTCGAATTTGGGCAACACTTTATCACAATGTGGGGAGTGAAATGTGAAATTCTACTTAACCCAGGGCATATAAAACTCATTTTACAAGGGTCTACCTTATAGATACCTGACCCCCACCCCTGGGACACCTAGGGAGACCCTCGGGTCCCTAATATGCCATAACATTGTAGGTTATCCATTTTTAAGTGCCCCAAACACCAAAGTCGAGTTTGGGCACAATTTACTTTTAAAAGCAGTCCTGGCACCCAGGGCTGCTTTTAAACTGACCTCAGGCCTCAGCAGAGCACACATGCAAGTGCAGAAAGCTGCTGGCCTCTAAACTGCCATGCCCTACTATATACTAGGGACTGATAGGTAGTTTCAATTCCCTGCCCTTTATATACTAGGGGCTTATAGGATAGGTCATGCCAATCACAGGGGTACCCCAACCCATAGTGTACCCTAGTGTATGTAGGTGTTTTAACTGTATCTAAGTGTTTTCAGCATAGCACTGGCCCTGTGCCTGGTTAGGCAAAGCCCAGGGTCAGTCAGAGTCAGTTACCACCAGTACCAGTCAGCAAAAAGTTGGGGGGTGCCCAGGGCACAGGATGACTTTGCAACACATACTCATTTTGATTCATTTAATATCACTTTGACTCACTCATACTCACTCATTCTGAATCAGACACAAGCATTCTCACTAAGTCTGATTCAGTCTCACTCACTCTGACTCTGTCTCACTCATTCTCTGACTTACTAAGTCTCACTCAGACTTGACTCACTCAGTCTCACATACAGTGGCATTCAGTTACACTCCCTATCATTCTCCCTCACTCATTCATTCTCACTTGTACTCACTCATTGTCCTCACTTTGAATCACTCCATCACTGACGCACTCCCTGTTACTCACACATACATACATAGACACACAGACATGGCCATATATACACACACTCTCTCACGGACACACAAGCACACACACATACATACATAGACAGCACTTCAAACCATTTTTTACTCACCTGGCTACCTGTGCAGGTCCAGTTTGGACACCTGCTGCTTCTTTCAGCTTCGGGCGCTTGAAGCAAAAACCTCAAACCAGTCACAGATTCAAGGTTTTAGTCTTTGCTCTTTCACCTCACCATTTCCCAACTCTTTGACGAGATGGGGAAGGGTGGGGTGACAGGCTGATTGACATGTAGCCAGAGGCACTGCAGGGCATAAGCATGCAATGCCTGTGGCAACTTTAGCCGTGATGCTCTATCACATCACAGATTGGGAGGAACTGAGGCATGCCAGGAGCTTGAGGTTTCACCATCTCTGGATAATCTCTGATGGCTGGTGCAGGCGCCTTTAAGCGCCTGCGCCACACATGAGACATTCTCACTAGCAGAGCTGTCTTGGGCTGCTGCTGGATGGCATTTTCTTTTTTGCCAAGAGTGAATAAAAGATTATCACTCTTGATATAACAAGCTGGGGGCAGTTTTGGGGCGCTAATGGATAAACTGCCACTGTAGTTGGCCCTGTTGAAGTTTAACAAAAATAAAGGATCTCACACCTACTCTCATGCAATCCATATGCAGGGATAATCATCTCTCATTGTCAAAAAGATGTAAAACCCAATAAAGATTCACTTGGAAACAAAAACCAGTCGGTACCAAAATATATATTGTCAGGGCCATAAAAAACCTTGACATATCACTGGACTTACTGCCATCGCTGGCTGAGAACATGAACGTCTAGAGGAATATAGAATGCACTGGTTTTTCAAAACATGATGATTTGATAAAAATGGGCCCTGTTTTAGTCCTTTTGAAGGTTTTACACAACCATGACTCACATTTTTACGTTCTAACTCTAAAATGTAAAATGTGTGGATAGATAACATAGATCAACAGAATTACCTGGTTTCCACCGAGTCCATGACAAGTGTACATTATCAATGGTTTACCATCTTGATAGTTTTGACCAACATCCATACAGAGATCTCTACCTATATTTTTCACCTGAAGATGGAAAAAACAACAAAAGAGAGAGAGTTAAACCACTACAAAGTGAGAATAAAACTACAGGTCATGGATTATAAAGTTAATGTACATATGTTGTATATTTTACCCAAGGCATTCTTGTCTGCAAAGCTCAAAAGTGCATTGATCTGTAATACTTAACTGCCCACGTTCTGAACAGCATTTCTAGTCCTGGCCCCTTGATATACCTCCGTAAAAACTGTTTTGTCCAGAGATTTTCATTTTTGATTTGTATCTTTGCATCATTACAGAAGTAATTTAGCTTGGGTAGACATTGCTAATTGAGGCCGAATTGTTATGGACGACATTTTTCAAAACGATGGATGTGTTGCAGTGATGTAATACTTCAGGAACTATGAGACCTATACACTTCATTTTGGTCTCAAAACATAGATTTTGGGGGCCATTTAGTCTTATAGTGACAGAAAATAACTCCTCAGAACAACCCATCCTCCATTTTCCAAAATGGCGGTTATAATAGAGGAAAAAGAGACATATATAGAAATGAAACAAATAAACATTGTTTGGTGTATACATAAAAAATTAAAAACCATTATGATCTGAATATGAAAAAAATAATGTTCATCACTACTGTTTCAGACACATTTTCATAGTTCACTTTATTTGTTTCAGCAATTGCTCGTGGTACATTAGCAAAATGTTGAACATTTGAGAAGAGCATATCGGCAGGAACATCTTTTTGTAGCACAGGTTTTGCAAGTACATGTACGTGTAAGTTCTGTGGGTTGAGGCTTAAGAAATTTAGCAGGTTTTAGCACCCCATCAATATCCTCCCAACCGCCGAAGGACCCCGTCCCGGGAGCTTTGCCACGTGGCGGGCCCAAGGACGGGGCCCAGTATGGGGGGCTCCCACACCAGACCCCGCCGGGGCCTCAGTCAGAGCTTCTGAACCCGGCTGAGCAGGGGAAGCCTCCCCAGGCCAGACAGACCTCCGTCCCAGGCCCTTGGCAGTGCGGCAGGCCGGAGGACGGAGTCCTGGGTGGGAGCGTCTGCCCCGGGGTCCGCAGGGCCCGGTCAAGGCTCCTGGTCCCAGGTGTGCCAGGGAGGCCTCCCCAGACCCACCGGACCCGGTCAGAGCTTCTGAACCCAACTGAGCAGGGGAAGTCTACCCGGGCCCGACAGACCCCCGACCGGGGCCCAGTGGGAGTTCCTAGAACCGGCCACACAGGGGAGGCCTCTTTGGCAGTGGCGGCTCCTCCGCTATGGCAGAGGAGCATCTCCCCACTGCTTTTAAGCAAGGCAAATAAAGGAAAAATAAAATGATATTGACTTTGAGTTATTACTATTTTATGTTTTCGTGCTGCTTTGCCAAACAGTCATGCGCACTTTCCCTGTTCTCCATGCAGGCTGCATTACAGCCTGTGTGGAGAACATGCCCAGGCTGCCATTTCCTGGCTGAGCGTTGAACCACGATGCTCAGACCAATCACAACGCAGCATTGCATCGTTGTGATTTGTCAGTGGAGCCTGGCATTACGCCCCCCTGCACCCCCCACGCCCGCCCTGCCACTCGCGCCGGCTTCCCACCACAGCTTCCCGCGCCCAAGGGACCCCGTCCCGGGCATTCTGCCACGCAGCAGGCCAGAGGACGGAGATCAGGACAGGTGGCCCCACTCCAGGCCCACTGGGGCCCCGGTCAGAGCTCCTGAACCCGGCCAAGCAGGGGAAGCCTCCCTGGGTCCGATGGACCCCCATCCCGGGCCCTTGGCAGGTCAGAGCCCAGGGTGGGAGTGCCCACCCTGGGGCCCAACCGGGGCCGGTCGGAGATCCTGGGCCTGCCCCTGCCTGGACGAGCAGGGAAAGCCTCCCAGGGCCCAATGGACCCGTTCGCAACCTTGGCGGTGTGGCAGGCTGGAGGACGGAGACCATGGTGGGAGTTCCCTACCCGATGCCCCAGGGCCCAGTTGGAAATCCTGGACCCGGCTGCACAGGGGAGGCCTCCCCTGGCCTGTGGGACCCTGTCCCGGGCACTCTGCCACGCAGCAGACCAGAGGACAGAGATCAGGTGGTGGGGCTCCCCATCCCAGGGCCTACCGGGGCCCCAGTCCTGAGCCATCTGGTCACCGGCTGGGAACCACTGGACCACAAGGGGATCCGGAGCACCCTGTCCCTAGTAATCCGGAGGAAGGCTACCCCCCCTTACTTGTAACCTGTGCGCACAGAGTGACAGAGGAACCAAATGCGCGAATGCACCCAACCTCCTGGAGCCCTGGCTGGGCTCGAGGAAGCAAATGAGCCTTCATCGGGACATCCAGGGCAGCCCAGCCATCGGGACGCGCCATTGGAAAGCATTGCGCCCGACCACTTGGCCAGGCTCGAAGGACGGTCATCTGGTCATGCTGTGCCTTAACGAAAGGGCTTCCACTTGTCCTTGGAGGGGACGCGGACTCTGCAACCTGGATGCTCGGAACCCCAGCTATTACTCAGGCACAGGGACTGCAAGGTGGCTCCTGACGGACCTGCAACCCGGGGCCCGCAAGCAACTTAACATGCTGGCGAATCGGGGGAGGCCTCCCTGGGACCGATGGACCCCAATCCTGGGCCCTTGGTGGTGCAGAAGCCTGGAGGACGGAGCCCAGGGCAAGAGCACCTGCTATGGGGCCCGCTGGGGCCCTGTTGGAGCTCCTGGACCCGGCCATGCATGGCAGGCCTCCCCGGGCCTGCGGGACCCCTCCCCCCCGGGGGCTTGGCCATGCGGTGGGCCAGAGGACGGAGATCAGGATGGGGGGCCTCCACCACCGGGCCCCTGTCAGAGCTCCTGAATGCAGCCGAGCAAGGGAAGCCTCCCCGGGTCCGATGGACCCCCGTCCTATGCCCATGGCGGTGTGGCAGGCCGGAGGATGAAGGACAGGGCAGAGTGCCTGGTCGGAGCTCCCGGACTCGCCGCACAGGGGATGCCTCCCCGGGCCCAATGGACCCCCCCCGTCCCAGGCCCTTTGCCGTGCAACAGGCTGGAGGACAGAGCCCAGGATGGAGGCTCCCACACCAAGGCCCGCCGGGGGCCCGGTCGAAGCTTCTGAACCTAGCCAAGCAGGGTAAGCCTCCCCGGGCCCAGACAATTGGTAATAACACTTGTTCTACTACTCTTTGTTCCTCTAGATTTTGGACCCTTGCTCAGCCGGCACCCTAGGGAAACCTAGAAAAACTGTACATTTTTAAAAACTTGGCACCTAGAGCTATCCAGGGTGGGCTGACTTGCGTGACTCTCACCACATTTTATTACCCAGAATCCCCTGCAAACCTAAAACTTTGACTAAAAAAACACATTTTCCTCACATTGTTGTGATGGAAAGTTCTGGAATCTGCAGGGAACCACAAACTTCCTTCCACCCTGCATCCCCTAAAGTCTCCCAATACAAAATTGTACCTCACTTGTGTGGATAGACCGAGTGCCCACCGCAGGAAAATGGCGATCTCATTTTGCTTTCACTTTCAATGTACTGACGAGCGAGCCATAGGTGCCGATCCAGAGGATGAATAATAAAAAAAGGAAATCCCTCCGCTGTAATCAGCAGGGGGATTTCCTGGACATGTGCAGAGGAAAGAACGGATCCTCCTCAGCACACGCCCACCATAGAGGAGGACGGAACCGTTCAGTCCTCGGCACAGAAGAGGTTAATACTCATAAAAGTGCATCCAACTGCTGAATGCAGAACAAACTTTATGCACATGTGTTTTGTTTAACATATACATGCATTGTGTACATTATTCATACGCATGTCTCTCATGGATTACGCTTGTCATATTAATGTATGCCTGTCTACATTACTTAAATTAAGATGTTAAACATATTCAGTTATATGAAATAATGTGAAGAAGGATACTCACATCTCCAGAAAAATCAGGATTTAAATTGGGGATGTACAACTCAGGATAAATATTAGTAAGATACCAGGTAAAATTTTTACACTGCAGTTGTTGTCTCAAATTGAGTCTTTTCGAGATATCGCCAAAGGTTCTCTGAAAAACAGAATATGCATACACCAATCAATCAACCAGATCATTACACTTAATGTACCCGCACATAAGTAACTAGGAAAGAAACAAATGGAACACGATTTCAGAAAAGTTTTAGATTAACATTACAGGTTCAATTCTAACACATCAGTACCACGGGTATACGTATATTATATATCTACAATGAAAAAAACAAAGGTTAAAGTTTGGTTATGGTTAGGAAAACTTTATGTATTCTTTGTATACAAACTAAACTTAAACTACATAAACATTAGAAATTCTAAAGTTATACCTTTGATTTATAATTCACACATCACCTTCAAATTACTATAACTCGGGCACCTCCATACACAGTGTTGTCAACTCACTAGGCACAATACATTAACTATACCTCGCCACTATACCTTGCCACTCTACCATTCACAGTGTTTTGTCAAATGATTATATTTGAGATGTCTTAAGTGTTGTTATGAATGCTATGATTTCACATGGTAAAAGTAAGGTAATATGAAAGGGTAAAAGCAGTTGATCCTAAAGGCGCAAGACCAATTGCCAAACCAGTTTTTCCATCGGTGTGTAGCCCTCCGGTACCACACCTCTAGAGTATTCCACCAAGCTTCCCACACGAAGAGAGATGCTCTGCCATCTTGAGAGTGGGCAGAATAGTGCACTCTAGGATAGTTAGATGCCTCAAATTTCAGGAAGTCGTAATCATGCTGGAAAACTCCTACAAACAATTGGCTAGTGACTGCCCCACGAGGACATTTTCTGGGCATTAATGATACCCCTGGCACCCAGACTTCAGATCACATCTGGACTGAAGAGGACCGAAGGACTACCCTGCTGTTCCCTGGACCTGGCAAGAGAGGATGCACCAACCGCTGGACTGCACCTGCTGATCCTTGGGCTGGCAAATACAGGACTGTGCCTGTGGTACCTGGCTCATTGATAAGTCATTCCAGAGCCCCAGACAGGAAAGGTTAATTCCAAAAGTCAGTTGAGTGACTTCCCGTTACAGCACCAGGGCTACAAAAGCTGAAGTAGCCCATTCTGGCCAGTCGGTTGCAACAATTGCTTGACTGCTGCTGACTGCCGATGTGCAGCCCGTACGGATGAATCCCAATGCTCAAAAGTTGCACCTGAGTCTGCTGGATCTGGGAGAATCATTGGAGTGCAGTTTGGCAAACCAAAACAGACACTAGCGTTCACCAAAGGGAACCACTGGTTTCATTGTGACTGGAAACCAATAGTCCAGTGGCAACTGGACTTTTGCTGGGCAAAGAGGACTTTGAGGGACATCTACACGTGTGACCAAAGTGGCCCCAACTGCACCACCTCTTCAACATCCTTGTATCCCTTGCATCAGGACCACTCAATTAAAGTCTATGGCGGTATGCCCACAGTGCTGGAAATTGGACTTAAAACTGCTTTGGTTCCAAGGTAACTCTCCACCTACTCCTCATTGCACCCCCTGGCATTCCCCATGTTTGATTTGGTCACCCAAAGCAGGCCGAAGTAGTTGAACACAACTCTTTAAAAGTTCTACAAAGGTTTCAAACTTTGTGCTTAGCAATGCTTGTTCGCGTTTTTGAGTAAAAAGCTGAGATTTACATTTGACTTAATCTGTATTTCCGGAATCCTCTGGTGGATTTTGTTTGTTTTGGTGTCTAAAAATACATAAAAATAACATCTATGTTTATAAATTTGTGTTGGATTTCTTTTATGTTGTATGACTTTCTTATTTTGTTGGTTTAGTACTTTTAATGCTTTACACTTATTCTTTTGTTTAAGCTTGACTGCTTGAAACCACATCTTGCCTGGGTTGAGCTAAATGTTTTACAAATGAGCCTGACTGGACCCAAGTTGGTTTTGTGTGTGTATTCCATGGTAAGGTCGCATAATCACACAATATATTACAACACAATTCCTCACACTACCACAGAAGCCTGACTGTAGCATTGTAAAACCTGCAATATGATCGGTCAAGATAAACTCTTTTGCCAGGTCAAAAGCTCCCTTTTAAATAGTAATACCTCAACTCTACCCTATGTAGACTTACAGTTCAAAAGGCAGGGTGCATGGTATTTAAAAGTAGGACATGTAGAAATGTAATGTTAACATACCCTTACAGTGACTAGCACTTAAAAGCTATTTTGACCATTGAAGTCCTATTCAGAAAACCAGGGTACAGATTAAAATACTAATGCAGTATTTCAGAAAGGTAAGGTGAAAAAAGAGGTTAAGCCCTATATTGATAGCCAGATGGGGCTTAATTTAAAGTTTTACAGAAAAAGAATCTGGCTACCATTTTTCTTATGCTGCTGTTTATTTAAGCAGACTGAGGACCAATATATGTAAAATCCTTGGTCCTGGTATAATTATTTAACCATTGCTTCAACATTTAGTTGTACCATTTTTACAATCTTTTGATGTCTGGAACAGAGCAATACACTATTTAGTGCAAACAAATGATCTACATAAATACATTAAAAAATTCAAGTAATCATAACACTCATAAATTGTGCATTGTCAGATTAAACAATAGTGCACAGAATCAATACAAATACAGATAACTGTGACCATTTAGACGTTACACCAGTCAGTAGTTTGTAAAGAATATCTAAACGATAAGCACTCTCATTGCGCCCAGCTTGGTTTACTCTTATGAGAGTTGCTCGCCATGGGGAATAGGCTTAGAGTCTGTGGGGTTGAATCAATGTTCAATATCCCTCTACAGGGCCTGCGCTCAATTTATAAATTAATCCCTCATGGTGTAAAGAAGAAGAAAAGTGCCGACGCGTTTCAAATCCCTGTCTCACTCGTGGGATTATCTTCAGGGCATTGACACGGTGTAATCTAAAATTAACAGACATAAAGAAAAAATATAATCAGCATTTCTTGTCCCTTCTCTGTGTAACTCAGCTATTTTATAAATAAAAAAAATTGTGATACCTGAATTATTGTGTGATAATTCTTCTTGGCGGGAATTATTTACTTTCTTGCCGATTTGTTCATGTGTTTTGTTTTGGTTTAAACAGAACCAATCTGCGTATTTCAGAAAGGGACAGGCTAGAAAAATAATTAAACAACCAATTTTAATCATTATTAAAAATCCAATCCAATAGTGAAGACGGACTTTTAATAAATATTAAATAAAAGTCACTTTTAGAAAGTTACTTTTTCCCTGCCTGAAGTTCCTGGAGGCTAATAAGCATTGGATCTTTAGCTTCTCCCAGTCAGTAATTCACCTTGAATAGTGGTGAATCTGAGTAGTAAATAGGGATACCATTGCTCATCAAACTCGTGTCCCCAAAAGTGACAGGTCTGAGTCCTTAAAAGTGGCAGGTCTGTCCTTAAAAGTGACGTGCCTGTGTGTCACCAAAAGTGACAGTTTGTGTGCAAAAAGTTTGTGGACATGATGGATGTGTGGCAGCCCAACTAGGAGCTGCGCTGGGGGGTGTGACACTGGGTTTGTATCAGAGTGTTAGCAGGGTTATGTAAGGAAAAATAAACGTGTGCCGTGGGTGTGCGCAAAAGTGTTTTAAAACTGTGACGTCAGGGTTGTGACAGATGGTGCTTGGGCATGCTGAGCTGTGAATGTACAGGCCGACCTCAAATCCCCCCACCCCCATGGGATGGCAGTGTGAGGCTCATGAAACGCTTGTCCTTAAAAGTTAAAGGGTGTGTCTGTCCTTAAAAGTGACAGATGGTGCACAAAAGTTTGGGGACATGATGGATGTGTGGCAAGCCAGTGCTACGAAGGCAAAAAACTTCAAACAGAGAAGCTGCTTTAGCTTTTCAGGCATGGCTCTGTCATGATTAGCAGTTGTTAAAATGATAAAGGGACAACAGACGGGGGTCCCAAACTTCCCCAGGAGAATGTGAAACAGGATAACACGTGGCAGGAAAAATACACGGCAAGGAAAACACGAGGCCTGAGATAAAGCTATCAGTCTCATCAGGCAGGGTGGTGACTCAGCAAGATCTACAAACACATTTCTTGGGCCTAGCTCCACAGGACAGTGCTCAGGCTTGATTAGCAGACGGTAAAATGATATCAGTGTACCAAATAGACAATGCAACGGTCTGAAATTGTTCCCTCCAAAGACCACCAATACCTGGTTCTAAGCCCGCCCACCCACCCATAAAGTGTGGGGTCTTCTAATTAGCATAACAGGACAAGTATAAAAGTGTACTTTAGGGGTCAGCAGAAACAGACATTTAAAAACCCTTTTGGAACGCTTTGTTTGGACTGCGTGCTGCACAGACCTGCATCAGAAACTAAAGGCCGCAATGGATCAGAGCAACTTCTCACAGATTGACGCTGCCTGGAACACGTTAATGGAGGTAAATAAATAAGGGTGTACATTGTGAAAGGCTTATGGGGGTTATTTAAAGTATAGGGGGGATGCATTTAATGTGAACAAGTTTGCATTTAAATGGGGTTTAGCGCTATGTAGGACTGTGTTTATATTGTTTTAAATAATGTTTAAAGTGCTGGGGGCTGGTGCTTAATGTGAATAAGGTTGGAGGGTAAATGGGGCTGTAATTTTAAGTTTTTTAAAAGGCGCAAAGCGCAAGGAAGACTGTATGTAATGTGAATAATGGGGTTTTTGAAGCATTGCGTTTGGCGCTATGTGTGCAGACATTTAATGTGAATACTTTTGGTGGTTTTGGGGGGTGGTAGGGTACACGCAGCGGTAACTATATATTTTACAGCGCCTAGAAACATTTTCCAGGGTCTGTGTGGAACTGTAAGGGGGATCAGAACACACCTAGATAATAAACAATGTTTATAAAAAAAAAAATAAAAAAAAACTGTTTTGTACTCACCCTGTGGTTATGCTGGCGGTGAACTGTCTCAGGCTGTGTCATTTGGTGGTAGTTGGTCTGTGGTTTAGGTCAGGTCCACAGGCTGGAAGCTGGGGATCGTTGATGCCTTGTTGGGGGGCTGGAGACCCTCGTTATTTATAAAAATAGAAACTCCAGAGACCTCTTTCCCAAGTGCGGGCCTCTGGGGATGTGTGGACTGCTCCGTTGTGCAGGGGTGGTCTCCAGAGCCCCCGTAGATCAGGGAGGGCTCTGGGTATTGTTGCGGACATGTTGCTGCGGGGCTGCAGGCCCCTGTATATTTTTAAAATAAATCCCCAGAGACCGCTGAGGGCGTGGCGGTGCTCCGGGGGGCTGAGGAGGGAATGCGGCATTGGTCCGCTTTGCTGCGGGGCTGCAGGCCCCTGTATATTTTTAAAATAAATCCCCGGAGACTGCGGAGGGCGTTGCGGTGCTCCGTGGGGGCGGGGGGAACTGAGGAGGCAATGCGGCATGGTCCGCGTTGCTGCGGGGCTGCAGGCCCCTGTATATTTTTAAAATAAATCCCCGGAGACCGCTGAGGGCGTTGCGGTGCTCCGGGGGGCTGAGGCGGGAATGCGGCATGGTCCGCGTTGCTTTGGGGCTGTAGGCCCCGGTATATATTTTTAAATAAATCCCCGGAGACCGCTGAGGGCGTTGCGGTGCTCCGGGGGGCTGAGGCGGGAGTGCGGCATGGTCCATGTTGCTTTGGGGCTGCAGGCCCCGGTATATTTTTCAAATAAATCCCCGGAGACCGCTGAGGGCGTTGTGGTGTTCCGGGGGGCTGAGGCAGGAATGCGGCATGGTCCGCGTTGCTTTGGGGCTCCAGGCCCCGGTATATTTTTTAAAATAAATCCCCGGAGACCGCTGAGGGCGTTGCGGTGCTCCGGGGGCCGAGGCGGAAGTGCGGCATGGTCCACTTTGCTGCGGGGCTGCAGGCCCCAGTATATTTTTAAAATAAATCCCCGGAGACTGCTGACGGCGTTGCGGTGCTCCGGGGGGCTGAGGAGGGAGTGCGGCATGGTCCACATTGCTGCGGGGCTGCAGGCCCGGTATATTTTTAAATAAATCCCCTGGAGACCGCAGAGGGCGTTGCGGTGCTCCGGGGTTGCGGTGGGAGTGCGGCATGGTCCGCGTTACTTCGGGGCTGCAGGCCCACGTCTTTTTAAAATAAAAGCCATGGAGCACGCTACAGGGCCGTACGGTGCTCCGTGATTGAGGTTTTAAGGACGGCTGGGGTCCAGGGTGCCACAGATAAATTTGTGCGGTTGGTGGCAGCGTTGTTGGGGGCCCGAGGCGTAGACTTACGCTTGTAGGTCCCCCCATGGTCCCTGATGTTCTGGGCGCTATGCAGTGGGCTGGGGAGGCTGCCTGCATTTCTTTGGATCCCACGTGGATCCCGATGGTGACGGAGGCATGGGAGCAGGGAGCTTCCCCTTCGTGTTTGAGGTGGAAGGACCCGCCCCTTCCGTGATTTTCACCAGGGACACCCCTGACATCAGTGAAGGGGCGTGTCCTTCCACCCTAAACACGAAGAGGAAGCTCCCAGTAAGGATTCTTCAGGGATATTGTGGGGGCAGGCCCAGAAAGAAAAAAAAAAAGAAAAAAAAAAGAAAAAAAGTATTTCCAGCTGCAGGGACCGTTTAGCAGCGTCCCTGTAGCATTAATTATTTATTGGGGCATTTTATATAGCGCAAACTCGACCCTAGCGTTTGGAGCGCTTTTACATGAGCACTGGTTACAAGGCACATGTACACATACATTTTAGGTATGTATGGGGGAGATTAAGGTATTTGCACAGAATCACAGGATGCGGCGCATGGGGGTGTTTCTCAAGCTTTTGCATTTACAAGGTTGAGCATGCGTGAATGCCACACAGTTTAAGAACGGCTCTATATGTTTTTAAAACCAGCGGTTGTCAAGCACCTTGCAAATACCAATTATGCCTATATGTGTGATGCACGGAATTTGTACACGGTAGCCCACGCGGCGCATTAATATAGTTGTGGGTACATTGTGACTGTTTTTTTCCTAGGAGATATCCCTTTGTTACTTACAGTTTATAAGTTAATATCCTAACATAGAACTGTGTTTATTAAAGGCTTGTAAAGAACAGCATGCACAGTCCACTGAATAGATTATGGGTTGTACATACGGTGTGGCTTGTGGGTGACAACCATGGGGTTCTTATTAAAAAGCAAGCGACATTTTCATAGATGCTGTTTTACGTATGTCCTGTGTAAGGATGCGTGTCTCTATGTAATATGTATTTACGTTTTCTAAGGTGAATGTATCAAACTGTAATGCCATGTTTATGAGCTCTAGTTTTAAATCAGACGTGTTTGATTTAACCCCCGCCACAAGACCTCCCGGAATTAACTATCACCGACGAAGAAATGAGCGCCTTGCAGCCAGGTATATGTATTTAGAGTTGTATAGTTTTGTGTAGTTTTTGTACTAGGGTGTCTCAGAAACTCTGCTTTTTTAATGGTGTTCTCATGTATGTGCGATTTTATAGGTTATGACGCTGGACAGCAACTAGATATTGACGGCTTTGAATGGTACATGAAGGTTCAAGGCACGTCTTTGAGTGTGCAGGATAACAGTTCTTACAGGTAAATAAAAATAAAAAAATGCACGTATTCTTTAAACTGTCTAAGACTTGGGAGGGCCTAGTCCCAAAAACCACAGCTGTGAACTATAGGAGAGCTCCTCAGAGTGGGCTGCTAAGGCTTGGTTTATACTACAATTGTGATTATTGTTTTCTTTACAGGACCCACGTTGTCATGCACGGTCGGCGGGGATGTGCAAGAGGCTGCAGAGGCTCAAACAAAAGAAAACGCTAAAGAGGAAAGCTTCAACATCTAGAAAGGGATCTGTGACAAAGAAAGTTGCGGGGAAAAGACCTCTAACAGGTGTGTTTTTCACAAAAGGGTGCCAGAAAAAGAACTCTCTGGGTTTTATTCTCTTAAGCAGAAAGGGCCTGCGACATGTAGTACCGGATGTATAAAGTGGAGGTGGGGTGTCTGTGGTTCCTTATTTTCTCTAATATATATATATTATTATGTTTACATTCTAGGCGCTGCACATAAGCTCTCTGGAGAAGATACGTGTAAGGCTAAGAAGTCTACGACACCGTTAAGCGACATCACAGAGACAGTCCAGAACACCGTGCCTACAGCAAAAGGTGTGAGTAGGCGTGTACGCCAGGACCAATTGTGCTCTTATTATTCACACATCCAACAGAGAACCGGTACAGAGATGAAATGCCGTCTCAAGCCAGCCACTAAAATGATGAACCACCACCAGGCCTCAAAAGGGAATCTCTTCTCGAACAAACCCTCCCTTAAGAAGAAGCAGATGGACTCGGAGTCCCAAGCAGACTGTTTAGACCCCAAGAAGAAACAGGTGATCCCAGAGTCCCAAACACCCCCTTTAGACCTCAAGAAGAAACAGGTGGTCCCGGAGCCCCAAGCTACTCCTTTAGATCTATCATTAAAACATTTTGCTAAGCCGGGGAATGAATCCTCTACCCCCACGCTCTCTAAGGGGTCAAAGGCTGTGACGCCGGTTGCAGAAGCGCTGTTACAGCCTCAAACCCCTAAAGTCAACCGTCTCTCGAGAAAGTATCTTAAGAAGAAGCAGGGGCCCCCTACGCTGCAAGTAGAAACAGCGGATGGGTTCTTAATCAACCCCATTACACCGCAGCACCCTTCCCATCCTCTAAAGCCCTCTGTAGTTTCAAATAAACTAGAGACATCGGTAGAGGAGCTCCCCCTAGATCAGCACCCAAAACCTTCTATAATCCTTCCTGATGGGTTTAGGAACCCAACGCCTGAAAATGCTCAACCCTTAGGAGCACCTTATACCTCCGGCAGGGTTTGTCTCAAGGCACTGGCAGGGTTGGTAGACAGCATTGATAGACCCTCAGAAGCAGCGCACGATGGGCCTTCTAACACGCGCAAAGGGGATTTGCACACGCCTGTTACACATTCACCCGACCCCATCACGGGCAATTCCTTCACCGCTAGGACCCTCGATTATTTTGACCGTCATTTACACTCCCCCTGCCCCATGTCCCCTATCCCCCCGCCAGGAGCGTACGACCCAACCAGCCCCACGTCCACTGTAAGCCCCACATCACCCCCATCAATATACGCCGATAACACGACAGGGAGCGATATTCCAGATGGGAGTTTGGAGGTGTCATTTAGTGAGGCCCCTTCCCCTACAGCCCCAGGGTGTTCGCACTGGGACCCTGTTTCTATGATCCCCCCCGGGCCCTCCTTTACAGAGCTGTGTTGCGACGGTTGGTGTGAGAGAGGGCGTTATACAACCCAAAGGGGTGTTCATTCCTAATCCACCGCAATACGATTCTGTAAACCCAAAAGATGTACTAGGGGGGCATGTGAAAGATATACAGCTGGCGGTCAGAAAGCTAAAACGCCAAGCGAACGCCGCAGCCTTAAAACTGGGGCTTGGTGGTAGCGAGGACATGGTCAAGATGGAGGCGCAGCAAAAGATACTGCAAATGGTTGACAGGTGTAAAAGGGTGATCCTCCATACGTGTCAAACAACTGTGTCAGACATATGGGTTATACCTGCGTGACTAGGCCTATGTCGACCCCTAAAGACCGCACGTGCCCCTGGTATTACTAAAAGCACACATAAATCAAAATATAGCTGTAAGGTCCATACTATACTGACCAAGTCCCTGCGCTTCTTACGCTTGCTCAGGCGTAAAAAGTACATAGACCCCCTCAAACAGAGTCATACAGTTTCATGAACGGCGCCTGAAGCACATACAACAGTACCAGCCACCATCCAACACACAAGTTCAGGAGAGAACACCCAAGGGGAGGGCATTTGAAGGGCACGGGCTGTAGAGAGGCGATACTCCAACACCAGGAACACATAGAAGGACCGGGGGGTGGTTCTGTAGCAGAGGCATCCATGAGTACATCACACACATGTACAAACCATACTGTTCAGATAGGCGGGGGGAGGTTGCCTCGAAAAGAATGGTCCCCTAAAAAGCAAAAGTGGGCTAATAGCGCTAAGCAGCGCAGGCTTTTAATAAGTAAGCTCAAGAAAGCCAGAGTATGCGCTACACTGCAGTTTAAAAGACACCCCGAGACCGTGCTAAGCCAGGACCCCCAAAATGATACAGCAGCGACCACCCCAGCAAGTCAAATTCCTCAAGATGAGGATTTAGAGGCCGTCATTTTAGAGAGCGTTAGAAGCTACAGTCGAACTGTAGAGAGATTTAACGCTACAGAACACTACGAGGAGTTTAGGTTTGCTAACCTTCACCAGATAAGGTCCTCCGATCACGGCATTTTAGCCATACATCAGGCTGTGCAAACACTCATCGAAAGGTTGTTACGCGATGTGGGTCCTAATGATTTTTTTCAACTACGCTTCCAGGGGCAGGGTTTTGACAGCCCTTTGTTCACCAAGCGAAAGTCCTGCGCTGTGTTTGACGCCGTGGAATTTTTAGAAAACCTCTCGAGGCTTTTAAAGAGTAAGGCTGAACTAGTCGCCTATGGCACTTTCAGAGTCATAGCCCTCATTGTACGGGGTCGTGAGGGGGGTGTTTCCAGGCCTTTAAAGAGCGTGCTATACAGCAAGATAATTGGTAAGAAACAACGTTGGCTGCTCAACTTTAACAACGACGCAGCCAACACGTGTCTGGCGGCCAGTATCGTGGGGTTGTTGATGGGGCGCAACACCACCGACGCTGTCATCATGTCTAGAGCGGCTGAAGCCCATGAGGTTCTTGAAATACCTCCAGACCGTATGGTCGGCTTTGGTGACTTATGTCTTTTTGAGAACTATATCGCCGTAACGGTGAAAGTTCTTTATCACAACGGTTCTTGGAAGTACTTTACAACCGGGGAGCGTGTGAGAAACAAGATCGTAATTGTCCTTCACCACGAAAACCACTTTTACGGTATCTTGAACCTTAAAAGTTTTCTGGGAGTCAAGTATATGTGCACATATTGCGACCACATATACAACAATAAGGCACATCATCAGTGTGAAATGCGCTGTAAGATGTGTCAGAGGGACGGTTGCGTCGTAGACGCCGCCCTGAAGGTGAGGTGTCGCACCTGTAAGATGTTTTGTCGCTCGCAAGACTGCTTGAGCATACACAACAATGCTGTTAAATGCGTCCCTAAAATGGATTGCTTCGAGTGTGGTCGGTATGTGGCATCAGATCACAAATACAAAGGCATGAAATGCCCAAGGTGTCACACGCCTTTTAGGGCAGGAACAAATCACTGTTGTTACATGGTTAAAGGCAGACCACAGACCAAAACCGAAGACTACATAGTGTTCGATATAGAGTGCACACAAGAGACGGGGGTACACCAACCTAACTATATTTACGCCCACCATCTAACTTCAGACGACAGCTGGGAGTTTGAAGGGCGAACGTGCGTTGGTGATTTCCTTAACACTTTCATTCAAACCAAATTCAAAGGGTATACCATGCTGGCCCATAACTCAAAAGCATACGACTCATTCTTTATTTTACAAAATCTGATTCGTGAAAAGGTACAAGTAGAACTCATCACTCAGGGTTCCAAGCTGATGTTGCTAACGGCTGGGCAGTTACAAATAAGATTCATAGACACCCTGAATTTCCTACCCATGAAATTGAGTAAGCTGCCAAAAGCCTTTGGTTTCCCAGGGTGTAAAGGTTATTTTCCACACTTTTTTAACACCTGGGCAAACCAGGATTATGTGGGGCCCATGCCGCCTCCGGACAGCTACGGTGTTCAATATATGATGCCTGCCGAGAAAGAGAGCTTTCTGCAATGGTACTCTGAAAACATTGAAAAGGAGTTTCATTTTCAAACCGAGTTGAAGGCTTATTGTCAGGCGGATGTAATGATCCTACGACAAGCCTGCAACCTCTTCAGAGACGTTGTGGTGGAGATGACTAAGAAAGTCAAGGCTTTGAAACCCAAGACCCCTGAAATGACAAAGACGGTCGAATACATAGACCCTTTTCAAAACATCACTTTGGCCTCCATGTGTATGTCCATCTACAAACACATGTTTTTAAGACCAAAAAGTATCGCTCTAGTGCTGCCAGACCTGTATAACGGTAAACAGAAACGTTATTCAACCCCCTCTATCCAATGGCTTATGTACGTGTCTGAGAAGGAAGACATACATATTCAACACGCCTTACAGGGGGGCGAATACCGCCTGGGCCCCTATTACCTGGATGGGTACGCCGTAATCAAGGGAATGCCGACAGCCTTTGAATACAACGGCTGCTTTTACCACGGCTGCCCCCATTGTTACAAGCCCCACGAGTTTAACAAACTGCTGGGTGCCAACTTTGAACACTTACACAGACGTACTCTGATGAAGGCCCAGTATGTTGAAAAATGTGGCTTTGCTCTGAGGGCCCTTTGGGAGCATGAGTGGTTAGATATGCTAACAACCGACACCGAGCTCTGCTCTTTCCTTCAGAGTCGTGATTTACCACAACCTCTGGAGCCCCGCGATGCCTTATTCGGGGGTCGTACAAATGCCATACAACTGTACAGGGCCGCTGCTGAGGGTGAAAAAATACACTACTATGATTTCACCAGTCTGTACCCATTTGTGAACAAAATGAAGGTATACCCCTTAGGGCACCCCACCATCATATATAGAGACTTTAAGCCCCTTTCCGAATACTTTGGGCTAGTCAAATGCGAAATCCATCCGCCAAGGCATCTTTACTTCCCTGTGTTACCATACAGAGTCGATGGTAAGCTGATGTTCCCCCTCTGTCAAACATGCGCAGTGTTTAAAGAGGTTGGTGGTTGTAGACACACTGAAGAACAGAGGATGCTCAGCGGGACCTGGTGTAGCATCGAGGTCCAAGCTGCCTTAGAGAAAGGCTACAGACTCGGGAGAGTACACGAGGTGTGGCATTTTAAGAGGACCACGAAACGCCTCTTTTCACGCTACATTAATTTGTTTCTCAGAGACAAACAGGAGGCTTCAGGATATCCCGAATGGTGTACTAGTCAAGATGCAAAGCAAAAATACATCGATGACTACCACGCTCACGAGTGTATACGTTTACGACCCCATTTGATAGAGGTCAACCCAGCCCACCGCCAGTTAGCCAAACTCTGCCTCAACTCCTTATGGGGAAAATTCGCACAGCGTACAAACATGTCGAATACAACCTTAATAACAGATCCTGACGAACTGTTTAAGTACCTTTTTGCCCCTTGTTACGAGGTGTCCAGCTGCGAGTTTATCGATGACGATACAGCGGCTGTGTGTTGGAAATACACAAAAGAGTACCCCACAACGTGTAACAACATAAACATCTTCATAGCATGCTTCACGACAGCCCACGCCCGTCTAGAGCTTTACGGGGTTATGGATAAACTCCAGGACCGCTGTTTGTATCACGATACCGACTGTGATTTTTCTTAGTAAACCAGGGGATGAAGACCCTCCTCTTGGGGATTACCTATGGAATTTGACCAGCGAACTCGATAAAGATGAGCATATAACAGAATTTACGTCCTCCGGACCTAAAACGTACGCGTACAAAACAAACAACAACAAGGTGTGCATGAAGGTCAAAGGTATAACCTTAAATGTCAACAACACCCTAAAAATCAATTTTGACAGTTTGAAGGATCTGGTGCACGAATACTCTGCATCGGACAATCGTGAAAATGATAAAACCATAGTTGTGAATCAGCCCTGCATAGTCAGATCCAAAAAGAAGTGGGAAATTACAACCCAGCCCCTACATAAAACCTTACGCGTTGTTTTTGACAAAAGGGTCCTGACTACTGACTATAAAACACTGCCTTACAGTTATTAGGCGCATTAGAGAGGTCACCACCGCACTATGGACACCAGATTACAGCACCCGTTCTCCTGCGTGTTAGCAGGGCCCTCAAACTGCGGTAAAAGCTACTTTTTAAAAAAGCTCTTAGAAAATGCTGCCGGTGCTTTATCCCAAACACCTAATAACATTGTGTGGCTTTATTCGTGCTGGCAAGATCTTTATACCGAACTGTCCCGTAGCTTCCCGCATATCAGATTTATAGAAGGTATACCTGATAACCTCAACGACGATGAGCTGCTGCCACCGACCCTTGTAAACATGGTAATTGTCGATGACCTTATGCGTGAAGGTGGGGATCATCCTGAGTTAGAGCGAGCTTTTACTCAATATTCACACCATCGCAATCTAAGCATATGCTACATTGTGCAGAACTTGTTTTACAAGGGTAAGAACAGCCGCTCTATAGCACTCAACGCCTCATACCTTGTTTTATTTAAAAATCCCTGTGACAAACAGCAAATATCCGTCATAGCTAAACAGATGTACCCGGGAAACACACACTTCTTCATGGAGGCCTTTAACGACGCTACAGCATAGCCCCACGGCTACCTGTTGGTCGACTTAAAAAATAACACTCTAGAAGACTACAGACTGAGGGCTGATATTTTTCCCCCTGATCTCCCAGTCGCTTACACCCCAAAGACCAAGTCCCGAGCCTATAAAAAGCTGCACTGAAGACCTTTAGAGACATTTGTAGTCCTGCCCTTATAACACCCTGTGTTGACCATGTCTGACCGCCTACGCCGCAATTTAGCTCTCCTGAAAATGCTGGTTAATGCCAGTCCCCAGCACAGAAAGGCCATCCTCTGCGCTGCTTCTGATGATTTAGTGGCGGCCATTTCAGAAATAGCCCTAAACACCCTAAAAGGTAACGTCCCTATATCAAAGAGCCAGTTACAGGTGTTGAAGAAGAAGCAACATCTTATCAAGAAGCTCAGTAATAAAAGGGCCTCGCTTATTACCAAGAAGAAACTGGTGAAACAGTCTGGGGGTTTCATAGGCTCATTGTTGGGCATAGCTATACCCATAATTACAAGCCTCCTCTCGGGACGGTGATGGAGCATGCCGCAAAGATGTATTTGGTTCCTAGACAACAGTTGGAGCAGCTGGGCTCTTCTGCGGACAATGCCTGGGATATACGGCGAAATGAGACTCTACGACTGGATGGTGAAATTAAAGACATTTTGAACCGTAAGGATCTAAACCCGTACGACAAAGCTAACCTTTACACCAACACCCTTAAAAATTTTCTAACCTACTACAAGCAGTGGGATACTGAAAAAAATAAGCTAACTCTATATGCCCAGGACTCTGAACAGCCAGCAACGCCAGCGCCTGCTCCGCAACCCCTACAGCCGTAGCCGGCCCTGGCCCCGACCCCGGATATCTTTGTTGACGACCTCCTAAAAAATATAAGTCAGAGGCACAGGGGGGCAGCGCAAATGTTGATGAGTAAACTCGCCGCTTCTAAAGACCTAACAGCGTGGAATGAACGCGGTGAATTTCTCTACAAGGGGCAGCCGGTTGTTGGCTCACACATGTACGATCTAGTCAAAGGTCTCACGCACCCCAAAACCCTAACGCAGCAAAATGCTCCTAGAGGTTGGGATCAGTTTCTGCGCGCCGCCGCTGAACTCAACATCCCTTCCACACTCGTGGGTAATAACGATCACCGCCGTATGCTTGAAAGTTTGAAGGCACCCTTCCCTCCATCGCCAGCCGTCTCTGACACCCCACGACTATCCCCCTCTTGGAGCACCCCACCTGCGACGGCTGTACCGAGAAAAAGGACACTGCCCACAGCCCATACGTGGATTAATCCTTAATGTTTCTACAGACTTTTTGAATAACTGTGCCTATTACGTGTATAACCGTGTCTGATTTTTCTTCATATATTTCTCTAGTAATGGCTGTCATTGTAATGCGCACCTTACATAAATGTTTGTAATAAACACTTTTATATCTTTTTAACCCATCTCACTCGTCTTTTAAAACATTTTAATTATGGTGCTTGTGTAAGCATAGAAATGCAGAGTCTGAATGCTTGTTTTAAAAATGTCTTTATTTTAAACGTTCATCATTAAACATACACACGTTACATGCCCTTACAATTTTGACAAACACTATATTCTGTTTTCACAGGTCTGACCGTGGCCCTTGTGTTTTCTTTTACATATTTCACAACTATACTGTCATTGTTAACAAGGTCACGCGAATATAGATTTAAGAAATTTCTAAACGCCACACCCTCCGACATTTTACTGATAAAATAAATAGTGTTCCCCGCATGTGATGGCCAACGAATCCTGGACCCTTAGCTTATTATACTCAACCCTCCCTGCTGCTTTTTTCACAAACTTGAATATGGCCTGTGTATAGATACTGTGTTCGGGGAACTCGGCTGTACTGTCAAACATTGTAACCTTGTCACTATCTATAAACACGGCCGCCCAGTGTGTTCCACCCTTGTAATGAGGATCTGTGTTAAAGACTAGGGTGCGTGGTCTTTCCGGCCCTATTTCGCCTGGTAACCCATCGCTAGGGAAAACACCTAAAAAGTATTTCTTAGCGTATTTATGTCTGCTTAAGTCACAAATCTGCACAGTGTCCATTTCACAAACGTTTTAAAGATAGTCAAACAAAATCTGTCTGGCGTGGTTGATCTGAATGATGCTGTCAAATACCGAGAATACGACCATGTTCACATTCGCCGGTAGTGGATTACTAAATCGTATTTCAGCTTTTAGATTGCCGTTTTTGACCAGGTTGTAGTGATCGCTGTCTTCCATGTCGGGAGTCAGGTCAAATGCGAACAGTGTGTATCCAGCCCCATAGCTTTCTCTTGACACGGCTACCCCACAGTCCCGTAGGTGCTTCCCGGTTATCGAAACCAGCCCCTGATATTCCCTGATGTAGTTGGAGGTTATAAAACTGGGTGTGTAGGGTTTTGCAGGAATCACAGTGCCCTCGTGGACCAGCGCAGCGTAGTTGATGCCGTAGTGCTTAAAATTGAAGGGATTTGAGGCGTAGACGCCGCTAAAAGCTGTATTGTCCACAAATCCGATGATGATAAGCTTGGGTAGTTGTCCCAGAAATAAATTCTGCTGCTGAGTTAATCGGGTACCGGCAGGGATGCTGAATACCTTCAGAGCTACTCTTTCCACAGCGTACTTGGCGTTTGATATTTGCAAAGCGTCGGCGTGAGCTAATCTGACGCTCGGGGACACTTTCACCCTCTTTACAAACAGACTCGCTGACAGTATGTCCAGCTTGTACTGGTCCGCATCCCCGCTGATGAGACAGAATGAGTCCTTGTTGCGAGTGAGCTTGATCTTAAGATCAATTCCGTTGATGAGCAGTTTATCTTGGAAGAGGTCTGAATGTATGCGGCCCAGGAGGTCAAAGTGACGACTGCCCGTCGCAAAACTTGCTCTTTTACAAAACCCTGATTGTCACCGTCCAGCTCCTTGGCTTCAAAGTGTCCGTATGTGTCCTTGTAGAAGAGCCCCGCTGAAAGCTGCGTGTCGAGGGCGTCGCTACTGTAATTTAGAATGCTCTCGAGGTAGGCTCTGTAGGCGTACATGTTATCGCTCTGTGTGATGAGGCGATCGCCCAGGGTGATGTCCACCTGATTAAACACAGTTGCTAGGGGGTATGCGATCGTCGCCACTTTAGCGTCTGCTGCTATGTCGGAACCATCCGCTTTTACAATTTTACACATAAGATGGAGTAGCATGTTGTTGAGATCCAAATACATATCCGTGGACCCTGATACATAAAACTCTATAGGGGCCAGAGGCGTCAAAGCTGCTAAAGGTGATACCTCCATGAAAAAACTGTTTTCGATGCTTGTCTGAGTGGGCTTTAGAGTAAACAAGTCTAACTCGGATTTGGCGCACTCGCCCGATGCACAATGTACGAAGGCCATGCTTTAGTTTGCGCCGCTTTAAAAAATATTTACTTTAGAGGCGGATCTCTTCTTCTTGGAAGCTCTCTTCCGTCTTGGTGTTTTTCTTTTCTGAGCGCTCTTTGAAGAACTCCTCCTTTTTTTATAGGGGGCAGGTGGGCCTCTGCGTCTCGAAGCGCGGCGCTTCCTTTTAACAATAGTGTGATGCCTATACACCAAACCAGCGCCTTCTTGCGGATGTTTGTTCATGCGCTCGGCAACCGCCGAAGTAACAGACCCTACTACGTCCTGGGCAATGTTCGTAGCCGTCGCTTTAACATGCGGTTTTGCAATTTCATAGCCTCTTCTCAAGAAGGGCATAGCTCTTCTAAACAGACTGCGGAAGAAACCTCCTAGACCAGCCCCATACATAACAGGGGACCATTGAAAGTACGGAGGTCCTCCATATCCGGCCTGGTTTCGGTAATAGTCCCTGTACATAGACGGGTCCCCATATGTTTTCACAACCACCATGATGCCTGCTTAATAGCCTCTGTCGCGTCTCGGCCTTAAATGAAGCTTAACAATAACTTTCCCGTATTTAAAGGACACAGGGGCGGACTGGTCATCGAAGATCATAATTGAAATAGTGTCAATATGGTTCTTAGAAACTGCGACGTAGTCGGGTTTGTTGAATTGAATATTGACCATCGTATTATTTTCGCCCTGTACATGGACTCATCTTAACAGAGGCGAGTAACTATCACCGATCCTCTGGGCCTCTACAATATCGCTATACACATAGAGCGTGTAGAACCCCCCGTTAATATCGGGGCACGTGTGATCCTGTTCGATCGGACTTTTCGCATTCTGTACTGTGCCTAAAACTCTTCTTAATTTACCGGAGCAGTTAAACACAGTGGTGCGATTAGGGGTTTTAAGAAACACCTTCCTTCTGACGTTATCTAGCGACAGATGAGTATTCGTATATGTTTCGATGGTGCCTATGGCTTTGTTGATGGCATCGACAACACTTGAAACGGTTGGGTAGTAGCCGTATGGGATGCTCTTGTGCATGCTCACAGGGTCCTGCTCACGCTTTATGTAAAACTTGGCCTCGCTCTGCGTAAATGTATTCCATGTTCTAGGGTATTGGATCTCGGTTAGGGCTACCTCCCAATCCCCATTCAAGTCCACAGGCTTAGCCAATTTCACGGTATAATTAGAAATCTGGTTGTCGGGGAACATGTCTTTAGAGGCGATGGACGGCAAGGTGATATAAAAGGGCGTTGTCTCCATCTTAACAGCAGCTTTTAGACGGGCCTCAGCTCACACATCCTTCAGGGAGCTGGCCAACACCCAACTGTTAAATTTCTCCGGCCATCCTTGCCATTTGACATATGCCTGACTATTAGCGCCTCTACCTTTCCTTTTCAGAATCTTTTCAACCCTGTACACCCTGTGCGGATCATCAGGTATCCTTTGTAACTCTTCCTTGTAAAAGACCCCCGACACCGCTTCCCCATCGTAGTCCTTTAGCCTGTAAATATACATCCCTTCTTTAAGCTCCACACTTTCCACTATAAATATTTCGTCGCTAAAAGTCTGTTGGTAGCCCTTCGTAAAGACCCCTTTCAATTTTGAAATCCTTACGTAATCACCTTTTTTAAAAATAGGCTTCTTCACCTTTGTAGCGAAATTACGCCCGTACACCGTTCTCCAAACAGATAAAGAATTACTAGGCGTTACCTCTACGGGCGCTGTTTTGATGGTCCTGTGATAACTGGCATTATATACAGCTAAAAAGCTTGTAGAACATCAACGTATCTGTAGGTGTTGTGGGCCGTAAAATACCTCCACATCTTAGACTTTAAAGTTCTGTTAAACCGCTCTACAACAGCTGCTTTTTCCTCTGTGTGTGTTATAAAATGTTGAACCCCATGGTGCTTTAATAATTTCTGAAATGCCTTGTTTAAGAATTCTTTACCGGTGTCTGTTTGTAGTTTTTGAGGAATTTGTCCCTTCTCGAAGATGGCTTTAAAAGCGGCCGTGACGCTAGCCCCACTTTTATCACGTAGCGCTTCTGCGTAGGCGTACTTGGACAAGACGTCTATGACGGTTAATATATAATGAGTGTCGCTGTTATGTTTTGCTATATCTTGAAGGCTGATGATATCCGCCTGCCATTGATAATCTATTTGCGCATTAACGATTGTAGGGCGCCTCTTAAACCGTCTTCTGGCTGGTTTATGGAGTGAATACGCCTCCTCTCCTGATAACCAAGTCTTCACCAGGTCTCTGCTTACAGGTTCATTTTCATCTACAGCCCTTCTATACAGAGCTTCGGCACTTCCCAAGCTGCCAATTCCCCCTGTATCATAATAAAGTTTTCTTAGCCGGGCCCCCGGCATGTTATCATCCACTACACCACAGGCAATGAATGACGCTTGTTTTGCGTAAGGACATTTTATTAAAAATAAAGAATATTAACAAAACATAAACCGAAGGTACTTTACATTTTCATAGTAAGCGTCGTAAGGAAGGATTAACACATAGCCACCTTACGGTGTAACATTCTACTACTTTGTTCTAAATACACCCTATCCTGTTACGCTAAATAAGACCTTATTTATTTAAAATAGTCTTCGTGGTGGTAAATACCCTATACTTCTATTTTTTATATACAGCTTACACATACGCCTTTCTACGAGTCTTTCTACCATCTTTCTATCAAAAGCCGTGCACATCCCTTGCATACCCTGCAGTTTTAAGCTTGGATCACGGGTGTGTCGGGTCTCCTCGAGTGCCGTTGTCAAGAGCTTCAGCATATTCAGGTGGACATATCTCTTTTCAGAGGACAGTCCGTACACCACCCTTAACAGTTTATACATCTTGTACGGGTCTAACAAACTACATATATAACGGATTACTCGTGCTCTGTATGCCTCGCCCAGACACTCGTGCGCGTCCTGCTGAGGATCCCCCATTCTGTGTCCGGAACAAAGGCCGTAATAGTCATGTTTGACACAAGCTAGTACCACAGCCGCTGCGAAACCTTTAACAGCCATCAGGTCATCGTGGTGTACTACTTGAATTTCTTTTACACCAGCGTCGCTCTTAGAGACATAGTCACAATTCATGGGAACATCAGTACTTTGTCTTGTGGAACTTTCAGTCTGTTTTGCACAACATAGACAGTAAAAATGTACGCTGTCCGGTTTTGTAGGATGCCCCACGGCCTCAGTTCTTTTTGGGGTTGCTCCCTAGGGTGAAAAGAAGAAAGATTAACAACCAGTTAGTTGAAGAAATAAAATACATCATTATGTAACGGCCTGCTCATAACATTTTTACTAACCTCAGCATTTTCACCGCCCTCGGCGGCGGCTCTGAAATCTTGAGAGTCGCTAATGTCCTGCGATGCCCCATCATCTTCGACGCTTGTACCCGGCTGTTGCACAACTACCTTCTCAGGAGCCGCTTCCTCCTGAAAAACCATGTCTTCATAGACGGGTGTGTTAGGAGGTGATGCACCTTCTTTCCCATAGTGCATTATGAAGTAGGTGCATCCAGCTGGGGTTGCTCTCTAGGGTCAAAAGAAGAAAGATTAACAGCCAGTTAGTTGAAGAAATAAAATACATCAATATGTAGCGGCCTGCTCATAATTTTTTTTACTAACCTCAGCATTTTCACCGCCCTCTGCGGCGGCTCTGAAATCTTGAGAGTCGCTAATATCCTGCGATACCCCATCATCTACGGGGCTTGTACCCGGCTGTTGCACAACTACCTTCTCAGGCGGCGTATCCTCCTCAAAGCCCAGGTCTTCATAGACGGTGGAGTTAGGTGGAACTATCGTATCTTCCAATTCGTCCAGCTCCACGAAGCCGAATCCCTCATACTCGCTGTCATTACAAGAGTCCAAACTCCAACTGCTATCGACCTAAATTGGGGACACCCTTCGCGGCCAATCCTTGAGACTGCGTGCTTCCATACGCCGACAACGGTCATCGCCAAAACCAGTAACGTTGCAGCCCATATCCTTCGGTGTTTCTTGTTGAGCATTCTCATCCATTACCAGGGGTGTTAAGCTGCGGTAATATCTATCGATAGTGGCCTGGCTGCCACCCAACATGGGCCTTTTCAAGAGCGGGGTGTATCTCTTCATTTTTGCTATGGGAACGTTTTCGTGTTCAGGCGTCTGCTTGCTGTACATGGCTCTTAAGGAGGCCTTATATGTATCCTAAACAAACCCTCAAAGGGGCGTGCACCTCTACACAACAACATGGCCAGCCGCCGTCATAGGGCTCTGGTTCGCTGTTGTCTCCAAAAGCAGCCCCGCCCCATGGCAGACCGCCCCTTGGGTCAAATGGTCACCTACATCCATCATAAGGGTTTGGGACCTGTCACTTTTGGTGCAAGGGGGGCGTGGCACCTGTCGCTTTTGGGGACACGAGGTTGGTGCAAGGGGGCGTGGCACCTGTCACTTTTGGGGACACGAGGTTGGAGCAAGGGGGCGTGGCACCTGTCACTTTTGGGGACACGCAGACCTGTCACTTTTAAGGACACAGACCTGTCACTTTTGGGGACACACAGACACGTCACTTTTAAGGACATAGACCTGACACTTTTGGGGACACGAGTTTGATGAGCAATGGTATCCCTATTTACTACTAATCTGTGTGAAATGCCTTCCAGAAGCTAAAAGTGGGCTGCCCTGAATGGGCAGAGAGGACTCCTCTGAACCCCACTGAAATTGCAGGAGATGGCAGAAGGCCTCCTTTTTGCCACTACAGTTTTATATCCTGCTTGACAGGTCTACTGAGGTCACATATAACGGTTGGGGTACACTTGAAAGGGGAGAGACAAGATGCCAAGACAATTCTTGTGGATTCATTGTCTGGTTGTTGAAGGACATTGCTTTTGTCTTACCAGACCTCTGTCTCTGGGTTTACAAGTAAATCTTGGGGCACACTTGAAAGAGAAGAGAATAGGATGCCAAGACAATTCTTTTGGATCCACTGTCTGGTTGCTGAAGGGCTCTGCTCTTGTCCTACTAGACTTCTGTCTGGGTTTATTGTGGGTACAGTGCTTGCCTTAAACTGACTTTTAGTGTTTGATGTGGGTAGACATTAGGACTATCTTGGTACACTTCCCACTCACACATCCCCAGCCCTCAGAGCCCAAGTTTAGTGTGGTCAAAAGCTTTCGCTTTCGGTACCAGTCGGCTGTTGCATGGGGCATGGTAGGACCAACGCGGACGCTCTACCTCGACACAAGTGCAACTACAGGAGGCGTCCACCTGAACAGACCATGAGGCAACCTGCTTCTAAACATTAGGTTAATGTTCCTGATAAAAAAAATTAAAAAAGAGAAGTAGGTCCTCTCTTTACATGTCCTTGGGTACTCTGCACTATTAATATATCGGTGTAGGTTTACTGACACGTGGCCCTGATGAATGCCCGAGACCGTGTGGCTCATAATAGATAAGGCAGAAACATGTTGGCAAGATAAGTCAGCGGTACGTGATGGTGATTGTAACCCTATACGTCCTCTGACAATACCTTTTGTTTTGTTTTTTAACAAGCCTAGGATACCACCTGAATAAGGGATACTTTGTGGTTCATCCTAAGGCTTTTTTATTTATTGAGCTGGATCCAAGTTTTTATATAGAAAAAAATAAGTAATTTCCAAGAACTCCCTCAGGTGTGCCCCAGCATGAGGTTGAGTCCGCCCTGGTAGTACCATCTTACCAGGGTGGGACGAGGTGGCAAATGATGAAGCATTTCACATTGCGTGAGTGAGCCTAACTTGTCCAATTCTTTGAATTGCCCCAGTTTTTTCCTGGAGGGAGATTAGCAGGTGATGCGATTGACATTATGACAGGTGTGTTGAAAAAAATATTTTAAACACAAGCCAAGGGTATCACGCCAATTTTTGTGTTGTGATGGTTCGTTAAAAGCAGGCATGATCCCAAGAGTGTCTTTGTCTCTCTCTGCGTGTTATATGGTTGCTGAAGGATTCTGCTCTTGCCCTACCAGACTTCTGTCTGGGTTTATTGTGGGTACAGTGCTTGCCTCAAACTGAATTTTAGTGTCAGATGTGGGAGGACATTAGGATAATCATGGTACAATTCTCCCTCCCCCAGCCCTCAGAACCAAAGTTTAGTGTGGTCAAAAGCTTTTGCAACCTAAATGCCAAGAGTGGTCAGGCTGGCCCCGGAAAAGTTTACCCCATTCGTTAGGGTGTGCCCAGAGATTATTCCCACCCACTATCTAGTGCAAGGCATAAATGAGGCACTTTCAGGCACCGACTTCAGAACACTTTCTGGACCTGCTGAAGATCAGAAGAGGACTTGGCCTGCTCTCTGTGATCTGAAAGGAGCCCTGAAATACTGGACCTGCTCCATCTTGTACCCAGGACAAAGAAGTGGACTCCAAGGGTCATAAGGCTGACCTTCTGTTTAAGCTACATAGATACAACAAGTTGCAAGAGGCCTTTTCCTGGAATTATTCAGCTGACCAGTGGCAACTGTACCTGGACTGGACTCTATTGTTGGCCTCTGCCTGATGCCCTGTGAGTCTCTAAGTGCCTCCTCTGAGGTCCCGAGGGGCTTTAGTAGTATACCCATGTGGTGGATTGGGACTTAAAAGAAAGTCAGAAGCTAAAATCTTTGACCAGGACAAACCAGGTTAGTGTATCTGACCTGTGATCCATCGCGGTTAGCCTCAAATTGTGCCTAGGTCCCAGTCTACCATGACCACTGACTATCATTGGCGCTTTGTGCTTTTTGGCACCATTTCTACTTAAAACATTAAAAAGACATATCTCCAGGTCTACTTATTGGATTTGTGTCATGTTGGCGTTATTCAGTTTATTGAATTATACTATATTTTTCTAATTCAAGATGGGATTTTTATTGCTTTGCATTTTCACTTTATTGCTGTTTGGTACTGCATAAATACTTAACACATTGTCTGTAAGTTAAGCCTGTCTGCTCTGTGGCATCCCTACCATGTGTTAAGCTCACGTTAATTTAGTGACTTTAGTCGTTCACCCTGAAAAGGATTGTGTGTGTTCCTTGAGGTAGGCAGTTAACCCAATCAACTATCAACCCAATTTCCCACAACTTTAAGTGCATACTTCTTCCAAAACTTAGAATAGATGAAGATATTTAGGGTGGAAGGTTATCTCCAAGGTAATCAAAAAGGTTAAAGAGCAACCTCTCATATAATTATAACATCTCCACCTCATAGTTTGTCATATTCGGATCTGAGGTCTCATGCTGCAAGTACCCAAATTCCACAAGTCCTCGGTCCACTGATTCTGGCCTAGTGCATGTCTTCCAAATCATAGCTATCCGCTGCTGTGCCAACACTACAATCAGTGACATGAATTTGCATGGATGTTTGTCGTTTTCTGATTGGAACCAGACCTATCAAACAAACAGGGGTGTGGGATTTAGGGTCCACCCTGAACAAATCTTATTTGCACAACTTCTGTTCAGAAAGCACCAGGAGCAGCACAAATGAAACCAATATAAGCAAAGAGAATAGGTTTGGTCTTGGCATGCTGGTGCAACGGTTATTTTCTTTTTTGCACACAAATGCTAACAAAAATAAAATAAATAAAAAAACATGCCATTGTTTAACTGTGCCAGAGACATGCAATACAACATTTTAAATATACAAAAAATAAATGAAATTACTGATCGCATATAATTTTAGAAGAACGGTGTAGATGAATTCTAGCAGGCAGCCTAACTTAGACCATGCATAGAAGCCCTTGTTAGTTTTGAAGCACATTAAAGGAAAATGTAACTTTTTTGGCTTTAAATTGGTGTACCTGAAAACATAGTTTAAATATACAAGAATGACAACAAAACTAAAGGCTAAAGAATGCAAATGAATAAAATATTGGAAATGTAGCACATTTGCTCACAAGTTGTGGCAATGAATTGCACTTTTTAGGCAGATGTGTGTTAGGGTTCTGGTGATGTGCGCTCTATGGCCTGCCCCCCGCACCCCCACCGCCATCTTCGCTGGTAAACTCCGCACACACTCACAGTAGGCCTGCGATGCCTCCCTGTTGCAAAATGCAGTGACTTACACATACTACTCCATGGTGGGCAAGTTCTAGTCACATGTACTGTTGTGGCTCACTGTGATAATGTGCTAACTCTGCAGCTATTAGGACATTTTCCGATCGAATGACTCCGGCCTGCTGGAGCCGAATTGGGCATTTGCTTCATTGGCACGACGCACTTTACTCGGAGTCCCTGGTGGGGTTTTAAGACTATTCCGCCAATCCTGCAGCCCGTCTGAGCCTGTACGAGGCTGGGCTGGGCCAAGTTATTAGGATTTGTGGACTGACTGACTGACTATAGTGGATCGGTCGTGGTTTGTATGCTGTCCCTCTGTATGTAGAGGTTGGAGGTACTGATCAATTTACGAAAGTCATTTTTTTTGTTGTTGCTATTTTTGGCCTGTAAGATTATGAGCCGACGTATGTCAGGGGTGGGGGCCGGGGTGGCTGGAACCCTTGATGCATTCCTTATCCGAGCAGAATCTGCCCTGATTCATGAGATTCAGTTAACTGAACGCCGGCTGTCTATGGAGCCGCCCTTTCGGTTAGGTGAGGTTACTGATCCAGGGACACCAAGCTTTAACCCCCCCCGGGGTTATCCCTGAAGATATTTTAGCTGGGGAAACAAATCATAGAACAAACTCATCCAGTGATCACTCACCTGTAGTATGTAACCAAGGGGTGAGCACTAGAGGACAGAAGGCAAACCTGGACAAGGGGCAAGATCGTATAACCAGGAAGAAGAAAGCTCCGGCCCAAAAACTGAAACGCCCTAATCGTAGGAACGGAGGAGGTACTGGTACATGTGACACTCCTAGCATTATACCTCTGCCCGCAACATCTATTGCTAATAATAACACTAACTTGTCAGGACTAAAGGAGGATGACCTGTGTAAAAGATTAGAAGTAATGATAGCTATTTTGTTAGATCCTCTACTTCAGAAATTATGTAGTATAGAAGACAGGTTAACTAAGCTGGAAGGCTTGGGAAATGATAGTCGAAAATGTTTATCAGAATTATGTGCCATTGGAGGCCCTGTTAAACGGACTATGCCCCTGTCTACATCGAGTACTCTAAGGGGTGCCCCTAAGGCCCCTAAGGCCAACAATGGTTGCCCCACTATCAACCCTGTCTCTTCCATCACAAATGATAACGTACATCACAGCCTAGTGAATTTAGAAGGGACTCCTCGATCATCTTTGTATAATCAACATCCGTCCCTAGTAAGTCACAAGCTAAGTTCTAGAGAAGAATTAAAGTTAAGGAATAAGGGCGAGCAATACGTGCAAGGTGAGAATCAAAGGCAAGGAAACAATGCACCTATATCTCGAAGTATGACCCTTAATCTCCCCCCGGAGGCCACCCCATACTCTGTTGTCTTAGCAAATGTTCCTCCCTTAGTTTCCAACGAAGCAGAAGACTGGTCTGCATTACATAATAAAGCAGTCCATTTAGTAAGTACAAGAACTGTGTTACAAAATGTTCTTTTCACTGAATTCAAGATGGTTCGTAGGGAGCCTTGGATAGGTAGGTCTCGCAAATCCCTGAAAGGGGACTGTGTGATACTTACTTTTGGGTCACCGAGATTGGTTCAGGATATGTTTGAGAGGTCGGGCAACTGGAGGGTGGATTCTAAAGGCATTAACATCCTACCTCTGGGGTTCTTTTACCGACCCCCCTCGGCTCAACGTGGTGACCAGGGAGAAAGGTCAACATTTGGGTACATGCACAATTCCGATGCTGTCCCATTAAGGAATCGTTATGAAATCCTTGACTCTCTGGAAACTGTTGATTGACTTGTTGTTTCAGAGACATTGACATTAGACAATGTTACTCAGGTAATTTCCACCACTGAACGGTCGATTAGTCTGTCTGATTCTATGGAAAATTGTAGGGAATTGAATCTTTTATCCCAGGAGGACGGAAGGGCGATTTCGCCAAAAACAATTCGAATGAAATTAGTAAATCCTGCTGCCCACGTTGAGAGAAAATTAATTCCAAGTAGAGAGCCAATAGGAACTATGGGGAGTGTTTTTTGTAATATGGTGTCGTGGAACATCGCTGGCCTTCGCTCAAAGCTAAACGTGCCAGTTTGGCATGAATTCCTACGGGCTTATGATTTACTTTGTCTTCAGGAGACGTGGGCTAGCGAGGCTATCCATATCAATGGGTACAAAACTCTACATCCTAGGGCAATTGGCGGTCTTAGAGGAAGACCGAAAGGGGGGCTATGCACCTATATTTCCAACAGTCTAAATGTTGTGGTTGACCTTCTCTTGGAGGAGGTGTATTATCAAGTAATCAGGATTACACAAGAAAGGAATCAATATCTAATCCTGATCAACCTATACAATAATATTTTAGCGTCTAAAACTGATCATGTACTTAAAGAATTAGGTAATGATGTACTCTCATTAAGGGAAAAACTTACTAGGGAAACCGTAGTTATCATGGGGGGGATTTCAACTGTGCTTTATGTTCACATTTTGAAAATAAAACCTGTGGTCGTGAATTTGATGAAGGGTCCATCTGCACTCACTTTTGCCATTCTGTCCTGGGGGAAAAATTTAATGAATTAATATGTTCCCTAGAATTAGGTTGTGTAAACGATTTATGCCCCAATCCTGCCCCAATGGGCTATACTTTTAATGGTAGGGGTCTGTGTTCTACGATAGATTTCCTCCTTATGTCAAATAATTACGCCAACAGAATTTGCTCTTTTCATATTGATATTGCCCTGAGTGATCATTTCCCGCTTTGTTTGGTTTTTAATTTCTGGCCGACCACTCTCAAAGCCAGTAACAAAAGTGACCAGCTATTGGAACCTCTTGAATTGGGAAAACTCAATGGGTACACCCTAAAATGGTCACTGGTTGATCCAGACCTTGTTACCAAACAGGTCATAGTCAAAAATAAAGCAGCATTTGAGGCCTGCCTGAATGAGGCATCCACTCCAATGGGTATTTTAGATTCCTATGTATCAATTGCTAACGCGGTTAGAGAGGAATTGCATGTTCAGAAATCTCATAATGTCCACCACTCCGGATGGTTTGATTCAAAATGTACAAAAGCACACTCAAATTTAAAAAACGTTTTACACATTACCCCTAGAGATTGTGAAGCCGTAAGACATGCTAGAACGCTTTATAATTTAGCAGTAAAGGAAAGGAAATCCGTCTTGAGGGATGAGGCATGGGAGTCGTTACATACGGCTGTCCTAAATAGAGACGGTAGTGCCTTTTGGAAAGCAGTTAGAGCACCCTTTTTAAAGCAGGAAGGGGGACCATCAGTAGAGATTGCCATTACAGAAGATCAGTGGATACAACATTTTAATAAGGTCTTTAATGGGGACTGTGACATTATTAATAACCTAGACGATACCTGGTTACTTGATACTCATCAATACTTTGAACTTAATTTTTACCTTGGATGAGGTGATAAGGGCAATCTCTGCAACTATGGGAGGGAAAGCCCCGGGCCCTGACGGCGTTCCAGTCGATCTTTTTAAAGTGAATATGGATTTGTGGGGACCATTAGTGACTCAGGTGTTAAATGCTAGTTGTTGTGCACCTTTCCCACCTACATGGGTAGAGTCGATCATTGTCCCCATTTTTAAAAAGGGTAATCGCCAGGACCCGGGGTGTTATAGACCCATCTCATTGCTGGACTCCATGACCAAGATTGTTGGACGCATTATTTTAGCCCGCTTAAATGATTGGGCACTTGACAATAATGTTCTCTCAGACCTTCAATTTGGGTTTCGTGAAGGTGTTGGAACTACTGAACAGGGTATTAATTTATTATTATTAGTAGGCAAATACACTCGAGTGAAAGCAGGAAGATTGTTTTTAGCTTTTGTAGACCTCACTGCTGCTTTTGATTCAGTAATACACACGAAACTCTGGGAGATTTTAGAGGAAATTGGCGTAGATTCACATATTATTTTCTTGAGACGTTTTTATAGTAACGCCTATACGAGAGTACGATTTGATATTAGAAGGGGCTGTACTGCCCAGATTCCTATCCGGAAGGGGGTAAGACAAGGTTGTGTCTTGGCCCCCTTCCTTTTTAATCTTTATATAAACGGTCTGGAAGCCGCACTGATCAAGGAGCAGACTGACTATCCTCAAGTCAATGGGCGTCCAATTCCAGCCCTCCTCTATGCCGATGACGCGGTGTTAATGTCTCGGACCCAAATTGGTTTACAACAAGTTTTAGATGGTTTTACTAGTTTTATGGTTAATCTAGGACTCCGGGTGAACACCTCAAAAACGTTCATTATGAGATGTGGTAAAGGGAGCCGCAAGTGCCGGGATATGTTCATGGATGGCAAAAGAATTGAAGTAACTAGGTCTTTCTCTTATCTTGGAATATTGTTTAGTGAGAATGACTCGTGGTCGCAGGCTGTGATAACGAAAAAGCTAGCCTTTCTAAGAACGACAGCTGCACTTGGCCAGTTTGCAAAAAAATTAGGAAAAAAACCACCGGTGGAGCTTTTACGGATCTACCAAGCAAAAAGCATCCCGACGGTTTTGTATGGAGCGGGGATTTGGGGCCTGGCTAATGTTCAATCCTTACAGACAGAGGAAAACAATTTTTTGAGATACATTTTATCAGTCCCTAGTAGTACTTCGTCATTTGTTTGCCATTCTGAATTAGGCCTCTCATATTTGTCAGACCTTATAAAGTTTGAACCGGTACTTTTGTGGCACTGTGTATGGACTAAAGAGGAGACTAGATTAAACCGGGAGGTTTTAATAGATATTATGAAGATGGAAAAGTTTTTAACAATTCCTTGGGTTAAATATGTTCATGATTTTATGTTGAATCTTGGCCACCCAGAGTATTTTACTGAACCAACTTCTATGTCTCAGGTACAAAGGAAAGCTTTAAAGAAAGAGGTCTTAAGTATGTTGGAAATGTCACGCCTTACTACTGAGATATTGAAGCCTACTGTATTGCAAAATCAACTTATTTTAAGTGCTTTTAGTATTCAACCCTATTTAATAAATGTACCTGGAGACTATGATAGGTACTTGTTAACTAGATTCAGGTTGGAAACACTGCATAGAATAGTTAGCTTTCCCAATATGAATGATTGGTCTCGATCTATGTCACCGTGCCCTTGTGATTCCATTTCCAGACAATCTACCATTCATGTTGTTCTTTTTTGTAGGATGTATTGTCATTTGAGGAAGGTGTGGATAATTCCGGTTCTGAAATCGTGGGGGATTAGACAGTGTCGTCCTGCGTTTATTGCCTTACAAACACTTGATAATGTGCATGTAACATGGAGAGTTGCAATTTTACTGAAAAAAATAGTCTCTCTGAGAAAATCTATAGTTAATTGAATATTTTATGCATATTTTTTAAACAGGTTTTTACTTGTGTTTTTATATTATCCTAATGAAGATACGATTTAAATATATTTTTTAATAAGGTTTTTTAATAAGGATTCTGTTATGATAAAATTACTCATGTTTGCTTTTATGATTGCGATGTATTCAATCGAATAAAGCTTTATTGACTTGATAATGTGCTATCAAGGTTCGCAGCAGGACTAGGTTCTGGACTGATTTGCTGCTTTATATCCTCATGACTCATCTTACTATTCCTTGCTGATGTGTCCTATTGCAGCTATTAAACTGCATGGGACATGTGCACAACATTTCCCAGGTGCCCTTGCGCAGCAGTCATCTTGAGTGAGGCTCGTTTATGAAAACTGGTCAGTCCATGCACACATGCTCACTATTCTAAGAAGATATCAAAATAAGGTGATGGATGGAATGCTTGAATGAATCTCAACCCATGCCAATTGCTTGGGCCACATCCCAATCCACTGCATTTTGCCCACCATGCCACCTCAGTTTGGACCCAGTCATATGCTAATTAGTCTTGACCCTGCTCCAGTGGGAACAATCCAACCCGAACTGCCAGGCCAGGTCCTCGCTAAACTGAACGCAAGCAACCCAGGACCAGTTTCATCAGCCAGGTATAGCTTAGTTTCAGTGGCACAGTAAGCATGGGACTCATGTCTTGGCATACCCGTCAAACTTAGGGAATCAAAAAAAAAGGTGATCATGCAAGATTGGATCCTGTTGACTCTCGTCCTTGGGAATTTGAGAGCTTCTGCTGGAGAGACTTCCACAGACAGAGCTCGGATGTGTTCTGCTGATATTCTATGGGGCTCCTGTTCGAGTCACAGCAGAAAGAGCTACGGTGATCGCATCAGGAAATTCTGGGTACTGTGCCTCACAGAAAAAGACCGGTTGGGTCTTTCCTGGTAAGGGCCTCTTTGGCCATTAAGCTTTTTATTACAAAGACTGTTTCTGAACTTATGTCCCTCCATAAGACAGACCCTCCAGCTTTTTGCAATTTGCAAATACGAAATTAACTCCCGATTGCCCAAATAAAAGCAGAAAAACCTTGCAGTCTGTTGAAAACAGTGGCAAAGGTCAAGGAAATGTGCTATAAACTTGTCAGCACATTGTCTGTTTTGTCTAATCTTATGATTCTTTTTTTTAAAAAAAGACTTGAAAGAAGTCATGAAACTTCACTTGTTACTTAAATGAATAGGTTGACAACTGCAATGGTTTCAGTATTTTGCTTCCATTACTTGTATCTTCTTGTGTGTAAAGATTTTAATGTGTATGCTCTATCATATATATAACAAACATAAAATGTTGCACAAAAAAGAAAATATATTTTTAAACTCTACTTTAGTAGCAATTAGTTTTTATTATGGAGCCTTAAAACACACATATCAGAAAAAGGGGGAGGGAGGAAGAGGTTATACCGGGTTCGTCCTCCTTAACCAATTATTGTTATGCTAAACAAGGAACCCAGTAATGGTACACTCAGTTACTCACAAGCCATACTCGGGTGAAGCCCACAATAGGTGCAAACGATGAGGGTTCGCCTTGATGCGAGTGTGACAACAGGCCACCCTCTCCCCGGAGGAACCATGATGCGATATTAAAGCATCTAATATAGAAGCAGATAAGGAACACCAATTAGGTGGTTAACATATATATGTTACATTTGTGATAAGGCATGCAAGTAGCATGTTTTTCAGTGAGAAAACCTTCAGGAGTGGTACCAGGGAACTAGGTTCACGTGATCCTGAAGAAGAGCCAATAGGGGCACGGCTCAAAAGATGTTGACCTCTAGGATTGCAGGTACATTATAACCTTGTTTTCCTAAATAAAAAAAAAACTTGTTTTTAACCATACCGACTAGAAGCAGGAATAAAAATTAGACATACCTACTAGCCAAGTATTTTTAAACTACACCATCGCACTACACTATCCCCCACTCCCCTACTTGTAACATCTCATTTATCATCATATCAAGCTCAATAAGTGCTCCCACGTAGTTCGTAGTTTGCAGCATGCCCCGATCGGCAGCGGTTCGGATTGGCCCCGATGATGAAGCGTGCCACAAAGGGGTGACCCTGGTGGGTGAGGGTTTTACAAGAAAAACTTTGTTTTTTCTGATGTGGAGAGTTACTGAGTGTAACATTACTGCATTCCTTGTTTGGCATAAGCCTTATAACACACTTCAATCCTTGTTTGGCATAAACCTTATAACACACTTCAATTCAACTATGTCATGTCATGCCGTGAAAATTGTTTAGCATATTTTTATTACTGTTGATCATAAACCTATATTTGTTAAAAGCTTTTCATGCTTGCTGTGTAATTTCTATACTTCCTGTGCCAAATTTGCAAAGCAATCCAGCAACAGCGTAGCAATATAAATTGCTGTGCTACATTGTGTGAAAGTGAGATCGCAGAACAGCGCCATATTTAATAAATTGTAGCAATATATTTGTCTATCCCTGCACTGTTGAACTATAGACTGCCTTGCGCTAATTCACACACCCGTCAACCATAGTGCAAAAGTGTGAGTGATGTGAAGCATAGTTTTGTTTTGGAATGGGACCTTTCCAGTATGAAATAATGTGCTTTTAAATATTTTAAAAGTTTTATAACTTTATATGTGTGCGGTACAGTATAGCATACAAGCAAATTTAGAAAATGTTTGGCAAAAGAAAACTTTTCTTTAACTTTACGCCTGCCTCGAGGAGGCATATATTTTTGTTGCAAATCTCTTGTCAATGTTAATAGAAAGGATTGTCATCAAGAACCCATGAGTGGTTGCATGGGAATGCCAATGTACCACCCAATGTATGCCTCATTGATGCAAAGTAATGCAAGCCGCTACTTTGTGTTACTTTGAAGTTTCTTTCCAGTGCAGTGTGCCGAAAAGTAAATTCCAAAATCAATACTTTGTGCTGGGCTTGCATCACAGAAGTGACCTCTGCATTTTTAGTTCTCGCCTTTGTCTTTTTTTTTTTTTTAAACTGAGGAAACAATTGAATTGCTTTTCTCTGGTAAAAATTAGGTTGGAGTTCATAGCCATGCAGCTTTTCAGCATAAAGAACTGCTGGGTCATTCTGTGTTGGCTTTGTGTATGCCTTTGATACGATATGAAAGGCAATTTATAATGCGCACAGCTACTCCCAAGAGTGTCCCGGTGCAGACATAGAGAGGTTGGGCGGTTTGCTCATGCGACAATTGAGATGTGCACTTCATCTGTTTAAACTTATGGTCTCCTGCAGTTTGTGAATAGTCGTGGTAGGGAAGTACTCTACTGGGAGCTTGATTCACACACCATGTGCGGGATACTCAGTGTGAAACATCGAGGAGCAAAGGCTTCAGTCTTTAGTCTCCACTATTCATGCCTTTGAGTCACAATGTGCGCAATATGGGGGATAATTGAGAGTGCTGCTTTGATTACACCACCACTCTTATATTGTACACCTATAACCAGGTAAATCCCAATCAGCACTGGCTTGTGCTGAAAAGCTATCCTGCCATGACAGTGTGAGAAACTGGGATATTGTTTGAAGGGGGGGGTTTAAGCCTTTTGAAGTAACAACCACAACCCTTGTCAACGTGAACCACAAAAGTCGGTAAATTAACCAGTGCTTAACCCTCTGGTAACTTGCACAAAAAGCTGTCATGTTTAACTTAGAAACAATGTATAAAGTATTTATGAAGTACACAACCAGTAGTAAAGTGAAAACAAACCACAAAAAAAATCCCACACCAATTTAGAAAAATAGAATATGATTCACTAAACAATTTGAGATCAAAACAACAAAAACCCAATTAGGAGAACTGGAGATACTGAATTTTAATGATTTCGATAAAAGTAGCACCAAAAGGGGCAAATCGCTAACTGAGGGTGCGCTGGACCGGGGCAAAGTGACAAGTTTAGGCAGTCCACGTTGGAGCACAGACCAGTCACAGGACCAAGTTTGGCCTGCTGAGGATTGTACCTTATGTCCTTGGTGCGTGGTCTGTGCGGTTTTGAAAGGCTTTGCGTTGTCTGATGCGGATTCCGATAAAGCTGTGTGGCAAGGCTTTGCAGGGCTTTGCGCCGCTTAGAGTCGGTTCTGATGAAGCTTGCAGCTGTGTGGCGAGGCCTTGCGGGGCTTTGCATCACTCAGCGTTGGTTCGAATTAAGTTTGCAGATGTACAGTGAGACCTTGCGGGCCTTTGCGTTGTTCAGCGTCAGATCCAATGAAGATTTCAGCTGTGCAGTGAGGCTTTGCGTCCCTCTGCGTCAGTTCCAATGAAACCTGCAGCTGTGCAGCGAGGCTTTGCGGAGCTTCACGTAGGAATTCATGGAAGCTTTAGTTTGGCCAGGAGATGTTCTCTCCCATGCCAGCCAAGGGTCCAGGACCTGAGGAGGCACCTCTTGAGGATTAGAAACTCATTCCTCTTTCTGCACTTACTAAATGAAATAAGGTAACTTAATGTTCTGCTATGGGAAAGGTATGCCTTGCAGTACTAAAAGACAATTTAAGAGTTTTTCACTATCAGGACACGTTAAACTTAAAAGTACATGCCCAGCCTTTTAAATACACTACACCCTGTCGTATGGGCTGTTTAGGGCCTACCCTAGGGGTGACATATGTATTAGAAAAGAAGGTTTAGGCCTGACAAAAGTTTTATTTTGCCAGATCGAAATGGCAGTTTAAAAATGGTCAAAACTGCACACAGGCTACAATGGCACGCCTGACATATGTTTTAAAGGGCTAGTTAAGTGGGTAGCACAATAAGTGCTGCAGGTCCACTGGTAGTATTTATATTGCTGGACCTGGGTACCTGAAGTTCCACTTTACTAGGGACTTTTAAGTAAATGAAATGTGACAAGTGGGCGTAAGCCAATTTTGCCATGTTTTAAAGGAGCGAGCACAAGTACTTTAGCGCTGGTTAGCAGTGGTAAAGTGCACAGAGTCTTAAAAGCCAACAAAAACAGGTTCAGAAAACAGGAGGGGTGAAGTCAAAAAGGTTGGAGGTGACCATGCAGCGATGGCCAAATCCACCAAAGAGAAAGGCCAATAGTACTTCATAGCTGGTGTGCTATGTTTTTTTCCCTTTAAGGCTCAATAGTCTTTCCTATTCAGTGTCACACTTTCTGATTAGCCCCATTTTTGTACCCATCACCTCCATTAGTTCAGAGGTGGGGATGTGGGAGATGTCCAGGTCATAGTCAACAATGTTTTGCCAAATGGAAGCTCTAGGTTTACAAATCTGGTACCCGATTTGATTGTCTTGGGTCGCATGAAGCGGCCTAGTAGGCATCCTCAGGGTATGAACAGGGTCACTCTCCCAGTTAAGGCCTCAACCTGTTCTGTTAAGCCCTCTGAATGTTGCTTAGGTTTGGGGCAGCTCCATACAATATGATAAAACCCAGTATCTTTAAGCATCTAGAGGCTATCAATGGGATCATCTTGGATACCATATGTCGTTTTTTGGGAGTTAAGTGCGAAGTAAGTAAATAAATTGTGTACATTCAAAGCAAGCATTTCTTGATACCGTGCGTGTATATCGGAATATGTGTCGTCGTTTTCTGTTGTCAAGGTCCCTATTCAAGTCCATTTCCCATTTTGCCTTATGGTTATCTAGGTTAGTATTGCTCATGTTTATTAGGGGCTTTGCAGAACAAAATCACAGGTCTTTTCCTGTGCCCGATTGTGTATATGAATTGTAACAACTTATGTGTTTGTGGCTCAGTATCTATCCCACTCCACTCCATATAGCCCCTTACAGTGACTGTTCAAATGAACAATAATTTAGATATACTTTATGCATGCTCTACTAGGACATCATTGATATATTTGTTTAAGATCATCTGACCAGCCTTTGTATTCACAATAGACACTGAATGCAGCTTTTAGATTAGGTAAGGAGGTTCTCATGAGAACTTTCCTCCATGTTTCTAGTAGATGGCAACAGTGTTTTACTATATACCGGCGTGAATGTTTACGATGGGAATCGGGAGAAGAAGCAACAGATGTGGACGACACCATTGGATGAGCAGTTTCCATTGGATGAGAGAAAATTGGACACCTACCAATTTTTGTTACATTATTGTGTGATTTTATATTAATGAGTGTTCCTAGTGAGTTAGAGAAGAGATCTTGCATTCTGACCTCTGAGACCCTTTATGACTCTGCTACAGGAGAGTTGCTCTTTGCATTTTTGCCCTTTGTTACCGACAGCTATTGCTAAAGTTGACTTTATTCTTCTTCCTTTATTCTGATCAATTCTACTGCAATGATCATTCCTCTATCACTGATATTTTGACGGTTGCTACTGCAGCTTTAGAGCGTTTCCAGAACAACTCTTTATGGGAAGTTCTGGTCTCCAACTATGCTTCGAAATCTTGCTCTTTTCTGAAAGGTACTCTTTATGGGTTTCTCTGCGTTGGGTAGATTAGGCTCTTTAGCTAGATAGTGACAATTTCCTTTATTGAACACTCTGTATTGATTTATGCTGTCACTAATCAACCTTTTACTCAATATTTCTGTAAACTGGACTAATCCGAATAAAGATGACAAAACCATACTAATCCTTTAAGATAAATAAAGGTTTTGAAAACGCATTCAACTTCTCATCATTGAATTAATATATTAAGGATCTGGCAGTTGTTGATCTATGCCTGACTTGTGTTTCGTTGTCAAGCGCCATCTGGATTTCCAAAGGTCGAAATCTGTAAGTTGGGGTGTTTAGTCCAAAATACCTTTTGGCCAATCCTTTAGGCGCTAACAAACTCTACCTCAAAAGCAGCACCAGTCTCACAAGGAGTCCCTCAAGGGTCAATCCTGTCTCTTGCCCTATTCAATCTCTATATGGAACCCTTACAATGATCATGAAACAAACCAGAATATCCTATCATCTCTATGCAGAGGACACCCAACTCTACATGAAAATCTCATCAGTTAAAGACCTCCAGCACCTACATAGCACTCTCTCCATGGTTCATTCCTGGCTTACCAGCAACCACCTTAAGCTCGACCCCAACAAAACAAAACTCCTCTTCATCCAACCGAAAGAAAAATCCTTCCCTGTAGATATGTGGCTCAACAACCTCATTGCATTAAAGTACAAACTATCCACCTCCAACTCTGTCAAATCTCTGGGGATTACACTTAACAGTCATCTGAACATGAAAGAACATATTAATGCTTCTGCTAAAGGTGCCTTCTACTTGTTGAAACACCTTAAGAAAGTCAAAGCCTTCATCCCCATCGGAGACCTACAAACTGTGGTGCAATCCTTGATCCTCTCCAAGCTGGACCATGGTAACACAACAATCACAGGCGCCCCAAAATACACCTAGCCCCTTTGAAAGCTACACTCCACGCAGCGGCTAGACTACTGACCAGGGAGAGGTGCTTCGATCACATCACCCCCACTCTCAAGAAACTCAACTGGCTGCAAATAGAGGCAACATCTATACTCAGACTGCTTGCATAACTCACAAAGCTCTCAACATAGAAAAATCAGTCTACCTCGCAAATAAACTTGCAAAAGCTGGTCAAAAGAGGCCTCTTTGAAGCTCCTGATTCCTCACAAATTTAAGAAAGAAAAATCCTGCAACCGCTCCTTCTCCGGGAACGCTCCCAGAATCTGGAAATTCCTGTACCAGGAGTTACATGACAATCATTCCTCCACTTCAGGAAAAAACTGAAAACTTCTTCTCCTCAACAGATATCTAAACCCACTTAATCCATCTGATTGGTCTGTTGCTCCCACCCTACAATCTCCAAACGTATGAGCATCACTACCTTGGGAAAAAACTGTGACTATACTCTCACCACCTTGTGAAAACCCTAAAGTAGCTACCTCAAAACTTTAAATATATTGTCGATCTATCTCAGCCATAAGTCATATATCAAAGAACCCAAATGAGCTCAGACTACCTCAGCCATAAGTCAAATATCAAAGAAACTAAATGAGCTCAAAGTGAGGTATATCCAAGTCCATAATAGAAAACATAACATCAGCATTTGAGAAATTTGTTAACAAAATAAAAAAATAAAAAAACTTTTTTTATTCACCAAGCCATTCTTCTTAGCCCATTAGAAAATTTACTTCAGAAAAAAGGAGACTAGTAACTACCCTGAATTGGCTGACCGTACCAGTTATCTGCATCAGTCAAATCATTAAAAAAAGATGTTTTCAGTCACCACAAAAAAAAGGCCTCAACAATTGTCAATGAGGTGTGAGTTAAAAGAAGTTCCTAAATGCTGATATTCAACATACAAGGCCGCCAAATGTTCCCACAAGTTCTGGAATCTGACAGAACTGGCATACTATTAGTATATCTAAATATGCCATTACATAAGTGGTAGGGTTAATTACCAACAACTTCTTTATTCAATAAATTCAGATTCAATCCCATACGACCCCATTTGAATTCATGGATTCATTCTAGATTTCAAAACAAATACGTTTTTTGAAAAGGGTGCTCAAGGACCAGATGAACTTTCTAACTCAGTATCAAAACATTATCCAGAAAACTGAGGAACAAACTTGGCAGACTCTTTAATGAGCACATGCCATCAGGCCAAATATCAGGTGTGCGCAGAAGAAGTATTTTAATGCCATTACACATAAATGGCATCAAAAGCCATCTAAAAAGCTATTGGTGGATTTCACTTTTTGATGTCCCAGGTAAGGTGTTTGTAAAGGCAGTCTAAGGCACTTGCAATGGTGGGTAAATGGACAAAACCTCCTACTGATGGAGCAGTCGGGGTTTCATAAGCATCATTCTTGCTTGGCTAATCTGCTTTAGGGGTCTTAGTGGAAAAACAAAAAGGCAATCTATTTATGCAGCCTTTATTGACGTAACAACTGCTTTTGATAATCAATCAATCAATCAGTCATTTGTAAAGCGCACTACATACCCGCGAGGGTCTCAAGGCGCTGGGGGGGGGCGCTACTGATCGAACATCCAGGTCTTGAGCATCCTCCTGAAGGTCAGCAGGTCTTGGGTCTGTCGTAGGCTCAGTGGGAGGGTGTTCCATGTCTTGGCGGCGAGGTGGGAGAAGGATCTCCCGCCGGTGGTTGTTCTTCGGATGCGCGGGACGGTGGTGAGTGAGAGGTCGGCGGAGCGTAGCTGGCGGTTGGGGATGTAGAAGGAGAGCCATCTGTTGAGGTAGGCTGGGCCGGTCTTGTGGAGTGCCTTGTGTGCGTGGATGAGGAGCTTGAAGGATATCCTCTTGCTGACGGGGAGCCAGTGCAGGTCCCTCAGGTGGGGGGTGTGTGGCCGTGGCGTGGTACGTCGAGGATCAGTCGTGCCGAGGCGTTTTGGATGCGTTGCAGTCGTTTGATGAGCTTGGTCGGGGCTCCTGCGTAGAGGGCGTTTCCGTAGTCGAGTCTGCTGCTGACGAGGGCCTGGGTGACTGTCTTTCTTGTATCTGTCGGGATCCATCTGTAGATCTTGCGGAGGGTGTTGAAGCAGGAGGAAGAGACGGCGTTTACCTGCTTGGTCATTGAGAGCGTTGAGTCGAGGATGATTCCCAGGTTGCATGCGTGGTCGGTGGGTGTCGAGGCTGCTCCCAGTGCCGTCGGCCACCAGGAGTCGTCCCAGGCTGAAGGGTTGGAGCCGAGGATGAGGACCTCCGTCTTGTCCGAGTTCAGCTTCAGACGGCTGGTCTTCATCCAGTCGGCGACGGCCTTCATTCCTTCGTGGAGGTTGGCTTTGGCGGTGATGGGGTCCTTGGTGAGGGAGAGGATCAGTTGAGTGTCGTCGGCGTAGGAGATTATGTTGAGGTCGTGCTGTCGGGCGACGTGTGCGAGCAGGGCCATGTAAATGTTGAACAGTGTCGGGCTGAGGGAGGATCCCTGGGGTACGCCGCAGTTGATCTCGGAGGCTTCGGACCGGAATGGGGGAGGCGGACGCTCTGGGTTCTGCCGGAGAGGAAGGAGGTGGTCCATTCCAGAGCCTTGTCTCGGATCCCTGCGGCGTGGAGGCGTGCGCGTAGTGTGCGGTGGCAGATGGTGTCGAAGGCGGCGGAGAGGTCTAGGAGGATGAGTGCTGCGGTCTCGCCGTTGTCCAGCAGGGTCCTGATGTCGTCGGTGGCGGCGATGAGGGCGGTCTCGGTGCTGTGGTTGCTGCTGAACCCTGACTGGGAAGGGTCCAGGATTCTGTTTTCTTCGAGGTATTGGGTTAGACGATTTTCTCGATGACCTTGGCTGGGAAGGGGAGCAGAGAGATGGGCCAGAAGTTCTTGAGGTCTCTTGGGTCAGCCTTGGGTTTTTTCAGTAGGGCGTTGATCTCGGCGTGTTTCCAGCTCTCTGGGAAGGTCGCGGTCTCGAGGGAGAGTTTGATGACGTTGCGCAGGTGGGGTGCGATGGAGCTGCTTGCTTTGTTGTAGACGTGGTGCGGGAAGGGATCTGACGGAGAGCCGGAGTGGATTGTGCTCATGGTCTTGATGGTGTCATCGATGCTCATGCTGGCCCAGGCTAGCAGGGGGTCGTGGTCGATGGTGTGCGGAGGGTCTGTTGTGTTGCTGTCTGTTGGGTCTGTCTGGGTGTTGAAGCTGTCGTGGATGTCTGCTATCTTGCGGTGGAAGAAGGTGGCGAGGGAGTCGCACAGGGCTTGTGACGGCGGAATGTCGTTGGTGTTGGAGCTGGGGTTGGAGAGTTCCTTCACGATGTTGAAGAGCTCCTTGCTATTGTGTGCGTTGTTGTCGAGGCGGTCTTTGAACGAGGTTCTCTTGGCGGCCCTGATGAGGTGGTGGTGGTGGTTGCGGATGGCGTCCTTGTGGGCTGCGCGGTTGTCCGGAGTTTGTTCGCTGTGCCATTTCTTCTCTCGTTTCCGGCATGCTTGCTTGGAGGCTAGGAGTTCTGGGGTGAACCAGCTGGCCCTCTTGCTGGTGTCTCTGTGGGGGGGTTTCTTCAGCGGGGCGAGGGTGTTGGCGTAGTCTTCGATCCAGCGTCTGAGGCTGTGGGCAGCGTCGGTGTTGGAGGGTTCGGTGGGTGGGCTGAGAGCGAGGTTTGCATGTAGTTGGTCTTCGGTGATTTTGCTCCAGCAGCGGCGGGGGATCTGTTGGGTGCGGTGGTGTGTGGTGGGTTTCTGGAAGGTGAAGTGGATGCAGCGGTGGTCGGTCCAGAGGAGTTCGGTGGTGTGGCTGACGGAGACGTGCGGGCTTGAGGAGAAGACGGAGTCGAGCGTGTGGCCGGCGGAGTGGGTGGGTGTTGTGACGAGTTGCTTTAGTCCGAGGTTGGCGAGGTTATCGATCAGGGTTGTGGAGTTGTTGTCGTTGTTGTTCTCAAGGTGAAAGTTCAGGTCTCCGAGGAGGATGTAGTCGGTGGAGGTCAGGGCGTGCGTGCTGATGAAGTCGGCGATGGAGTCGCTGAACTGGGGGCGGGGTCCGGGGGGGCGGTAGACGAGGGTGCCTCTGAGGGTGGAGTTGGGGTCTGTGTGGATCTGGAAGTGCATGTGTTCGGCGGTGCTGAGCGCGTCGTCGGTGCTAGTCGAGACCCTGATGCTGTTCTTGTGGACGATGGCGATTCCTCCTCCGACTCCGTTGGTGCGGTCTCTGCGGGTGATCTTGTAGCCGTCTGAGATGGCTATGGCGATGTCGGGTGCGGAGGAGTCGTTCAACCAGGTCTCTGTCATGAAGGCGACGTCCGGCGATGTTGTGTCGAGCAAGTCCCAGAGCTCGACGGCGTGTCTGCGCGCGGAGCGGGTGTTCAGTAGTATGCATCGCAGGTGGGTGCGGTCTTTCTTGGCGGGTGGTTCGTCGGTTCTGAGGCTGGTGTAGCTGCAGTTCCGGCAGGTGAAGGGGCCGTGTGTGCGTTTCGGGCGGCCTTGAAGCAAGTGTTGGTCCGTCCGGGGTTGAGGGCGTGGAGTGTGCTGGCATCGTAGCGGCGGCGTTCGTCGTGGCGGGAGCGGGGGCCAGGGGTTCTGGCGCTGGGCGCGGTCTAGGCGCGGACCAACCTTAGGGTGCATATTAGCTGCAATTAGCATCCCAGATCACTTTAACATTCTAGTTGCACTGCAAAGTAGCACATGGCGTTAGGTTCTACAAGTTCTATCCAAGAAAACTGACATGCCCTAAAGACTGAAGCGGGGACAGCCCCTCTGCTTTTTACTTTTTATGTCCACCACCCACATTCAATTCTTTCCTGTATTAGAAACTGCCCCCACAGCCTCAGGGGCCATTACTTAATGCCGACAATATAATAGTTTCAAGATCAAACCCTAAATGGTCTCCAGTAAAGTTCACAGGCACTTTGTCTTTATCTGAATTCTCATTTTTAAAAATAAATACAGAGAAGAATAAAATAGTGGTATTCTCAGAAAACAACATAGGTCATGGAAATAGGGGGCAAGCTACTCTTACTTTTTGTTGTCTTGACACATAGCTTGTCACACAACCACCACATAAAGTACCTGAGCGAGAGCGCCATCATTTATGCTGATGGCTTAAGAGCTTTATACATCGCAGCAGACAGAAAACACCTCACTTCTGCTTATAGCCCCCAAAGTTCCACCAACTTTATTACAATGGATCAAGAGTCTCCCATTTCAGAGACTATCTTTCTTAGATAAAGTCAAGTTTATGAAGCAGGAAATTAAGTGCTTTCTGTCAGAACTAGTTTGGAATTTCAGGCACTAAACCTGGAACTGGCCTTTATGAGTTCTTTTGCATGAGTGACAGTAGCCATGCTCAGCTGGGTTTCAGAATAAAACATGCTGCACAAAACACCTTAAGACAGCAAGTCAAGTTGCAGCTCCAGAATTTTATGCAAACCAGTTTTACAATTAGATAAAAACTTAACATTGGCTCTAAAATATTTGAATGAGATAAAGGGGTCTATGAAAGTTGGTCAAATATTTGAGGTGATTTAAATATTTATAAAGAATTAAGCCACTTAGTTTTGATTTGGATAAAAAATACTCTACATCTGATTTGACCTCAGCAAGGCCACAAAGTTTTACTTGGAAAACTTACAGAATAATTTGATGCCTCAAGTTTACCAAAATACACACAGTAATGACCTTCAACTTTGAGTTAAAGTAGCATCCTTACTGGGTTGGGGGGGGGGGGAGGGGTGTCTACGGCAAGATGGCCACACTTTAGTGTAGCTCTACAGGCAGGAAACTTCAATCCGTTCAATATCCATCTTTTTGACTGCCATCCATCCCCAGAGAAAAGGGAAGGTCATGCACAAGACGTCTAGCACAATATAATTGATAATAGCTGTGCTTTTGAAGAACACAAGTCCCAGAAGCGGCACAGGCTCCATCCTGCCGCATGACCTTGGCCGACAGAATATGGCGGCGGCGGATGGCCCTAGAAGAATATGGCGGAGACCCACGCCTTGCTGAGTGCGCACCCGAGTGCTGGGGGTGCTGACAGAGTGCCAGCAGGCGTCTCACATCATCGGTGCTGTGACTGACTCGATGCGGAAAGGCGGGCTGCAGAGAGAAGTACAGAGGCCTACAGACCCATAGCCGGCAGTGAGTGGGCCTGCCTGGCCTTAGACAGCCTATGAAGAAGTGCAGCGTTCGGCCATAGCAGGGTGCTGCCGCAAGGAAGGGGGGCCCGGCAATACAATGCTGCGCTGTGTTGAAAGGGGCGGCACGCCGGGCTTGACAGGAGGGCCCGTGTGACGCTGATTGGGAGCGTCGTTGGAGCCGTGGCCAAAGCATTTGCTGCCCTCATAGGGAGCAATAGCCGGAGTACAGTGCAGGTGGCAGCAGCCTGATGCTGTGTGCTGCACCGGGGGTGGCAGCCTACCTACCCAGAGCACTGTGCCGCTTCGAGTTAATTGAGGGTTCCCAAGCGCCACACCTGGATAAACAGACACTGTTGGCTGCTTGACTGCAAGCAGGACAGTTAGGATCACCTCCACTGAAGGCCTCTGCATGGGCTGCTGAAGACTGTGGTGAGAGAGGTAAGGGCCCGGTGGGCAGCCTATAATGGCCGGTGAGACCTACAGGAGTCCTGAGACCCTACAAAATGTACACAGGAGCTGCTCAGAGTTGAACAACCCGACCAGCACACTGGAAGTGGAACTCACGGTACAGAACTGAGCCCTATGGCAGAGAAAACCCCATAACGTGCAGAACAGCCAGTGCCACCTGTTCACTCCTGCATCACGATATATGGGACTGTGGATAGCACGAGGGGGACCCCTGTGAGCGTCACACCTGTTTGATAGCTGCACATCAGCACACCAGTATACTAAACAGTCGCTGGGCTAGTGGCCCTTGCGTTGTGCTATGCTCTGGGTGACCAGGATCAACCTCTCGGAGCTCTGGTAGGCCTCCTCTGGCAACCGTGCTGAGTGACCCGCGTGTGCCCTGTTCAGATGCCGCTCAGAGGCTGCCCAGATCCAGTTGATATGAGAAAGGAACGCTAGGCTCCCACCCATGGACAAAGCTGGCAAACAACATTCCCAGCTCACCTTAGAGTCTCGACGCGCAACCTGGCAGCAGCAGCATGCTTTAATGGACTCTGAACAAGAAACTCACACTCAGAATGCTTCGTCCTTAAGAGTCCACGTTCCTGGCGATGCAGCAAAGCCTGCAATCTTTCGACTGTAAAATAGACACATTGAACCTCAGAATGGATTATATGGTGGTGAAGCTTGACAAACAAGCAACCCAAAACAAGACAGCAGAACAGCGTATATCCACTGCTGAGAAGGATGTATAGGCTGTCACAGCTAAATGTGTAAACAAGGAAAGGGTGCTTTGGGCAAAAAATTAAGACTTAGAGACGCGCTCCCACCGCAATAATTTGCGTATTATTGGCATACCGGAGTCTTCCAATATTGGTCAACTGGAGGACTACGTAGAAACAATGCTGTGTGCGATTTTTGGACCTGAGCAGCTGTACCCGGTGCTTATTGCAGAGAGGGCGCACAGATCACTGGTGGCCCAACCACCTTTGGGAACCCCGCTGCGCCTGATCGTTGCCAAGGTGTTAAACTATCGAGACCGTGACAAAGTACTCTGTCTATCCAGGGAAAAACAAGCCATCCAGTACAAAGGTAATGATATTGCCTTTTCCCCTAAATTCACTGTGGCGGTACAAGCAGTTTAAGAGTTTTTCCAGGTCAAAAAAAAAAGACTGCAAGCCACAAATATAGCCTACACCATGCTATGTCTCGCCTCCAAGTTGAACAGGGTGGTGCACAGAAAATCATCACCACCCCAAAAGAGGCCATGGACTTTGTTAAAATTAATAACATGGGAGCAGTGTAGCCCATCCAAGCACAATCTAACTCTGGTGCTTCAGACATCTGAGAAGGAGAACAGTGAGAGATGAAGGTGGTATAAAAGTTGCGGCCGATGTAATTTTCTCCAGGGAGGTAACTACATTGACATTAACACCAGGCAGATGGGCCATACGGTACACTCAATGAACTTTGGCATTGTATAGGCCTGGGCCCACAGTGCCCCATTTTGAGCTCCTAACCAGCTCCTTGAGGCCTGGACATCGTAGGCCTTCTGGCCGTTGGCTGCCCTGTGGGGCACTAATTGGTATGTTCATGCCCTGATGAGGTAATGATTTCTGTTAAAGTCGACACACTGTTTTCGGCCACCTCTGTCCACCAGGATGGTCTTTTGACCACATGGTAGTATTGTATGTTGACTTGATTGTATTTCACTGTATTTTGTGCCTTGCATGTTCATTTCTTTTCTTTTTCTTCTGCTATAGGGATTGTCGTGTAGTTCCTATAGTACCCATGCAGGACCTGCGCGTTTGGATAACAAACTGTGGGCTTGGTGGCAGACTGATTCTGTACACCCCCACTGAGAAATGTTAGCCTGTTTGCATTAGCTAGCTCACAGTGCCACTAGTGTCTCCTCTTATCGGGGAGAGATTAGTTTCTGGCAGCCTCAGAACATGACAACCCTGATCCCTCAAGATCGTGGAAACAATGTACTACTTTTCGCTCAGTCACTCGTGCTCATTTAGTTTATCTCAGAGGTACACAGAATAAACAGTCTGGGCGTTTCAATAAGGATTTATTGAACAGTTGTTATTCTCGTGTAAAGTATATGAGCTAAAACAAACATTAGACAGTAGCAGAGATATATGATTAGCAGTACTATGAATATAAAAGGATAGTACAGTTCTATCATCTTGCAATAAGCATGAATAAATACATGAATATAAAATGCATTGATAAAAGCGAGTGCGTACTCCTACGATGCTTATCTAGATGTATCCAAGTGTACCTAGCATGTGAGTAGGTGTGCAGCCAAGAATCCCTCTAGGATTTGGTCGAACCCCATTACCTGAAGTGAGAATGTAGGAGCCTCTCCTGGCCTCGAGCTGGACACCCCGCAAGGGATGTTCAGACCACTGTCAGCTGGAGCATCTGCATGCAGGAGCCTCAGCGTCTCTGGTCAGTGTGTCGGCCTGGAAGTCTCGGTTCCCTCTGACTACTGATAGCAAGAGGTGCTGTATTTATACAGAAAAGTATATAGAGTCCCTTTGTCCCTTGTTCTTGTGTTAGCCATTGTTGGGTATGAGGATGACGTATGGGATGAACCTTGTGCGTAGCTATTAGGAAGGTGGTGTATAGCCCCTGCCTGGTTTCCAAGTAGCCTCATGAATATTTTATTCATGCAGTGTCAGTCTAAAGATGAAGTCATAGAACACTATTGTTCGGGAAAAACCCTCCTTCTGCACCCAGGCCTAGAACTAGGTAAAAGGTTCAGTCCATAAAAGGCGTTCAATCCTTAAAAGGCTCGTTAGTGTGTAATGTAGGGGAGGTGATGTAGGTGAAAGGGTATGATGTTACCCGGGCCTGTATTAGGGTACCTATATAAAACATAATACCCACTCCTCTTCCGAATAGTCAACAATGATAAAAATGCTAGTGGACTATTCTCTTTACTAGATAGTAGCGCACAGAACATTTTTCAATGAGCTTCATTAAAATCCTGTTTTAAAATCAATTTAAAAACAGTTTAAAAAGGTAAAAAATGTCAATTCTTGCTTTGAAAATTAGTTGTTTTGGAATTGTCACTTAAGCCACAGTCCTAATTGAGTTCATTTATATAAGTTGAATGTCTAAAGCGTCAAACGGCCATGCTTTTCAGCGAGAGAGTGTCAATTTTTAGGAAGTGTTCCAAATTTACTTAATTTTAGAGAAAAATGAAAATCCGAATTCTTTGCCAGCACACGATGAGCCAATTACAGATTAAATGTCCTGGCTGGGAGACGCAACATTATCGCTGCTTGCTGCTGCAGGGGACGGTCCTTGTAACACATCGCAGAGCACGTCAATGGAGCACAGATGATATTCAGTACTGCCAATGGCTGGTGTAGGGGCAGCCGGTGCTGCCGGCGATACCTCGGTGCTAATGGTGGAGCTAAAGCTTAACTCAGTTGTAAAAGGCACCTGCGGATTTTCAAGAAATGCGGCCGTCAAGATGGGAATGCGCTGGGGACATTGCCGAGCATGGTCCCTCAAGGGTTCCAGCCGGGTATTCACGTCCGCAGGCGTGTCCGTTGCAAGTGTCAGACAGAGGTCCAACACGCATTCTTCACCGCAAAACAGGCATCGAAGAACAGGTAAGATGCAGTCCGTCCAGACTGGTCTAGAGGATAGGAACCAAGAGGCGCTTAGTTCCCTTAGGCGAGGTGTGCGCAGATGTTGTACCATGCGTTAACGGTATTTCCGCTCCAGGAGCGCTTTGGCCATTTTGTTGGTAATTGGGCCGTCCATTGCGTAGTAGGTAAATGACGATCAGGACTCCCGCTATTGATAGCAGGATCAGAGGTAGACCTCCGAAAATGCTTCCAAATACGGAGTGTATAAAGTTCGGGATAACTCCGAGGATTGTCTGAAAGGTGCTAAGAAGTCCTGACCCTATGGTCTTAAATAGGTGTACAATACCACTCGTATCAGACATATTAAAGATACGACCCACCATTTCTGCGAAATGAAGGGGGCAGTTTGCACGTATAAGTGCCTGTATCTCACTCGAGGTCCTTGCGATTTGAAGTTCAAAGGTCTCTTGAGCGGAGGTTAAGGGTTCGGTCTGCTGTAAAAGCATGGATTTCAGTCTGCTCAAAGTATCAATTTGTATAAAGGAAACATTCAACGAAGGCCATAACGTCGCCTCCCTGACTGTACTTGTTGGGGGAAACAATACTTGCATACAGCAAGTAACCCTGGAGTTCACAGTGACAAGATAGGCAATGCCCGGAAGCATACCACAGCAACCTTGATCGTTCAGCATCAAGTAACTCCCGTTCGAGAGCAGCTTGAATACTGGCTTAATCAAGGCTGCTGGAGTCCCTTTCATGTGGCAGGACAAGTTTGTTATCGAACCATTACATGCTCTGTGCAATGTAATGTCCCGGCACATGAGAGAACCGCTCAAAGCGTTCTTGCAGTTAGTACCACTTAGAAACACTTCTCGATCCCCACTCCGGCATCGAAATCTATACGGTAAATCCCAGGATTCCCTAATGTACCCCTTACCCATCTTTTCATATTTGCCCACCTGCCGTTGTTCAAGGCAATATTGAAACTGAAAAGTAGTGACCGGTAGAGTTATGTGGCCATGGATCAGCCATTCAGTAGACGGCGCTTCCGCCACTGTAAATGGTAGTCGGTCCAGCTTTTCAATATGCAACATTGTATATTTAGCGCCCCTTTGTGCCATTTCAACCTGTTTATCTGTTAGATTATATTCAGAAAACAGAGACGTACAGTTTATAAAACGCCAAGGCACAAAGCCTGCGTGCAAAGATTGCAGCGTCTAGCTTAATAACATGATAGAACGTAATTGAGATTGCCCGTGTTGTTGTATGGCCAAATCTTGTTCTAGGAGGTCTATCGCAGAAGATACAATGTTGCCCAAAGAATATATTCTGGAGGACAAAGTTGTTAACCCATTGTCTACCACAGCCAATGATTTTTCTAAGTTAATACGGTCTATTTCCCGTATTCTCTCTGCGGCCTCTTGTTGTGATATTTTCCACTCTTCATTATAGGCAGCATAGATGCCAGCATATATGAAACGTTTCTGATGTTGTTTCCTGGGACCTTGTAAAAAATCCCGAAGATCCATGTCTTGTGAGAGTAAGGTTAAGTGTTGTTTCACTTCCGTTAGTGTTGAGGTCTCTAGCCAATCAAGGCACAACTTACCAACACTGTAGGATGTCACTACCCCTGGATGTTCTCTTTGTACATAACGTGGGTCTGGCCTGTGGATACTGTACCCTCCGGTAATACCCAAGAATCGTTTATGACATATATTTGTGTCTAAGGGCCAAACCACCCATTTTTCCCAATTTGGGTCTGATCTATTGTACTTTAAAATGTCATCTACTGTTGCCCCTTCCTGTGAAGTCGAATTTTGCCACCCTCCCATCTGTGATGGTGTTGGAAATCGAGGTGTGTTCAGGTCCTTTACCTTGGCTAAGCCAAGACAGGATGACTGTGCACAGTTTCATTTAGAAATAACATCTGCTGTGGAATGAGGCATGCTCTAAATAGTGCTTCTGTTCCCTGGACTTGCCAGTACCTAGAACCCCAGACTGATTTTAAGTCTATTGTGTCCTTCCATAGGTCAAAACCCTGTTCAGACAGTTGGGCAATAAAGGAAGCAGAGTAAATCTGTTTGGTATTTGTCAACATAATTTTCAGTGCTGATGTTGGTATAGCCTTATAATAGTATGAGTTTGGGTCAGTGGTGTTAAAACCTGAAAAATATGAAAATTTCTGTGCAAATGTCTGCGAACTACCTTTTGGTGGTGTAGGGCAATGTTCCCACTGATGGTACTCAAACACATTTCTAGGCGAAATAGATTTGTGCAGGAAATGATGACCATAATGTTGGTAACAGTAGAAAGTGTCATAGTCTGAATTACTTTCTAACATTTCAGTGTTCGGAAATGCAGCAGTTTTTTCTAAATCAGACAACATGTTATTAACAGTTTCAGTGTCCCAATCATTAGAAAATGTACTGGAGGTAATGATATCACTTAATGAAATTTTAAATAAATGTGGAATTTTTAAAAGTTCAGTCGGACCGAATATTTCGAAATCAACCTTGTCCCAAACTATACCATCTGGTATAGGAACCGCTGTGATGTTTACTGATAACAAGTCTCTCTGTTCACGGTGAGACGATTGATGTGGTTTTAAAATCAAATTAACTTTCGGGGCTGTAGAACTCTGTTTAAGATATCGTCCATTAATAAGCATGCTAAAAGTTATTACTAAGCCTAGCCAGAAAAGAAAAAAATAGAATCCCAGTAATTACCCAAAGTTCAATCCAAGGCGATACCAGGCAAGTCTTTTTCAGAAAGTTCAGAAAGTCTTTAACTTGTTGTTTACGTGATTTTTTGGCTGGCGTCGTTTTCGGCTCGCTTGGATCCAGGGAAAGCGTATCAAAGTTCATGAAGTAGCCAGAAGCAGTTCGATCAATTGTTGGAATTGCATCAGGATTTGTTGAAATCGCATTTTGCTCTTGTTGAGGCATGTTGACGTAGACGTCTGTATTTGGTATGATTGCAACTTGAGTGTTGTTTTGAGTTTCATTTTGTAGATGAACTTCGGGTTCAAGGGGAACGAGTTCCATAGCATTGTTGCTTAGTCCTTCATTAAGGAGGCTCTTCAAACGTGATGAGTCTTTCTGTTTGAACTTCTTGGATTGTAGCTAGAGGAGGGTGTCTGCTACTGTGGAGTCCACGAGGCCTACTGTTCAGTATTGGCCACATAGTGTGGTTTGATTAAGTCGATAGAGACAAATCTTGTCTCCTTTTTTCCGGCAAGAGGCGGCAACAGAACAGTTTGTGTTACTTGAATTGCTAGGACTGGTACAGGCTTCCTGTATGATGGTCCAAATTCTTTCTTGTCCGCTATTTTCTCTCTGACCAGATCCCCGATCTTTGGGATCCAGACAGGTCTTGCCGTGTTTGCCTTGACTTCCCCAGTGGCGGTCTGTTTCTGGACAGCGTTGCTTTGTTGTGTCCTGGATTCATTTAGATCCTATAAAACAGCCAAACGATCATCAATATCAAATGGTTTCTCATCTGCCACTGTGCCTTCATACTCAAGATCAGCTACCCACATTCTCGTCCCAAATAGGACCTCATATGGAGTGACACCCCCTAGAGAATTTCTTGGCTGGTTGTTTAGTGCTCTTTGTACTCCATAAAGGTGACTGACCCAACTACCGCCCTTGCCTAATACCCTAGCTGTTAAAGATTGCTTTAAGTCCCGGTTTATCCTCTCCACAACCGAATTTCCCTCAGGATGGTATGGAGAGGAGTACCGCAGAGCAACACCCATACTTTTCATGGCCTCTTGGTAAGCCCGAGAGCTAAACGCCGGACCACGGTCAGAATGTAACGTGCCAACTGCGTATGTCCCAATAAAGACTCGCAAATCTTTTATAACAGTTCGAGCGTCAGCCGAGCGCTGAGGCCAAACCCATAGGAATCTTGAGCAGGAATCCACTGCAACCATGATATACTTGTAAGCCCCATCAGATTGTAAGGGGCCGCAGTGGTCCAGATACACACATGCGGGAGGTTTGTCAGATATTAGTAATGGTGTCTGCGCCCGGAGTGCTCTGGTGGAGCCTTTCATCTGTTGACAGATGTCGCATTTCAAGACATAGTCTTTAGTTTGCTTTGTTAGACCGGGCCACCAATAGCGCTGTTTCAATAATGAAATAGTTGCTGTAACGCCTGTGTGTGCAGAGCCCAAACCCTTGTGTGCTGCTAGTATTAAACCTTGCCTACGATCCATATTTGGTATTACTCTGTCCCCCACTCCAGGAATCTGAGCATAAGGAATGCTGTTTGCATCTAACCTGTAGGAGTACTTGAGTGGAAATTTCTTTGGTACTGCTCCGCTGTTTTTGCTTGAAGCAATGACAGCGACCATAATCTCACCGTCTATCCTCGTTTTTGAATGAGTGATTGCAGCTACGGACGCTGTGCGTACAGCCCCCTTTGCGGCTTCGTCAGCCAATGAATTCCCTTCAACGTGAACGCCATCACACTGATGACTCAGTGTGTGTATCATGTGAGCCCTTGGTAGGTCGTTTCTCAACTCCACTACCTGTTCCCATAGCATTTTATGCTTAATTGTGCCACCTTTCGCATCCTTAAACCCGTTTAGTTCCCAATGATGTAGATACTCATTATATGACTGCACACAGTAAAAGGAATCACACACAATTAGTGTGGGGAATTCGTGATCCTTATTTACAAGTGCCAGTATCAGTGCTTTTAACTCTGCCAACTGAGCCGTGCAGTCTCCTAGAGATTGCGTTTTGGTGCAACTTGGATGGAACTTTCCATCCCGCATGCGACATTTAACGATTGCACACGCTGCGCTATATTGTTGCTTACTCCCTTCGGCCGGTTGAGCAGATCCGTCAGTGTAAATAATATATTCATACTGATCGAGAGGCAATATTTCATTTGGTAGAGGATATTCTTGTTCGTATTGCAGAAATGCTTGTGTTTTTAGATTTGGGTCAAATCTGTATTCAACATCCATTGCAGTAAGAGAACTAGCCCATTGTATCCATCTCGGATGTAAAGCTTTTGCATTTGGAATGCTAGCCTTTGTAACAGCTTCTAAAGCTGGTACTGGGGTTACGACAATTATGCGTTTCCCCTGAGGCAGTGCTCTTTCTCTTGCTACAGCGGTCTGAACTGCTGTCAGGATTTTTTCTGTTGAAGTGAAACGCATTTCTGCGTTTGTGTACAGGTGTGATTTGTATGCGATTGGTACGGTTTCTCCTTCATTGAAGGTTAAGTAGGTGTACCCCCATTGACCCGCGATTACACGGATCATCAAGTTGTGTGCGTTTACGCATGCCTAAGTATTTGGAAGCAATCATGTCTGCTTGTAATGAACGTAGGATATTTGAATGTTCCTGTGTCCAATGTTTGACTGAAAAGTCATGTTTTATTAAGTCGTAGAAAGGTTTTACTTTTTCTGCGTAATCTAAAATGTATGTTCTGCCAAAATTTAGGAATCCCAGTATTGATTGTAAATTTTTTTGTGATTTTGGAGGCTGGAGCAGCGCACACTTTTCTAAAAAGTTAGCTGCCAGGCTTTTCCCTTCACTTGAAAGCTCGTATCCTAAAAACAGGACATTGAGGTGGGCTATTTTTGATTTTTTTAAATTAAATTTGTAGCCCTCAGAGGTGAATCCCATGATAATGGTGCTCACCCTGGTCAAGTGCTTTTTTAAGTCATCGTCCGTCAGATAAATATCATCCACATAGGACAATGCTTCCTCATCAAAATTTTGGAGTAACTCCGTCACTCTTGCTGAGAATACCCCTGGGCTGTTCTTATACCCCCGGGGGAGACAACAAAATTGCCTCTGGGACCCCAACGCTGAGAATGCGGTCAGATACCTGCTTTCAGGCGCTATATTTTGGCAGAAAAATCCATTTGAGATATCTAATGTAGTTTTGTATTTCTTCCGCACAATGTTATTCATTAATGCGGCACTGTGTGCGTTTTGGACAGCTAATGTCTTTGTGCATGAGTTTAAATGTCTAATCTAAAACTAGACGATATGTGTTGTCCGGTTTCGATACTGGAAACAAAGGATTGTTCATTGGTGAGGTGCATGTTTCAATCACCCCTTGGTATTCAGGTTGATCTAAGATCTCCCTGACTTGTTTTTTAGCTTCTTGCTTTATTGGGTATTGCCTCTGAGCATTTGGTGAAACCTTTAACGGGATCACCTGGTGGGTTGAATCCTCATCCCAACCAGCATGATTTTTGTATAGTGCTGGAGCTAGGGCAACCACCCACTCCTGTGCATAAGCATGTTTAAGGTGTACGGGAATGAGGTCGGAGAATGATGGAAAAAATTAAATTTTCTCCCCTGGGGCACTCCATGACGAATGTTGGCAGCGAATCTTGTTCTGCTAATAGGATGTCATAACCAGATGACAGATTTTCCCAAAAGAGACCTTTGACTTTCCTGGGCTTGTCCCCCTCCATTTGGAGTGTTATTTCGTGTAACTTATGTGGGACGCTCACCCTGGTGTCTGGTGTTTCCACCGTGATGTAATCATTCAAGTCTGCTGTCACCAGAAATTCCTTCAGGTTCTGGCGAGCTATTGTTACTTCTGCCGCACTGTCTAGCATCGTCAGAGCCCATTCCCCGTTCAGAAGTTGCGTCCTCAGAATTCTGGGCATGTCTGATCTTTATGCCTGCAACTTTCTTTTTCTTAAACTGTGGTTTTGATTTTGGCTTGTCTTCTTTTTTGGAAGAAGAGTCTTGAGCGCGCTGCTTGTCTCTGGACTTTGTACGCTCCTCTTCGTGTTCTGACCGTCCTTCTCTCTCTGAGTTTTTCGTCGAGCCCTGAAAGGAACGAGAGGAACGTGTATCAGCATCCTGATACCTGTCTGGTTTCTTAATATTATCCCTATTCCTGAGGTTATACCTCTTTTCAGAGGGCTCCTGTGGAGGAGATCTGCCTCTGGATTGAGATCTGTTTTTAAACTTTTGTTGTTTTTTATTATCCCACTTCTTTTTAGAAGAAGCAGGTGTCTGCTTTGTAGTGTCCTTTTCAGGACTGTCCATCAGTTGTGGTTTTAATGCTTTCCCACCCAAACTGTCTCTGCCTAATTCTGCATATGCAGTTTCTATTATTTTGGGCAGTTCGTGTTGTTGATCCAATGGACTGAACTCCCTTAGGCGTTGGCGGATTGCCACTGAAGCTGCTTCCCCTTTAATATTAGCTAGTATTATGGCTGATACCAGGTCATAGTTATTTAATAACTTCATCCCTAAGTTTAGGGCAGGTTCTGCTCCGTACTCGTTTTGTATTTGTCTTAATACGTCTGGAACTACTGCTAATGAAGAAATACCATGTGTTCTGGTATATATGGCAGCAAAGACTGTACCCCAAGAGGTGCAGTCCTCTATTTGTGGTGTTATCCCCATGGGCAAGCAGATTGTTAACATTCTGTGTTTTTCAAATGGGGTAGTATTTGGAAATACTGGCTCTAGCAGAGTTATTTTCTGAGCTACCCAGAATGGCATTTGTTCACATTTCGTGGGCGTTTTGCCCATTACTGCGTGTAATGTTTGTGGTGTAATTTTAGTTGCTGTACCCTGAAACTGAGTTCCATTTGTTGCAGCTGATGTTGGTTGGACTGTGAAAGTCCTCATGACGTACTGTGGCAGGTTTCTGTAGATTTTAATGAAATCCTTGTGTTGTAAGAGTTAGTCTGGCTGCGGCATTGTGTCAATGTCAGGATGTGGTGTGTAGGCCGTTGCACCGTCTCCTCCGAGCGGACCTAATCTTACTCTGTGTCTTATGTGGGGTAGGGCGCCTTTAAACCAGTATAGGTGTTCCTGGTAAGTTAGTGGAACTTCTGTGTCCTCGCAAGGACCATATTCCCGTGGTGCATCTCCTTCTGTATAGTAGTTAAATGTCTCTGTTCTTGCATCTGCTGCTTGAATTTAACCCACGAATAAAATATCTGTTTTTTATGATTCGTGTGCCTCAATCACGAAAGCTACTAAGCCACCCCTAGATGTTAGACCATAGTCCATTAATTTCAGGGTGATAGTGCGTCTGAATTTTTGTGCAATTTGTATTGCATTTGTATCTTCTTCCTCGTCTGAGAGGTGTATATTTACTACTGGGTTATTTTCCTCAGTCATTTTTGTAAAAGGAGAAGTTTTGTTCAAGGGAACTAAGATAAGGTGTTATGCACAATTTTAGGAACAAAATGTCCTTCAAGCTTGAATAACCATCAGCCAATAAATAGGATTTCTCGCCTACTCAGCTGTGGCGGAGTTTGTGCCCACCCACTCCAGACGTCTCTGGTGTTTTTGTGAGTAGGGGTCTCTGAGAATAGCACGACTGAACTACTCAGATTCTACTGTTAAATAAGAGGCCAACCATTGTTAGTGGCGCCATGTCGTGTAGTTCCTATAGTACCCATGCAGGACCTGCACGTTTGGATTGCAAACTGTGGGCTTGGTGGCAGACTGATTCTGTACACCCCCACCGAGAAATGTTAGCCTGTTTGCATTAGCTAGCTCACAGTGCCACTAGTGTCTCCTCTTATCGGGGAGAGATTAGTTTCTGGCAACCTCAGAACATGACAACCCTGATCCCTCAAGATCGTGGAAACAAGGTACTACTTTTCGCTCAGTCACTCGTACTCATTTAGTTTATCTCAGAGGTACACAGAATAAACAGTCTGGGCGTTTCAATAAGGATTTATTGAACAGTTGTTATTCTCATGTAAAGTATACGAGCTAAAACAACCATTAGACAGTAGCAGAGATATATGATTAGCAGTACTATGAATATAAAAGGATAGTACAGTTCTATCATCTTGCAATAAGCATGAATAAATACATGAATATAAAATGCATTGATAAAAGAGAGTGCGTACTCCTACGGTGCCTATCTAGATGTACCTAAGTGTACCTAGCATGTGAGTAGGTGTGCACCTAGCATGTGAGTAGGTGTGCACCTAGCATGTGAGTAGGTGTGCAGCTAGGATTTGGTCGAACCCCATTACCTGAAGTGAGAATGTAGGAGCCTCTCCTGGTCTCGAGCTGGACACCCCGCAAGGGATGTTCAGACCACTGTCAGCTGGAGCGTCTGCATGCAGGAGCCTCAGCATCTCTGGTCAGTGTGTCGGCCTGGAAGTCTCGGTTCCCTCTGACTACTGATAGCAAGAGGTGCTGTATTTATACAGAAAAGTATTTAGAGTCCCTTTTGTCCCTTGTTCTTGTGTTAGCCATTGTTTGGTATGAGGATGACGTATGGGATGAACCTTGTGCGTAGCTATTAGGAAGGTGGTGTATAGCCCCTGCCTGGTTTCCAAGAAGCCTCATGAATATTTTATTCATGCAGTGTCAGTCTAAAGATGAAGTCATAGAACACTATTGTTCGGGAAAAACCCTCCTTCTGCACGCAGGCCTAGAACTAGGTAAAAGGTTCAGTCCATAAAAGGCGTTCAATCCTTAAAAGGCTCGTTAGTGTGTAATGTAGGGGAGGTGATGTAGGTGAAAGGGTATGATGTTACCCGGGCCTATATTAGGGTACCTATATGAAACATAACAGGATGGCTCCAGCATGGTTGGGATGCTGAAGTGGGAGGGAGTTATGTTTGTTGTAGACACCCTGACCAGTGCACATCTGTATTATTGTATCTGATGTCATGCCATGATTTACAGATATTGTTGTACACAATGGCACACAAATTTCCAATACCACTATGACCCACACTGTAGGACATATTAGACTCATGGCCTCAATAATCTAAAAAAACCAGACAGGTGTTTGCCTACTTGAACCATCACCATGTTCAAGTTGCATTGCTGCAAGAAATGCACCTTGCGCATTCCAGAGTTGTTGGTGAGGGCGAAGTGGGCTGGCACTCGCGAAGCTTCCTCTTACTCATATTCACGAGGGGGTCTTTTTATTGATTTAAAAGGGAGTTCCATTTACACTTATGCACTCTGAAATGGACGATCAAGGTCGCTACATTATTGTACAGGGCAGCGTTGGTGGTACTGCAGGCACTATTATAAACACATATGGGCCCAATACAGATGACCCCAAATTTTAACACTCGGTTATGGTGACGACTCCACGCCCTGCAACCTTCGGCCATGATAGCGGGCGGAGATCTTAACACCTACCCAACCCAACACTGGATCGTTCCGCCTCGGCAGATTGGCAGGGTAAGCATTCTGCCCATGTCTTACGAGAAGTTATGGAAGACTATGGGCTTACAGAAGTCTGGAGGCTGCGACATCTGGCAGGCAGGGAGGGCACCTTTACCTCTTCTGTACACAAGACACGGTCTAGGCTAGAATACTGGCTGGCAAAGAGGGAGGTGAGCACATGGACAACGGACATACAACACATGCAAAGGACACTATAAGATCACGTGCCGGTGCTATTGGAGCTTGCAATCCCCACCCACAGACCCTCACAATCTCAGTGGAGGCTTCAGGCCACAACACTATTAGACTCTGTATTCCGCGATGGCATATGCACGGCCATCATCCAATATTTTGAGGATAACACGGGTTCTGTGGAGGAGGCTGACACATTGTGGGAAGCATTCAAAATCACTAGATTACAAATCATAGAGATCACTTTAAAGAACTTGGAGCGAGAATATGAGAGCCACTCAAACCCCAACCCAGTTGCAGCCATTAGGGAGCATATCACCGACTACAATGACACCGCTATGCACGAGGTGAGACACCTGTCTTGCCGATGGGTTGCCAGAACCTATAGTGAAGGTGGCCGGCTGGGCTGTAGTCTTGCTGCGAAAATAACGGAACCATGGGTGCACACTCACTTAGTGAGCATAGAATCTCGCACCAGCCATTCTTACACAATTTGTGGACCTCTACACACAGCTATATGGGGCCCGCAAATCCGCAGCAGATGCAGAAACAGCAGCATATTTAGATATTACAGCTCTGGTGTGGCTGTCGCCGGGACAGAGGGAATTTCTAGTTCAGCCAATCACCGTCGACAATGAGGCTATACAGAGGCTTCCTAATGGTAAAGCCACAGGCACAGTTGGGCTCCTAAGCGAATTTTATAAGGAATATACAAACATAATATCCCCTCATCTCCATGCAATGTTTACTGTGGCATATGAGAAGCAGGTCCTGCCGATGTCCCTCCTAGAAGCTTTCATGAGAGCATTGTTAAAGCCAAACAGCCACCCGAAAGATGTGAATCATGCTGCCCATTAACCCTAATTAATACGGACACCAAGATTTTGGCAAAGGTATTAGCAGCAAGTATCCAACGCCTTCCTGACCTGCTGGTCTTGCTGGACCAGTTGGGTTTTGTCCCCACTTGCTCCACCTCACCTCACGCAACGTTTGCACACTCTTTGTAGTCCTGCACTAGCTTGATCCATCGATACAGGCAGCGGCGGTCCTACTGGATGCCGCAAAAGCGTTTGATTCTATACAGTGGCAGGACATGTTCACGGTCGTACACCATATGGGAATGCTGTAAGCTTTTATGTGCTGGATCAGGCTACTATATACGGACCCAGTAGCACATAAATAGGAATACATCAGACATAATAAAAATCCATAGGGGACACGCCAGGGGTGCCCTCTGTCACTGCTTTTGTTTGCGCTGGCGTCATTGGCATTCATAATAAGACAGATGTATGTGGATGCAGTGCTACGCTTTAGCCAACATCCTCTAGCAATATACCTCTAAGCAGATGACAGGATACTTTATGTCCATGACCCGGCTACACAAATAGCACCATTACTCCGGGAGCATGTAAAATATGAATGGTACTCCGGGCTGAGCATCAGTTGGTCCAAGTCAATAATTTTTCCATGACTCTGTGCACTAAACCCTGCACACTGGATTTCCTTCTGGAATGGAGTGAGGAGCCTGTAAAAATACCTAGGTATATGGGTACATAGGGATCCGGAGACAGTCGTAAGGCAGAATTATGGCACAACGGTGTCAAAGTTGGAAGATCTGGTAGCAAGGTGGTCACAACTGCCCCTGTCCCTTGCCAATAGAATAGCGATCATGAAGATGATTGTGTTGCCCAAATTTTATATATGCTCATCAATATCCCCATCATTTTGACGAAGGCTTTCTTTACCACTCTCACATCCCACATGGTCACCTTAGCATGAGCAGGCAAGTAGCCCAGGTTCAGCTGGAACACACTCAGGTGGCCATATACGCAGGGTGGGTTTGAGCCCCTGATCTGAATTCATACACAAGCACAATTCTTCCATTACTGGTATTATCCCCCTAAATATATGCCGCACGTAGCTATAGAAACTGATGATGCACATCCCTTACCTTTCAAAGCCATCCTTCCCCATGAGCGCAAAGAAGTTGCACAATTGAAAATAAACATCACATACAGTACCACGAGGGCCTGGCAAATGCTCAGTGTGTGGGCGGGTAAGTCCCCTATATATGCACAAGCACTGCCGTTGCTTCATCAATGTTGGAACTGGCACTTTCTGGTTGGCTAAGGCAATGTCCCAGCGAGGCAAAACCTACCACTCCCATTAGGGGCGAGTGATTACACACACTGTATAACCTGTGCTCACCCTTGGGCAGCTTGGCACTGAGCAGTCAGGCTTACCACAGAGGCAATGTGCAAAGCATTGACAGCTCTTACTCACGATAATTACACTTAAAGTCACAAAAGAGACTTCCCACGGGATGTATGCAAATAACGTTTGTATTCAACACACACAATAATCAACACAACATGAGCATCATGTATTGCAGGGCATAAAACACACATGGGAATATTACTAGCAGTACTAGGTCCAACCATGTTGAAATGAAATAAAAAATATGCACACTTGGGACAGATCCTATTTTAACCCCCACCAGCAACCTTATGGGTGGCATGCAACACGTGGTCTATGCCAGGCCCGCCCTAGCAATTCTCATAATTCAATACCACACAGTTAGAGGGTGCAACCCTGGGTCACAACGATATCAGAAATATGTACATACAATAAATTATAACACTTTTTAGCAGCACCACAGACTGAAGCCATGCAGGCGAACCAATGTCACCTGTAGTGTTCTTCTGGCAAGAAATAAACATGCAAAGCAACACCGCCGGCCAGTGTTGTGAATCACAGGCGCTCCGCAGACTGTCACTCCCACACACTCACTAACTCTGCACCGATACGCGGTTCATCGGATATCAGGCAGGTCCATACACAACGAGCTTACAAACCTACGGCAATCCAATCTCCAGGCACAATTTTTAGCTCCACACTCAGTCCGCGCTACTAGTTGCGATCCAGTCGACTATGTGGAGACTTAAGAGGGCACCGCTCTCCAGGTGTCACAGGTAGACAGTGTGGGACCCTCATAGGAGATCTTTGATGTCCCTGAGATCTCCAAAAGAACAGGGGGCAAGCCAACAAGCCCTTAGAGAGCACACTTCAGGGTGCCACACAGCAGCAGGTAGTCAGCCCAAGCCAGCCACTATTCAGGAAGGGCGCACGGTCCCTTTCAATGGCAGTAATCCTCCTTGTGCACAACAGGTTCCTTTGGCAGTATGCACCACGCAGTTCCAGGTTCTCTGGTTCCATGTCCCCACAAGTGTATCGCTGCCCTGCTGAAGTATGGCACCAGTATACTCTAGTGTGCCTTTGAACTGAAGTTGGGGATAGTTCAAAGGATCTCCCTTTGAACCACAGATGCCTCCCCTAAATTTTAGTCCTGTCTGCCATGAGGCCCTGGAATGCAGATCTTAATCTTTAGTGAGGCCATGATCTGGCTCCAGAGGCCAAGTGTCAAAGCCGCTTCCTCCAATCTATCCAGCCAGGCCCATAAATGGCAGAGGTCTGTCGTTCCAGTTGCATGCCCAATTGTTTTATAGCGGTCGCTTGAGAATGCCCAGATGTGCTCCCCCAGCCTCCAGTGTGGACTGGAGTTAAGCTAAAAGGCACACGGAGTTTTAGAGCAGAGAAATGCCCACTTTCTAGAAGGCTCCCTCAGGGTTGGCTAATAATTGAGAAAGGCCAACCTAAGCATGATACATGTTTGATGGGCTATTCCAGTGGGTGGCACCATCAGTGCTGCATCCCACTGCTAGCCAGTGTTGTAACCCCCCTGGGTATGTGGTGTACTTTTTACAGGGCCCTCACAGGTACGACACCTAAACCAACCAAGTAGGCACCCATTCCTGGCATGTGTAGGAAGGGCAAGTGCACTTTCCCACTTCCGTACAGTGAAAAAGTACCCAGAGTCCTACGGTCATGAAAAGAGAGATGGTAAAAAACCAGGAGGATAAAAAGTTTTAGGGAAACCCCCCTAAGAAGGGCCATGTCCAACAACTACCCAGCCAGCTCAGTCTCACAGGAACCTAAGGCTCTGGCCATACTTGCAGAGGCGGGGCTGAGGACCCTGGGAGAACTATACTGAGGAGGGACGTTTATAACATTAGATGAGATGTCCCAGCAGCAGTGCCAGACCCCGCTGTTGATATTCACCTATCATCGGCTGCGGGAGGCTGTGAGAGCACTCTATCCACAATTCCCAGACCAACTACCCACAAAGGGGGCACTGCAGACATTACTTACACATAACACACATAAGAGCCTTATCACCAGGCTATATAATGCCTCTCAGACAGACAAAATGATGGCCCCTAGCGCCGTGATAGAACAGTGGAATGCCCTAATGGGGGGATCCCACTCTCTTTAGAGGACTGGGGATTTTGCTATGCGCAGCCAGGCCAATTCACCTCCAACTGCAAATTAAGGATTATATATTTTAAGTATCTCCAACAAATGTACTACACTCCCCTTCAACTGTATAAATACTGGCTCTGCGAAGACACAAAATGCGCCAGATGCCATGACACAGATGCAAATTTCTTACATTTAGTTTGGGTCTGCGGCTTAATACGCTGCTTCTGGGTTCAGGTGTCTTAGGCTCTGTCTGAATGGGGATGGAGGTGGCGGCATGCACCTCCCACAAGTGTCTCCTTGGTCTAGTCAAGTGACTACAGCCGGCCAACCGAAGGTTGACGATAGCTATGCTGTTAGCAAAGAGGAGGGTGGCTATAAATCGGGGGAAAAGAGCAGCTCCCACTTACCACAAACCTTCTGACATCGTCTGCTGGGTCCTAATCTGACATGAACACTATGAACTCTTATCCACATAACACAACAATAATGAATCTAACTGTATTGTATGTATGAATGCATGACAAAACCACTGTACAAGCTGCAATGATGACATGATGACACTGGTGTTGCCTTTGTTCTGTATAATTGACAACTTTAATTAAAAATAAATTACAAAAAAAAGAAAGAAGTAGCATCCTTATTGTCCCACATTATTAAAAGACGTCTCCTGTTGTCTTCATTTATCCTCAAATGAAAAAAGTGTGGTCTTGTTAATGAGAAATAGGTTTCTCCAAAATCTTATAATAATGTTCAGGCTGCCCTGCAGTTCATATTTGCACCACTGACAATACAGACTAAAATGTAAATAAAACATCAAAAATCTATAGTAAATTCTTCTTCATAGATGGGTCTAAAGATGTAATCATAATTATATTATACAGAATTTATTGACTGAGTATCACATGAAAATCCCCTTTTTTGATGCTTACTTATGTAATGAGTACTTTTAACAGTTGTAATTAGTGTTTCATCAATAATTTGTCTTCTACCTTGGGTGGTAAATACCAAAACTAATGAAGACATTTGTTGGTACATGCCCTATGCACACATAATGAACATACCTAGAGACACTCTTACACAAATTTAGTATCATCTCCCATGGCTTGAATTCCATGAATTTCCCCACACCAGAGTGCCATTTGCCACACATTTAGTTATGGACGTATTAGTCTTTGGTATTTCCCTCCATCTCATAGTTGTGGCAATATTGTATCAACTTTTTGAGTTTTTGGCTTCTTGAAGAAATCTCTTCACCCTAGTGGAAGTTCACATCTACCTAGACATATGTCAAGAAATGTGTAGCTTTTATTGTCACAGATTTCGTTGGAACCCAGAAAACCTCCTTCATAAATGTGTGACAAAAGAATTAGGTGGCTGGCTTTGAGCTGTTGGAAAGGGCAGCCTGATTTTAGGGTTAGGTTCCATAAATGCAATATATGCTTATCCATATATTATTAACATGGAGAGTCTCTTACTTTAACCATAAGGTCTGCAGCGAAGGCTTGTAGGCACAACAAGGGTCCTGCGTGGTCCAGTTCACAGTGGTCAGCTGGACCTTCTTGGAGTGATGAGACCTTTCGCTTTTTGTGTCCTTGTAGTAGGAAATAGGAGGCCAACCACATTACCTTGGGTGCTGTAACGAGTTGAATCTTTTTCCCAGACTGGGAGCCTTTGAGCTTTTTCCCGGACTGGGGAAGTCTTCTTTCTTCAAGATGTTTTCCTGCCGGTCCAGGAATGTTTCTCAGGAGGTGTTGGTGAAGTGCCAGGATATCTTGTGCCCGAGTAAATGACTGGATAATTCTCTAGACCCAATTCTGGCTACAGTCTTGCAGAAATTCAACCTAAGCAAATCCTTTTTCAGTTTAAAGAAAACGGAAAAGCTTCCCAATATCCCACGACCAAATAGCCCCAGCCATCTCCCAGGTGTAGGAGCCTTGCCTTCATCTATCCACTCCTCTATGTAGATTTCCCTCTTTCCACGTTCGATCTTCTATGAACACTGGCAGAAAGTTGAGGGTGGTTCTGTGAATCAATGGTTGCAGTTTCTGAAAGGGCCTTTCAGCATTTCCACCTCAAAGGAAGAGCAGGGAAACTACCCCTTGTGTCGCCAGGTGTTTCTGCTCTCCTTCCAGATGTATTATCCCTGCTATGTGGTGACTGTTAACACCACTCCTAACTTCCTACTGTAATAGGCAATCTGTTGTCTTTCACAAGGACGAATTGTTACGAGCCAGCCAGGGATGCATATTTAGTGTCTGGAAAAGAACTGTGAGGTAAAGTAGCTCTAACCAGTTTAGTTTCAGAAAGCAAAAAGTAAATTTTTCTGAAGTTCCTTATTCTAGAGAGTTACTCAAATTTCATCAGGGAATTAGATTTGAAAATGAAGAGAAAAATAACGACTACTCTAGTGTTTTTTCCATACCCAGATACGAAAAGGATTTAACTCCCAATTGGGCTGTTCTTAGTAAATGCACTCTAGCCTACATTGTGAAAATAGTTTTCTGTAATTGTTCAGTAAGACGGCATACTTTTCTCAAAGCCTAGTATGCCCATTTCTCTATAGTAAGGATCCAGCTCCATGGGCTTTCAAGTCAGTCTTTAAAAGCAACTTAACTAATATACGAAATACTTTTTCTCCATGGCAAAAGGCACTTTTCAAGCAGTGGGACCAGCTTTGGAGGGATATCCCCAAATTGTATAGGAGAATATCCCAATGTGAAAATGCATATAAACTGATGACGGGGTGGTATTATACCCCGACCTGCTTACGCACTCTACCCAACCGCCTCTCCACTATGCTGGAGATGGCAATGGGCGATTTCCTCCATATCCACTGGTCCTGCCCCCTTAAAGCAACCTACTGGAAAGAATTCCTGAGCCATATAAAATGGGTTGTGGGCTACCTGCTTCCCGATTAGTTCAACACAGTGATTCTGGGCATTCGCCCTCTGACATAGCAAGCCATGACACATTCTGACTGACACCTCTAGCCCACAAGCTGGCGGCGGCCAGACAGCTAATTGCTCTTCACTGGAAGAACGCGTTCACCTCGTCGATAGCCCAGTGGTTCCAATGACTTTGGCATGCATTGGCCATTGAACGTCTGTCCCATAGGGTGTCCCACACCGAAAAGAAGTTCACACACACGGCAGCCTCTGATAACTTACTTCACCCGCTTAGAACACTCCTGCTTTATGCACCCTAGGCTTAAAGCCCTAAAACTATTTGACTAACCCCGCCATCACCGAGACCCCCACTGAAATCCAAGGTGCCTTAGCCTCCCCATCTGAACAAAATGTTCCCAGCTATGCTTCCGCTCTTCCCAACACCTTAGCCTGAGATGTCTCTGCATCCTCACTTCTGTGACAATCCATAGTCATGCATACCCTCTACAATGGCCCTCACTACGTTTAGAGTTGTTATGTTTCTGTCTTACTCTGATCCTGGGACTGGGCTCCCCCCCTTCCCTTTGCGGTGTATTCAATTGCAAAGACTCCTTATAAAGTCACCCCATGGCAGCCGTATTAAGGGGCCTTGACTGTACCCTTGGGATAATGAACATTTGGTCTGATGTCCTGTTGGCTTCTTCACTTCTTGCATAACTCTATCAATGCCATTAATTGGATATGTACACCTGTGAATGCTTTGTTCTACTATGTTTTCATGTCTTTGTCTGTTTTCAAAATCTCAATAAACAGATTTCAAACAAAAAAGGCCTCTCTCTTTGCCTTATTACTCTGCAGTGCTTTTAAACTGCAGCCCAGCCAGAGCACAATGGTGCTTTTTGTAAGGGGACTGCAACAAACATGTTGACCTTTCTTACAGTAATGAATGCAAGCCTGTCTTCACTTAACATACTTGCCACTTTGGATCGCCTCCCAGCCAATATTTTCCCTAGTATTATATTATCAACGTTAATCAAATACAACGCTCAATAGAAAGAACAGCACACTAAATCTTTACCAGGGCTTGAGAGTACCATTGTAGCCTTCTACCTCATAGTTGATGTCAATATACAACAGGGATAGCAGTTACATACTTCTAATAATTTGAGGGTAATATGACTAAATCAGTTTTATAAAATTCAACCCCACGTAATCCTATCAATATCCAGGAGTGGGTTCAAGTTTTTGTTGAAGTACCATACCCACTCATATCATGAACACCACCCCACCTATAACATCTTCAAACATAGTTAAAAACATGTTCATAAAGAGACATCTTAATAAACAAAGTGGTCAATATAATATACTACCAGTACTCCTCTGATTCCTTTTTTGCGCTCTGAACCAATTTACAAGATTGCAATCTAACTGTAATGGGTTTATTTCTCTCAAATGATCAGATGAACTTGTATGTAATCTATGCGTTCACAGTTGACACTTCTCCCCAAGAACAATCATTCATCTCATTTCCCAAGAACTGTGACCTTGATTGCCTCCCACAACGTGGCCGTGAGTGACTCCCACAACACGGCCCTCAATCCACCAGCCCCTCGACACCTGTCAATCTGATATTGCTCGATATTTCTCTCTTCCAAATACATCATCTAGTAATGTTTTACTTTTTAGTTGCTTTGTGGGCATCTGGGGTGTCCTAACTAAAGGCTAGCTATTTAATTTTTAATTGTGCTGCCCCAATGCGGCAAAAAGTATGAACAACTATCTCATATGTGGGAAGGAGCAAAAGAAGTAACCAGGTGTTTTGCCACTTCTAGTAAGGCCAGGCGTTCGTCATTTTTTTTTTTTAAGAACCATAGAGGTTCTGCAGTGAGGTATTCTAATGATTTTGTTATCTAGTCTAGAAGTAAGGTACATCCCCAGGGCTGTAGTTTCAGATAAAGCAGCAGGCGCAGTCAGTTAGAATGCAGGGCCTGATGGTGCAAATCAAGTTACCAGCATGGCAATCCTTCTTCTCTTAGCTTCAAGCAGCAGATCTGAGAGGCTCTGAACCTCTCACATATTTATTCAGTGTACTCTGGGGTCAAGCAGGAGAGCACTCCTGTCAAAGGCGCAAGGCAACAGCCCAGAGCATGACCACTTCCTTCAAAGTGTGGCATTATCTTCTCCCAGAAAGCACTATTCCTCCAAAATTCAACATGGCTGAAATCTCAGCAGAGGAGTGAGAACTAGCTAAACCAACCACCAGTATGGCTCATTTCCATAGCTCTCCTCCGCCTAACATCTGCAAATTCCTGCCTTAAGCCTGCTATCTGACTGGGTCAGAGGGAATAGGGGTAGATGGACCTGGCATTCCGTGCCTGTCCTGTTCCTCCTTTGAAGCTTCATGCTTTATGACCCCCTCCCCCCTGCGCTTTGGCATTCCTGTGTAGCAGAGCTCTCTCCAACAGATAACCTCTCCCCTGGTGAGTCACTTATCACTTTATTAAAGCAGCCTGGCTAAGCCTGTTAACTCGGACCAATCAGGGAAGAGGGCAGAAAGGCGGAATTTTGGCTTACAGACAAAAAAAGTCTTATACATTTTTGATATACTTTAGGATAAAATCAACAATGGCATATTATTGGATTTATCAATACCATTCTGCTAAGTCCTTGAATTATATATTATTTAATTCCTAGCAATAGTTATGCATTCATAAACTATTGTCATGTTATCCTATGGGGCTAGGCATCTACAATGGGGAAACTGCAATGTGCAATGTCTCCATCATCAGGGCATATAAAACATCTTTTATAAGGCCCCTGCTTATAGTCACAGGACCCCACACACCCACCCTGGGGAGACCCTGGGGGTTCTGAATATGCAAAAATCAGGCAGATCTACACTCCACAGTGCTCCTAGCACCTAAGTCGATTTTGTGAGGCACTTTACTACAATGTGGAAAAGGAAATGTGCAATTTCTCTATCCCCAGGGCATATAAAATCTCTTTTATAAGGGCCCTCCGAATAATTACATGACCCCTCCCGCCCCGCAACCCTGGGACACTTAGGGGAGACCCTGGGGGCACCTACTATGCCAAAATATTGTCGATTACTTTGTAAGTGCCCCTACCACCAAAGTCGAGTTTTCAGTGAATCTACTTTTAAAAGCAGTGCTGAAACACAGAGCTGCTTTTAAAATGACCTTAGGCACTCAGCAGTGCACACATGCAAGTGCAGAAAGGGCTGCTGGCCTCTAAACTGCCATGCCGTATTATATACTAGGGACTTAAAAGTAGTTTTAATCCCCCTGCCCTATTGTCTACTACGGACTTATAGGGCATGTCATGCCAATTGTATGTGTACCCTAACTTATAGTGTACTCTGAGTGTGTGTGTGTTTTCAATTGTGTTGTTATACATCACACTGGCACTGGGCCTGGTTAGACAGAGCCCAGGGACAGTCAGTCAGTTACCACCAGTACCAGTCAGCAAATAATGGGGTGTACAGGGCACACAGGATGACTTTGCAACATGTACTAGCTATGAATCTCCTGGGTAGAGATCAACCAGCTAATAGTCAATCAAAATGCAGCATTTTTGGTAGCATACATCTATCTGATTTACAATCCAATGTATAAATTAATTGTGGTAGAATCACTGGTAATAATGAACTGTTGAGTTCATGAAATATCCCCATTCAAGACCATATCAAAACTACAGAAAAGTGTACTTTTTCTAAATCTGTACATCACCTTTGCATGACAGAGAGGGACTGATCAAAAACGGGCATCGTATAGATCATTCTTTGCTCAGGAGGTGCTATTTTGTATCTGGATCCCCTGAGTGTGGTGATATCAAGCACGTATACATTTTTCAATTGGATTTGAGAGTAAACCAGACACAATGGCGGTCAGTTTCAGAAAGTGAGGCGGACACATTACTTTGGGATCCCTGTCTTTGATCACCTATTTTCACACCAGAAGCATGTGTAAACATGCCAAAACCATACATGTCTAAATGCTACATTCCCAAGGTGCTACATTGGTGAGTGGTAAACCTCCCTGCTCCTGTTTATCTGGTTTGTATACCTGAAGTGCCCTGGCCATTGTGAGTAATGTGTCAGAAAACCACACCCCTCCTTGTGCATGGATGCATCAGCAGGGAAGAGTGAGCCAACTGGCCTCCTGAGGAAAATGCTACTAAGCAAGTGTAGTTTTTTTTTTTTTTTTTTTAAAAAGGTTCAATGTTTTCACAGTCGCAAAACCATAACAAGCTTTTTGTGTTTGCTTCAAAATATTTCACAAAAGACTGTTTTTTGCTGTTCGCCTGCTTCACATATTAAGAGATCAGTGGATGAAATCAGGAGTCATAAATCTATTTTCATCTGTCTCCTACTAGAGGAGGAGGTTCCACCTCGCTTGCAGATAATAGATGCTGCCTCTGAGTATTCCTTTGTATTCTACATATGCCTTATCCCTCCATTTAGTTGGAAAATAACCCTAGAAATGTATCGAGACATAGTATAACTATTTTCTGATTGGACAAACCACAAATATATTCCTTGTTGCCCTACTTTGAAGAGCCATGAGGTCCTGCTGAAAATGCATTTCCAATGGGATTTGTTTGGCCTGGAAAATCTGTAAAGTTTACATTTTGTTAAATAACCCTCCTTCAGGATGCTCTTAGTTAGAAAGGAGCCCCAGTATATTGATCTCTCAGAGTTTTCTGGCTATATGGATACCGTTATGCATAGGAGTTCCGGTCAGAACCAGAACTGCCCCCCTCCTAGTAATTCTTCGAACACCATCAAATCCAAATGTATTTATTTCATACAAAGTTAATAAAAACAATTGCATGTATGAATATACAAAAGTTAAAAGTGACATTATAAGGTTATCACGAACAGCATTTGAAATTGGATAAAAATAGCCTCTGCCAGTAAGAGCCTTTATATAGAACCTTCCAGTTTCTTTTCAGCCGAACACAGGCATTTCACCATACATATTCAAGCTGGTATAATTCGCTTTTAAAACTTTGATCACAACTTGTCTACATGAACGAATGCGCATTTGATTAAACAATTGCTTCTCTTTTATTGAGGTAGAGAAAATGCAAACATGAATGTTGGTCTTCTCAGCTTGATTACAAAGTCTACAGTTATTGGTCCTTAGCTTACATCATTTTGGAATCAAAACCAGCATGGATAATCCACCAAATCGATATGCCATGACCTTATTTTTTAGGACTTTTGTAGACCATGTAAACCCCAGCCATCAAAGAACTGTTCCATGCTCTTGCTCCTATCAGACGCATCTTCACTCCCCTCGCTCATGTGTCACACCTCTGTTCACTCTCTCATCGGTTGAGGGCCTCAGTTCTCTGCTTCCAACTTGTGCCTTAGTCCTCTTCCTGTTCAATGCTTTCCTCTGTATCCTCCCTCATCCATCATGAGCCCTGGTCCCCCTCTCTCACTTACCTTGTACCTCAGGTATTCATCTTGATACTTGCATACCTCACATCCTCTTTGCACCTCACTTTCAACACGTTTGTGCCGCCTTCTCTCATTTACTGATAATTTGCGGCTTAGCTCTAGGTCGACTTCTTGCTCATATGGTTTAGCTTCACTCCCCTCTCATCTGGCTGCCTTCTCTCTCTACTTTCATCAGCTGGGTACTTAATTCTCTAATTTTTGGATGCCATGTTAACCTAATTCATCATTCAACTTATGTATCAGTCTCTCTCTTGCCAGTCTTTGCCTTGGTGAAATTTCTCAACTGCTGAGTGCCTCAGTCCATTCTCTTATTTATCACTTATCTCAGTTTTCCCTGTCATGCTTCTTGTACCCCATTCTGCCTCTCAGACAATTGTGCGTCTTTGCTCCCAGCAATTACTTATGCATCTTGGTAACCTCTCATCAATTATGTGCCACAGTCACTGCTCGCATCCACCTTGTTCCTGGGTTCGCCCACAGAACCTTTTGCCTTGTTCTCACTTTGTTATCTCATCAAGCTTGTGCCTTACTTTGCTCTATATATCAGCTTGTCTCTCACCACCCTCTCTTATCCAGCTTTTGCCATCTCTTCTTGATAGTTTTGCTCAACCTTTATGTACCTCAGCCCACTTGCTTATCCATCATATGCATTGTTTTTTTAATCTTATATTTTTGGACATCTACCTCGTTCATCTTGTGCTTCTTTCTAATGTCTCATGCATCATTCATCATCTTGCATGGTCCCCTCTCTTATCAGTCTTGCTCTTTACCTCCCTGATAATTAAATGTCGCACCTCTCTCTCATCATCTAGCTAATGCCTCGCTCCCCTCTCTCAGCATTAATCTGGCTCAGTCCACCTCTCATTAGTCTTGTGTCATGGTCCTCTCCATCATCCTTTATTACTATTCCCACTTCTTGTTACTGGAACAGGATGAAATGGGGCACAGCAGTGTCTTCCACCATCCTGTAACTGGACTACAGTGGACAACAGTGCAGTGGGGGTGCAGCACATGGCTAAGCTCCATCCCACATCAATTTAATTTTTATTGTTGGGTTTAGAAGGAGTGAGATTGGAGCTTGGAGACCCCTTCCAGATCTCTTCATATATGACCATCTGACTTGAACTATCAAATTGAAAATGGGATTAGGGGCAGGCAATACATCATGACATGCTGTGTGCCATGCATTTTCCTGCCAATTTTACCATTGTTGTTAGGGGAGGATGAGAGGGCATAGCATAAATCATGCCAGATCTGACCAAATAAATAAGCATGATGATCAGGAAGGGAATAGATTGAGACTGCTCCAAGTCCCTACCCAACTCATTCCTCATCCTCAGATCCCACTACCTACTGCCCTACAGACTGTGGCGGTCGCTGGAAAGGGCTTATCGCACCACCTTCCAATATGGCCTAGTATGCCATTAACAAGAATGCAAATTCGTAGTTGGACAGTGAGGAACTGAACAATTACAGTCCCTCCCAATACTACCCTCTCAGATACATTATATTTATGGATAGGGTCTCAGGGGTGGGCAGCCACCCCCACATTCCCTGCCACCCCCACATTAAGTGCCACCGCCTTCCATCCCATCAACTGAAGACCAGATTCAAATTGGCGGTTGTGGCTTGGAAAGAGCAGAGGTTAGAGATGATATTTGAGATTTTACATGATTAAACCATGCAGAAAGTAAAAGAAGGACTAGGAACTACTGAAAGAAAAAGATTTGTACAAGATACTAGTCCAAAGTCTCAATGCATAGAACCTAAAAGTTCACGGATGTAATACACAGAATCTAAACCTTCACAGAGCCTCTTAACTATACAGCTAAAGAACTGCTGCTTTGATGACTATTTAAAGGCTTGGTTTTTTTCAGTAACCCAAACACAATAAGCTTTTTTGTTCTCAGTCCACATAAAAAATTTAAAAAATATGCTTGGTTTAACACAAAAAGGTTACTTTAACTCAATTTACAACTCACCACATATCTAGAGCCCTTACATAAAAGCTGTTTAAGTCTACGGAAGTGTGTGGGTTACGGTCTCATCCACCTTGAGGTGACATGTCGGTTTTCAAGTACTGTTGACAGCCTAACAAATCTGGTCTGCAACTATGGTGAAGCCATTGGGCGTGCAAGGAAAACAGTCAAAGGTCTCAGAACCAAATTACTTCTAAGTATACTGTTAAAACAACATCAACCCCACATTCTTAACAACCAAATACTCCCTTAACAGGTAAAGGAGCATTGTATCAGGGCAGGAGCAGCATGGCTACTCCAGGTCGAATCCTGTTTATCTTAGAATTCTGTGACAGAAACAAAAAAGCAGCATCATTATCTCTTGCCATGCAAAGTGAGGCAGAAGAGCAGTTAATGCCAATTCACGGAGTTACTGAATTGTCACACATCACTATCTTAATTTATATATTATTGAGAATGGTAATTTTGTTTAAACAGGTTTTTGATGTATCCAGTATTTATTATTGTGATATTGAAATAGCACCTTAAGTGAGAATTCAACTAATGATTTTTCTTTAGTGCAACACTTCCATCACAAACAACCTTGTTGTTCCAAACACTTTCCTTCCATTTATGTGCTTAAGCAGCATGGTGCTTGGTTATTTTGAATGCAGTATTTACATTGTCTCATCTTTCGATGCCTGGCTCCTAAATAGGCTCTTAAGCAAAAGTTGACAAAAACTAAATTAAATATGAAATATTACTTACTTCTTTTGCAATCTTTAAAGCTTCTTTGTTTCTCCGATAAAATATTTGTTTATATTCATCCATCCAGACCTCAGCAAGGCGGACTTCATTGCGAGCAATTACTTGTGTGCCTTTGGGAAAGGTATGTGGACTCTTGCTGCGAAAAACATGTCCCACAACACCACACGGTAGGATCTCCAAAGTACCGCCACACTGCCATACCTGATAATTTACAAAAAAAATGCTTTAATACATGACACATAACCTGTAATTCATACAATATAAGTTTATTTTGTGCCTAAAAGAAAGCTGTTGTTTAAAACTGTTACATAAGTAACCGAGTGACACATACTGAATACTACTTTTTTTACAGCCTCCAATCCATAAAGACACTATATACAATCATTAATAGAGTTTATAACAGGCTAGAGGGTGCCAGGCAAGATGGCCGCAATTTAGTGCAGCTCCGTCCGGCTGATCCCTTATCCGCCTAAGATCCGATATTTCTAGAGGCATCCACGCTTCCTGCTTGCCGCCCTGCGTGGAGTGCCATCTCCGATGCGGTTTGGGTCCGAGAGTGTGGCTGGCGAGCGCTGTGGTGCGTGGTAATCCGGCGAGGATCGCTGTACTCGCCTCGCTGACAAGATGGCGGCCTGAGCTGTATGTGGGAGCAGACTGCCTGACGAACAGCGCCCGGAGGTGACGAGAGCCGCGAGCCCGCGGTACCTGTGACTGGATCCAGTGCCCTCCTGGTGATTTGTGCTGCGCTCCGGTGACGGTGGTGCATGGGCGCTTGGGGCTGCGGCCGGATTCGAGGCAGCCCGCGTCCTCATCAAGCGGCAGCCTGCTGCAGACCTGACGCAGCCTTGGTGCTCTCGTGGAGCCTGGAGGTGGCAGAGGGGCCTGTGCCCGGTCATTGGACCCTGAGGAGGACAGCTGCTGGCGCCCGCTGCGGGCTGCGGTAGGTTGGTGCGGCCCAGGCTCTGGTCCGTGGCTGCGGAGGGGTGGGGGTGGGCCGGGGCTCTGGGTCGTGGCCTGCTGGCTGTGGCTTGCGTGCGCGGCGTGAGTGGGACTGTCTGCGTTTCGCCGCTGCCCGAGTGGAGAGGAGGCGCCTTTCACCCTTGAAGATACCAGAGTGCTGTGATTGCGGGGGTGACTGCTGTTTTGTGGACCGCTCCCCCCCGCCTTGGATATTGCTTTGTGCTTGCTGTGGGGGCCTGCTTCTTTGGGACATTGCCCCGTGTGACTCGCTGCCTGGCAATAAGTGGCGGGGTGAACTATTTCGCTGTGTTGGCTGGCTCTGGGGGGGGGTCTGCTGAGATTGCGGCCCCCAACTTATTGTTGCTGGGACATTGGTCTTCACGGTCCATTGAACTGCGCATCAGAGTTCAGGAGGGGAGCTCTCTCTGCCTAAGTACAGTGCTTATTTGTGATTGAGGGCGGGGGTCCGGTCGCCTCCCCGTGCTTCTGTGGGTGTGAGGGACTGCCCATTGCTGTCTATTTGCGCCTGACTGGGAGTTTGCCTCTGCAGCCATTATTCTTGAACTGCCTGTTCCAGTTGCTTTCCTCCTGTTTTTGGGGCCTGCTGGGGGACTTCTCCACTGTGTTTAATTGCTGTCCTGTCCTGCCACGCTTTCTGCTCCCAAGGAGTTCCGCTGTCTTGTCCCCGACTGTTGATGAGTTAGCGCAGGCATATCTTTCTTGCACTTTTGGGGGGAGTCTGCTGCTCTGGAGTATTGTCTGGGCTGGAGTTACTCACCGGCATCTTTACTATGGGGAAACCAGATAAGCTACAGCCCCGCCTCACGTTCGAGGCGCGAAAGTCAGGTAGGGCCCAGCAAAAAGCGGACTCTGACTCTGAGGCGGATGGACAAGGAGATAGCCCGCCTAATCTGGAGTCCACGCTGCTGGCGATGCAAAAAAGTCTCCAGGCTATAGAGGGCAGCATGGTGACTATTAATCACAGGCTGGATCATATGTCCTCACAACTGGAAAAGCAGTCTGCGAGGGTGGGAGAGGTGGAGCAGAGGGTCTCTAATACTGAAGATGGACTCAGTGAGGTGACTAGTAAGGCCCTCAATATGGAAAAGATACTCGCCCTCATACAGGCCAAGAATGAGGACTTGGAGGCCCGGTCTAGGAGGAATAATATTCGCATTACGAGCCTGCCTGAGTTGACCAACACGGGGAGAATGGAGCATTTCATTGAGTCCCTACTCACGGACATCTTTGGCTCCAAACATCTATCCTCCATGTTTGTAGTGGAGCGTGCCCACCGCTCTTTGGCGGCGCGCCCAGTCCCTGGTGCCCCGCCTCGCCCCATCATAGCTCGGCTATTAAACTATCGGGACAGGGATGCTATTTTATGGCTGGCCAGGGAAAAGGGGACCATCAGTCATCAGGGGAACACTTTGTCTTTTTTCCCCGATTTTACTGTCGCAGTTCAGGCTGCGCGGCGTGAATATGGTGCTGTCAAGAAATTCCTCCAGGCCGAACATATTCCTTATGCCATGCTGTATCCCGCTCGTCTTCGAGTGGGGTCTGAGGGGAATTTCAAGGTCTTTTCCACCCCGAGGGCAGCGATGGAGCACGCCAAACAATTGAAGAAGCAGCGGCGTGGGGCCGAACACGAACATGGGGAGGAGGACTGAGGACAATATGTGCAGGCTCTCATTCTGTTTGTTATGTGCCCCTCCTGATGGTGGGATTTGTACATTTGAAAAGCTGCATGTGTATTGCCCTCTACATGGATGGGTGCGACAAGTCTTAAATTGATGTCTATTGGGGGATGCCGTATGTTTTAGTATCCGTTCAGGAATTGTAACACAGGTACCAGACCTGATCAGCCACCTCCTACGAAGTGGGAGGGTAGTAGCACTCTGACGCCCCCTATATGGGAGATCCCCATACTTTGCTATTTTGTTTTTGTTGTATTGGGGTTTGTTTTAACATTTCAGGGATGGCTTTGGCACGTTGGGGGAGCCGAAGTGGGTGGGGGGACTGTGGAGGGGTGGGGATTGGGGTTTTGTGGCATGTGTTGCGAGTAATATGTTTACACCTTGACAATGGGTGCTGTCTGATTGATCCCATAGTCTTTTTCTCTAATAGCAGATACTCTGACGGATGGGCAGTACGTTAAGGTTCCTTACTTGGAATGTGCGTGGCCTTAATGGTCCCAAGAAGATTCGCACTGTGATTGCGTGCCTCGATAGGTTAAATGTTCAGGTCGCCTTATTGCAGAAGACCCACCTCACTAAGGTTTCGGAGAAAAATATCGGTACGAGATGGGCTGGATTGCGGGTAGCCTCCTCATACTCTTCCTACTCACGGGGGTGATTCTTGTTAAGAAGGGTATTCCCTTTCAAGTGCAGGGCACCGATGTGGATGAGCAGGGTCGGCTGGCTATTGTACATGGGATGATTGGAGGCATGAGTGTTCTTTTGGTGAATGTTTATGGACCCAATGTGGATGATCACTCCTTTTTTGACGATGTGTGGCGCCGAGTCTCCACATTTCCCGCTGGGGACATTATCTGGGGGAGGGATTTTAATACTTGCTTGGATGTGACTGTGGATAGGGAGGGTACTGGGGTGCCGAGACACAGGTTCTCTTCTGACGCCCTTCTGGGAATCATGGAGGCTGGCAATTTGCATGATATCTGGCGCATGCGGCACCTTGGCACCAGGGAAAATACCTTCATTTCCACTGTGCATGGTACTTGGTCCCGCCTGGACTACTGGCTCTTATCGGAGACTGTGTGTCCCTGTGTGGTTGAGGTTCAACACTTGGCCAGAACTCTGTCTGACCACTCCCCCGTACTCCTTGAGTTACAGGTGCCCGGTTATGCTAGGCCCCCTTTCTCTTGGCGGTTGCAGCCCTCGTCTCTGACCGATCCGGTGTTTAAACACACTGTTGGTGAAGCTATTCATAACTATTTCAAGGAAAATGCCGGTACGGTTGAAAATATGGGTGTCTTGTGGGAGGCCTTTAAGGTCACGATTCGAGGGGTGTGTATCGGAGCACAGGCTGGGGTTTTAAAAGATCTGCGGCGTAGGATTAGTAAGCTTGCTGCGGAAATTGCCGCTTTGGAACGGGAGTATGTCCAGAATCCTGCCCCTGCACTCCAATCCAGGCTGCGTGAGCTCGTATCGGAACATAACGCAACGGTGGACCAGGAAATGGTGCATCGTTCTCGACGGAGCACTGCTCGATATTATGGGGAGGGGGGGGGCGACCTAGTCGCTCGCTGGCTCAAAAATTGGCAGCTCCGCGTAGTCAGGCTCACATCACCGAACTGCCAGATGGGGAGGGAGTGGCACATTATGACACCTCAGGGATAAGTGGGGTGGTGCTGGACTTTTATTCCGCCCTGTATGGGAAGCAAACTTCTCCGCCTGCCGCTGAAATCAATGCATATCTGGAGGATGTGGCCCTGGGGTGGTTGTCCTCAACACAGCACGAATATATCACGCAGCCCTTTGATGTTGATGATGTTAAATTAGCTGTTATGTCACTCCCCACTTGTAAGGCGGCAGGATTGGATGGCCTCCCCAGTGAGTTTTATAAGGCTTATGTCGATGAGCTTGCGCCGTGGTTGCTGGAGGTCTATGCAGAGGCGTATGACTCTGGTGCCCTGCCTCCCTCCCTTACTGAGGCCCTCTTGGTGCTTCTTCTGAAGCCTGACAAGGCGGCGAACGTTTGTGACTCTTACCGGCCATTTTCTATCATAAACATCGATGCCAAAATCTTGGCGAAAATGATAGCTACTAGACTCCAGCCATTGGTCCCTCATCTTGTCCTTCCGGACCAATCTGGGTTTGTGCCCTCTATATCCACATCGCATAACCTCCGTACTGTTTTCTCTACACTACACTATTTTGAGCATGACTTTCAGGCAGTGGCGGTACTTCTAGACGCTGCTAAGGCGTTCGATTCTCTCCAATGGGAATATATGTTTACTATCTTGTTACGAATGGGCCTGCCACCGTTTTTTTTAAAGTGGATTCATCTGCTGTATACTGCACCACTGGCCCGTGTCCGTGTAAATGGCTGGGTATCTGACGCCTTTTCTATCCACTGTGGCACGCGACAGGGGTGCCCCTTATCGCCCATGCTATTTGCCCTAGCGCTTGAGCCGCTGGCGTGTATGTTACTTCAATGACATGCTGGGGCTGCACTGCGGTTTCGACAGCGGCCACTAGTGGCGTCATTGTATGCCGATGATATGTTGCTGTACGTCCGCGACCCTGCTACACATTTATCGGAATTGCTGCGAGAATATATCAGGTTTGAAAGGTATTCTGGTCTGGGCATTAACTGGGATAAGTCTGTGTTCCCGCTTACAGCTGGCACCAGGGAAATAGATCTGGAATTCCCCCTGAAGTGGTCGACTGACCCGGTGAAGTACTTGGGTGTGTGGCTGCACCGAGACCCGGCCGTCGTGATCACCGCCAATTATGGTAGAGCTGTCACCGCGATTACCGAAAAGGCCGAGCGCTGGGCTAGACTCCCTCTCTCTCTTGCGGACCGCATTGCGGTCATAAAAATGACCTTCTTACCCAAGCTGCTTTATCTTTTTATTAATATTCCCATTCGCTTGAATGTGGCGCTGTTTAACACGTTGCAGTCAACCTTGTTGTCATTTGTTTGGGGGGGTAAGAAGCCCCACTGTAGCTGGAGTGTGCTGGTTCAGCCGTTTGAGCGTGGCGGATTTGAGGCCCCTGACATGCGCCTATACTATTTATGTGCGCAGGCGCAATATGCGCATTTTTGGTATCATCCGCGGAAGTTCCAGCCCCATACGGCTATAGAGGCGGATTTGGTGCTCCCATTGCCTCTGGCTGCTGCGACCTTGACGGGTGGAGTGGGGTGTTCACGTGCGGAAATTAGTCCAGTACATTGTACTGCCTGGGCGTGGAAAGCTCTGGCTAAGCGAGCGAATTTGGAGTATTTATATGCTCCGACGCTGCCCCTCGCTGCACATCCTGGCATATCGGCGGCGCATGAGCCGGCGGCCCTGAAGGCGCTGAGTGACGTAGGGGTTAAACATCTGGGAGATTTGTATAGTAAGGGTCGCTTCCGCACATTGCTAGATCTCCAGGGTGGGCGTAAGGCTGGAATGATGCTGCGTTTCATGTATGTGCGGGTGCGCCAGGCTATTCGCGCGGTGTACCCGGCATACCCGGCTGAGCCGTGTACATTGTTGGCACAGCGGGCGGTGCTGGCGAGTGCTGCACGTAGGGGACTGATCCCCAAATTGTACAATGCGTCTCTGAGAGAGACTGATCTTGGCAACTCCCCTTCCTATAATAAATGGAAGGCCATTTTGGGCGATGCGTTCCTGTTGGAATCCTGGAAGTCTTGTTGTACATTAACTGGGCGCTTGACAGCGAACTGTAACCTCCGCCGCATTCATTTTAAATACATACACCAGCTTTATTATACACTGGTACAGCTGAGACGGTTTGGGTTGCGGGAGGATGCACGATGTGTGCGTAGTGGGCAAGCTGATGCGGACTTTATGCATCTTGCCTGGAGCTGCATGGGTATATATAATTTCTGGATGAGGGTCACGCGCATACTTACTGATATTGTTCTGGAAACTGTTGAGTGTGTGCCTGCTGGGCTGGGTGCAGAAGCTCAAACCCGGTAATAGACGGCTGGTAGCCATTTCTACTTTGTTCGCCAAGCGCGCTGTGGCACAATGTTGGGGAGCGAAAACTGTTCCGACTGTACAGCGGTGGCTTCACGACTTGATCTACTGTAGGGATCAGTTGGGTATATACGCTGAGGAGCTGCCTGAGGCCTCACGCCCAAAAGAGTTTTGGGCGCCCTTGACGGGGTACCTCCTGGGGAATCCAGACCTGCAGTGAGTTAATGTGCGATCTGAGAGATTTTGGTGTGCTGGGACTCAGACTTGAACGTGCGACATGATCTTTGTAATAATAAACTGTCATTGGGTGTATTCATTATAGGACACTATGCCGGGCTTTGGGGGGGAATGGGTGGCGGGTTGTTAGATGGGGTTCTATGGTTGTTTTGATATGTGACAATACGGAAATGTCAGCTTGTCTCAGAATATCGTATTCGATGCCTTATTTCCCCTGTCTTGGGGTATTGTATGATGTATATGTGCAAGCTGCTTAATAAACAGATTTAAAAAAATAATAATAACATAGTTTATAACAGCTGGAAAACACTTGAGCATGCCTCCAAAATCTGACAGTGTATAACATGATCCAACATAAATGTTCACTGAAACAAAAAGTAATCAATGATGGTATTACTTTAATGCCTTAATCCATTCCTTGGTTTAATATGACCACCAGTAGAAGACTGATTAAACTATTTTCGAATTGCCTGCTGAATTTAGAGCATGTGTTTATTACATTGGAAATAGAAGTAATTGATTCAGGGCATGTGTCGGAGTGGATGCTTCCAGTGGAATCCTGGCTCTGTAGTGTGTAGTTGTATTGCATCTCAGAAGCAACTGAAAGTAACACCTTTTATTGCACCTATTGAAACCTGACATCTACAGAAGGCTCTCAGATTCCACTGTAGGCAGTCACCAAATATTTCTCAAATATGTCAAATCCCTGATATTTATTTAGCCCACTTATCTTTAGCAGCTGTTGCCTTGGTATGTATTCCCTCTACTTGTTTAAGAATCTTTATTATTTGGGGTGGGCTATAGCCCACCTCAAGGAGTATTCACAACTCCTGCCAGGATGAACTCTCAAAGTCACTAAACTAACCAGAGCTTAAACATGTGGTAGCTTTGGCATAAGCAGTCAGGCTTAACTTCAGGCAATGTGTAATATATTTATGCTGTACCAAAACAGTAATAAAGTCAAAACACCAAACAATAACAATCCCAAACCGAATTAGAAAATTTAACTAACATTTATTATGTAAAATGAGAAAAATCCAAAATGTGGAACAGGGTATGAATTTTTAAAGTTAAAATAGCGCCAAAAATCGCAAAGTGCCAATGGTAGTCAATGATTGTAGTAGATCAGGACTTAGGCACGATGAAGTCCTGGTCGGATATACCAACCAGGTATGGCCCGGTCAGCGGTTTTACCTTGCAACTAAGACCTTTTTTCTGGAAGTCAAAATCCTTCAATGGGGCAATGCAGCAAGCTGTATCTGAGGAAGGCTTCAAAAAATCTGATAGGCGTTGGGATAGTATACTGTTGAAGTGCTAGTTTTGCCGGCAAAAGCTCAGAGCAGGAGAAATTCTAATTTCTTACCCAGGGAAATGCACTCGCCAGTCAGATACTTTTGGTCCAGTCAAGATTTTTGTCGTCTCTTTTTTGGGAGCTAGAAATTCTTCAGAGGAGCAAGGCTGCAGCTGTATCCAACGTTGAGATAGATTACTTCTCACCAAGAGACCACTAAATAGGATTTGCTGCTGCAGAGTGGAAGACATCAGATTTCTTAGTGCACTAAGGTCGCACCATTGACGGATAGCCTGGGTGGTTTGTCCTGGTCCTCCGGAGGTCTGGCAGTCCAAACATTTTCTAAACCCCAAGTTTTCAGGAGTGGTTAGAGAAGTCCAGTTAGACACAGCCAAGGGTCCCAGGACCTAAGGAACAGCATTTGGGGGTCAAGGCTCACTCCAGCAGAAACCACCAGCAGGGTCGGATCTAGTTGGTACTGCTCAGCTAGAAACTTCAGGCAAAGGCCTCTTCCAGGTTTTTGTAGCCTCATAGCCACATATGAGGTGAGCCAACTGACCCTTAGAGTCCACTTCTTTGTCCTGGGTACAAGAGAGCAGGTTTAGTCTTTAAGGGCTACTCTCAGTTCATAGATATAAGAGAAGGTCCAGTCCTCTTCTACTTTTCCGCAGGTCAACAAAATGTTCTGAGTAGGGTGCCTGGGGATGCTAAATTAATGTCTGACACTAGCTAGCGGGTGAGGGAGATTCCTAGCCCCTCCCAAACCAATGGGTAAAAGCTCCCATGGTTAAACACTTTTGCAGAAGTTCTTGTTTCCCCCTAATGTGAGTAATTTCACAGTGTTCCCTCACTACCAAAATCCAAGATGGGGAAACCCTCCTCCTCTTGACCAGAGCCTGTGTGTCCTCACAGAGGTGTGGCCAGATTGATGAGGAGTCCCCTCCCCTGTGGTCACTTTAAACCAGTTCTGGAGATAGCTCCAACCCCACACCACTGGGTTTGGTGCCTGCCTGACTGGGAGGACAAATGCTAGGGACTTTCCAGGTGTCACTAACATTTGCTTGTGACGGGGAGGCCCCTTTGAAGTAAATTCAGTTCCTGGGTACAGCCCTACTGGTCTTCCTGCAGGGAAAGAAAAAACACTTCCCCCCACACCCAAGCCATTGTCTCTGCTCTGGGAGCACGTTTCATACCTCATCAGGGCTAATCACGCACTGGACTACTGCTGGAGAGCTAAAACTAATTAGCCTCCACGTGGTTCAGGCAGAGAAAAGGTAACTTTCCTAAAGTTATTTTTCCTTAATATTTAATAACCATCCAACTTCACCAATAAGTTGATCTTATAATAAATATTAAAAAGAGAGGCTTAATCAGATTTCTAGTTGGTACCAAACTAGAGATAATAGAATTATTATTTAATCCTGCTTCCCATTATTTCCTATGGGCCAGCCAGAGCCTTCTTACAGTGGAAATGGCTTCTGAGTGCTATTTTCTGTAAGGACATATTAACTGTCCGACTTTTACACACCATGCATGCTCCGGTTGTGGGCTGAAACGTCTACATTGGGGTGACTTAATATTTGAAAGAAAGGTTTCTCCTGTCAAAAGGGGTTTTGCCAGGTCACACAGTCGTACACTGCAGCAGTCAGGCTGCACAGAGTAGGCCTGAAAGCCATGTTTGCCATGCTACTGTAGTGTATGGCACAATAGGTACTGCAGTCATGCACAACACAAATATTAAAACATTTCAGTGATTAAAATTGAAAGAAGTGAAAGTGAGCATGATCACAACAGTTCATAGCTGTAATTGAAAAAACATTAGCAAAATCAATGGTCATAAAGGATGTCATGCTATTGATGGCAATTAATAACGGGTTCTCCAATTTAATAATAATAAAAAAGGTTGCTTATGTTTTTTCCCTATCTTGCTTCCCAGATTTATATGGACTTTTAGTCATAAACCGGTATTTATGCTTCCTTGATTCTTGGACACACTATGCTCTCCTTTTAATGGCAAAGTTGCTCAGATGGTTTATTTATTTTAATTTAGACATACACTTAAAATTATCATCACTGGGAACATGACGTCCTTCTGGCTGCCTCTGTCTTGATGGTCCAGTCCACTGTTTGAAACAGGGGACCGAAAGGTGGCCTTAGCAGTTAACAAATTACTTTTGATATTTCAGATGCAGCAATGTGCCCAACCAGCAATTATGTTTGAATTTTTGCATGCTCTTTCTGTATTGTCCAATTGAACTTGGTGATGGGAGCTACGTGTTGTGGATTTTTCAGTGATTCCAAGAGCGATGTATATAATTTTGAACATAGAGCAAAATATCTCCTTATGGTTCACTATACCAAGCATTCGCAATCAAAAAACACACTGTGGGTTTACGTGATATGGTGAATATCCTTTTTACTCGGTAATATGCAAACTAAATTATGTAAAAAGATTATCCTTTAAAATCAACTGATGTACCTCTGCAGTAGAAGACAAAGAATTTGATGTTTAGTCTTAAGGCATTTAGTTCTCAGACTCAGGTTAGGAAAATATTTCCACTTGAAAGCCCTGTGATCTGCTACACAATTAACAGTGTCTTACATTCTTAGAGGTGCATTAACCATCCACCAATCTCTCGTTGACTATGTTTGACGCTGTACAGCACTCCACTGCCTTCTGTCTGTGTATATATATATATATATTTTTTTTTAATTCATCACTTGTCACTTTAAAAGGGTAAAAAAATCACTGCAGCGATTGTCATGTGATCAAGGCCCGAACGGGCCAAAACGCGTAATGGCAGACTAAAATAAACAGGTTATACTGCACTCATTGTGTGGTCCATGTCTGTTTTTGCTGAGGATCGGCAGAAGAAAGCAGAGAAACTGGATATATATATATGTGTGTGTGTGTTTTTATATATGCATATGAGTGTATATATATATACACACATACATATGTGTATATATATATATATATATATATATATATACATATATATGAAAGACCAATGCCCACTCAAAGCAAAAGAATGAGCCAGACATATGCTGGGACACACACCAGGGTTTATTCCACAATTGAAGCACGAGACATGCAGAAGTTCCGAAATTCAGGAAACGCCAGGCAGACGCATTTCAGCAAATATGCTTTCATCAGTGCCGATTCCAGTTTCCAAGCAGAGCCTCTCACCTGGGGGTCATTATAAAGTCCTGTGGTGATCTCATGCCACTCCCATTAGCTCGATGTTTCCACCCAGCCTCTGCTAGCAGCTGTAGTGCATCCGATGTTTCGTTGAGACCAAAGGCATGTTGGTCAATTGAGTCCAATGTGACAGCCCATACAGTGAAGGGCTTGCCAAACACCAAGTGGGGTGTGTATATATATATATATATATATTCACTGAAAAAACCATAGGTTTTAGTGAAAGTTATAGTTAGTTGGACATTGCACTCGTACAAAACCCGTGAAATTCCCCCGTTATAGTTAGTTCAGCTAACTATAACTCACGCCCCCGCAATGCACTGCTGATGACGTCACATATTACATCACTCATGACATGGTCAGTGACATCACTGATGACATCACTGATGACATCTCAAATGACATCACTGATGACATCACTGATGACATCATCCAGTGACTGTGTTTGTGTAAAGTTTAAATATGTTTAATATATATAGGGAAAGGCATATTGAAGAATGAGTGGGTGTATAAGCGTCTGAATGGATGATTTAGTAGGTGCGTGACTGACTCTATAAGTGAGTGATTATACGTATCTTACTGGATGCATGGGTGAGTGACTAAACTGTGTGAATGTCTGTATCCGTCTGTCTGTTGTTGTGTAAGCAGCTGCATGGGTTTCTGACTAGCTAAATGAGTGTCTATATGGGTTATGGATTGGTTCTCTGAGTATCTGTATGGGTGCCTCAGTGTTTGTGTGGGTGGGGTGTGTGTGACTCTGTGCATAGATGTGTGAGTGGGTGATTCACTGGGTGCATGGTTTCAAGAGTGCGTCTGTGATGGACTGTATGGGTGGGTGAGTGTGTGTATGGGTGTGTTAGTGATTGAATGTATATCTCAGTGGTACATGTGTGAGTAACTACATATGTGAAAGGCAGTATATATGTGTGTTGGAGTATATAAATGGCTATAAGTGAGAGTGTGTGATTGTGAGAGTGGCTATATGGATGAGTGTGTGCTTGCATCAGTGATTGCATAGGAGCGTAAGAATGTGCTAGTATTTTTATGAGTAAGTGAGCTGGTGTGTATAACTGTATAGGTGAGTAAATGGGAGTGTGATTAATTATTAGCATGACTGACTAGGTGTGTAAGTACCTCTATGGATGAGTTGCGTTGTGTGAGTGTTTATATAGGTGTATGAGTGCATATGATAGTCCTGTACTGAGTGACTGTAAGTATGAGTGACTGTACGGGTGAGTGAGTAGATGTGTGTGTGTAGACCTAAGAATCAGTGAGTGGGTATGTACTTATTGGTATTGGAGTGTGTATGGTTTTGAGAATGGCAGTCTGTAATTTAGAGTGGGTGTATCAAAAGTTATATTAGGGTGTGAGAAGATGCATTAAATTCTCACATGGATGATGTCATCAGTGATGTCATTTGAGATGTCATCAGTGATGTCACTGACCATGTCATGAGTGATGTAATATGTGACGTCATCAGCAGTGCATTGCGGGGCGCGAGTTATAGTTAGCTGAACTAACTATAACGGGGGAATTTCACGGGTTTTGTACGAGTGCAATGTCCAACTAACTATAACTTTCCCTAAAACCTATGGTTTTTTCAGTGAATTTCAAAGGTTTTTAAAATGCTAATTCCTAACTATAACAAGCCTGAAACCTATGGTTTTTTCAGTGAATTTCAAAGGTTTTTTAAATGCTAATTCCTAACTATAACATGTCTGAAACCTATGGTTTTTTTCAGTGAATTTCAAAGGTTTTGTAAATGACAACTTTTAAATGTATTAATTGTTATATTTATTTTTTTTGATACTGATTTACTACATTTTTTTAAACTATTTATTTTTAGATGTTTTATTTTTTAAATTACATTGTAATTACATTATACATTACATTACAAAATATACTTTCTCAGAATGAATTACTTTAGTTTAAATACTTTGCAAATAGGCAATAGACTTTTAAGTACAGTAGTTACAGTTGTTGCAATGGGCAACACAATTTCAAACACAATGCAACATTGAGCTCAATGTGAATTTCTAGCTAAATGCAATTAGTTACTTTATGGATTACTTTTCTAACCACAGGACTGGATCCTAGATTCAGTCCTGGGACATCTCCTGTAAACAGTTGAGTAAAAGCGTTTTGGTTACAGTAGTGATTTTTAAGGAATATTATTGTATTTTAAAAGTTGACACTTAGAAACTTTTTCACATAGAATCACCAATGTTATCCTATGGGAGGAAATTCACTTAGCAGGTAAGTAGTGTTATCGTTACTTTTTCTTACTCAGTGGTGGATCCTGGATCCAGCACTGGTTCATCTCCTGTAAACAGTTGAAAGAATGCGTTTAAGTCATACAGGCGATTTTTAAGGAATATTTGTAGTTTGTGAAAATCAACACTTTGAAACTTTTCTGCTGAAAACCAGACAATGGATTCCTATGGAAGGAAATATAAGTTACTGGTAAGTACGGTTAAAATTACTTTTTAGGATCAGTACTGGGCTGAAAGATGCAGCACTGAGGTCTCTCCTGATAACAGGTGAGTAAATTGGAATTCGTAGTTCGGCTGATTTTAGAGGAATATTTGTATGTTTCAAAAATCGACACTTAGAAGAATTTCCAAGTGAAACCAGTCAATGATATCCTATGGAAGGAAATTCAAGTTACTGGTAAGTACGGTTAAAATTACTTTTCAGGATCAGTACTGGGCTGAAAGATGCAGCACTGAGGTCTCTCCTGATAACAGGTGAGTAAATAGGAATTCGTAGTTCAGCTGATTTTAGAGGAATATTTGCACAATGGTGAAGGGAGGGGGCGGGGCCTGAGGTGACATCTGTGCAAACGCGCCCAGTGGCGCGTTTTAAGTTGGGGGATTAAGTCCCCTTGAATCATGAGGGTCCCTGGGGTCCAACTAGCCCACCCTGTACCTCCAGTATGCGCCACGGAGCTGCGTTGCAGAGAGGTGTTCAGAGGCCACGCCCCTTTTTGCACCTCTCTGCAATGCAGCTCTGTGGAGCTTTCTGGACGTACCTGTTGGGCTAGTTGGCCCCTAGGGACCCTCAGGATTGAAGGGGATTTAATTCCCCATCTTAAAACGCACCACGGGGCCTGTTTGCACACATGTCACCTGAAGCCCCGCCCTCCCTTCACCACTGTGCAAACGCGCCCGTGGCGCGTTTTAAGTTGGGGGATTAACTCCCCTTGAATCCTGAGGGTCCCTGGAGTCCAACTAGCCCACCATGTACTTCTAAAAAGCGCCACAGAGCTGCGTTGCAGAGACGTGTAAAAGGGGCGTGGCCTCTGTACACCTCTCTGCAACGCAGCCCCTGGCGCATACTGGAGGTTCCTGGTGGGCTAGTTGGCCCCTAGGGACCCCCAGTATTCAAGGGGAATTACTCCCCTTCTTAAAATGCGCCAGGGGGCGCGTTTGCAGAGTACTGCAGGGAGGGGGCGAGGCCTCCCGGCACGATGCCGGTCGTTTTTTGTTTTTTTTTAATGGGAGGGGGGCTGCGTGGCCCCCCTTCCCTTGGCCACTTTTGGCCCCGGGGACCCCATCCCCCGGGGCCTGAGCAATTTATTTATTTTTTAAATTAAAAAAAAAATGGGAAGGGGGCCGCGTGGCCCCCCTTCCCTGGGCCTGTATTGGCCCCGGGGACCCCATCCCCCGGGGCATGCCCTCGATTTTTTTTTTTTTAATTTGGAGGGGGGCTGCGTGGCCCCCCTCCTCAGGCCATTTAAGGCCCCGGGGACCCCATCCCCCGGGGCCGGCCTTGCCCTTTTTTTTTTATTTGGGGAGGGGGGCTGCGTGGCCCCCCTCCCTGGCCACTTATGGCCCCGGGGACCCCATCCCCCGGGGCCTGGCCTCTGGTTGGGGACTGTGGGGGGGTCCCCAATCCCCCCACAGTCCCAGCCGGCTCCCCGCGTCCTACGGGAGCCGGCATTGCTTGTCCACATGGGGATCAGCTAACATGCTGCTCCCCATGTGGAAAAGCAATTGGGTTTGCATTTTGAAAGAGAGAGCAGGTTTCCTGCTCTCTCTTTCAAAATGCAAACCAAGTTTGCGTGACAGGACGGGAGCCGCGAGGCTCCCGTCCTGTCATAGCAAACTACAGTGTCCCGGGGGTAGGCACCCCGGGACACTGCAGGAGCCGGCACTGGGGGGTGGCGGTCCCCAGGGCCATCAAGGGCTCCAGGAGGGGGGCCGCGCGGCCCCCCTCCCAACCATTTCACAGCCCCGGGGAGGTGGTGGTCCCCGGGGCTTTGGGGGTCCGTAACGGACCCCCATATTCAAATCTTTAGTGCCCCGGGGAGGTGGCGGTCCCCGGGGCGTGTGGGGGGGCTGGAACCCCCCACACAGGTGAAAATAATTTTTTAAAAAAGAAGCCCCGGGGGGTGGCGGTGCCCGGGGCTGCGGGAGGGCCAAGAGCCCTCCCGCACCATTATTTTTTGAAAGCCCCGGGGGGTGGCGGTCCCCGGGGCATGGGGGGCCTTAGAGGCCCCACATTAAATTTAAACCCCCCCACCTTGCCCCCGGGACTTGGCCCACCCGGGGGCAAATAAACATCGAAGCGCGGAGACCGCGCTTCGATTTTTTTTTTTTTCGGCAGGATCCGCGCACCCTGAGCGCATCCTGACGATTTAAAAAAAAAATGCTTTTCTGCCCAGGGGGTCCTTGTGGGACCCCTGAGCAGGCCTAGGGGGTCAGGGTGTTTCTACCCTGCCCCCTTTTTGCGCTTTGCACACTTGTTTCTGTCCCTCGGTTCTACCGAGGGACAAAATGGCTGCCAACACTTCCTGATTTGGAGTGTTGACAGCCACTTGACAGCCAATTAGCATACAGCTCGTGATCGGGAGGGTACACGGACCCTACGCGCCCATAGATATATATTTGACCTTACTTTTGATTTTCTCAGGAACTACTGAACGGATTTACACCATTTAAGCAAAAGGCACGACACTGAACCAAGGGCTACCTCTTTGCCAAATTTGGTGTAATTCCGTTCAGCAGTTCGGGCTGTAGCTGCGACTAAAGGTTCCTATGGAAAAATGAATGGGGAAAACGCGTTTTGGGACCCCCTTTTTTCTCGGCCCCCGCTTGACGAATCAACCCGAGACTTTCAGGGTAGGAGCGGAGCGCCCCAACAAGTTGGAAACTTTCGCGAAGATTCGTCAACCGGCGCAAAAGTTATTTCAAATTTACAAAAAAAAAAAAAAAACGATCGGGCCCCGCCCCCTTCCTTCACCACTCTGCAAACGCGCCCCCTGGCGCGTTTGCAGAGGGGGAACGAATTCCCCTTGAATACTGGGGGTCCCTGGGGGCCAACTAGCCCACCAGGAACCTCCAGTATGCGCCAGGGGGCTGCCTTGCAGAGAGGGGTACAGAGGCCACGCCCCTTTTTACACCTCTCTGCAACGCAGCTCTATGGCGCTTTTTGGAGGTATATGGTGGGCTAGTTGGACTCCGGGGACCCTCAGGATTCACGGGGCGCGTTTGCACAGTGGTGAAGGGCGGGGCTTGAGGTGACATGTGTGCAAACAGGCCCCGTGGCGCGTTTTAAGATGGGGAATTAAATCCCCTTCAATCCTGAGGGTCCCTGGGGGCCAACTAGCCCAACAGGTACATCCAGAAAGCGCCACAGAGCTGCGTTGCAGAGAGGTGTAAAAAGGGGTGTGGCCTCTCTACACGTCTCTGCAACGCAGCCCCCTGGCGCATATTGGAGGTTCCTGGTGGTCTAGATGGCCCCTAGGGACCCTCAGGATTCAAGGGAACTTAATCCCCCAACTGAAAACGCGCCACGGGCGCGTTTGCAAAGATGTCACCTCAGGCCCCGCCCCTCCCTTCACCATTGTGCAAATATTCCTCTAAAATCAGCCGAAATAGGAATTCCGATTTACTCACCTGTTATAAGGAGAGACCTCAGTGCTGTATCTTTCAGCCCAGTACTGGTCCTGAAAAGTAATTTTAACCGTACTTACCGGTAACTTGAATTTCCTTCATAGGCTAACATTGACTGGTTTCACTTGGAAATTCTTCTAAGTGTGGAGTTTTGGAACTTTAAAATATTCCTATAAAATCAGCCGAAATACGAATTCCGATTTACTCACCTGTTATCAGGAGAGACCTCAGTGCTGCATCTTTCAGCCCAGTACTGATCCTCAAAAGTAATTTTAACCGTACTTACCGGTAATTTGAATTTCCTTCATAGGCTAACATTGACTGGTTTCACTTGGAAATTCTTCTAAGTGTGGAGTTTTGGAACTTTAAAATATTCCTCTAAAATCAGCCGAAATACGAATTCCGATTTACTCACCTGTTATCAGGAGAGACCTCAGTGCTGCATCTTTCAGCCCAGTACTGATCCTGAAAAGTAATTTAACCGTACTTACCGGTAACTTGAATTTCCTTCATAGGCTAACATTGACTGGTTTCACTTGGAAATTCTTCTAAGTGTGGAGTTTTGGAACTTTAAAATATTCCTCTAAAATCAGCCGAAATACGAATTCCGATTTACTCACCTGTTATCAGGAGAGACCTCAGTGCTGCATCTTTCAGCCCAGTACTGATCCTAAAAGTAATTTTAACCGTACTTACCGGTAACTTGAATTTCCTTCATAGGCTAACATTGACTGGTTTCACTTGGAAATTCTTCTAAGTGTGGAGTTTTGGAACTTTAAAATATTCCTCTAAAATCAGCCGAAATACGAATTCCGATTTACTCACCTGTTATCAGGAGAGACCTCAGTGCTGCATCTTTCAGCCCAGTACTGATCCTCAAAAGTAATTTTAAACCGTACTTACCGGTAACTTGAATTTCCTTCATAGGCTAACATTGACTGGTTTCACTTGGAAATTCTTCTAAGTGTGGAGTTTTGGAACTTTAAAATATTCCTCTAAAATCAGCCGAAATACGAATTCCGATTTACTCACCTGTTATCAGGAGAGACCTCAGTGCTGCATGTTTCAGCCCAGTACTGATCCTCAAAAGTAATTTTAACCGTACTTACCGGTAACTTGAATTTCCTTCATAGGCTAACATTGACTGGTTTTCAGCAAAAAAGTTTCAAAGTGTTGATTTTCACAAACTACAAATATTCCTTAAAAATCGCCTGTATGACTTAAACGCATTCTTTCAACTGTTTACAGGAGATGCACCAGTGCTGGATCCAGGATCCAACACTGAGTAAGAAAAGTAACGATAACAGTTTTTACCTGCTAAGTGAATTTCCTTCCATAGGATAACATTGGTGATTCTATGAGAAAAAGTTTCAAAGTGTCAACTTTTAAAATACAATAATATTCCTTAAAAATCACGACTGTAACCAAAACGCTTTTACTCAACTGTTTACAGGAGATGTACCAGGACTGAATCTAGGATCCAGTCCTGTGGTTACAAAAAGTAATCCATAAAGTAACTAATTGCATTTAACTAGAAATTCACATTGAGCTGAATGTTGCATTGTGTTTGAAAATGTGTTGCCCATTGCAACAACTGTAACTACTGTACTTAAAAGTCTATTGCCTATCTGCAAAGTATTTAAACTAAAGTAATTCATTCTGAGAAAGTATTTTTTGTAATGTAATGTATAATGTAATTACAATGTAATTTGACAAATAAAATATGTAAAAAAAAATTGTTTCTAAAAATGTAGTAAATCAGTATGAAAAAAATTAATATAACAATTAATACATTTAAAAATTGTCATTTACAAAACCTTTGAAATTCACTGAGAAAACCGTAGGTTTCAGGCACGTTATAGTTAGAAATTAGCATTTAAAAAACCTTTGAAATTCACTGAAAAAACCATAGGTTTCAGACACGTTATAGTTACAAATTAGCATTTAAAAAACCTTTGAAATTCACTGAAAAAACCATAGGTTTCAGACACGTTATAGTTACAAATTAGCATTTAAAAAACCTTTGAAATTCACTGAAAAAACCATAGGTTTTAGGGACAGTTATAGTTACTTGGACATTGCACTCGTACAAAACCCGTGAAATTCCCCCGTTATAGTTAGTTCAGCTAACTATAACTCGCGCCCGCAATGCACTGCTGATGACGTCACATATTACATCACTCATGACATGGTCAGTGACATCACTGATGACATCACTGATGACATCTCAAATGACATCACTGATGACATCATCCACGTGATAATCTGATGCACCTCCTCACACCCTAATATAATCTTTGATACACCCACTCTAAATTACAGACTGCCATTCGCAAAACCATAGACACTCCAACACCAATAACTACATACCCACTCACTGATTCTTAGGTCTACACACACACATCCACTCACTCACCCGTACAGTCACTCATACTTACGGTCACTCAGTACAGGACTATCATATGCACTCTTACTCCTATATAGACACTCAAACAACGCCACTCATCCATAGAGATACTCACACACCTAGTCAGTCATGCAAATAATTAAACACACTGCCATTTACTCACCTATACAGTTATACACACACCAGCTCACTTACTCATACAAATAGTAGCACATTGTTACGCTCTTATACAAT